>WBMZ01012804.1:0-639049 GCA_013400975.1 Atrichornis clamosus | reverse complement strand
GGGGTTAGTGGGTGGGCAGTGGGTGGGCCGTGGTTGGGCAGTGGGTGGGCAGTGGGAGGGGAGGGCATCCCTGCTGTGGGGCTGGTGGGGCAGAGAGAGACCTCCGTGGATGTGCAGAGGACCCTCTCAGTGGGGTGGAATTCCTGCAGGCTTCCTGGATGCTGTACCTGATTACAGGGTGCCCTGACCCATGGCACCCCTGGAAATTACTGTTTCTAATCACCCCCACGGTGCTCTGGGGGCCTGAGAGGCACTGCGGGCTGTGCCCAGGTGCTGCTCCCCATGGTGCCAGCACCTGGGCTCTTGGGAAGAAAGGGGTGGAGAGCTGCAGAAGCAGTGAGATTGCTTTATAAATTATTGCCTGCATTCAGCTGACACATTTCAAGCTTCAAAAGAGGCATAAGCACTACTCATAGGGTTTAAACTGTAAATCCTTAAAAAAAAAAATCACGGTAAACCAAAGAAAGGCAACGCCAGAACCAAAACTTCCCTCACTTCATTTATATTTTACAATAGTTCAGCTTGTCAGTAGATATAATTTGTGATTCCTGCTCAGAAGATGCTCAGAACTGCCACAAAACTGCCAAAAGACACCAACTTATGTTTTATTTTGTCCTTGCTGTTCCATCCCTTTAGAATGGGCCAACAATAAACTATATTTAATGTAAAGTATTAAAAGTGAAGTTCTCCCCAGGCTGATACTCAGTCCATGGACTTTCAGGTCTTCATGGTCACGTTATAAATCAACTGTGAATTAAACCTCTGTCAAAACATAGGATAAAATGGCTCTTCTGGTTGCTGCTATTGTTATATGTTGTACAATATAACGTGACCAGTTTCAGAATTGAATTTCCTGCATTGCTAACAAGTGTCTTCCATTTGGGAATGATGCCCATTAACAGAGATACTTTTATTTAATAACTCACACAAACAGGTGCCCGATGCTGAGTTTTCTGTTGTTCACAGTTTAATAGATTTACAGATTTTGGGTTCATTAGATCATTGTAGCCACACATTTAAAATCACTTTAGAGAACAGATTCTTTGTAGTTGTGCGGTTGACAATACTCTCTATAAATTTTATGTTCATTACACATACCAAAACCCAGAAATAACAAAAAAATAAAAAATACAATTTTGAGCCAGGGGCTCAAAAGAAAATGTCAGGGGAACATCACAGATTATCTATTGCCAAGTGTGAGGACCGCAATACTTGGGAACACTGGATGTGCAATAAGTTGCCATATTTCTGGATATACATATGTGAGATGAGTTTCCTGACAGCTACTTGTTGCTTACACTTTTCCTGAAAATACCTGGGGCCAAATTTCCACTGAAAAATTTCAAAAATCCAAGAGAAAATGTTGAATACTTCATGTTGAAAAGAAAATGTGTATTTTGATAACTACTGTTATCTCCTCTATACATCAAATGCTACATTTTGCAAGATGGAGGTGTAACTTCTGCCTGAAAAAATATGCATGTGCAGATAAGTACAAACAGATTTAGTTACCCAGATGCAAATATTTTCTATTTAGAAGCCAAAATGCTGAGCAGAATGCGGGTGGCCAGATTTGGCTCAGGGAGAGCCTAGGAAAAGAGCAGCCCATGAATCTCTGTCTGCCCGGGCTCTGTATCATCCCTTTGCTGTTCCTCAACTTGCTGGGATGTGCTTCAGAAGGCAGAACATCCAGGGCATCAAAATTTAACCCCAGAGAAGGAAAACAGCTTTTTTAATGTGTTTTCTGTCTATGAGGCTGAGTGCATAACCTCAGCTCACACTGGTGTGTACCCAGCCGGTGAGGACTTCCACTGGTGTCGATACAGAAATCTTCAAAGCTGTCCATAGCATGGACATGATAAATTGAATTATAGCTGTAATTTGTTAGTGCTTTGGAGAATTTTAGTCAGATTTCTTGTAATGGAATAGTTACTGCTTGTGTGTGGATGTCAAAGACCATGCACAGATATTTGCTCGTGCAGATGGAGAGGCAAATTAAGCTCTCATCTTTGACAACTGCCCCTTTAGCATAACAAAATTGTTGCAGCTGTACACAGTTAAAAAGGTTCATAGGGAATACTGAGATGCTGGAATCATAGGTTTGCAATAAACTAATTCTCCCCTACTTGATATTTTCAGCTCAAAAATTCATCAAATTTAGCCCATCATATTCTCATGACATAGGAAAATGCAGTTCAGTAATTTTTATGGTCTGGAGACAGTGAGGTGCAGCATCCCATATCACCACAACCAGTCTCACATTCCCTTTTTCTGCTGCAGCACTGCCCTGCTCTGAATAAAACAAAATAGATCAAGGGAAGATTTGGATTGGAAATTATTTTCTTATCAGAAGATGTCCCTTCACCAAAATGAACCAGGTTTCATGTAAATCCAGGGGGGTTTGGTTCCCTTCTGCCAGGTTTTAGGTGATTGCTGTGATGGGCCCAGTTTGGCAACGTGGGAGCAGCTTCCCATCTGTGGAAAATCCTGTGCAGGGATTCCTGCCCACCCTGCAGCCTGGAGGCCTCTTCTCCAGAAGGGTGTGCAACACACGTCCTGAAGGAGCCTGAAATTTTGAGTATCCAAAACCAGGATGCCTTGACTCAGCCCAGGGTTGTCAGAATTTGGGATCTATCCCTTCTCTGCCAGCCCAGATTGCTCCCTGCTGCCCTGGAGCATGAAACTAACACAGGTTTTTGATTTACTCAAATTAATTTCTCCAGGATTTTCCTTCGGATAGGAATTCTCATATGCTCGTTGGTTTTGTTCTGTTTTTGAACAAAATTTTTTGAACTGTCAGAATGGAGAGAAAGGGATTTTCCAAGCTTACACCAGCTCTGCCTTTGATTTTTAAAAGAGCTTGTTCACATCTCTTCACACTTAGCCTGGTCAGTCTTTTGTTTTGCTGTATTCTCATTGTTGGCTTTTCCCCATTGCATCCTGCTTCCAATTATGATTCAAATTAAGCTCAAAACTCTATCCCCAAAAAAGACTCCTCTTGCCCTCTACACTGCTTTCATTTCCCTTCACCACCAGGTTTTCTTTTGTTTCTTTAGCTGCAAAATAGCCTCACAAATCAGCCTGCAGCTGAAATTCAGTCCTTTTGGATGTGTCTCCTCTTCTGTTCTGGGGACTCTGGGCTCCCCTACTTGCCTCTCGCTCTGTGTCAAACCTCCAAACTTTCTTGTGAGCACTTATTTCTTACGGTGGGAAAGAAAAGAAAGTCAAGCAAAGGAACACGCTCCTGAATAGGTCATTCTGTTAGCAGAAACTGATGGCAAGAGTAAAAATAAATCTCATAGCTCTGACAGTTATCCATTTTAAAAGGACTGATGGGAGACAAGCACAAAAAACAAAAGCCCAGAAGCAGATTTGAGCAAGAGGGCAAGCAGCATAGATCTAACAACCTAATAAAGCCTCAGCCAAAACAATTTTAGAGAGGAGAGAGTTCCAGCAAAAGGGAGCATATGTTTGACTCAGCCTGATTAGAAGAAATAAATAGAGGCACAGCCATGGTGTGAAAGGAAAACCTCCTGAGTCAGCAAACGCAGGCCAACCCAGGGGTGAGACTATGGATGAGGAGTACAAAGCTCTCAGTAACCTTGCAAATGGTGTGTGTTTAATTTGGGCATTCTTGTTTCAGAAAAAGAGAAAGCAAAAATAGACATAATTCAGAGAAATGCAAAAAAAAAAAAAAAGGAAAAAGATGAAAATAGGTGGAGCTTCAGTAAAGGGAAGCATTCAAGATTTATTCATTTCTATAACAGGAGAAGAAAAATTTCTAAAACAGGAGAAGAATTTCTATAACAGGAGAAGAAGAGGAGGTTATCTTACCAAAAAAAAGAAGCTACAATATAGGCCAGTCAGATGATCCTATTCAGCATTACTCATAACAAGATGATATTGAAAATAATGAAAAATAATAGAATCCTTTCTTCTACAATGTGCAGTTAGTCTATAAAACATATTGCAAGTGGATTTAAGGAGAATTGTGCATTGGGATGAACCAGCATGGTTACCAGGATTTACACACACCCACATGTGTGTTTCAGTCTTACAAAATGAGCATTCTCGTAGGTTTTAGGCTTTTTTTCCTCCCTGGTTTTCAAACAAGACCTGGATGGCCATTAGGATGTTAATGAATTGCAAAATAAAACAATTAATTAGTCTGGAGGGAAGGTTAATAAAATATAACCCCTTCCATTGTGTGCTCACCACCCTATCAAACCCAGGGTTTGAAACAGGCACATCTCAGAGAACGGAAACGCTGTTGATTGAGGCTGGAAGAAAGATTTCCATTGACTTAACGGATGTTGGGTCAGCCCTTAGGGGGAAACACAAGGATCACATTTCGTCTCAAACACCAACTATCAGGCAGGTGCCAGGTGTGGGAGGGTTCAGGTGAATCTGCCAAGGCCAACGTGCCCCAGTGCACCCACTGCTCTGGGAGCTGCTCACCACAGCTGGACTTGGCCACTGCTTTTAAGTCCAGAACAGCACAAACTGATATTATTTCACTATAAAAAGGCATGAAAGAAGAATGAGTGGTTTTGCGGGGGACTCTTTTGTGCACGTGGGCTTGAGGACATCCAGTAATGGCTCTCTACAGAGTAGAACTACTTTTATGTCCCTGTAAATGGTTTGGCTTTCCCAACTGTATACTCAGAGCACTCCTAATTTCTAACTTAAATCCATGTAAAATGGAATTGATTGATGTGAGCATCAATTTAAAATGATGCAGAATTGATATAAACAGAAGGGCAGATTGTTCCTAACAAACTGGTTGGGAGCAGAAGAGAATGATGAGTTCAACACCAGTTCTGTCCCAAGTCTTATGGAGTTGATTTGAAAGGTTTAAGTGTGTCTCAAGAAATAATAAATCACAATAGACGAACAATTATACTCATCTCTCTTTCTAGATTATCAGGATTTTTCTGGATAGTTTTTGGCTATGGTTTAGTTAAAAAGTAATTTTTGGTAGTTATTAACTTTTTACATGTATATATGATTATATTATATTTAAACAAATAATGAAAAATCATTCAAAATAAAAATCACCCTAAAAGAATATAAAAAGTATATCCTAAGTTTACAATTGGATAAATAAAATTTCTAAAACCTGTAGGAGAATCATCTGCAGCTAAAGCACCACCTAAAGATGTAATTTCCTAATATTTTTAAAGCCAGCTTCAGCTAGCCCTTGAAATTTCTCCAAAGCACTATTCACAATTCAGGGTTTTGCTGAGATGTTAAATTACACTTTCAAAATATTTAAGATTCATTTCCTACTAAGTGCCAAACTACGTCTCAGGAAAAAAAGATGTAAATTCATAGTGAGAATTTAAGTAATGTATTCCATGAGAGAACAGCAGAGTGCCACATTTCTTTTATAGTGACACATTAACCTCCTCATATCAGGATGTTGAAAGCAAAAAAATCCCTTCACTCAACAAGACCAAAAAGCCTTATTTTTCCCGACTACTCTTTGTTTGCATTTTAAAGATTGCTTTAAAGAAAAAAGCTTAATGCATCCATGGGAGGGGGACTAGATAATTTCCATTGCAGACTTCTGAGTGAAATGGCAAAACAAACTGCAGGTCTGGCAATTTACTGCTCAAACCGGTACAAGACCAGTGTGACTGGACAAATGCAAATAAAATATCATGGAGGAAACAAGTAGGTGTTTTTATTTAACCCAGGATAGCAAACCATTGGTTGTTCCGTCAAGTTTTGTACACAGAGAAATTTGGGATGCTACCAAGGAGAAAGAATTACTATGCTTAAAAAATATATGTCTTTGTCACAGCAAACCAGAAAGGTTCCCCATTACTGGTACAGCCTCTGCGTGAGGTTCAGAGCTAATCAGGGTGGAAAAAACCATTTTGTTGAGTGAAAAACAGAAAATGCTTTACTAAAGCTTTACTAAAAATAGCTCATGCCAAGCTATCCTGATATTTTGTTTGAAAACAAATCCCCGAAAGCAATAGATTGAGTAAGGCAAGGAAATGCAGCAGATCTGATTTATCCCAGTGTCTCTACAGCAGCCAGTGTAAGGTGTTCTGGGTGCTGGGAAAGTGGGGAGCTTTGAAGAGGTGCTGATTTGTCTGAATAAAAGCAGACACGAGAGGAGGAGGGAGACTAAAAATCATGCCTGCCATGGGTCCTGCTAAATTTTCCTATTAATGATACAGACACAAGGAGGAGAAGTGTGTGGATTATATTCCCTAGAGACACACGTTGGAAAGTGCTGCCAACGCAGAATATAGGAAGAGGGCTGGAGGACACTGGGTCTGAAGGAGATAGAAAGAAATTCAACCTTCTGCAAGGGCACATACATGGAAATTAATAAAATCTTCAGCTAATAGCTAGAGGCTGCTCTTTTAAGTGTTTCATCCAAAGGCTTTCCTAGTGCGAGATGAGAGCTTGGTAACGAGAGCACATTTGCCTGCAGCCACCATGGCTGGCTGCTCTCCACCACCTTCTCCCTCTTGCCCCATGGCCTCTCTCCCCTCATGTGGCCTGAAATAAATTTTGTTCATGATCAAAGCACAGTTTCCTCTTACCATTACACCTGCTGTATCCCTCCTTTCATGACAGAGGTGAGTGAAGCATAAAGCTCCACGTCCTTGCAGGCAGCTGAGGCTCCTGGCTTTGCAGGTCTCTGGGGAAGGGATTGAGATGCTCACTTCACCTGCCACCCCTCACCTTGTGTGCCTTCCCCATCTCCACTGGCGTTTGCTGCCCTGGTACTCCGAAAGGAGAAAGGGAAAGTGGCCCCTGAGATTAATGTGTGTCCTTCTGGGAAGGGAAGGATGTGGTTTTGCCTCTCAAACTCGTGAAGGAACTCAGACAGGTTTTCACTGCTCTAAAAGTAGATTGTGGTTACAGCCTCCACTTCCTTCTCCATCTGCCTTCTAACCCTGGCATTAACTGCAAGCTGAAGTCTTTTACTCAGTGTTGACAAATTAATTCTGGAACGGGGTTATGGGCTCTGAATCCCATTTTCACAGCATCTCCCATCTCATGGATGTGGGTCAATGCTAAACCCTGGATCTATGGAGGATTTCAAATACACCCCTCTCGTTAGTATTTCCTAAGGCAGGCTTAAGTGTTCTCTGCTTTACTCGCTGCCTACTTTGAATCTCATTCTGAGGCACTTAATCCTGTCCATTCACCCTGGAGGGAATTCAGGAATCTCGCTCAACTCTGTGAACTCTGCTCCTGGAACAGGGCCCGCAACCGCCAGGCACTGCAAGCTCCAAAATGCTTTTTTCAGTTTGTGAGGCCAAGTTTTGGGTTCTAATGGCACTAATCAGCTGAGAGGGCATGTACCAACCACTTGCATGACACAGCTCCACCATTGCACTGGAACCTCGTATTTGGCTCCTGATGCAAAATTGTGGGATAAGTATTTTTCTCCATTGGAAGCTGCTCATCAAATCATTTAACCCAAGAAATGTTCCTAAAAGGAGCAAGATCCTGACAGGAAGAGAAGGAACAGGTGAGTTCATCTGTGCTAGAAACAGGATTTATAGCCCTGAAATGATGTGACTTTTTATTTCCCCCTGATAATTTCAAGTCTAAATTTCGTGTAAACAAGGGGTCCCTTGTAAATAAATTTGACTGGGTGGTGATTCTGCAGGTGTCTGAGAGAGAATTATTCCTAAGCAGGAAAAGAAGGTTAGTCTCCATCCAGATAATTTGGATCCTGTCATGGTTTCCAAATTCAGGCAGTCAAACCACAGCAAGAAGAAATGCAGTTAGACAGGACAACAATCTTAGCAACACTTAAACCAGTTCCCTCCCCACAGGAAGGCAAGCATGTACTTTTCAAAGAGCATAAAAATTTAAAATGGAAGCCTATCACCCGCATTGGACAGGGGTCTCAGATGATCCCACAGCATCACTCTGTACAGCTGTTCAAGAGATATGGATCACTATAGCCTAAAGGCCATGTTTTCCATGTCTGAGACTGGTAGCAAGGCTCCCTCATTTTCCCCACAGCATCCTCCCTCTTCACATCCCTTTCACGCGGCTTTTCATAGATTTTCTTTTTTTTGAAATTATTATTTTCTCTTCTGGTATCTTTCACCTGTCATGGAGGTTTAACTGCTTAAACTTTTCCAGAACAGCTGTTCCACAAATGGTGCTCTGCCAAGAGAGTAGTGGGAGCTCTGCCCTTCCCTGGTTCCCCTTCCCACTGCACTGTCTTTGGGCCCCAGCTGCACACCACTGGTGTTCTGGCAGTGCACTGGGCTGTATCTGTCATCCCATAAGCCTTAAGAATCATCCCATTTTTGTGGTTTCTGAAGGCTGTTACAATTAGTTCTCTACCTTCCATAACATCTCCTTGTCCCTTAGCTAAATGGACTGAGTTTAAGTGCCAAGAACCCACCTGGGTGGATAGAGCAGGACTAAGACTGAACAGAGGAAATCCTGGGAGCTATCGATCCAATTGGTTTCCCAACACGTTTTGCCATAGCCCAGGATTTTAACACTGCCCAGGAACACAAGGTCTGGCCAATGGCCACTGAAATTCAGTACTGAAATTTTGAAGCGGTTTATTTAAATGAATTTTCCTCAGCATTTTCTTTACAAGTTATAAAAAACCTCTTTCTTGCTTCAGTAGTTATACTGTGGATTTTCTCTTGCACTTTCATACTCGTTCTTTCTTGTTTGGAAGCCAAGCAAATTTATCTCCAGCTTTCATCTACTTCAAAAAGGGTATTTGTTTGCTGCTGTTAAGTCTGTGGTCCATATCAAAACCCTACAGGCTTATCAAGTGTTAACAGTGTTTATCTCTAAACTTTGCAGTTGTTTTCAGATACATTGAAATGTGTTCTTCTCATGTTCAGCCATATTTCATTAAGAGAATGTTATGGCTTTTATACTCTTTGAGTGCTAGTTTTAAGATAGATGCATACGAATATCTGTCACATTTAATTATCTCCTCCATCAAATTCGGTAAGTGGCCTATTAAGAGTGAAACGACTGGTTCATATACTCATTAGAAAAGGGAGATTTCATGGTACAACAAAGAGGAAATGAAATTTTTATTTCTGACTCTACAAGAAAGAAAAAAAGAAATCACAATGCTTAAAGAGGAATGTTTAATCTCTTGTATGAGCTAAAAGAATCCAGATTTGCTTTATGCTATTGGTATGAGTTATAGATCCTTTGATCACTGGTTCAAACCCAAATCTGTATGTGGAGAGTGAAAGTTATGATTAAATAACTAATTGCTGGCCTATATAAATGAGCTGTTTTCCGTTTAGTTTTCAGTGGATAGGCCAAAAAAAATCCACTTGGGCTCACTCTTCACAACACAAACCAGGCATGATTTTGCACTCTGATTACTGATTGGAAACGGTTGAACTCTGTGACAAGGCACCAAAGCAATTTTTCCTCTTGCAGCGTAGTGAAGGACAGCGTTGTATTCCCCATCTGGACTTGACCTTGAGCAGCAGGGATGGCTGGCTGGCTTTCCCTCCACTCAGGAGCTGTTCTCTGATGGAGACCAGGAACAGCTCACTGGTGCCACAGAGGCCCTGGTCGTGTTGCCATCAATCCTGACATCTCTTCAGCTCACAGATGCCGGACTTTCCTGCCCACATGGAGCTGCCTGGTGGTGGAGCCCAGGTCAGAGGCTTTGTGACACCACCCCCTCCTCTCCTCCACCTCTCCCACCAGTGCCATTCCTCTGGCTCTACATTACCAGCCTCCTCTGGGATTTAAGGTCTCAACCACATTGTAGTTCAGTGACTGGGTCTTTTTTCCTCCCATCAGTTACTCTGCCTCACCTCAGAATCTGTCCATGCACATGAAATAGAGGAAATAATGCCTATTTAATGGATAATGTTCATTTTATAGAAGTCATAACTGAAGTTATTAGTATTTTCCACTCCAGGTAATCTCAGCTTCAGCCCACAGCTTCTTATGACTGACCCCAAGGAAGAACAGTTGGTTTATCACTTTATTATTTTTATAATCTGATACTTTTCCAGGATGCTGAGTTGTTCTATTGTTTTCCTACACTACCTTTCCTGTTTTGCTTTCCTTCCCTCTGGTATACTTCTGGGAATACCCTGGGTTCCTCCAAACTCCTCTCTTGACCCGCCGGATGGGATTCAGTCCAAGGACAGATGAGGGACCTGGTCTGGCAGCTGTGGACATGGCTTGAGGAGAGAGGCATGGTGAGATGTGCAGTTCTGGGGCTGGAGGGGGGAAAATAGACATCTTTAGCTTTATTTATTGCAATGATGCCCCTCCCTACTACCTTTTAACTTCCTTGTAGGACCTTGGAAACTTTATATGTAAAACATCCATTATGGTCTATCTAGTACCCAAAACTCCCAAATATTCATTTATTGTGGTTTTGTACACTACGTGGTGACACCTCCCCACTATTTATCTCTGTGCAACGAGCTGTCACAAAAACACAGCTAAAGGTGGCCATTTGTACCCATATCCTTCTTTTATACTCCAGTTTTCTACTCTTCCTCCTGATCTCTCTGGCCAGTAATCCCCATCTGTCCTTTGGCTCAGTCCCTTGGCATCATCCTACAGGTTTTTCTGCAGGCAAATAAACTCACTTTACAATTTAGGCATCTGGGCTAACCGGATCAAGCAGCAGATCTGCTGCTAAAAACAGTGAATTCAATTTTTCATCATCACCAACGATAAAGTGTGTTTTCAAGTACTAGATTTGCTGCTGAGCTTCGGAGTGTTGGATTTACAACCTTAGAAAATCAGGATCTGAGGATGTACATATATTACCTACAAAGAGCTCAGCTATCTGTAGTAATGGGGAGACTTTTCTGCAGATAGCTCAGAGTGTGAGCCTAATAAAGATTTCATATAACAAAGCTATGCAAGGCTTTAAAGCCAGATCTCAATACAAGGCCTAATTTATATTGCACATTTAAATAAATGGCCAGATTTTCAGAAGGGTTAGTGAAAAGTTTTGCCTCTTTTGGGCTCATGAGCCAGGTTCAGAAGTGAGAATATGAAAGATATTCACATTTGCTGGGAGAGAGAGCAGAGAGGCTGCAACAGGCAAGTACATCCCAGCTTCTTCCTTTTTCCCTTTGGTGCTCCTGTGTAGACAAAAACCCCAATGCTTGGTTGGTGCACATAAAAAAGTAGGTGGAAAAGTTTAGGTTTTAAAGAAAATTGTTCTACTATCTCCTCTACCATTAAAAAAACCCCAACAACACCCCAATCAACCACCACCAACAAAAACCAACCAAAGAAACCCCACCAAAAACCTTCAAGCTGTCTGGCATCCTTATTTTTTCCTACATACAGTTCTAACTGTTGAAAAGATATCAGACTATAATGATTTATATAAAAAAACTACCCACTGCTTACCCTGATGAAGCAATACCTATGTGCTTGCAGGTGTTCTACAATCTGCTTGGAAAATCTGCAAAACAAGCATCACGTAACATATTTAGCTAATAAGAGGGAGAAATTGCTACATTATTTCATTTCTTTATTGTGTGGTCCTTTGATTATTTTGCAAGCCTTTCACCATATGTCGCTAATTGACGTACAACGGATGTGTGCTCTGTTGTCTTCATTAATTTGTAAAAACTAAATATTTTGTCTTCCACTTAATCTCTCTAAGATCCAGTCTGAAAAAAATCCGTAATTAGGCTCATACTGATTGTGGCGTGCAGCAAGGGCGTCCTGGCACTGTCAGCTGGGGAGGAGGAGGAGAAGGGAGAGAAGAATAAACTGCGTGAGTGAAATCTGCAGGAAAAAGAGATATTGGCATGAGGAATTACACTTTGCAGTGCCCCTCAGCTGACCGTGTTTTGGAAAAGGGAAAATCAAATAAACTCTTAATATACCTTCTGTAATGAAGATGTTGCTGGAAACAAACCAGCCCAGCTCAGAGGAGTGCAAAGGACTGGAGCTCTCAGGAGTGCTGGGACCTGCGGCCTCCATCTCCTTTGGTTTGTGCCAGAAGGATCTCACAAAGCCCCACCCCAACCAGCCCAAAGCTGCTTCTCTCCATGTGTTAATTCTGGTGAATGCCTGGCGTTAGTTTCCAGTGTTAATGCTGGTGACCTGGGTGGTGCTGACTGCTCCTGAGGTGCTGTAGAACAGAGACCCTAAAGCAGGTAGGACTGCCCAGCCCCTTCAGGAGATGAATTTCAGCGGGGTTGAACAGACATGGTCTCTGCCCTGCTCCTTTTGCCCAGTCCTCAGAGCAGAGGGGAGGCTGGGCACAGTTCTGCCATGGAACCTCAGGGAGCTGCTCTTCTCCTTCCCTTAAATCATGTGTATTTAAAGTCTAGTTTAAAAGACCACAAGGCTGGGCTGCCAAACTGTTACCCCAGGTCCACTTTTGCCCTCAGAAAAATGACTTTCCCCCACATATCTCTGGAAAACCTGAATTCTTCCTCCATAAGAAATTCAATATCATTATTATGTTACAAGGCCTCATTAACATGAGTAAAATCCTCTCCTGAAAGGCTCCACAGAGTGATAGAGTTTTATCTTTTCCCTTTCTAGCAGTGATTACTTTTCCATTCCTGTCATTCAGCAGAATGAACTTCAAATTTATTTAGAACCTGAAAATTCAGATTTACTCTGCAAAAAACTCTGCAGAGTTGGCAGCCCACTTTTCTTCTAGGGGTCCCCCAATGGATGCTTGCAGACACTTCACCATCTTCTCCAATACAAATTTTGGGTCATGTCCAATGTCCTTGTAAATTATCATAATCTTTTTTTACCTTAAGGGCAGGAAGTAATCTGTGGCCTAAAAAAAAGGGAGAAAATTGACCGCCTATCTCACTGACTAGATATGTACCCAGAAAAAGAACTGAACACAGCAAAGCAATAACAGAAGTTGATCAATCTTATATGCTGTGGCACTCACAGATGTATCCTCCCAAAGATGAATTTTCTGTCACAAGTCCAAACCACTAAAGCATGAGGAATAGCAGTAGCAGATACCGCTGATTGTAAGAAGCAGGAGTCTCTGATAGTTATCTAAATATCTCATAAAAAATGATTATTTTCTGTCTCCAGGCTTGCCTTCCAGGTAGAAATGGAATATTGCCTCTAAACATTATTAAGGAGCAGATGGGTCTGCACTCCAGATCAGCTTTCCCTCCAATAGCAGCAAAGCTCTTCATCATTGAAAAGCTGAACATTTGCCTGAAACTCATGAATTACTACAAGCCAGCTCTGCTCAGGACAGGGCTTTGTCAGTAGATCTCCAAGAAATAAAACCAAAATCACTAAACAATGGCCCTGTAAAGCCAGCCAGCCAGATTTTTTGATAGTAACATGGAAGTACAGTTAGAGATCTCACTTATTTCTCTAAAGGAGAGCCAAATCAGCCCAAATTTGTGGCAGCTGAAGGACACTGACTGACTTAGTGGCAATAACACACAAACAAAAGCAACAACTGTTGTAGCTGGCACTTTTGCAGAAGTTTCAGCTGTGGCTTCGCAGCATGACTGGCACATCTCTCAGATGTGCTTGTCCTGGCAGAGAAACCAAAGGCTGGTTTTCCTTGGCATTGCCCACAGCTGGTGCCGTGTGGCACGAGGAAGGAGCAGAGGGAATGGGCTCCTGTCCTGGATCACGGGGGTTCTACTGCTGCTGCTGCACTGAGAGCTCTGCTGAGGCTCCCATAAGCTGTGTTGCATCATCAGTAACCAGTACCAAAATTAGGCAAAAAGAGCAGGTTTTCTGAGTCCTCCTAGATGTTGATTATCCAAAACCTCCCACTTTTGGCTTCCAAAATGACTTTTCATTGCAAAGAAATATGGCAAACGATGTCCTCTGAGACAGATGGCTTTATACCTGTTTTAGAGAGGGCTGTACAGAAGCACACTTAGTTCCAAAGGCTGTGGAGATTAATGGAGAAACTCCAGGTGGAATAAGTCAGTGTCACACCTTTTCCTCCTTTCATGATATTTCCATTAGCCCATTCTAAATCTGCAAATTGCCGAATCAGGTTTTGGTCAGTTCTCGTAATGACTGTAGCTCCTCCATCATTAGGCAGAGCAGGCCAGTTCTCACACACTTCTCTCAGATGATGAAGAGAACAGAATTTGGTCTGTTGCAACAATGTGCTGCATCCCTGGATGTTGTCCCCACCCGTATTTTAACATTTTTGTTCTGTTTCATGACAGCTTCTGGGATTTTCTTCCCCATTCTCTGTATAAGGACCAGGTTATTTTCTTCTGAGTATTGCACAGTAGAACACATTCAATGTACTGGTTTCTCAATTTCAGCAGTGCACCTCAGTTTCCAGAAGGAAACCCTACTAGGTATGTCTTTGGAAGAGGAAGCTTTTGGTCTCTCAAGTTGTCTGTGCACTTAAAAAAGAAAAATCTCTGAAATCAAAAGGCTGCATTGTCCCCCATGCTTTGAAATTCAGTTTTGAAATCAATGGGACAATTGATTTAAAGTTCAAATCGAAAGCAAAGTCTTGAAACTACTCAAAAGCCTGGCAGTATGTCAGCCCGAGCCATGATGTTTTAAGGGCCTCATTCATCCCATGGACATTTTGTGCTGGACAATCCATTATGATTTTTGCTCTTCTGTTCTTCTCATAAAACCATCAAGACTCTCTCCTTCTGTCTGTCTTTAAAAAAAAAAGAAAGAAAGAAAGAAAGAAAGAAAATCCAATTTTTCCAGTTAAGTCATTCTTTGGCACTGGGAACACAGGAAGTAATTTCTCACTGTCAGCTGGGAAACCATAAAGTTTGACTGGGTCATGCCCTTAATCCCTCTCCAGCATCACTGGTCACATCACTGCCATTGCAGCCATGCCATCTATAGGGAGAGGACAGGGGAGCTGGGGCTGATACAGCCTTTCTCTCCACACAAGTGGCCTTAGACTACCTTACTTTCAGCTCTTAGGCCCTAGGGCAAGACTAAACCTTTTTGTCCCCAGTACCTGCTAAGAAGAGCTTGGGAGAAAACGCACAATTTTCAAGTCTTAAGATGAAATGTTATTTACTGAAATACAGCGTCAGGTAAATGAGTTACACAGTCTGCAGCATGGACAAGTAATGTTGGGAAGTTGCAAAAAAAATGAACATTTTGACTTGTAGGGTCCATTTCAGGTCCTGTTATTTCTGTAGTTTCTTCTCCAGTAACTTGGATCCCACCAGCTGAGACTGACAGTGTTTTACACACCACAGATTTTAAATATCAAAATGACAGTTTCTCACATGTTGTTGTCCGTCAGCATGAGCCATGATTGCTGTTTGGAGACGATGTGATTGCCAACCTGTGGCTGGTGTGATTGCTCTTTGCAATCTGCTGTTCCTGAATGATTTTTTGGGGGAGGATGGGGGAGGTGAGCGGCTGGGCTGGAGTGCACTTCCCATATTAATGTTTCTGTCCTGGTTTCTCACTGTAGTGCTTATGCAATTACAGCGTGCTCTGTGTGCATTTTGCGCTATTGGGCTCTTTTAAATATTTTTATGCCCATTGGCTAATCTGATAGCTGTTAAGATCCTGTAAGCTTTCTACAGGTTGACAGGGAGAATAGACTATTAGTATTCCCATTGAGGTAAGGGTTTCCAGTGGTCAGGAATATTTTCCCTGAGATGTTGAACTTTGCAGACGAAGACATTAAAATTCCTTTTGTACTTGATGAAAAAAGTGGTGGTAAAAGGGAATTCAGGCAGCAGCTGTGATTTGAGGAAGTTGCACGAAGTTTCATTGGTACCACTACGCACAGACTTATTTGTTTCCAGACATTGTCTTGGATATTGAGTATATATGCAAACTTTGTTCCACCCTCCAACATAACCATATATCTACGGTGAAAAGCTTGGCTGTAATTGCTGGAAGAACACAGAAGTTATTGGCCCTTTAGTCTGCCTCGTCCAGAGGAAAATGATCCTAGGGAAAATTCTTCTAAACCTTATTAGTGGCAGTTGACTTATGACCTATATCACAGTAATTTTTACTTGATATGAATAAAATCAATTGTGTTTCTCTGCAGTGTAACTATCCACTTTCACATTATTTGCATATCTAATGTGGTGTTGGATTGAATTTAGCTTTTGTCCTCAGTGATATTTCATTTTGGTTAGTGCCGCTATGGATCACACTGTGTTTTCTTTCATTTTGTATCAGCTTTCAATTTGTTGCCTTTCAGATCAATTGATTGTGACTTCATTAAGTGAGAGGGCAAATATTAGTATCAGATGCATTTTTTCCTGTCCCCCTGACTTTCTTTGTCTCCCTCTGTCCCTTGCATGGGGTTTCTCCTGCCTCCACATTACACGGTCTGTTCTGTTCCTGCCTCCCTTTAAAGAGAAGCCTCTCCAGGCTGCTAATCACTTTTATTGCCTACATCTGCACATTGTGTCTCCTCTGAAACAGGGTGGTCGAGTTCATAAAATTTTGCAGGGTAGAGCAGGGAGGGATATTGTTGAGCTGACATTAATGAAGGATCTCATAGGCCAGTGGTTCCAATTCGAACTGCAATGTCACAGCTGAAACGATGTCAGGACCCATTTCACAACCTATTACAAAAGAAAAACCACACAACAACAAAAGCTCATAACCCCTTGTATGTTGCCCTGAGACCCATTCACACTGACAAGTTCTGCGGGATATTGGATGTTCTCATCTCGCCGAGCAGAAATCATTTGGTGTTTTGCAGGGAGGGCTGGGCTTCTTGAAAGTCAAGCCCCTTTCTGCTGCTGCTAAAACAATTTGAAGAGAAGGTCCAGAGTCTTGGGTAAATGCCAGGCAAATAGAATGAAAAAAGCAGAAGGAAATATAAAGCTTACTGCATCCAAGAAGTAAATTTGAGCCCATGCCAGGAAAAGAATGTCGATACACATGTATGGAAAGGAATGCATGCTACCTTTCATAGCAATTTAGAGTAATCACTTACCTGATGTTTTGGTTTACCACTGAAAAACAATAGATATATGAATATCAAAGACCCTTGTCTTTCAAGATAGTTGAAAAGAATCTTAATTGCTTTGAATTTATGACACTTTTCGTCCATTTGGTGGCAGATCACTTGTCTGAGAAGGTAACAGGCAAGGCTGCAGTGCCACCAGTTGCTTTTCTGTGCACATTCACCTATTGATTAATGTCCATCTTGATTTATTTTCAGAGGGCATAAGCAATGTCCTATAACACGCACACACTTGCACTAACTGTTGATTCGTTTTGGACGTATGATCAAAACCATTCAGAAGCTTCAAAGCACTTTCTGTTTCATTTCTACATACTTTTTCCCCCTCATTTTGTCCTTGGGGGAGAAAAAAGCAGCAAAGACATGCAAATGCAATCACACTAGCCTCAGATGATGAATATTAAAACTTTGATAGGTTACAGTTTTTTCTGCTTGACGTCGATGTATGTTTGTTGCCATGGGTATGTGTGGGCAATGTGTAGGTGGCTTTTTTAAGGTTTTGCAGCTCATCAAAAACTGTATCTCTTTGAAGCCAACAATGAGTATTGTGCTTGTCCATGTGATATTTACTCTTATACCTTATGTTTTGCACTAATTAAACTGATGTAAGAGTGAATAGGTTGAAACTGTAAAAGTTAATGGCCCACTACTATAGAAGTCCAGATGGTTTTAGGGTCATATTTGCAGTATTAATTTTGAATGTCAGGCTGTTTGAACTCTGCTGGGTGCACTGTTCAGGCATATATCAAAGCAGCATCTTCCCAGTGAATTTAGCACTAAAATATTTCCCTCTTGTCTACAAAGAAATTCCACCACATAGAGCAGGGTAAGTTAGGACAGAGTTAATTCTTGAGACACTCCCTGTGACTCTGGTGTTCTGAATGAAAATCAGTATCTGTACAATGTTAATGCTGTAATTAAGTTTCATTAGATTTAAAGCTCAACCTTTTCATGGTGAGGTAAAGAACATTCCTATACCGTTTTACTGATTGTTGCAGTAAATTGCTTGAGAAAGTAATGCTTGAAGGCAAGATCCTCAAAAGGGTACTGAGACCTGAGAGGGGCTCTGGCAGGATTCAGGTGTCTGAGTTCAGGACTGCCACTCCACACCCTCTTCCCTCTCTCCTTAGGTGCTCTAATGGAGATGCACAGGAGGAGAGGACAAAGACCTCTATCTCCTCCTCAATAGGACTGTGAGAGTGACCTGGAGTCACACTTGTGCAATCCAATTACTCTGGCTGCCATCCACCTCCTCAAAAAGAGTCTTGTGTGACTTACGGCCTGGTCACTTGAGGGCTTGGAGTGCATTTCAGGATGCCCCACCACCCGAGATGACGAGAAATCCTGTGCCATCAGTGCGAGGCTGCACACAGGTTAACCTGCTCTTATTACTGGCAGCCTCTGACCTGATACGAGGCTGAGTGGATTCCTGAGGGTTCCCAAAAGCCAGGTTCTGTGTTAGTGTTGCAGTGCCTGCATCCTGTTGCCTCTCCTGTGCTTAGTTAACTGCTATTTAGGCCCTCACTGAACAAGCTTTCTGTTGACACAGAGTGTCTCACTGGCTATTAGCCTGTCTCTCACCTCTGTGTTTACCAGAAAAGTTACTGACACAAAGGTAACAAGGCAATCTGGGCATCATCTGACAGGCTCTGATTTCCACCAGCTCCCTGGGCAAGGCTGGAGTAACCCAGGCAGAGAGCAGAGGTGAGGAGTCCGTGCTGATTCAATTATTACCACTCTGTACTGCCCTCAAAGGCTTGAGGTAACACTCAGATCAGAAAGAAAGATGAGCTCGTAACCAGCCAAGTCCAAAGGCTTCCGAAGTCAATAGAAATCTTTTCATGGAATTCAGTGAGTTGTGGATCAGGGCCATTAGGAAAGCTCTGACAAACGGGCAAACAGAGACAGTGAAGATTCCCACCCCCACAATGCATTAAATAGAGATGGAAGTGGGGGACTTAACACAGAATCATATCACCTGTACAGCATTTGCTGTATTTCTACCTAAAGAAAACAGGTCTATATTACGTATATGCTCTGTTGGCCTCATAAACTAAACCCTGCAGCTCTTTCCCTTGCACTCTCTAATATCCAACTGTACTTTGTAGGTGAATTCTCAGAAAAAAATATTGTACTTGCAATTAATCAATCGTGCTGAGTTGTAATTAAATGACTATATCAAAGAGGAAGAAATTAAAACTGGATCCCTTAAAACAACTACTCAGTGATATAATTACAGCATACCCTATGAGCAAATTAGCTCCTGCCTATGTGAGATCTGACAAACTAATAAACACCTTGCTGTGTAAATTGAGACCAGGTATATTTTCAGACTCTTAATCACTGAAGCTTCCCAACGACTGAAATGGCAAATCATTATTTGGGGTTTTTTTCTCATTTCTGAGTGAAGCACTCATTTGGTGTTAGTCTTAATTCTTCATATATATTTGGAAAGTTTATTCCATTTGTTTTCCTAACATTATTCATTCTTTTAGTCATTAGGATTTTTGCCATAGAAGGAAGTGTCTAGTTCACGTATTCTCTGCTTTTTGGTGAGCAGAATTCATCAATAGAGAAACCAGAATTTGGCAATGGTAAGGGTTATGAACTTCTTGGCCCACATAAATCCCTTATCACACTGTTTAGAAAAGAAGAAAATTCTGTGAGTGCATGAGAAATCTGGTTGGTTAACAATATTCAAAAAGTGAAGAATGTTCAACAGGTAACTTCACAATGTTTTCTTAACATAATCTCAAAGATCTTAATATATGTGAAACATTCTACTAGCGAAAAAGAGTCAATAAAATGATGAAAAGCAATTATGTTCGGAAGTGTAGGCAAAAAGAGAAAATCAGAGTTCAGCAGATCATTTTAATTTACTGTCACCAGAGACATAAAGTTAACAAATGAGAAGATACCATATTCTAGTTGAAATGTGCAGTAAATATGACAGTGCATCACAAGAAATGTTCTGATATGATTCACTTAAAGCTTGTTCAAATTAATATACTACTTGTTGAAAATGTGTAGGAGCTGTTAAGTTTATTTTAAGGAAATATATTGACTTTGAGGAAGGAACAGTCACTGTGACAGACATTAAAACACTTGAGAGAATTAAGGAACATTATACTGAGTGTACAGCAAATGAAGGCATGATATCTCTGGAAGGGTTTTACAGTGTGAGAAATCTTTAATGAGGCTTTTGAACTGCATGGAAGAACAACTCTCATAGCCTTTGGAACATGACTACAAAGAAGATATTGATCTGTAGTTGTTATCCGATTGTATTCCAGATTAAAAGACGACAAAATCTTCAGGAGGTAACTGAGAAGATTAACCTGTCAAGGAGATACCCCATAATGAGATTATCCCAATGTGAGACTTTTCACAAAGGGGAGAGATTACTAAGAGTGAGAAGCAGTGTTTAAAGGGATTTTTCGAGTGAGCTGGTGTGTGTGTGTGTGTGTGTGTTTGCACATGGGTGCATGTGCTTCAGTTTGAGAGTAGGGTTGAAACACACTGAGAGAAAATACTGCTCTGTGTGCCAGGACATACAGAGATGAAACTCTGAGAACCCTTCTCTTTTAAAGGCTCATTACAAAGCCCGCTATTCACTCTCCCCATGACCCCAAGCTCCACCATCGCTGTATTAAGCAAAATACATTTTACAACCCCAGAGAGCATTTCTGAGAAATAATCAGCTCTGTGCTTCTGTGAGTAGCTGCAGGGGCTACAGGTCAGTAGACTACAATTACCCCTCATAGTTGACTACACTTCCAGATTTATAGGAACTAAATGGTACTTTTAATGCATTCTTAACTATATCTATATAGCCCTGTAGCTATATCTATGCACATATCTGTCCTTATCTAGGGGTGATTGGTGAGCCCGAACCCTTGTCTACTGATCTATCAGAATATTTATGCTGTTTGTGATTTGTATTTAGTCCATATGCAGATTTTGCTCTGATCTTGCAAACTTTTGTGCAGGTGTTTACGTCGTATTAACTTTTAGATATTTTCAGACTGCTACTGGAATAGCTCCTATCCTGTTCCATACAGGAACAACTATACCCAGCTAGTTGCATTTTAATGGTTGCCATTAAAACGTTATCAGTCACTAAATTCAGACCAAATGTTGCCTCCTGTACTATGGTCTAGCAGCGTATCAGTTTTTAAATAAGTGCATGATTAGTAAGTGCATTTTCCTGGTGTATCAGGGCATTTTGTCTTCTTGACTCGCCTCTTTCTAGGTGTGAATTTATGCTATAGATCACTCAGCTTTCCTGATGTCTGTGTGCTGTGGGAGCTGTTTAAATGTTTGTTGTTGAAACAGCATGAAGGTGCTAGAGAAAGTCTGTTTTAACAACCAGGGCATGTCAAGGAAGTTCCATCAAGGATGAATCAGATCCCTTTGCTGATTTCCTGCACTGTAATGAAGCAATACAGTGCTGAGTTAACTTTGAAGTTGGAATGATTACAACTCTGTATCTGCCCTCTTGTTCCTGACCATCATTTATACTCTCAAGGCCAAAGTCTATAATTCACACACTGAATGATCTTGTGCTGCCTGGGGAGCCCTGACTGCTCATGGATGGCAGCACTTCCAAAGGCACTACTGCAAAGCTGGTCCTGGAGCAAATCCAGGAGAGTTTATTAATTGATTCTCTCTTTTAGAAAGATTACCACCTATCTTTGCTCCACTTTTCCCCTGTGAAAACTCTGTATTTCTGCTGGAAGAAGCTCGGAAGGCCAGACTTGATAGCACCGAAGAATAAAGACGTTCAAGCTTAATTTTGTGGCTGCAAAAAAGGCCTGTCAATCTCAAGAGCTACCTGAGATATCTGATGAGCTCGTGAGATATCAGGCCCTTCCAGTTCAGATCTCTTCAGCAGCATGGGAAGGTCAACCTGCTGTGGCACCTTGACAGATATGCAGCTAGTGCAACGATGAAATTCCTCACAAACTGTCTTTAAAACACTCCATTTGCAAGTCTGCTTAGCTTTGGAGCATGGTTTGTCTCATGCCTTGCTTTCTTTAGTCTATCTCATCACAGCACTGTCAATCCCCCCTTTCCCTCCCCCTCTGAAAAGAAGGGAAAGCAAACCCTTCCCTAAATATTTGGTATCCCTATTCAGGATTGTTTATTTGGTTGCTTGCTTGTTTTCGCTGGTAACGAGGTGCTGTTCTTACCCTTTGCTGTGGCCAGGTGGAATTCAGGGCTGCCCCACAGGGCCACCCTGGGGCTGTGCAGCCGAGCCCAGGGAGCTCAGCCCCTCTCGGGAGCCACGTGGGTGACATTGCTGAGTACCAGAGCAAATTAGCAGGCAGAGGTGAAGTAGATGACATAAATTATGCAAATTTAAAAGCCATACCACACAAAAGGTTAATCTACAAAGTCAGTGTACCTGGAGAGTGGGGAAAGCTATTCCTTTGGCTCCAGAAAAAGGCTGCTGAGTGACAAGGAATAAGTCACCAGCGACTTTCCAAAGGGTGACTGACGCAACGGGATTGGTCCCATCAAGGATGATTTAGGGACTACTTTTCATATTACATATGTAAACTTGGCAGCAGGCGTATTTTGAGAAGAGAATAAATTTATTAGCATCAGGGAAGAAGGGCAACAAATGTGATGGAACAAAGCCAACAAATTAAAAATAATTTGACAAAATTAATTAGGCTTATGTGCAAGTAAATGGGTGATACACTTTTCAGTAGGGAAGTATAAGGTAATGCACCAAGGGACAGAAAATAATTTTAAAGCTGTGCTCTTAGGAGACATCGATCATGGTGGGGCCTTAAAGATGATTTTAAATGATATATAGATATGCAAGAGTAGAGAAAGTCCAGGAATGATTTCAAGAGCATATTGACTGACACATGTGAAATGTAAAAGGTGAAAAGGAAAGTTGGTTGATGCTCATTTATTAGTATCGATTTGCATTATAGTAGCAACTTTGTATCCCAGCCAAGTTCAGGATCCCATTCTGCTCGGCACTGGATCAACACACAGTAAGAGGTATTTTATAATCTAAATAGACAGGAGAAAAAAAAGGTAGAAAAGAATTATAATCCCAAATGACACACAGAGAACTGAGGCAGAGAGATGGTGAAGCTTGAGCTGTTTGGAAAATGTGACCTTTTAATTAAAAATACAGCTGAAAATGAAAAATATTTAAATTTTGTCACAATTCTCATGGGAAATTTTGAGCTGCAGCTAAAAAGCTCAGTGTTTTGGGTAACAACAAAACACAAAGAAAATATTCCTGCATGTCTTTTCCTTTTCTGCCCTCACAATAAAAGCTTTTTCAAAGGAAGTGGAAGAATGAATTAATTAATATGCACATTTGTTCTCTGCAAACCAAGCTTCCAATTTAAAGAAGCACTAATTTGAAAGAAAATTTTCAACCATTTTCTATTGAGTGCTTTGATGTCTACCAACAGGAGATGCACAGAGTACCTGAACACAACTCTCTTCCATGCTGCTGTAACCACAAGAAAATCCTCCTTAGAGACAGAGAAGAAACTGCTAAAGAGTACAGGACTTCCCTACTACAGGAGGTAGAGAGCTGTTATGGATTTTTCTCTGCCCTAGTTGCTACTTTCTAAAGCCCCGTGAACATTTAAGTTCATGCTGGCTTACTCCACGTTTAATAGTGTGAGAACTCATCCACTACTCAGCGTGCCCTTAAAATGTCTGAGTGAGGAGTGAGGAGCTGTAAATTCAGCCCTTGCTTTACTGTGCACTGGTTTCTTGGGGTAGGCAAGCCCACAGAACATCACAGTTATTTTAGCATTATGGGGAAATAAGATAGACACCATTAACATTTTATGAACAGTTTTGGTCCTTGAAATATAAGACACTCAGCAGAGGTTGGATTGGTAGGGCTGTAGCAACAACAAAAAAATACGGGTTCAAGGGTTTGTGGAATGTGAGTCAAAAGGAAGGATTAGCTAGTCATAGGGGATTATCGGAGAAAAGAGGTGGATAAACTCTTGACAAAGGTGACAGATTCGTGCCAATAAGTTATCTGTGCTGATAAATAATTCAAGAGAATGAGAGCAGGGATTGAAGCTGAGGGAAATGCTCATGCAAAAAGAGTTTCAGAACACTCACATAAAACTTTAGCTGAACTGAGAATTAGAAAATGATGCTACACAGAGGAAAAAGAGAGATCAATTTTTTTTACTTAATAGATTGTTACAAGGAACAATTTAAAACCAGCTGGGGATTCCTCAAAAATCAACTCCCCAATTTTCCTGTTTATATGAGGAAAGTAACCCATGACTCAGCACTGATTATTTCAGGCAAAGCCCAGCCATTATTTCTTCTTTATTATGTCTTAGGTATTAATTATTTAATATTAATTATTTCATTTCATCCTAGTGCAGTGACCTTTTCCTTCTTGCAAGCTTTTCTTCAATGAGAAAATACTGAAGGAAATATTTTGCTTCTCTCTTTCAGATACAGCACTCTATTCTGGAAAAAAAAATCCATCAAAGGGATATTATTTTTATGAGGGGATATATCAGAAAGCAAAATCAGTGGAACTGTTGGCTGAATTATTCCTTTGCCTTTCCAAGATGTTTTGGTAACATCTATCTGTGTCCGTCAAATGTTAATAATACTTCAGAGAAAAGAACTTGAAAGTGCAGCTCCCCTTCAATAAAATTTGGACTTTCAGTGAACCGCTTATAAGCCTGAGAAATTCAGTGTGTGATAGGTTTCTATCTCTGGCCACAGACAAATCCTCAGTTTTAAGGATTTAGAGTATGGAAAGAAAACCGCGCCAAAAATAAATTGATTTTGTCTTCATTATTTTGCCCCCGACATTTAAATTTCTGTTCTTTAAAAAATACCTTGAAAAAATTGCTTACAGTTTGGAGACAGCAAAACTAAAATGAGCTGAGACATATATTAGTTGAGGGCCTTATTTTTAATTGTAGATATGAACACCTTCATGAATCATCAGAACACGGCATTGTCCCCTTCCAGGCATAAGCATGGTTCGGATTTCTGAGGACATCAATATGCCACTTAAAAATGACAGCAAATACAATGAGGTTCACAAGTGGAGGGAACAAAACTCTCTTGGGAGCAGTATCCAGTGTCTGTTTAAATATTTAAGTATCTAAAGATGCAAGCTGAGTCAGGAGGGGATTTTCGAAAGATTTCCAACAGAAAAAAAAAGGTAAAAGTGGCAGCAGAAGTAACCACTGCAGCACTGCCGGGCCTGCCTTGCACCCTGAGAGTGAGCAGCAGTAATCTGCTGGCTGGGAATCCCAGTTCCAACATCCCAACGCTCCGTGTGCTAACGGGACACTGTGAATGTGTCTTGGGAGGGGAAGGAAGTGAAGGGCTGGTGCTCTGTATTCACAAGAACTTGCTGTACTTTCTCCTAAAATCTTAGCCATTGTTAAAGAGAGCTAAATAATGCTTATTCTCTCTTTGCACACATTCCCTACAGTAAGTTGTGGGAAATGCTGCAAATCATCTGTGTCAGACCTCAGTCTCAGCTTAACAAATAAATAATACATATTTACACCTACGTGCTTATCCCCCTGTGTATTTAGCAGAGGAACATGAGGGATAGCAGCACACATGGGACCAGGGAGAAAATGGTAACCAGAACAGATTCCTCTGCTTGTGCCGATTGTTTTGATGCAATAACTCCTCCTGAAATGGCTCTCTGTAGTCAAAATGATGTCTCATGGATCCCAGACAAGAAGTCAAGAGCTCACCAGAGGATCACATTATGGAACAAAAACAAAGTACTGTCTCCTTGAAGAAATCTTCTCCATCTGTGTGAGCATTTTCTGTCTGCTTTTCCCTCAAAAAGAGGGAACTGGCACAGCCCAAAAGATTTGGATGGCTCAAGCCCTTGGAGGATGTAATGAAGTGCAAAGCTTCTCTGACACACATACATATCCATCAGTCATACAGAGTGCACTAAGCCACGGTCAATCTCTGGAATTCCTATTTCACAGGGCAAACAACACAGAAAAAGCCCTGCTGCCCAAAAAAAGGGAAAAATCATCAGGAAAGGCCAATCACAAGTGGAGCATTATAAGTTCCATAGTGTGCTACAGCCAATTTGTGAAACGGCTTGTTTATTTTTGTCATCACACCATTAACCTGGCTACAGCTGACAGGCACAACAAGGATTATTAGTTCTTTCTTTTAATTGGGAAAGATGTTTGGCATTCAGTCAATAGTTTCCTACCCCATGCTTTGGACATTTCCAATTTATATCCTCACTAAAAAAATATGCATATACACAGACATTTAGTAGAAGAGCAGATTGTTCACTCCTCATGAATACAGAAAAGTCGTGCATGTTATATTACAGGAAAAGTCTGAGCTCCTGCTGGCTGCAGGTCATTGCAATACCAGGTACATATATAATAAATCAAAAGGACAATAATTTATTCTTAACCACAGAAGACAGCTCAAAATGGTTTCCTCACAGTTTTGAAGCATACCTAAATGAAAAATCTGCAGCAAGATTGTCCCTTCATATGCATCCTTCAACAAAACAATATAAAAAGGAGCACCTGAAGAGGCTGTTTCCAGCCAATGTAAAATCATGTGGTGCTGTCAGTGAAGAATTCATGGCACAGCACCAAACACACGTCCCAGCTGACATGAAAGGAGTAATGGAAATCTTTTGGCCCCCATGTGCAGTGCAAAAATGCATTAAGGGTATCATTTAGACCCCTGAGATGTACAATGACCTTGTAATTACTGGCTTCACTCTCCAGTGACTTCTCATCAGGTCCAGGACTGCTACTTAAATTCCCAAGCCTTCTCCTTTGGCTTTAACTCTGCAGAAAATTTTATTGTGCTCAACTATTCCAGATTTTTTTTTAGAAAAAATAAACACAGCTGTAGTTACAGCAAGTTGAACGTTTTTCTTCAATATTTCTCCTGCAATTCTTTTCTAAGTGACAACCAGCCACACGACCATGTAAGGAAGCTCCTTGACTTTTCCATGCTTCTCCTGTGCTCTTGCAGAAACCTTTCATCTCTTTTCTGCTTCAGAAGACAAACTTACCCAAGCATCAGCTTGTTGCCTAGATATTGTTTCTAATCACACCACATTCAGAGCAGAACACTGGGATGGGTGTTTACAAAATTCAGCTCATAGATTGGGCAACGCCAGCAAGGAATAAACGAAGCTAAAGAATTTGGAAACTCTTTACATCGTAAAAGGATGTCTTTGCTGCCGATGCTTAGAACGAAATAGTTCTGCAATTATTTCACCAGTATTTATGACTGCACCATTGTCTCCCAGAGACCTCCCAGAAGAGGGCCCCTTCCAACCAGAGGTTGCAGATTCACCTACGGGACAGCATCTTCAGTCCAAACAAGCCACAATGAAAGCATAAAGATGATCCAACCCATTCGAGTTGCACAGGTGCAAAATGCTTGGTTATTAAATACTAACCAAGCATATTTTTCCTGGGGTTCAGATTGATTTTGAATATTTTGTTAAATACTAGTATTTGCTCGACTAGGGATGGAAAATCACAGAGTATTTAGCTAAAAACAGATTCCCCAAGTCCTTTATGAACCATCTCCTTTTGCTGTTACCACTTCATGTAATATGAAAATTGCACACATATGGAGATGACTGGCTCTGTAATTTAAAATGATTTCTTACTGAATTCTTCTCCTTTTTACAAATATGTATGTCCTTCTTTCTCTCTCTTTTTTTTTTTTTTTTTTTTTTTTTTTGTAGTGGATCCTGTCTTTGGGAACTGGGGCAACAGTAAAATTATTGGGAGTCACCAGATGGTGCTATTGTACATTTTCTGTCTGGTTCCGTTCGTTTGGCTATCAAGGGAATCTCCTCAAAAAAAACCAAAGCATCAGGTGTGGTGCAGTTCCTACCAAAATCTCTAGAAAACCTTGTCTCTTACCTGAACTTCCCTGATGAAGAATTATGTTCACAGGTACGAAATCCATGAGCACTTTTAGTTTCTGTGGAAAAGGAAACAAAATACTCTGTGAAACCTGGTCTTCTGCATTACTCACCTGAGTAATGGCCAACGCTATGAATTGGCCATTTATGACAAAGTTATGAATTGCCTGAAGCAAATTCAGAGGAAGAGAGGACGTAACTGGAGACAAATAACACCTGCTCCAGTTCCACGGTGGGGAATAAAAATATTTTTGCCTGCTAGTCCAGGATGGAGATAAAGATGTGATGTTTAGATGCTTTATAATACTTGGATAGTTCTGTCAACTGAACCAGCTGCGTACATATTGTAAAAGGCCTGAAAAATGTATCAGCCTAAATATGTTTTCATGCTGCTTGTTTCATAGCAAAGAGTAAGGAACAAGACAGCCTGTCGTCTCCAACGGCGTCTTACTTGCTGACTAAGGTTAATGCATTTCTTGGTGTGGAAGAAGTGGGTTGGGACAAATTCCCTACTAACTGGAAGAGCAAGGAGCTAAGCTCGGCTGAACTCACTGCTGCTAAAACCCGTGAAGCCACGTGAACCCAGGGAAAATCTGTGCTCAGCAGTGGGAGTTCGGAGAAGCAGAGTCTCACCAGGCTTTTGCGTAACCACAGAACTGTAAAAACAAGAGGTACGCCAAGAAACAAAATCTGGCATAAATATGTGACAGCATTGATTTCTTTAATCAATGCCCTCAGGATGTATTAGCACTCTGCCTCCTTGCTCCTCCGTGACTAATCAATGGAAATGCAGTTTCCAGTTAGGGCAAGTGTCACCAGCAGGCACAGTCAGACCTCCAGGGCTTTTTCCCCAGTGTACACATCGCTTGTGTCTGTTCTTGTTATGAGGTTCATGGTCTGCAAGGGTTTTGCATAAAAGCAGCAGCAGGCAGTGCAGAGCCAGTTTGCTTCCTGCTGCAGGTTTGGGGGGTGCTGGGGAGGGATGGCAGCAGGAGATGGTGGTTCTGGACACTGCTCACACGGAGCTGGCAGGTTACTCCAGTTCTCCACTGCAAAACTGATTCCTTAAGCCTCAGTATTTTCAACCTGTCCAATGTGCCAGCAATATTAGGTCAGGACTGAAGGCATTGGTTGAAAAATTACAATATTACACGTTTCCCTTTTTTTCTGTTTTTGCATCGTCATCCAAGTAATGACACTTTGCAAAAGAGTTTACAGTGAGACAGAGTTTCTACAGAGAAATTATGCTTTATTTTCTTAACCAGTTGGAAAAAAACCAGTTATAAGAACCCAGCACTCAGTTCCATTTTCTCTTCCATTTCAGCTCAAAGCTACAAAAAACCTGTATCAACTCCCATGTTAGCTGGTTGCATATCTGTACAAAGACACTATTTAAAGTTGCCTGAAAGTTAGTGATCAACAAATACCTCTCTATTCACTCCTGTTTATTAAGCAGAAAATATTACTAGTGTTTTCTTTTCTGTACTAGTGATCCAATATCCTGTCATGGTAGAATAGGGCTCCTAATTTATGTGCTGACATCTTTTGAATAAAGTATAAGGCTGAAATGTTGTCTGTAGCTATTCTTTGCAACTGTTTTTAAATGTTGAAACAGCATTCTGTCTACACTGGAATTCTATTTCATTATTTTCTTCCTTAACTTGATTTGTGATTAAACCTATCTCTTCTCAGCCTTCCAGACTTAAGAGCTATTTTTCAGGAAATTCTTCAGCAAATATTGACTTCCACTTTTAGGCTGATTGCACCCTGGCAATATTATAACTACATTCTTTAAAATGGTGTTAGATAGATAAATAATGGCTTTTCTCAAAGAATATACATTCCAATTGCTTTCTTCAGAGACCAGTTTTTATCACTTTTTAGTCTACTTACTTATTTAGTAAGCTCCATTACATCTTGACGCAAGTAGATATCCTGAGGATTCTTTTTCTGCTGAGTTTACTATCTCCTTTTGCATCTGTTTTGACAGTTTGGACTTGGATCTAATCATAAGTAAATTTTATTTATTATTGAAGCTTGATTGTATATGATTATCTTTTAAGACACTTGGCGTGTTTGATAACATTTGATTGCTATTACTTTATATCTCTGGCTTTCAAGGTTCAATAGACTGAAAGAGTTAATTATTATTGATGATTATTATTAATAATTGCTTCCGCTGAACAACCTTTCTTCTCTCAGGTGCACCTCCTACCCACTGGTTAGCAAACTCATCTGTGCCCTTCATTTTGTTGTATCTCACTTAACTACTTAAATTTTGGTCTCGAAGTGAGGGCAATCAGGGAAGTGCTGATTCCAGTAGCTGAGTCAGCATTCCCAAAATCTCCCTTCCAAAAATAATGCAGTATTTTAGTTTGTGCTTTCTGGTCTGAAGTTTTATTTTAATCCCTCTTTACTTAGCGGGAAGAAATACAAAAAAAGATGAAAAAAGCTTAAAGTCCCCAATTTCTCCTTTGCAACGGCACAAAAACTTGGCATTTCTCTGGAGCAGACTGGGTGTCAGCTTAATGCCTTAAGCTGATGTTTTATTATGGAATGTCCTTGCAGGACCCTCCATGTGCTGGGCTCCTGAGAAGGGTGGCGTGGACGTAACAAACAGATCACTCCCTCTGCTCCCAGAGCAGTGTGGACCTCGGGAATGCTGTTCCCATGTGCCACCCACCCCGGCCATTCCAGGATCCACACTTGAGACACTGTCACCTGAGCTTTCTAAGAGCTCCTGCTGCCTTGGTGCTGTTGAATCTCTTTGAAACCTGCTGAAAAGTGGAAAATTGTCACCTCTCAGCATCTTAATATCTTTGCTGCATGCCCAAGCTGTGATGCACAGAGGCTGTTTTCCCTAGGGCTGAAGTTGGACCGTGCTGCCACACAGGATGTGGTGCATGGGCTTTAGGAGCTCATGTTGGCCATTTTTTGGAACCAGACATTGATCATTGCGAGGAACCTTTCAGAAAACAGGTTTGGCTTCACCAGATTTAAACAGCTCTCAGAAAAAAACTGTTTCTTTTATTCTCAAATGAGGAAAAAAATAACTTCTTAGAAAATATTTCGATAGAATACTTTAGTACTACAGAATAATCCTTATTTATTTGGATTTTTTTCCTTACTAAGCTTTGTTGAGTGCCTAACACAAGAACAGCTGTGCTGGCTCCATCCATCTCACCTGCATTACTTAAGCCAACAGGATCCTGACAGGAACACGGCTCCCCCTTGGCACGGCACTGTCCCTGCCCTGCAGATGCACAGACCCTTTGGTTCTCCCCCTGTGCAGCAAGCTGTCTGCATTACCTGCACCGATGGGAGGGGCAAAAAGACCCTTTTCCTGATTAAAAAGAAGGAAAATAGCAAACTGATGACCACCAACAGAGTGAGATGGGTCAGCCTAGCCACCTCCTGCTCTGCCATGGGGAGGGACTGCTGCCTGCAAGGGCTGATCCTGACTTCTCTGAGATGACCACCCTGCCACCATCACTGCTCCTGGACAGGTACCACAACACCAACAGCCCCCGCCTCAACTCCTTTTGCTCTGCCCCTTCATCTCCTCAGCCATTCTTTTATCATCCTTTAGGAATGCATTTACACTTGTGTCTCAGAGACCAACAGCAACAGTGGCCATAAACAGCTGCCTAAGGAGGAGCAGGAACAAGCCTTTCTCATGATCTTTCCCCTGAGTGCTTTTCCAGCTTCCAACTGTTTGCAGCTCAGGGGATTTCCTGATCTGATGTTGTTAACTATAGCATGAGGGAAAAAAGCTTTTGTGGAGCTGACTGTGGCCTCTTTGATCTACTGGCTTGTCTGTGCTGGGTTCAGCTTAAAGTAGCACATGCCCCAAAGCTGCTCTAATACGTGTTGGTGGATTGCAGCTCCCAGGAGACCAAAGACCTGCTGTATGGCAGACACGAGACTATGCAGCACTAGATTTTTATCAGGCATGGCCAGCAGGGATTTGTTAGACTTACCAAAGTACTATTTTGATTTAAACCAGGAAAAATTTAGGGAATTTAATACCTGGGTATGGGTCATTCTCATAGCATTCCATCCCTCCTCCATTCCTGCATCAATGAAAGCAGATTTCCAGACCACACTCTGACAAAAGACCAGAGTACAAGAGCTATGTGATGCCTCAGGGCCCCAGAGTGACCCTGCAATCTGTTTGCTCCTCCTCTGAGAGCCCATTCAGCAAAAAGCAGGTAATTTTATGGTCACAACCTGACCAAGGCAAGATAATAGAAGAATATTTTGTTCCAGTGTTAGAAGATCCAGTTCCATCAAATCAAAAGAAACGATTTGTTTCACATTGAGGCTAAGCCTAGTCAAACACCCTGGATTGCCTGTTTCTTGGAGAGCTGCATGCATTAAAAACTAAACCCAAGAGAGAGATTACAGATGAGCATGAGGCAAGGTAACCTTCTAGAATCCCAAGGGAGAAAGCAAAAGGAACAGGTTTTATCCTCGTATTTACAAAGGCTTAATGAATTTTGCATAAGCAAGATACAAAATTGAAGACAAACAATGAAATACAAAGAGATTTCAAGATACATGATGAACCAAGAATTCATGCATAATATACAGTATTTCAAAGGCATGTAAAGAGGCAGTGCAAGAATCAGATGTTTTTGGTGTACACAGAGTGGTTTGTTTGAGAGACGTTCCTCCTCAAGGAGCCAAAACTTGAAGCTGCATCTGGCCCAATGCACCTTCTGGATGTAGGAGGACAGAAAGGATCCCCTGGTTTAGGTTGAGTTCTGTATGGATGTACATTATAGAGGATCATTCCATATGCTCACTAGTAATTGTCTCTAGAAGTACTTGCATACACTGTTACAACGGAATACTCAGCTAATTTAAAGGTAGCTAATCACCTATTAAAGATGAACCCAGCTGGTTTTAGCTGCTCTTGGAGATGCTACTATCTTAGGTGTAAAGTAGTTGTATAGTGCTACTTTTTATCAAGCTGATCATCAGGCCTAGTTAGGTTGATTAAAGTACCAGGTTATTTTCAACAAAACAGCTTTCTGCTTATTAAAAGAACATTCAATTTTCAAATGTTAATTTTTTCCCCCTGCATCATGAGGACTTTTTTTTTTCTTAAGTCATGCTTAGATCTGCAGAGATAAATTTCCTTTAAGGCTACATAATATCAGCCAGCTTTGTCATAAATGGTTTGATAGATATAGAAAATTCCATGAGAAAGGGAAACCCGAAAAATTTCCACATGCAATTCCTATTTTTCAAGACAGAAAATTTGTCATTGAAGCAAATATAATTATTTTGAGTTGGCAGATCTGCCAATAATGAGATGTATCCTAAAATCAATTTTTGAAGCCAAACATGTAAGACTAATCACTTTATATCCATTCTTAACAGGTGCTGATACCAGAGGGAAAGTACTAAATAGCGTATGACACCCTTGAGAAGCATGTAAGATATTTATCTGCCTAAAAACCATGACTGTTGCATAGAGAAAAGGTTGTGAATGTAAATGGGGAAGAAAGAGTTCTAGGATGGAGGGTGAAATCTTGATGCTGCTGAAATCTACGGCAAATTGAGTTCGGTGGGACAAAGATATCCCCTAGGTCACCTTTAGCCTGGCCCCGTTACAGAGGTCAGGTTGTAAAATCATGGAATCACAGACTGTTTTGGGCTGGAAGGGACCTTAAACATCATCTCATTCCAACCCCTGTCATGAGCAGGGACACATTCCACTAGACCAGTTTGCTCAGATTTGCCTTTTCATTTTAGGAGGGCGGTTTTGCTCAGCTCTCTTTTCCTACAACCGTGTCTTCCAGCTGGGGCAGCACTCTGGTATCCGACTCAGTTTTTAACCCAAGACCATGTAGCTGTTGCGTTACCCAGGGCAAACACAATTATGATTCTGATGGAGGGGCTTTGCAGCCATATTTTTATGATAATGGCATGTGAAATACAGAGCTGGACTGGCCGGGGCCAAAAAAAGCAGCTGAAAATAGCATAAAAGACTGCAGTGCCCCACTCTCTTAACACCTCCAGTGCAAGCAGCTATACCCAAAGTCAGGAGGTTTAACAGCTCTAGGCTGATGTGTCAGCTCAAGTCCGGTGCACAAAGATGTTCAAAGACTGACACATTCTCCCTCTCTCTCTCAACTATTTCATTCCCCTTAAAATATACTTACATATCTGCTGTTCCTCTGAGAAAAGATGAAAGATTAAGCTGGCTTGTGGCTGAGTAAGAATGGTGAAATGTTCTACCCAAAAGTAAGCTGTATATTCATGGTAGAGTATTTCAAATGACCCTTATATCATAAGAAGGGATTTAAAAAAAAAAATCCATAACTGTGAGATTTAAGAGCATATCTCTCACATTTGAATTTCCTAGCTGATATTTGGTTGGGCTTTAGAAACTGTCACACAATAAAGCCATTAAAATTCTGTGGTTAATTTATTCCTGCAGTATTAACTTTCCCATTACTCATGATGAATATCTTGAGTTTGGATATGTCTTAGAAGAACTTCTGACAGTGATAACTTGCTTTTTCTCCCATTTCCTGTGGAAACATTATTTTTTTCTTAATGTATAAAAGAGTAACTTTTCTAATAAACTTGCACAGTGAATTTTAAATAATGACTTTGAGTTAGTATAGTTGCTACCAAAATAGGGAATGATAAGGTCTTTTGTGTGTTTGTTTGGTTAATTATTCTGATTTGTATTTCTGGGCAGAATTCAATATACCCGAGCCTTGGAAAATACAGATCCCATTGCCAAAACAAATTTTCTCACTCCTATATCCATTCATTTCCTAGACAATAGGTGAGGTCAGAAGGGAAACAAGGAGTCATTCCCATAATACAGGCAAGCAACTAATGAGCTACTATGCATCATATTCTCCTTCAACGAAGCTGTAATTGCTTCCAGAACACGTGTATTTAGGCCAGATACAACCATGTGTAGGAGGGAGGGCAAAGGAGCAGTGGTGTTAAAACAAGGAGGGAGAGGCACAAGTGGGGAATGGAAACAGATAGCCCAGCCCATGAAGGGCTGTTGAATTAAACTGTGTTTCAGCTTTGGTTTTGCACAATAACAGAGGAAGCTCCCAGGTTCCCCAGGAAGGCCAACAGGGTCCTTCAATACATGGAAGGGCCGGTGCCTGAGGCATTTAGCAAGGAGTCCAATTTACAGCTCTGTACCTGACCACCGTTATAGTCTTAATGTCCTTTGTGTCCTGTGCCTGCTTTCCTTCTGTAACACTGCAGGAATATTTTGCTATACCTCTATGCTCTGGGGAGGACACGTGTGCTCATGGACTGTGAGACACCTCTGCATTACTGAAAAGTGGGTAAAGAGAGGGCCAGGATTCAACTACCTGCCCATGCCAGGGGTGTGGGATGGCAAGTGACTGAATTACTGCAGACTGCTGTCACTAAACCACAGTACCTGGAAGTTTTGCAGTTGGGGCAAGCTCACAGGACAAGCTCAATTGCCGTGATTCAGCTGAAAGGCACAAGTTCATAACAGATATGGGATAACACCTGCACTGCTTCAGGATGCTGCAAGTCAGCAGAGGAGCAGGAGCTCCTTCCACAAAGGGGCCCACTGGGAGAAAGGGAATAAACCCAAACTTGTTTCCATAAATCAGATGCTATGGACAACCCAACCCGCCACATACCTAAGACTCATCTCATTCCTTCCCCAGCTTAGTTCAGATGAAGGCTGAATAAAGGAACAGTTTGCTTTTGGTTCAAGTAAGTATTAGAAATTTAGCTGTACCATACTGCAAATTGTTACACTAGAATGCTTTAGAGTAGCTCACTTTTAGAATTTCTACGTACATTTTGTTTATGCTCAAAGGGGTCTGGGTTGCAAAAACATGCAGACCTCAAACAGTAATAGGGTTTATTCTTTTAAGAACTGAAAAAATGGCTCCTGTGTTCACAGTAACAGGGATTTCTATGATTATGGTATTATTATTACTTGTACAGAAAAGGGTGTCATGGTCTCTTAAGGATTTTTCTAAAATGTGAGATTCCTGTTTCACTAACCAATTGTTTTTAGTCCTCTTCTGACAATGGAACACACCCTATTTCTTTCCACTGAAGTACCAGTTTGTTCTAGTTGCCTGTGAGTTGCCTGTCACCAAATATGAAAACAAAACCCTTTTGCTATCCCAGAGCTTGGGCTGGGATGTAGGGAAACAGTAGACAAAGCATTCAGAAGTCCCACAGGTTTTAGAGAAAGCTGAACTAATGCCAAACTTTCTGTTGCCAGTAAGTCCTTCATGTAAGAAATACTGGTAGGAGTTTGAGGTATTATAGAGGCCTTGGGTTGGGTACATAATGAAAAGCTGTGGGCTCAAATCTAAGTTGCAACCCCCTTTTTTTGTGTGTTTTTGTGAACCTTGCTCAAAGAAACTTCAGCTGCACTAAGGCTGAGAATCCCTACCCAAAACTATTTTGACAGGACTGCCAAGCAAAAAACCAAAGTGCCTGGAAACACATTCCTTAACTCTTCACTAAATCAGCTCGATTGCAGATGTCCAAATATCTATACTCCAGAATAAAACATTATTACAGCCAGTAGCTTCACTTATTCCTGCTGGAGAACCTCAGGCAGAAAGACAGGATTCCACTCCTACAGATTCCAGCTCTATCCAGGTACATTTACTACAACTCCTTATCTTTGGGAAGTGGTGGTGGCTCTGCAGGTCTAGCAGGAGGGTGATGTGGCAAACCTGATGGACACAGCAGGTCAGGATTGTTTTCTTCTGTTCTCTGGCCATTCTTGGAATTAACCCAGAAGGATTTCAGAATGCCTTAACCAATACGGACTTTGCTAATAACAAAGACGATGTCAAATCACAGAATCATCAAGGCTGGAAGAGACCTTCAAGATCATCTGGTCCAACCATCAACACCACACCAACATAATCACCCCCAAACCAACACATCAAGTGCTACATCCAGACAGCTCTTGGACACAAACAGGCTGCAGTTAAACTTACTCTTTGCATTATTATGCTTGACTGAATTTGTGTTCCACTACATGCTTGGCCCATCTTCCCTCAAAGAAATTTGACTATACCTGTTTTTTAGGGACAGATGCTGATCTGATGAGATGGATTGTCTTGGGCTGCATTATGTGCCCACACTGGGAGTGTCCTCTTTTTATGTCTCCTGTCCTAGACCTGCACCACTCAACCTGTTGCAGTTTTTGCCCACTTGTTGCCCAGGGCTAAAACCTTTTTCCAGGCTTAAAGAAAATGCAACATGGTGAAGCAGCTAGGAGTGTACAGATTGCCAGTACTATTGCATGGGAAATTAGTCCCTCTCTCTCACATCCAGGTTCCTTTGTGACTCACTTTAATGGGAAATTAAACTTCCCTTGTTCTGATAGATTCATAGCAGCTAATCCTCAGCTTTTACAAAATAGTCAGGGTAAATCTTGTGAAGGTCAAAAGGCATTTCTACCAGCATTCAGTCACTCCCTCATCTGCTAATGGGTCTATCTCTGAAAACTCCTTATGTATTGCAGGCAATTACCACTGTTCACATTTTCCTCAGCTCAGCATTGGCCCCTGTGGCCAGGGAATGTCATGGAGAGGTACTGAGCTGAGGTGCCAAGTCACTCCACATTTTATAAGTGAAAATGATGGTATTTGCATCTAAAGACTGCAGAGCATGTTGCACCCATCAGCTAACACGGGTTTGGGTCAGAAGAGGTCTTGGCACATGCTTTCTTTGCTCACAAACCAAGACCCTCTCACTCACTGCCTAAACTTACTACACATTTTGCATCAGCAGGGAAGAAAAGCACAGCTTGCCCTAAAGGGATGGTCTTGATCCTCTGCTCTAACCGTGCCCTAAACTTGAGGCCGTTGTTTGTGTCACAGTTGCTCCATGGCCCCTCAACTTCGTTTAATTTGTGCAGCAAAGTTGTTTCAAGGTGGGGCTTAGAGAGAGACCACCCTCCATCACCTGGAGTCTTGCCTCCTGTCCTGTGAGGTTTTACAGACTTTGAACTTCTTCCTGTTGCCTGAGACAGAATGAGGAACAAACTATTAATTTATAATTCATAGCCCACCAGTTCTTCTTTAATAAACTAATTAGCATTAATTCTGCTCCTGACCCCAGAAGGCACAGCTGGGCTGGGAGCTCATGTGCAAAGGGTCAAACCCTTCTCCTGGGCCCCTGAGCTGATTGCAGCAGCTGCCCACCTCTTGCTGCTGGGGTCCTCAGTTAACCCCAGTAACATCCCAGCACCCAGGGCTGCGCTGTGCTGGAATTCATCTCAGGTAAGCAGTAGCAAACAGGCTATTTTCCAGTGTGGCCAGACCCTGTGGGCCAGCGCTGGGGGTGGATGCGGCCGCCCTCATTCTGAGGTGCCATGTTTTGCCAGGGCTTGGCAGCGGCCTGTGAAGGGTTAACACCTCCAGGCATGGTTATCACCTCTTCAGGATTGGTTATCACCCTTCCAAATTAATTACCCCTCCTGGAAAGGTTATCAAGCCTCCAACTATCATTAGTTGCCCCTTTGGGGAATATGCAAGAGGAGTTGTGAGTAGAGACCAAAACAAGAGGAAAAGGCTTTGCAGGACTGGAGATAAAAGGTTGGTGAATTCACTTTGGTTTTTTTTTTAAAAATAATGCTATTTTAAATTGTTGCTAAAGGGTCATTGCGTATCTAGAGGCAAAGACTTTGCATGTGGCTTCTTTTGGCTGGGAGGCCCACTCCGGGAGGCAGGTCCCATGCTGTGCAGGAGTGTGGTGCCTTGGCCTGTCAGGATGAGGAAGGATGCCATGGCTGCAGGGCTATGCTCCTGGAGCCTGTGGGACCATTTGGAACACCTCCCAAAAGCCTCACTGCCCTCTCTGCCCCTGTGGCAGGGTGGCCCCAACTGCCGTGCTGTGTCTTGTACAGAAAATAGCCGCTCATGTTGGCTCAAATCTCATGTTGCATTATCTTGGAGTGAATCACCTACCCCATGACTTGACTTTTTTTCTTTTTTTTAATGAGTTCCTTTCCTGTAAAACAGGATGCAGATATGCCTTTGTTTCTTTCAGTCACCACCTACTTCTGGTTGGTCTGGTAACTCACTCAGCTCTTTGGCCCCTGGTTGTGGGGTTAAGGGTGTCCAAATCCCAGTGCCCCCATACAAAGGCTGTGTACACAGTAGTACAGTTGGTGCTGTTTTCTCTGGCATATGTCCGATAAACCCCACCCAGCCTGGTTTATAAACTTCCTAGGTGCTCCTCTTGAGGCTGCAACTTACATTTGATGGCGAACTGACTCCCTGAAGAAGTAATGGGAGGTAGTCGCTCTGTTATTACTAATCATAAAGAGTTCTAAGGTTTTTCTTTTTTACCCTGCTAAGCTGGCTTTCTGCCTAAAAAAAAAAAAAAAAGAAAGCAACCTACCTGCTTTTTTTTTTTCCTTTTATGTCTAAGTGGTGAACCTTTTGTGGTTATGTAGAGCATTATTATTGCTACTGTTAGTTCCTGCTGGGTTTTGTGTGGATTCTATTCTGTCTCGAGTATTAATTTAGACTCGTGTAATGACGGTACTGGAACAGTGTTACTGCTGTATGTGAGGGCTTAGACTTGGAAGGAGAGTGTTTTCCCTCAGTTTTGGTGCAGTGGGTAAGTAAAGGAAGATGTAAGCTGTGAGTAGTAGACTAGCAGTGGTTGTATCAAACAACATTATTCACAGCTGGAGGCTCCTGCTGATGCTGAGGAGCTCAAAGTGGTTGGCAGCTCCTTTATCCCTTCGTATCTGCCTACCTGCCTTTCCCTCCCCACGTTTCTTCTCATCTCCACCAGCACTGCAGCCACCCGTGGTGGGGCAGGGCAGAAAGTGATGCCTGCTGGCTCTGCTGGATGAGCAAGCGAGGGAAAAACATCAGTCATGAGAGCTGAGGAGACTTTTGATCCTTCTAAAAATGGGATCCTTCTAGCATGGTTACTGCTAAGTAACCCTGGTGACTGTCAGAAGGCAACTCAAAAAAGGACTGGAGTGTTGTGATAATGGGGAGTGGCAAGAGAGGTGGAGTTGGAAATGCAGACAGGGGAAGTCATTCCTTATCTTTGGTCCATCTGCCCGTGTTTCTTGCTGGGTTGCAACATAACCAATCCAGAGAAAGCAGGTCCTAGAGACATCAAGTCCCTTCTTTCAAGCAGGAAAAGTTTTTGTGATTGGAGGGCATGCACCGTCAAAACTTCATCCTAGATTCTAGTTCTAGTTGAATTAAAAGCCAATTCTGCCATTACTTCAGCAGTTAATAAAATCTATTGCCTTAAGATGGATTTTTTCTGCAGGCTAGAATGGATCTGTCTCCATTGTGATTTGTGAGATTGAGGGGAAAACACAAAATATACTCTGTATTTCTACTGCACTGAAAAATTTCATTGTGTTCTGCTTTTAAGGTTTAGAAGTAACCAAAACTGAAGCAGTAATTTTTTTTTTGACTTATTGAAAACAAAGTACACCTTATTAACATTTTAATAAAGAGAATCTCTTTGCAGTGGTGCTCAGAATTGCTCTTATTTCTCTCTGTGCAATTCCATTCTCTAAAAGGGAAAATACTATTGAGCTCTGTAAAGCATGATGTGTTAGACTGAAACTAAACACAGAAATAGACCGAAGCAAAATGCTTTCTAAAGGTGCTGTGTTTGTAGAGGTGCTTGCCCAATATGTGTGATGCAAAATGGGGATGCTTTGTGAAGAAATCATCCTTGTAAAGCCATTGGTTCTGGTCATCAGACTCTATCCAATGCTTTAGTGATGATGCTGCTGATCTATTTGGGAAGTTGGCTGGCTCTCAAGGCAGAGTCTCTTCTCAAAGGCTGTTTCACAGTGAAAATATGCTCAGTGCAGCCGAGTGCATGAATGAAAAAGCCTCTGGTACCTTCTAGTCTGGCAAAATGCAGCACAAAACTCTACTTACTCTGTCTTTTCTGCTGTCCCAGGTAAGAAATGTGGGTTTTTTCCTTGCTTTCTTTCATCTTTCTGCTTTTGTGCCTTTGGATTTGAAAGTGTTTGTAATTCAGCTCTGATTTCTGAGTAATTATACATTGCTTGAATTACTGTTTAAAGATGCAGGATGTCTGCTCTAAGCCAGTTGCTAGGAATGTAGAATCTCATAGTTCCTTGATTTACAATTACAACCAATTTGCAGTGTGATATATAGCATTTTTTTGTTTCCCCTCAGGAAGGGTGGTGGGGGGAATCTTTCAAGTGTCTCGGTTGCAGCTGCAGCGGCAGTATTTTCTGTCATATCAAATGCTGCAACTTTGATTTGCCTCTTTCCTCTGTGGCTTGTGCTGGGTAGTAGGTTTATAGGCTGTTACAGACAGATCACGTTATTTATTGCTTTTTAAAATAAAAGAATAGGAGGGGGGAATATGGAGGAAAAATAAAATCAGACCTTGCAAAAGGTTCCCTTCCCCGTGCTCTCTTGATAGATGTGTAATACTCTGTTAGTGACTTGCTATGTAGCCTTTCTCTTATTAAATGTAATAGATCCCCCTCTGCCAGAAAGCAGAGGAAAAAACACCCAGCCTTAAAAACACGGAGCTGCTAAAGCCCCGCTGCTGCTGCCTGTCAAAGCACAGGGACTCGCTGGGCTCTGACTTCTCCCGGTTACTCTCATTTCCTCTTGCTGCTGTTACAGAGCTCACTTTTTGGAAGCTCAGAGGAGGTTTGGAAATCCTTTGTTGTTGTCCAGCTTAAGTGCATTCTTCCTTCTGTTTTAGGAGCTCTGTAAACTTGCATTTAGTGGCAGTGGGCTGACATCCTCTGCACTGAGCAGGGCTAAAAGTTAATTCCTTTTTGACTTGTGATGGAGTGGTTTTGTTAACCCTTAGAGGGTTGGTGGGTTTTAGTGTCCATCTAGTGCTCGGGACGCTGAGCCTGAGCCCCCGTGTTTGTGTAACTGCAATCTCCAGCAGGCATTTGGTCTGCTAATCCCAAACAGGGCGATAAGGAGAGAAATGCTGAGGGATCACCGTTGGGAGAGCTTTATTGCTGAGACGAGCTACACGGTGTGTAAGGAGGAGGCAGTAGGATGAACTGAATGCACACATGCTGTGGATCAAGGCTAGGATATTCAGGTCCTGGTTTAACCTGATCAGGAGCAAATGCATGAGCGTGGGTGGCTGGAGTTATGGGACAGCGGGAGACTCGGTGCCTGGGGATTTGGAGTGAGCAAGCACAAAGGCATTTGGGTGGGTTCGGGATAACAGTCCTGCTCCGGGGAGTGGAACAAATGAAAGCAGCTGCCTTGGGCCATAGGTATGGTGCCGAGCAGCGTGTGCTGGGTGGTGACACAGGCAGAGTTCCTGGCACGGTCCCTCTATCAGTTCGGGCTGGGACTCCGTGCCGGTGTCCGAGGCCAGCTCTGCCGGGACTGGCTCGGGCGAGTGGCCAAGCCGCTGCTCCGGGAGGGCTCAGCAGTGTCCTGTGGGCTGGGGATACCCAGAGGGCTCCTGGGGACGAGAAGTTGTTACACGTGGGCTGAGATCCAGCCCGGGCAGGCAGCTGGGCTGGCGAGGCTGTCAGTGGGAGGCAATGCTCAGGGAGCAGGCGGGCTGGGGGAGAGGGCACAGGTAACCTGTGGTGTACTGAACTGGTGCTCTCTCATCTTGGCTTTGAGACCTCCCATCTGCTTTGCTTGGCTTTCTCTCTCTTTTCAGTCCTATTTTTTTTTTCTTTTTTTTTTTTTTTTGGTACAGCTTCTCCAGCACACCACTGAATTAATCAACCTGAGTTTGAATTTTGTTTAGCAGTCCCTTGTAAGGAAAGCAGTGTGTATGTGATAGAAGAGGACAGAGTTCTAAGGCCTATTAAACATAGCTGACATTGTTTTTTAATATTGGTGTCTACTTAAAATCTGACAAGGTGCAGACACCTGATTCTGCAAACAGCTCTGCACTTTATTGATAACTTCCAGAGATACATCGGAGTTTGTGCCCTGGCTGGGCTGAGATGAGTTCTGGTGTAACGCAGGGCTGAGCTTGTGGTGCTTCAGCATTGCTTGGAGCTTAAGTGCTTAAACTGCACTCTACCTTCTTTATTAACATATACAGCTTTATCTGGCAATGTCTCTCTCTACATTGTGAATTAATGCATCTCCAAGTTTGCTTTATAGATCATGTCTAAGAGATAATGAATTGGGAAATGAATCAGACTATAATATGCAAGTGTATGTAATTTTGTCTTCAGGTCTAGGTTGTTGAGTATTGACAGGTTAAAGTATGAATTGGAGTTGATGGCATGCTAGGGTAGGAAATGGGAATTACTGATATGCGGTTTGGTTTTTCTCCTTGACACACCACATGCACAACTTTCATGTGACAGGAAAAGTAAACAGAAGAATGTGAGAAACAACATATTAAACAAATGCAGTCATCTGATTGTGTAGTGGTTGTAACACCTTTGGGGATCTTTTTCTGCAAGTTTTCTTTTTTTCTTCTTTAGGAGTATCAAGAATGTATCATATAATGCAATGCTAGTGGAACCAGAAAAGCTCAAGTTTGATAGAATTCCTTCTAAGCAATAGCAATCTAGTAATACAATACTTCTCTGGAAGCAGAAGAAGCAATAACTTAGTTTCAAGTAATGATAGCAAAGTTTACAGTGTAGAAAAAAAGTTTGAGGAAATTCTTTAAAGTTAATAAAAACATGAACTGTATAAGGTTTATTTTTTATTAAAAGACTATTTCTAAAGTTAGTGACTTTGATTTTGTGTTTTCTTGGTCTGCTTCTAACTGAACTGCATTTTTTACATATAAAAAAATTTTCCTTTTAAAGCATTAAAAGGATGAGGATGGGGAATCACTTTTTCATTTCAACAAAGCAGCCCATTAAGTATGTTTGTAAAAATTGGGGTAAAGAGGTGGGCAATAAGTCAATTTTCCCATTTGCAAATATGTAGTCTACATTACTACCATTTATCCTGTTTTCACCAAGAGGAAATCAGCATTAGCTGGAATAACTGAGGAAGATATTTCAAGTAATCCTTTAATTCAGACTCACCTTTAAAACTCCAAAGCATAACTATAATATACAACTTTATTGATCTGAAGTTGACAATAAAAACCAAATGTACTCTGGTAGCTTGTGGAGTTCACTATACAGGGTACAGTAAGCAGTAAATACATACTCTGATAGATTTAAAAATCTGTGTGTTTTGCATGTTTCCCAAAGGGTATTTTCTAAAGCCTATATACAAAATATTTGTTTTAAAACAAAAGCTGTTCACAGGTTTCCTTTTGTATGTTATGTGTTTCATGCAGACTGATGACTCAAAGTGAAATTTGTAAGTAAAGCTCTCAAGATGAGGGAAAAGCCCCACATTTTTGATAGTTTTAACAATAACTGTCATGTTTCAGTGGGCTGAAACTAAGTAAATTGGAAAAAAGTATAGATTTTACAAGCTTGTAATTAGAGTGAATAGAGAAAATTAGTCCTCAAACTCTTTCCCCTAATGCAGAGCCCACACTGCTGCATTCTTAAGCTTTTATTTGTTCAAATTTCTCCAGAAGAGGGCTCCATGCACAGCTTGAAAGGCAGAGCCCAGGTATTGAAAGCAAAAGAAATTTAACAGCTGCAGGAAAAAAGAAAAGTCTTGCTCACACAAGTCTGCTGATATAACATTGCAGATTATGCTCAAATTCTAACCAAGTGTTTTCCTGTTCTATCATGTTGCTGTAGGTCTTATTTTAAGACTGTTTATTATTTGTTTATTGTTATTTGAGAGTTCTAGAGGAGAAGTCCTATGGCTTGTGCTATATCAGAGTTGTAAAGAATTTTTAAAAATGTTAGAGAAACTCAATTGCCAATTAATATATGTATAATTATTTGTACTGATGAGGATTTTGTGAGCAGGGTGACACTTGCTCCCCAGTTTCAGGCCATCTTTTTTGGCTATGTAGTAAAAATAGATCTTCCACTTGCATACCTCATTCACAGGATGGTGTCTCCCAGAAGACCGAGCCATTCCAGCAGTTGTGCTTCCCTATTCATCAGATATTACCTTGGAGGGAAGCTTGGCCCCTAGAGAATTAGTATGGCTTTTGGCAACAGCTCTAACCTCTAAAAATATCCTTACATAGGACCTGACCACTGCTCTTACTGCTAAGCAAGGGGGGTTTGTTATAGTAGATGGGTGAAAACTGATCATAAAAATGCTCCTGCAGTTATGGCATTGCAATTAAAACCCACTTTGTGTACCCCTTGAGACTCAATCTTTCAATTTAAGATGTAGCTTAGGTGATATGTTGGGACCTGCTTTCTGTTTCTGATAATCAAAACTTCAAAAAGGTTATTTTTGCACATGTAGTATTTGTGCCATGATCCCCTGGGGGTTATTGACTTGGTTTTGAGTGACTTGGCAGCTAGAAATTAGTATTCCTTAAAACTACCTCAATAGACCAGTGCAACAGGAACTATTAGAACTATGTAGATGGCAAGTTGTGTTTCTTCAAGGGACACGAAGTTCTGCCTTTCTTTTCCTTCCTGTTTGCTGCTAGATAAGCAGGCTTTTCCCATTCTATTAATATGTAAAAGCAAGCCAGATAACAGAGCTCTCAGTGTTACACTCTTCCTGCACCACTGCTGGAGTTGCATCTCTAATCTTCAGCTGCTGGGTTGCACCAATGTGTGAGTGTCAGGATTTTGGCCTCAGGTTTCAGAGTTCCTCTGACAGCATAAACCTTTTGAGAGTAGTGGGGCTTCATTTAGGACTTTAAGCAGAATGGCCAAGTTAGTGGGATTTTAAAAATTGTTTCATGGATAATTACAGGAGCAATATTCACTTTTTTGGGTGTATTATTTATTCTCCAGCCAGGAAGGAGAACCGTGTTCTGGGGGGATTCAGGCACAGCTTTGCCAGCCAGGCAAGGGAGGGGATTGTCCCTCTACCCTGCACTGGGACAGCCTCACCTCTTGTGCTGGGGGCAGTTTTGTTCACCACAAGATAAGAAAGATATGAAGTCATTAGAGAGTGTTCAAAGGAAGGTGGTGAAGGGCCTTGAGGAGAAGCCGTATGAGGGGCAACTGAGATAACTTGGTCTGTTCAGCCTGGAGAAGAGGAGACTGAGGAGAGACCTCGTTGCAATTACAACTTCCTTGTGAGGGGAAGAGGAGGGGCAGACACTGCTCTCTGCTCTGTGTGACCAGTGACAGGACATGAGGGAATGGCTTGAAGTTGTCAGGGGAGGTTTAGGTTGGATATTATAAAAAGGATTTTTACCCAGATGGTGGCTGGGCACTGAACAGGCTCCCCAGGGCAGTGGTCACAGCCCCAAGCCTGACAGAGCTCCGGAAGAGTTGGGACAATGCTCTCGGGCACCTGGTGTGACTCTTGGGGATGGTGCTGTGCAGGGCCTGAGTTGGACTCCATGATCCTCGTGGGTCCCTTCCAACTCGGCATATTCTGTGATTCTAACTAGAGGTTCGTCTGTGCAGGCACAAAGACAAATCTACCATGTCCACTGGGGAGGAGAGACAGAACGAGAGGCATTTATCATCCTTAGGACACTAAGTGGGCTATGGCGCTTCCCAGTTAACTCTGGATGATGTTAGTGGGTCCTTGATCATGGCCATATGGTTGCACTGTGCCCTGCCCTAATCACCAGATGGATGGGACCAGCCCAGATGGGAGGCTGTGTTTTTCTGCCACTTCATGTGTCCTGCAGCTAGCAAAATGTTAGTGTATACAAATCAGTAGGATATTAAATGCCAAAGAGAAGAGGAAAATAAGACTTGCTTTATTAGCCACTATTTCATTATTCAGAGGTCTTGGAAATTTGCCCAATACCACTTTTTTTTTTTTTTAAATTTTTCTGTGTATGATGTGGTCTGTATTCTCTGTCAAATGTAAGAATCCAATTCTTTGAAAGTTTTACTGTTTCGTATGAAGGGAACTCATTCCACTACTATCTTATCCAATATTCTACTGTTTTGCACCATTAATTTTCTTGGCTAGAGAAAAAAGAAGGATTTTAAGATTTGGTTTCATGGAGCTGGTTAAAATAGTTCTATGAACAGACAAAAATAAATATAAGATATTAAGAGAGGGGTGAATCTTTTCAGCATACAGCACTTTTAAGTATCTCTAACCACTTGGAAAAGCTGATTAAGGTGTTTAAATAACTTCTGATATCTGTGAATGTCCATGTGTGGAGGTCTAATTTGGTATCTCTATGGGCCTTGTTCTAAGGAAACTGAATATCCACCTTCAAGCTTTTGGAGTCTCTCAAAATTGGACACCCATATGCAGCTCCCTGAAATGAATAAATTGTTATTACCTAAGATTCTTTAGACTGCATTTGATAAAGGTTCTACTCCCCGAACTATCATTTAAATAAACAGCCCCCCACAAAAACTCCCCACTAATAATAGCTATCTATTTTTCTAAATCCTTTTGGTTTCTTGCTGTGAACAACTAATGCTTAATTCCTTATTAGTATTGGGAATGTATATGTATTTCTGAAAGTTAATATGTAATTCCCAAGGACTTTGCAGCCTGGTATGTAATGAAGAGCAAATAATTCTTGTGTGTATGTTAACAGGCTGTGTTAACAGTGCAGACAGCAAGTGGGTTTCTAAAAGTTTACAGATTTTTTTGGCTTTTGGTCATGGCAGAATGACTCTGTGGAACTTGTGTGTAACACAAGTACACAGGTTCTAGGCCATTAATATGTCACAACACTGTTAATGTGGCTGTGTGCAAAGAAATATGTATACATACAGCTTGAATTTAGGATAAGAGATACCTACTTGCAAATATCTCTACCTGTGAGCTCAGGTTACCTCAGCTGTCACTGCCTGTGTGTTGAGGACTGCTGTTGGTTGCCTCTCTCCCTCCCCTGGGCTGTGGTAAGTGTGAGAACTCCTCTCCTGCTCCAAGGCAAGGTTGCCAGACTTGGCTGGAAACACGGCTGAGGGAGCCCTGATGCTCTGCATCAATGGCTGTCTGTCACATGGACAGGAACACATCTGTGACTCAGATAGAAAGGGTATGGATAACTTCTTATATTACTTCAAATCAATCCACAAAAGTGTTGACACACTGAGTTTTGTTCGAATTGCTGTAGAGCAAAAAACCCCCAAACATGTTACAGAGCACTTATCGTGCTGATACTTGGCTCATCTACATTATAGACACTTCATATCTTTCTTTTTATTTTCTTGACATAACTTGGAATTGGATTTCTGTACAAGTTGTGGGTAAAGAGTCCTGGAGATAAATGCAGGGGATTTTGAACCCATAAGAGTAAAATAAAAGCTGGCAGCTGTCCATGGGGTCATTGTGTAAAGGAAGATATTTCAGCATGCCTGAATTAGGAATATGATTCATAGCTTGTAGAGACAACATATGAGGCAGGGGGGCATTTTAAAGTTTTCCTTTCCTAAGACTGTTATAGTTTTTTCTGGTTCAAGTCTGTCTTTGAAGTGTCTAATTGCATTATAATTTTCAGCCAACTGCTTGGGAACAGAGAAAACCCTGGGAACAGCGTTCCCAAGATCTTACACTCTCCCATAGACAAACTTACTTGCTTTGAGTTCCTCTCCTGCCAAATAAGGTGTATTTATACACTTCTCTAGAGACAGCCCCACGTTTTCCCTGAGGAACCACGTTTTATCAGACAACAAACAGCTATATCAAAATGTGAGAACTGAACATAGCACGGCTCTGTAGTTGACAAAGCAGGAAATGCAGAGCATCTGGTACTTTGCTCCCTAAGTGAAAGGAGGTAGAATTAGGCATTAGAATTGGATGGGCACTTCCTTCCCCATTAAATCCATTGTTTCAGAGCTCTGTCAGAGGAAGCTGAGCAACTCCAACTGTGCTATGCAACAAGAACGGATATCTCAGCTGCAGGTTGGAGCTGTTCTGTACAGTTGGATAACTGGCCAAATCAAAAGGTGTTCAGCTTGACCTTCTGCCAAGATAAAATAACTGGTCTTGCAAGTGCCAGGAAATCCTGGGTATTTTCTACCATCCTTATTCTGGTGAAATGCAAAATGAAATACCTGTGGGTAAAGATAAATGAGAATGACATTAAAATAGAACAACACATACAGTTCAATTTTGTTTTCTGGGCATTTATATTAGCCTGTTACCTGAAGGTTGTATTGTGTGTCAGGCAAAGTGGTTTTATTGTTTTCCAAAATGCTTGTTTTCATAATTCATGATCTGATTGAACTAACTGGAGTCTGAACTCTATAAATCTTGATTTAAGAATATTGATATTCCTGTCAATTTACGGATACACAGATCTGACCTGAACACTAAAGTAGTCAGGTTCATATTTGATTATCTTTCTTTAATAATGAATCATAAAATGGTTTGGGTTGGAAGAGACCTTAAAGATCATCTTGTTCCAACCCCCTGTCATGGGCAGGGGCACCTTCCACCAGACCAGATTGCTCCAAGCCCCATCCAACCTGGCCTTGGACACTCTCTCTCAATCTGTTCTCTGTCTTGTGCCTGGACTTGTTGAATTCCATGTGGAATGTTGCAATATCATTGCAGGAGTCGTTAAGCAGCAGAACAAAGCTGTAAGGATGGCCAGGAAAGCCTGGAGTAAAGGGAAACACACCTTCTTGTGCTCACATTCACTGTTCTTCAGCAATAGACAAGGCTCTGACATCTGCTTCTAGTTTTGAAATAATTGTTTCTTTCTAATACTTTTAACTAAAAGATCTCATTTAAAAAACAAGAAATAAGAGTACAATCTCTAGTTTTAAATGTCACCAACAATTTTCCCTAATTGTTGATCTCTGCAGTTTAGTTATCAATGCAGAAATGTGGTATTTTGTGCAGTGAGGATATTGATTATTGTAATCTGGTAAAAGAGCAGGTGACACGTTCAGATACAATGTGTTACAGGAAGTAAGATAAGGATGCTGGGAATAAATTGTGAAATTTTGTTGCCTGTGGAAATTACTTCTGGCCTTGCACATCTCTCAACTTCTGTTTTCTGTGTTTGCAATAGCAAAGCACTGCTGCTTGCACCAATAGGGGAGCCTGTCTCCAGTGGATGTGGATTGATTGCATTGCCCCTCTTTGTGTTATCTGGGTGAAGGATGGTTGGTGTCACTGCCGTGTGCATTCCTATTGTGCACGTACTGGGATGCTCACACGGCTTCTGTTACTGTGATATCTGAGCACCCTACAAATGGTAATGAATTTATCCTTGCTTCCCTAAAATAACTGCTCCGTTACGACAGGGACATTATTCTGGAATGGGAGACAGCCTCCAACATCTGCCTGTTTCAATGACTTGAGGTCTGTTATCTTAGGTGAGTAATGATGTCCCCAGCTGTCACTTGGGCTGCTGGTGTTGATTCAGTGGTGACACTTCATTGTACTCCAGAAAGATTAATTCTGATTGGAGGGAGCCCAGAATAAATTCAGTCTTTAGGCCAATCAGAACCTGGTGTTTTCAGTACTATTTTAATAATGCCGCTCAACTTTCAAGAAAATAATTAGTTATGATTTGCTAAGTAACTGCCTATCTCTATACTGTTAGTTATTTGCATATAGAGGAAAATAAGATAAAATATAATCGTAACTGCACAGAGTTCTTTAGGCATAAAGAAGTAGAGTGTGCTTGCTTGTAACTGGTGTTTGTGATGGCTGCTGGCACAAGGATCAGTGTGAGCAGAGGAGGAGGAGGATGAGGCTGGCAGTGCTTTTTGCACTCAAGGCATTTGAGACCAAACCAGTTTGAGGTAGAAGATGGGGACAAAAAACGCCCAACCAAAACTACAACCAACGCTCCAGTGCTTGGGTAGGGGAGAGGTGCTGCCTCTTTCCTCTGTAACACAAAGCAGAGTCTCAGTGGCAGAATATTTCCCCCACCATCTGTTCACTGATAAAGGTTCCTGTCTTCCTTAGTTTGGAGGAGGCAGAGCTGCCCAAAGCTTGGGCTGCTCTGGCAGGAGGTGAGCTGCTGGTCATGGCTGTTCCGCTCTGTGGTTTAGCTCCTGGAAAAGGGATGACCTAAAGTGTCACTGTTAGTGAGATGCACCTAAATGTTTGAATTCCTGGGAGGACTAGGACACATGGATGGACCATTTGTTACCTGCCCAAAACATGAGAATCTGTATATTTTCATAGACTATTTAAAGCCAGTGCTGAGTTTGTGGAACAGCTGCCTCTTCCTCTGTGGTTATGTGTCTCTGAAACGAGGATTCAGTCTTCTTGCACTTACTTCCCAGAATACAATTTTAAAAGCATTTTTTTCCTTCAGGAATCAAAGGCACACAAGCACAGAACCAGTTTCTTACTGTGCATGGGATCTAAACATTGATTATGGGTAGGTGAAGGAGTTTGAGTAAAACAAACTGACTTGCTCGTCTGCAATAGCTCGTGTTGAACCTGAACAGAATTGTTTCTCCAACTTGTTCTTGACTTCTGATTTCTGCATGCTGTGTGTTTGTGGAGTCTAGCTGGGATATGTAGGAACAAAAAGCTATCATGCACAGCATGAATGGTTCTCTCTGCCTTACCTCTAGGCTGACTGGAAGCATCAGCATTCCTGTAATTTCCTTGTTCAAATTACTTTTTTGTCTTTTCTCTTCCATCTGCTTAAAATAATTCAGATAGTCTGAGTGCTTTTAGGTTTTATATTCAAATTTTCTTCCAGAACTCCTAGTGCTGGGGGAAAGGGTGAATAATTTTTACTACTGTGATTTAACTTCTCTTAGATGGTGTTCAACAGGCTCTGTCGGGAAGTCCCTCCCTGTTCTTCTTATAGAAGTTTTTCTTTTGGTGAGAGAAGAGAAGATGTTGGGGGTTTTCCTGAACTATGAGGACAACTAGACACATTTAAGGAGTGGCTTTCCTTTAACATTTTACATAAGTCATTTAGTCACTGGCTAATCTGCAGATTCCCCAGAGTTAGTGCAGTGTTAAGTTTTAACCTTTGGCTAATAATGTAGACAACTATAAGTGTTGTAGTGTTAATACTTTTGCATCTGGCCCAAACCTTGAGCATTTCTTGGTATGTTCATCTCACCCTATTAATTTCTCCCTCAGTCCCTTAAGGCAGTCTAGTTCTATCTGCACATGTGGAAAAAAGAATTTAATTTGTCTTCCATAGTAATGGTGTTAAGTTGGTGATCTCCTGGAGCCAGAAGTGCTGGGATAGTAATTTGTTAATACACATGCTGACACAGCCGCTGAATTTCTTGTCCTTTTCATTGGTTGACTGAGTAATGCACACAAAAAAACCCCAAATCTTAAAGAACAAAAATGGAAGAGAAAACAAAAACAAGGGAAAAAGAAAAACAAAATGGTATTCAATGTGCTGTAAATTTTTGCAGCTGTTAGAATTTGGAAAGCAGACTTTCACATTTGCGATACAATTAACAGATGCATACAGCATCTAGTCTGGTTTTGTCTGATTTCCACATCTTCATTTCCACACATCTTGCCTGGGAGCTTAGGCTGACATCCATATCCAGGGCTCTTGCTCGTATCTAGATCTGAAGTTGTTGGCACCAGGAAATGGTAATACTGTTTTATGCACATTTGTGTATATCAGCATACTGGTTTATGAGAGGCAGGAAATTTAATCCTTTGTACAACTCCATATCTGTTTCCAGCATTCATTAGCTCCCACAGAACTCTCCCCTCTTCTACATTTTGTTTTTGTGGAGCTTTATTATCATTTGTTCTATGTCTTGATGGACAACTTCTATCTCTACTGCTTGACATGGTTGTGTTCGTGATCACTAATCCATTCTACTGATACTTTGGGAAACTTGTTATCACACAGATGAAATAAAATTTAGGACATATCTTCCTCTGACTGGTTGGGTGAGGAGGGGATGGGAATGGAGAGAACAGAAGACAAACTGGGTATAATGTGTGAGGCCAAACCAGCCTTCCTTGCAGGAGAGCACTTTGCAGTTTGTTATGAAACTCTTTGCATGTCACTTCTTTAGCTATCTGAAGCTGATTTATGTGTGTCAGGAAGGTGATTTGCCACATGTCCCCTGTGTGACATCAGCATGCTTTTTAACTGCTTACTGATGGAAGTGAGTTTGTCCCAGAGGAAATGGAAAGTCAGGAAAGGGCCAGAGAACCTCAGAGGGGAAGTACAACTCTGTTATGACTTTCTAGTAATAAATATGAAGCAAGACAGATGGCAGGGAAAGCTGGGAAATGTCTTGTTGAAATGGGGCAACTGTCACGAGAAATAAATGCTCCAGAGTTTTGTCAGATAGTATGTAACTTGCCCTCTCCTACCACTTTTGTTAATATATAATTTCACAGACTTATCCCTTTTCTCTTATTTTTCTGCCAACTCTTAGAGGCCAGCTGAAGAGCAAAAGATTAAAAGAAAAAGAACCTGGCTTCAGGCACATTTGCAAACTAGCTGTTTGGTACTGGTTTTTCCATGCTTAAAACAGAAACAATCCTCCCCTGACAACTGAGCACACAATTCATGTACAATGGATCTGCTTCTGACACTATTTCTGGGGTCTTTGTATGACTCGTGATTCATCTGGCAGTGCTCGAGTTTAAGCACTGATAAAAGCAACACAGCAGAGTGCAAATACATTTGACCTTTCAAAACATTGAATAGAAAACAAAAATAGAAAAATAGTTACTTTACAGTTCTTCCTTGTATATGTGTAATGACTGCAAGCCATCCCGAATTCTTATTTCTGCCTTGGGAGCCTGGGTAGCACAGAGGCCTCTAGGCCTGAGACCCACTGTTACACCTGCTGTTCCCAGTGTGAGTCAGCCTGGTATTGGTGTAGAGGTACAAGTCAGCTTTGATTTTCCCCGGCTCAGGGATTGGCCTGTAGCTGATGTCTGCTGCATCCAAAAGTCTTTACTATTTGATAAGCTATGCTTGTATAATTGGCACACTGGTCTTGACTTACTTGCCTGATGGGCAGGTGCCTGTATTCCAAGTGTTAAGTTTCACTGGAAGTGTCACTTTAAATCAGTAGCACTGACACAGAACTAAGGCTCAGGCACCTGTGGGAAGTTCCTGCCAAAATCCTCAGCCAGCTGCAGCCTTTACTTGGATGAAGCCACCTCGTAACACTGCTGTGAGCAACTTTAAAAAGGGAACAACTGCATGGGTGCTCAGTGGTGCAAGTGCCCTGTTCAGTCAGGGCTGCAGAGCCCAGTCTTACTGGAACCCTCCTGGAAGAGCAGGGGATGGAAATAGAAGTGATGCTGCCACTCCCCATGGCACCATTACTCCTGGGGAATATGTGCAGTTCCAAATAAGGCTCCAAATATGACAGGAATTGAAGAGCCTCCCTTTTTTCCCCTCATAAAACTGTGGTTGATTTGTGAGCACATTGCTTTACTTTACAAGCAGAGGAAGTACGTGCAGTGCATCTCTCCCAGTCTGCAAGCCAGAGGTGTACAGGGTGTGCAGAACTTGGTGCCAGGTTCTGGGGGTAGAGGAAGGCTTTAAGTGAGATGACCAGGCTAAACTTCCACTTGAGCCCCTCTGGGGAAGGGTGGAAAGGCTCTGCAGCAGCTGGGTAGGGCTCTGATCTGGCATTGTTACAGCTATTTTTGATATTTCTAAAACTACTTTCCAGTAACTGCAGTGGAATTCTTTTTTTTATTTGAAGCCTCTTAGCTGTAAATGATAGTTCATCCTTGATTTATTTGTACTACCCTGCTGCCTGTCATATGCTGGTTAAGTCCAGTGCAGCAGAGAGAAACATTTTTCCCTTCTCACCCCATTTTCTTATTCCTTGGTTCACTGTGAAGTTACCTCCTGTGGCTGTGTTTATTAATTTCACTGTAAAATTTTGCTGTGAAATATGTAACCAGCCACTGGATAAGCAGCACTAGTGAATCAAAATTGCTATATTTTCCAGACAAAGTTCTAACTGTTCCCTTCAAAGTTATGCTCCTGTTTTGCTTACTTTTTGGACTTCACTTCTGACAAAGCATCTTATTTTTGTAACAGCCCAGATTTGGCTGGTCAAAAGCAGGGCAGGGAGTTTACTCAAAGCCATGGTTTTGAATGTCCTTCACTTGAGGAGAATTTTCAGTTTTGGTCTTCCCTTGCCCAGCAAACTCTATGTGGACTTTGACGTTGTTTTTCCATTTTAGCTTCTCTCTTCAAACTGTGCTGCTTCACTAAGAGTATGAACTGTAAAGCAGTGCCTTTTCCCACAAACCATATGCATAAGGCTGACCTTTGGCTTGAATGCAAAGTTTGGTGTCAACCTTGTGCCATTAGCAAATATCAGATAAATCGTAGTGACAAGGTTTCCAGGCGGCTGTGGCTGGGGGGAGGTTGGCACTGAGTGTGTCCGAATGACACAAGTAATTTCTGGCCTCTGTTAGCACTGAAGGACAGGCACCAACAGGCCCAGGAGAAGAGAGTTGTTTCTTGCTCTGTTCCTTGCCCTGTTTCCATGTGTTCACCCTCCCTTGAGCTGTGCCTTGCCTTGTTGTGCTTGGCTGACATGTCTGGGGGTCAGAGCCCACCCCTGGCACCAGGAACGGCAGCTGGTCCTGGAAGGGATAACCACCCACAGCACTTGGAGCCTCGATTCTCTCTTAACAGCCTCATCCTTCTTGAGCATCTTGATTTCAAGTGTCTGTTGAAGCACTGTAAACAGATTTCCTTCAGCTCCGCGGCACTACATGCTGTGTTGCAATACATTCTGTCTACTTTAAAGCTGTTAGTGATTCATTAGTTTGCTGTTCCGAAAAGCAATTCCAAAGGGATCACTCATCTCCCTAGAGCAGTGAAGGTATTTTCAAGCTGGCTACACAGTGCTATGGCAGTTTTTTGAGACTTGCCTGGTTCAAATCATGTGGCAGTGAAACTGCCAAAGGCTGCCAATTCAATGGAGGATTGCAAACAGATTCCATGGGTGGGAACTTGCAATATTATTAGACACAGCTAATAATATCTCCTCTTGAATTCTGAAATGTCAGTGGTCTTGTGGGTAACTGCATTTTGGAAAGCATTATCTTTTTTTGCCACCAGGATTAGTCCCTGACATGTTCAATGCTGGATTATGCTTGCAATACAGAAAGCAAATATATTGGAAATGAGGAATCTTAATCTATCTGTCTGTAAATTGACCAGTGTCAAAATCTCAGAGTTGCAGCATCAGTCTGGGGACCCAGGACTGTGTCCTCTCTGTGTACTAGAAAGACGAACCTCTCCTATCCAGAGATCACTAAAATTTAATGAGCATGCCTCTGGAAGGGGCTTGGAAACATAATCTCTAGTGTACTATAAAATAAAAAGAAAGGTATGATAACATAAAGCAGTAACTCAATATTCTTTGAGAGGGGTCAGCTGCTGACAGACTGTGCTGGAGTCAGGTCTCCAGGGTTTCTGGGGTTTCTGAGCTTATGTCCCAGATCAATTGTTCTAGAACTGGGAACAATAACTGCTTTGCAGAGAACTTCAAAATTTTTCAATTGTTTTATGAACTAAGAGAAACCAAACACATTAAAAAAAGAAACCCCTCTAAATGTGCTGTGGAACTAAGTTAATACTCTTCCTTATATTAGCCATTTATTTATTTTTGCTGTCTGGTGCACCCAGCAAGGTACCAGCAGTATGTCTCCACTTGCAGGACTTTCTGTAAGACTTTTATGGACTGCTGGAGGCCAGGCAGTAAGGGATTTTGATATGTTGAACCAGAGTGGCAGAAACTGTTAAAAAAAGAACTCCAAACCCCAAGTTCTTAGTCAAAAGGTGCCGGCACTTAGAAGAGTGAGAAATTAAGCCATGAGCTTTTGTTAGTTTTGAGGTTATAACCTCAAAACCTGAAAGTAGAGCTCCGAGAGCATGAGCTGAGTTTCCGATGTTGGACACTTGCTGTCTGCCGTGATTTGAATTAGCTGGAGCACCTGCCCCTTGCAAGTACAGAGCTGCACGGGAATTGCATAAAGCCATGCAATGGAGGGTAATGCAAATATGGGGACAGGCAGATGGGCTGTTTTCAAAGTGACTCTTCCCAAATGCCTTTTACAACTGTTTATTACAGTTACAAACACCTGGATGTGTCTTTCAAGAGAGAATTACATCATGGTGGCCATGATTAACGTGACATAATGCAGGGACCTCACTTTCTGTATGCTACTATATCTCTAATTCTTGTTTTCCTGACTTTTGTGAGAAGTTAGATGATAATATAACTTAAAAATGGGAAACTTAAGTACAAAGCAAGAAAGTAGCTTGTGCATAGTCCTATAAAGTTTTTAACAAGTAAATTGCAGCCCTGGAGCCCCAAATCGCCCATCAGGGCACGTTGACCCTGGTACTGAGAACCCAGAGCAATGTGTCTTGTTGGGGGATCTTGGAAAGTGTCTCACACTCTGTTATTTGAACTAAAACTTTAATTACAGTAACTAATCTGTATCTTAATGAGCAATCCATCCCTCTATTTCTACAGTGCATCCAGCTGCCAGAAGTTAGTCCTTGTCTTAAAGATATGTTGCGGATTTCTTGTGGAAAGGAAGATATATTTTCAGTGCACTTGGGGAAATGTGGTTAACAATGACTTCACCCAGAGGGGAAGCTTGGCTGTTGTAATTTTATTCTTGTTCAATAATCTGAAATATATCGTCAGCATCAATGTTTTACTAAAAGGGAAATAAGATTGGAATCAATGGGTTTCTAAGAATATTTTCCTCTTTCCCTGAGTTTTCCTTTTTTTTTTTGTTTTTTTGTTTTTTCAGAACTACTCTGTCATTTCTTTGGTTTGGCAACTTAAATTAACTTGCTTGTGTGCATTTAAAGCAAATTGTGTGCTTACAAATCTGACAGTAAAAGGAGAAAAGATTTATTTTGCAGTAAGTTTTTATTCCTTTTGTATTTGTTGTATCTCATCCCCTCTACCCTCTAAATCATGATAATCAGACATTGAAAAACATATTTTATGTAAGGATCCATGCAAGTCCTGGCAGATATAACAGATTACTCTCATCTGCTCTTTGCCATTGCTGGCTAAACCCCATTTTGTACAGACTCACAGAAGTCATGAGGTTGTCCTTTGTTTCAAGTTCATCCTTCTTTGTCATCCTGATAGGAAAAAGCATTTTGTGAATTAAGACATGAAATCGTAGGTATTCTCAGAGAAGCAGTGTCAAACAACTCCGTAGCACATGTGAAATTGCTGGATCTGTGTTTCTGCCATGCTTTAAACTCGTTGAAAGAATTAGGTTCCCATTTTCTCCGTGTGCTGTCTGCAGTTTGCTGTGATCAAAGGAAAGAGGGGAGGTGGTCTACTAGGAATGCTTCTCTCCTTCTGCATGAAAGAACAAATTACTACACTTTTCCCCTTCATTGGAATAATGTGTTCATCTACCTACTTCTGAGCACAGTCAACAGCTCTTAGTGAAATATTGGTGCAGGCACTGAATGCTCCTCAGACAGCTCCAAGTGCCACATAAGTCCCTCTTCTCCACATGACCAAGTTGATGATCTCCTTTCATGTGTAGTACCTGTGCAGCCCTAAAGCGACATATGACCACCCTTAGTGTCCCCAGTGAAGTACTTGCTAGAAATCTTGTGTAAAACAACTTGCAGCTGACTATTGCAAATGGATTTTTTTTTCTGTATAACACAATTCAAACTAGAGGTTAAACCTAAAAGCTAAGAATTAGTTACTTGAGTAATAACTTACCAGACTGTTGTATGTGAAACACTTGGCGAGAAACAACGTAATGACGGCCAGTTTGAGTGTACAATTTAAATACAAATTTACATTTACAGCATCCATGTGTATATTAGTTCTATCCTAGCACTTTTTCCTTAGATTTGTATGTTTTAGGTGGAATGCAGCATTTGAGTTACCAGTCCTTGAAAACAAATACTTAATTGTTCAAAGTTTGTCATAATTTTGACATTACAATTGCAAGCAATAACTGTGATGTCATTTCTGAAAACCCAAGATGTATATCTGTCAAATATGAATAACAGATAAGCATTTTGTTTATTTTCTGCTTTTAGTGTGTTTTGGTATTAATAGAAGATAAAAATCAGATTTTCTTCCTCTGACGAGTCTTTAAATTCAATTAAATTAGGATTTTGTAAACAACTCTATGATTTAAAAGAGGATAAACCTCCCTGAGCTTTTAGGAAGTATGTATATGTCTGAATGTCCTTGCTATTATCCTAACTTTAATCATTGTAAGCTGCAAGCCCATTCAAAATATTATCTAAGCCCTGACAACATCCTCAGTGTTAGTACAATGCACTAAAAAAAAGCCTTTTGTGCAATCTCTGTCTCAAGGACAAACCACCTAATTAACAGACCAGCCTGAAACACACACTGTTGTGTTTGTCTTTATTAAGACATAATGAAGTGCAGAACTCAAAGTCGTTTTCTTGAATCAGGATGATCTGGAGAGAAGCATTTCATGGTAGAGAGTGGAGAAATGTGAAGACATTAGGTACCACAGTGAGGAGAATGTTAAGAGTATCACATACGCGTTGTGTGTATCCAAACATGAAAATGTGTGTGAATATATGTAGGATCACACACACAATGTAGGGCAGGCAAAAATCTGTGTTTTGTTGAGCTACAATGGCTTTTTTTAGTTCTCGAAGGTAATACTTGGTTTGTAACTCATTATTCTTTGAACTTATGTCCACGCCTTAAGATTGAAGCTTCTGAACTTTTGGAGTTCACCTCAAGTTCCTCTAATTGAGTCTGAGATATTTGTATAAAATCCAGTCCTGACTCTTGCTCTTAGGTTTTGAACTTGTTTGTATTTTCACACACACTCTAACTCCCATTAAGTTTGAAAGTAAGTGCTCAAATAAGCTGTTCTGAAGAGCAAGGATTGAGTGTCTTTACAGCCTCAAAGTAACCTGGTCCAGCTGTGTACAAGACTTGTGGGTTTATGCTTGCTAAATTCTTACAATGGAAGCAGTGATAAAGCAACAGCAGCTGCAGACCAGAAATGTGCATGGAGTAGTTTGAAGGACTGATCTATTAGAAGTACAAATAAAAACTCGCCAGGTTTGATAGCTTTTGAAATGTCTGGTTGTTATTCTCAAGAGCTTCATTCAGGACCATGTGAATCCTTCTTTCCCTGTGCTGCTTTGGCAGGCTGGATCTGATAATTTTTACCCACAAATGCTCCCTGCCTAAACATGCAGCCTCACAGAAGAATTTCTTTGGACAATCATAATTCATATGAATTATAGCCAGAAGGATTTGGGCCTCTGTCAGCCCAACAGGAGTTGTCACTGTGAGATTCTGGAAATGCTTGCTCACAAGAGAATACTGATGTGGTATTTAAAAAGAGCCTGAAAGCAAAGTGTCAAAATATGAGCAGACCTTAGAGATACATCAGGTATAACTATATGCAGGGCAACTTAGAGCAAACCACAAAATGGTGTTTTTATTTTCCCCTGTGGTGCGATGTTATAGCAGAGAATGGTGTGTAAAGGAGAAAATGGAATGTGTTTCCTTTTTTTTTCTCCTGCTTTTAAGTACAGTGACATGTCCTAATTTAGACCTAATTTTCATTCCTGTAACATTGCTTGTAATAACGTCTAAAGTCCTCAGAATTAATTTGACTGGAAAAATTCCAGAAGGACTTTCAATTTTTCTCATTAAAAACATTATAGATGTCTTAATTAGGCACTGTTATTAATGGTAATATTACTCAATTTAGAACTACACACTTAAGATGTGGTTACCTCTTGCGTGATTAGTCAGAGAAGCTCTGCTATGCAAGGATGCACACCAGAATTTTGAACAGTTAAATATTTAGAGCCAGATGCTCAGCTGTGTAAATTGTGTCGCTACTGTGGCCTCAGTGGAGCTAGACTAGTATGCATTAACTGGGGATTTGGTACCTAAAGTTATAAACTGTGGTTTCTGGCTCATCTCCCTCACTATTTCTCTTTTTGTTTTCATTTCCAGTGTTAGTTTGTTTTTTCTTTACAAGGTAGAACAGGCTGATGAAATGATACATGCGTATGTTCATGTCTCCAGTATAAGCTGTTTAACTGCTAAACCTAAGCTGGAGCCACTCTGCACTTGTATTTCTCTTTCCCCACGTTGTCCCAGGGGGGAATTTCCCTGACTAAAGCAAACCTGTTCCTGATTTAGAACACAGTTCAGGGACCTTTTCCCAGTGCCTTGGACTCTAATGGGCTCTGTTACAGGCTTCAGGTTGTGGCACTTTGCTTTGCTTGGTGAGGACCTGCTGCTGCTACGTGTGAGGGCAGCATTAGGTGGAATGTTTTATTTGCTTGCCTAGACACGGGTTTACACAAACTTAAAGTATTCTGTGGACCAGTTAATGTGTGTATTTTCCTGTTAGAAGACTGAAAGGAGCTATTTAGATTTACTATGTTTGTGCCTGGCTTCGTTAGCACACGAGAATCCATGACAGTTTTCAGGTCTATAATTACTGTGGCTCCTGTGCTTGATGTTACTTATGTTTATTGTGATTGTGGATGGGAAAGGCTGTTGGCTACATGGGCTATTGCTGCTCTGTGACTTCAGCTGGGGAGCTTGCACAAAATAACACCTGTGCCTTGATCATCATCAGGTTCTAAGGCTTCGTTAAAAAAGCCACCACCTATTCCCCTTAAAATCCCACAACAAATGTTCCAACTTTTAAAAATATTTGGAAAGCGAGGTGTCTAATTTAAATTGAATGTGACATAGCAAATTTTTGCATGTTCTGTTGCTCAACAATCCCAGAGCTTAGATTCCAAGTGTTTTCAATGTGTAAGTTGTTACCTGGGCTGTGTATGAGCTCATTTGTGTGGCAGAAAAAGCTGATCCTTATGTGAACTGTGTGAAACCCAGATTTGTGTCATCCTGCAAGTAGTTTAACCACAAAATGAGCAGTCATCACACTGTCAGGTTCAGATGGACAGATGTGCATGAGGCTGTTAAAGGCATCTGGATATATAATTGGTATATGGGGTAGTACTGAAATCTCAAAATGCTACAGACATTTGCATCTGTTCACTGAGGTATATAATGACGAGTTATTTGGGGTAGTGGGGTGTGAAGCTTAAGAGGAGCTTAATGACTTTTCCTTTAATAAATCATTTGACTACAGCGGTGTCATCTTTTATTAGCTTGTAATTTTGTAAAAGTTAAGATTGGGCATAATGTTGCATATAATTCCAAAACATCTGGTAGCAATATCTAGTAGCAGCTGTTTAGTACCTGAAATATAAACAAAACATGATTTTATCCATAGTTGTTACAGTTAATTTTCCTGGAAGTACTAGTTTTGACGTATGTTCACTAGGAAATAGATTTGTTCAGGAGAAAGAGTGAGTAAAAATTAAGATATTGTTCAAAACTTGAGCAAATAGAGCAGGACTGCAAAAAATGTGGACTATGAAGTTTGTTGTGTTTATAAAAAGATTTTGTTTTCTACTGAAATGAAAGAAAAATGTTTAGAAGAAATACTAAAATGAATTATAGTCCTTAACTACACTGTGCCTTGGTAGTGAAGTGCATGCTATTAAAAGTTTATGATCTGTTATAATTGTGTTCATATTGGGTTTTTTTTCAATCTCTATTCCTGTAAGGAAAGTTACCCAGTGCTTTGACACTGTTGATATACACATAACCGTATTACTGGTGCTTGAACTCTAGAAGGGAAAAAAACCCCGACACACAACCCCACAAACAAAGCAAATCGAAAATGAAGTGGCAGGAGTTCACTTGCTGCTTTTCCTGTCGTGTTCTATCTTGGGATGCAAAGGAAATGTGTGGGCTGCGGTGTCACCTGGACCCGAGAGCAGACACAGCAGATGTGCCTCTGGGCTGCTGCACTTTGCTTTGCTCCTGTGATACCTCCCAGGTGACCACTCTGCAGTTTCATGTTTCACACGCTCTCCTTGTGCCCCAGGGCATCAGCTGTATTTTCTCTTTGAGGGTGAGAAGATGATGCAGCATCTGTTGCATCTGCTGCGGCTCCCCTTGGCACTGGGAACTCAACTTGGTTTTTTTAAACATATATTGCATTAGCAATACCCATTTCAGACACACCCAGTGATGGGAATGTGGTTTGTGGTAGAACTGAATGTGCACAATCAAGTAGTTTTCCATGTGGTAAATATCTACAAACTGCTCCTTTTAAAGTTTGCCACTGTAAGAAGCAGAGATGTCAGCCAAGTAATCTGACTTTAGTGTTGATTGTAGCAGTTTCTGGTGCTTCTGGAGTCAGTGGCGGGATTTATACAGAAGCAGAAAAAGATCTCAGAATATTGCAGTGCATCAAAACCTAGACATGTGTCACTAGCATCTTTTCCTTCTCTTGATGCCCCTTTCCTGGTTGTTCTGGGATGTGAATTGTATTTAGGGCACCAATATTCTAGCAATCCTTTTATCCAGTCATGTTTAAACTACCAGTTTAATGATATCATTTTAAGGAGAGAATAATGTCGATATTTGACTCTTGAATAGATTTTTTCACTCTCTGTGATACGGGTTCCTGATGAGTGCAAATGGTTAACTGTGATACTGGGTGTCTGATTTTCTTTTCACTTCCTAGGAAGGACACAAGAGGACTCTTTAAGAACATGAGCACAATGAAGTTTATTTCTGTCTTGGGGCATTGCTTTTCTTTTAAAGTTTGCTTATTTCCAGCAGTGATTAATAGTCACCCATCCAGCATCTTGATCTGTGCCTACCATGAGTCTGTATATCTGTTTGGCAGAACAAGTAGACCTTGGACTGTGTAGGCACAATTTTTGATTCATTCTATGCATGCTTAACTAGAAAAACTCCTAATTCTCTCTTACAGTGAAATGACGATTCTAATGGATGATTCAGATTCTCTACCTATAAGCTGATTTTTAAACACACTATGAAGTATGGATGTTCAAATGTAAATAATTTATGATGATAGCATCATGTTGGAGGATGCTAAATATCAGTAATTTTGTATCATAATTCATTAGGGATGACACCTGGGCTCCCAGTGGGCTGTTTGTAAAATTCCCTTGACCTCAGTAATGTCAGGATTTCACCATAAGTGTTACCTAAAAAATTAAATGATCTTTCACTTATTAAATCAAATTAATCTCAAATAATTGCATAATAATATTGAACATAATCTTATTCTGAAAACTTGAAAGTGAACCAAAAATTGTGACCCAGATCCCACAGCTTTTAACTCATCTATGATACAGAAGTTTTTGTCTGTGCATACATAGGGTGTAGTACAATGTAGTCATTTCTAGGTGCTTACCTTGGCTTGATTGTGTGTGCAGAGTATTCCCTTGCAACTAACCCTGAGCTGTTGCTGTCTGGAACATGACGCTCTTTCAAGCAGCAAATGCAAGAAATTGTCCCCAGGTTAGAGCTTGAACAGGGCAGTTTTCAGTCTGTATCCACAAATTAGAATCCGAGAATCATTTAGGTGGGAAAGACCTTTCTTAAAATCAAATCCACCCCTTAACCCAGCATGGCCGAGTCCAGCACTACACCCTGTCCTGAAGTGCACCCTCCTTTTTCATGAACTGTTGTGCCATGGCCTGTTTGACTTGGTGGGGCTCCTGCTCCTTAGCACTCCCCAGGGACTGCCTTTATGTGGGTGGGGGTCTTGGCCACTGATGCTCCTGGCCCTGTGAGCTGTGGGCTCCTGAAATCTCTCTCAACACCTCTGGGGTTTCCTCTGGTTTGGGTCACTCCCTCTGCACTTTGCTGAAATGTTCCACTGCAGATTGTGCTGGCACTGGGGCTGCTCATTTTGGCAAATGAGGTTCCTCTCCTGGGAAAGAGCAAAGTGTGGATTTGTGTCATCTTTGGATAGAAAACGAAGTGGAGTGTGAGTGAATGCTCTTGGCATTAGACAAGAAAATAAGAGGATACAGACCCATTACCTTGTCACCATCCTCTGTCACTTGAACAGATGGATTGCCTGGATGAGTAGGAGTAGGTCATAATGAAGGGAAAAATTAAGTGTTCAGTATCTTAGATAGAAGGAGCTCTGTCCCACATCTCTCGAGGTGACACAAGCTGTTGTCATATGTGCTTAGGACTGCCCTAGCACTAGCCAACTCTCTTGCTGGTTTTGTCTATTAAATTTTCTTCCTCTGCATGCAGAATGCCTGTTAAAAATGGGTTCTGCCCTGTGATAATTCCCAGATGTGCCAGGGTACTGTTAATGGGAGCTAACTGGAATAGCCCAAGAGCTTTTGCACAGAACCAGCTGCCTCTAAGCATTTGCATGCCATGTGGACTTTTTCTTTATGTTCTTTGTGCTTGTGTCCCACGGTCCCTGTGCAGGAAATAGAGACCATGGACATCTCTGGGGTTCCTGGGTCCTGGTACTGTGAATCTGAACGTTAATGGGACCTTTTCAGTCCCTTGTAGCCAATAAGGCCATACAAGGCAGTAGTTGCTTTACCTTAGGTTATTTTATCTCAGACTGGTTAAGATGGCAAAGATTTATTTTATGTAAAGCATGTATGCCAAGAACTTTTTTTGATGGCAGTTTTTCTAATCTATTTTGGCCAAAGCAGGCAAAACTGTCCTAGTAAGGATTTAATTAACTTCATTTGGGAGAGTTTTTGTGAAGATATTGATGTGTCTCTCAACTAAACAGAGAGAGAGAGAGATTTTGAGACTTCTAAACTCAAGAGGAGTTTAGAAGGAGGAGGCTCTGAGCAATGTGGTCTGACTTTGAAACTTTGAGCAGAAGGTTGGACAAATTGACCTCCAGAGTCCTCTTCCAACCTCAAGTATTCTGTGAGTATGTGGTGATTTTGTTTTTTGTAATATTCTTCTTGCCAAATGTTCTCCTTTCTCCTTACGGGCATATTTATCTTACAAACTGAATTGGCTTGTGGTCTTACCGTACCTTTTAAAAATGGGAAGAATAAAACCTATAAATTACAATAGAAATTACTCCCTGGTACGACAACAAACTGAAAGGAGGGTTCTGATATCTCATAAATAGTTGGGAAATTTTCTTATACTGTGAGTATTTCTGCTTATTTCTTTCATCCCCTGTAATTCATTCTGGCTTTTTGATGGCAAAACGTATCAACTGCAACTTCAATAATTTCCCAAGTGCTGTGGGTAGCCTGTGTCATGATGCAGCTTACAGTTGATGGGCTTTGAATTTGGCTTTCTGTGTTAGCAAGCTAATACAGGCTTTCTATTTTGCTGCATTTGTGCCCAAGAAAGTGGGTTGCTATTGTGGAGGGCATTCTGCTTGATACTTGTCATGATATTTATTTTCTGAAAATGAAGTTTTTTCAGTGTATAAATGTAACAGAGAAAGAGACCTTTTTGATATCACCATTCAACCAATTCTAAACTTCATGAATCTGTCTGTAGCAAGTGAGTTGTGCCTGTCTTTATTCTGAAGAGTTTCAATGGCTTTGTTAAATAAAAGTTTTAATATTGCTAAGTGGTGTGGAGATAGTAGTAATTCCAGCATTTTCTTATCTTGTTTTCTTGCATTATAGTAGAATCTAGAGATTCTGTCTCAGATACCCAGTATATATTGCTTGTCTTTTTAAAGCAGCTTTTGTGGTGTAGTTTTTTCCTCATTGGGAGGAAGAGGCAAGATTTCAGTGGGGAGAGCACAAAGCAAGTGCTGTGGTAACTCAGCCTTTTCAGCTTTTTACCAGCCCTTGATAGATTCCTGTTTCTGCAAACATGAGTGAATTTTGAGAAGATTTTAATTGAATAAGAATGGCTTTGTAAACTTTTATTTTCAGACTTTTTTTTCAGGAGAGGCAGCATAAATCTTCATTGGATATGGGCACTTTTATGTCCCTTTACAGTCTCTGCTCCTATTTATTGAAATGTCAGCTCTGTCTTGTTCCTGTGGTAAGATCAGTAATGCTAATACTTTCTCCCATGCTGCCTCTCTGACCTGGGAGGATCTACCTGCAACCTCTTGCAAGACCACTTTATTATCCTCATTGAACTGTTTAAAATTCTCCTGTATTGAAAGGAATCAGTAACTGCTGTGTTATTGGCAAGTAACACTAATTGGGACTATCTTTCACTCTTTGACTTTTTTGTTGTGTCCTAGGCTGGGTGCCTGAGGCATGTGATTTTTTTTGCTTCTGAATTTGCATGTGGACAGGCCCTGACTTGGGGAATCCTGCCACTTTGTGTATAAATAACAAACACTGATGCAAATCCCAGAGAACTTGTCAAGGCATTAGAGCAATCTGAACAAGCTGAGCATGAAACATTCAAGGTATTGACTCCGCACCTGAATCTCTTGAATGTGCTTGTGTCACTTTTATGAATTCCCAGGCAGATTTCCTGATGGTGTTTCCTGTTTTGCTCCCTTCTGACACTCACCAATTAGTGAATAAAAGGCAGCTTTGAGAGAGAGATTGGAGAAGGAAATGTATTCATACCATCCAGATTTAAGAGCCTAAGTTAGATACCTAGGCTTTCCAATGGTAATTCAGCCTTTAGGAGGCAAATGAAAGCATCTAAATTAGGATTCTGCTTCTTTCTTCTGACAGTATCATGAAGCTGTGTGCCTGGTTTTGTCAAGTTCTGTAATGTGAATAATCTAAGCTACTGTCTCATTTATTTTTCAAGTCCCTGTAAGCATCAAATGGGAGGACTGGGCTGTAACAGTCCTGCAAACTCCTTCACTGGGGACTTTAGAGTGTCCCCATCTGCATGCAAGTTGTGAAAGAGAAGGGATTAGTCTGCAGTGCAGGGCCCAGGAGACTGGTTATGCTGGATGAGAATGTTAAGAGAAGCTCTCTGCACTCTTTGCTTTGTTTCTCTTTTTATGAGAACTGGGCAAATACCTTACTGGAAGGATTCAGTTAATGAATAGAAAAGAAGCAAGAGTCTGACTAATTGGTTTGCAGGCCTCTGAACTGTATGAGAAGAGACAAATTGAGCGTAATTAAACTTTCTTCTTCTCGTAATCATTACAAAAATGCCCTATGCATTTTACTGATTTCACTAGATAAACTTTTGAAATGTGTGTTTTTTGGACACTGTACCACCTCTTATGGTGCAGATAAACAGGTTTTTGATAGGATGTTTTAAATCTGGTGCAAATATGAGACCTGTGAGGGTTGGGTTTTTTTTTCCATTTGCATGTTGAACCATGACACTTAAAGGCATGACTCTTTATTCTGTTGTATGACACAGGATACATGTCTGGCTGATAAATGGGAGGTCAGACTGCTTTAATGCAATCAGCCTGCATTAACTTATACCTTGAATGAATATGGGCCAAGTGAGGCATGGGATGAATAACTCAAGTGGTAAAATGACATAAAATCCCACAGCTTGTCTCTTATGAGCTGCAGTTATTTATTGACAATTAGATCTAAATACGTAATCAGAAGCAATAATCCTGCTTTGTGAGTAAGGAAAGTGGAGAGTTTTTCTTACAAATGAGAAGTCTGCATCTTTTTAAGGATAATTCTCCAGAAACTCCTATGAAATCTTTGACTATTCAGATGGTTCTTGTTGGGAAAGAATTGATGAAATCCGTAAGTGAAATGCTGTGGGTGAGCTTGTAGAGGTCTGAATTTCTGGCAGCAGTATTATTTGTATTTAGCTTGGGTAATCCATTTAAATGTTTTTGATCAGTATCTTTCAGTTCTGAGGAGAGTTACTGGATCTATGCAGAAAGCTGTTAAGCAAAATGTGAGCACCACCATCCTTAGTGCGCTTACACATCCAACATCTTTAGGGAAAGAAAGGGCAACAATGCACTTTAGAACCCGGCTTATGAAATGGTCTTGTTTTCTCAGAATACTCTTAATTTGGACTAATTAAGTTTTGATATTCAAAGGTTTGTTTCTCACCATACAAAGTGCAAGATTTCCCTATCAGTCCAAAAAAGCTTCTTCCATCTTTAGCCTCTATTGTTCTGTGTTCCTCTAGTGAGATGTCTGTACTAGCAGAGAAAGAGAACTAATCCTGGCACCTGGAAAATAATGGAGTGGGCCAAAGCCAAGGGATGCTTGGGATGTGAGTGTTGGCAGATGCTGCAGAGAACTTTGGAAAACCATATCAGAGGGTGTATGCAAACAGAGGGAAAACAAAGCATTTAGGGAATGGTGTAATGGTCATAACACTCAGTTGGTTGTGACAGGGGCTATGTTGCTCTCAGGAGAACATTAAGAAGGTCCTAAGTTGATTCAACAGATCTGAATGAACATGACCCCTTAGAAGGATTTGGTGATCTACTGGTTTTCTTTCTCTTCACTGAGAATTTTTTTGTTTCCCGAAAGACAGAGGTTGACAATGTGTCTGTCTTGGTGCAGTGGGAAGGCAACTTCGTTTACATCCATTTAATGCAGGAGTTAAGCAAACATCACAGGCTGCAATGCAGTTTGTTCTTAGAGAGGATGATGATGATAAGGGTGTGTTCAGGTGCACAGTAATGGTGAGACATAGCCACAAACAACACTTTGTAGCTAATCAAACACTAAAATTGCCAAGTAAAAAAGCAGTTCCAGTCATTCCACACTTTTGCAGTCACTTTGTGCTTGTGAAAACAGCTAAATAGGCCATGTGTACATGATCTGCAGAAACAAATCAAACTGGACTTCAGACTTCAGCAGTGATGATGGTGGTGCCTCCTCTACTGCATCGCCAGCTGCTAGATGAAAAAAAAATTGGTGATTATACAATCTGTATACTGATTTATTGAGCCTTTGGAGTGTTCTGCTGTGCTGGGAGAGCTCTGTCATTGCCCTGCTACCCACAGGCTTTAGATCACCTGCCTCTTCAAGTACTCAGGGTGCTGCAATTTTGGACTATCTTCTTTTGGTTATTTTGTTGGGAGAGGTTCCTGAGGAAAGATGCGTTTCCAAACTTGTCCTACTATAAAGTGCTTCCTCTTCCCCTTGTAATTCTTAGTGCCAAGCCAGAGGTACATTTGGACAAAGTTGTCTGGATGCTCAGGAACTGGTGTGAAAGAGATTAGAACGTAGGAGAGAGGAGTGGGAGAGGGCACGTATGCAATAAAAATACCATTTCTACAACAAAAAGGGGCTAATGCCCAAAAGAATAAGTACTCAGAGGCAGCTCTTGGTCAAGGGTTTATTCCAATTCTTCCTTACGATCCAGAGATGAATGCCATGCCCTCTCTGCTTTTACAGCACCACTTACCTGGCAGAAGTGGTGACTGCTATTGCCCAGGTCGGGCTCTGGGTGCCTGTGGGACTGGGAATTCTCGTGCTGAGTGCAGGGTGTACCTTCCTCACAGCAGAGTGGGAGCCTGTGCTCCTATGTGGAGCTTGCCCAGCTCTGGTGGTAGCAGTGACATCTATTGACAAACACTGACAAATCAAGTGCTTTGCAAATCATTTTACAGGCTTGTTTCTGATGTTCACGCTAGGAACACTGGGCTCTGCTGTGCTCTCACCAGCAAGAACTTTAATGGGCTTTTCCCCCTGTCTAACTGCTCATTTGACAATTTATCTCAATGGTTTCTTGGCATCTTTGCTTGGTTCTTATGCCAAATCGACTCATACCTGCTCAGACTTGGTCTTTGACCTTGCTGCCACAAACTCAGCATCTATGAATGACTAATTGAATGCTGGGTACCAGGTGTGAATGTCAGTGTATGCTACAGTGAATCTATGGCAGTCAAACTGATATAATATTACTTGTCATGGATGGAAAAGTAGCGGGGGCATGGCAGCTGGGGAGGATAGGTTGCTGTTGTCTGTTCTGCTTGCTTGGCTGAGATGGAGCAAAATGTTGCTGATATAAGCCTCAGCTGGTTTAAAAACTGAAGCTGAAATTAAAAAAATCCAGACAGAGTTCCCTATTGTTAGTTTTGAGATTTTTTTCTTAAAAGCTTCAAAGGGAAATGGTATTCTTGTATTTTTTAATTAGCAGTTTCGTTAAACTGTTGTTAGAAGTTGATATAACATATATAGGGTTTGTCCTAGGAGTTAGGAGTGACTGCCTCTGGTGTGTCTTGCAGGCTCTGTTACCTCATATTCCCTCATATCAAGATGTGGAAAGTGATACTGAGATCTCTTGTAAATCATGTTAAGCTCTGGCAAGGCACTATTGGAGCTCTATACAAGAGTTTGTTGTTACAGTTTTATAACCTTAACTGTAAAAACAAAACCTCAGGGATGCTGGTGTTACAAGGTTGAGTGACAGGGTAATGGTGGCTCTCAAATTTGTTAACTATTTACAGTGTTTTATACTAAAAGTTTCTACAAATGGAGCCTTCTGGAAGTATACAGCTATGACAGTCTTAAATAGGAAAATTACACATCCATTAGGTTTGGGACTTGGATATCAGAGAAGTAGGAATGATTCCAGCCTTCCACATGATTCCAAATGCTTCACATTTAGGCTGGGAATATCCACAGGAGAATAATCTCTGAAGGAATTTAAATATCTGTTACAATTCTTGGGTTTTACATGCAGTGTTACACACAACTGATAAACTTTGGTATAGGTTCTAACAGATGTGACCAGCTGAAAGAATCACAGTGCAAGATTAGTCCTTATTTATGTAATTAAATGTTGCAAAACTTGTCATTGTAACAAGCTTAGTTTCTGTTTCTTCACTGTCTCTGTGCATGACACCAATCACTCGCTGCATGTTCTCTGTAGTTTTGTCCTCTGAAAATGTTTCTGTGTAACTAAGAATCCTTTTAATGAGAGAAAGGGAGTCTTAAGGATAGAGGAAGATCAGTGGCCATTCTCAGACTAACATGATTGAAAGCCGTGACAGACACAGTCTTTGATCTGGTTATCTGAAAAGTTTTCTTTTTCAGTGCTGAACATGTTGGTCTGACTGTTCCTGGTTCAAACAGTTTGCAGTCTATCCCATTATCTAATAACACTCCTTTAATAGCTTAATTCTTTGTAGAAACCACAATTCATTGGTTCGTAAAACTTCATGTACTTATTGCCAAACTTTTTAACAACTTAGGAAGATATCAGATTTTGTTAACTTTTCGTCTTCAATCTGTGCCTTTCATTGGAAGACATTTTTAGATTTCTTCTTGCAATCTTGTGTAGTTCTAAATTGCAAACATTTCTCTAGGAATCCATAAATATAGGTGTGCCATGTTAAATCTGGAAATGTAAAATTTGAAGTCTGAAGGGAGAAGGGAACAGCAAGAGATGTTGAGCTCCTCTGCCTTTGCAGTGAGCTCTAGGAGCTAACTCCCAGTGGGGAGACAAGGGAACAGAGTGTGGGAGGATCTGAGATTCTCTTCATCTTGCTGCCTGTTCTGGGAAGGTGAGGTCTTTCCTATTTGCTGGTTTCCCATAGCCTCAGAATGAAATGTTGGGCAAACTGTCCCTCCCCTGTAATGGGTACACTGATGCTGGCAAGGGAAATTTAGGATTAAGAGTGGGAGACGGTTGTTTTCCTTGCTGGGTGTAGTGCTGTGCTGCTGGCACCAGCATTTTATAGCAGTTTATATTAACTGTTCAGGAAAGCTTTGACTGCCACTTTTCATAACGTGGAGTGCAAGTTTAGGTGAGAAGATGAAGAGATTCATGTGGATCTGATGTTTCATGTAGTAAAGCCAGAGATGACTGTACCTGATTTTGCTTAAATCCTGATTCTTTCATGTGGGCATCTTCAGATGACGATGTTCAAGGATTGGTGAAAATAGTGAAACACATTCATGCAGGGTCATTCCTCTGGTCTTCAGGATGCTACAGTTACTGTAAAAAGCAACCAACAAAAAAATTATAGAGGAGAGAAAAAAAAAATGCATAATGTTGAGGTATTTGAATTTTGCCTGCTTAAAAGATTTATCTTATCCCAGAATCTAGGATGGTATGCTCCACAAATGTTTTACTAGCTGTAGGTTAATATTTTGCTGGGCATAATGAAAGGAGATGGCCAGAATGCACTTGGATAAACTAAGCAAGTAATGAAAATTTATGGAATATGCACAAGGATTATTTGACAAATAATTAAGAAACTAAACATGAACCAAATGAAGGAACCCTCTATCAAAGAGAATTCCTTACCAGGCAGTCCATTAAAGACCTTTCAAACAGGAAAGTCAAATTCCCTTCTTTTGTGCATGCAGGTTGGAGACACAGCTTGGGAGTTCTGAAATAACAGTTCAAGGAGAAGAAATCTAGGATTTTAGATCTCTCCTAATTAGATGAGTGAAGTCTTTAGGGAATATTAGACCATGTTATTTCTCTACACTAGCCCCACTGATGCTGGTGGGACTTGACACTATTTTATGTGAGATAAGGAAAAATGGATAGTTTATGGCATTTGGAACCATTTTGATTAAGGCTGCTCAATTTTAGCTGTTGTAGGAATTTAGTAGAGACTGTGAGGTTGCAAGATTAAACCTATTGAGCCTGATTAATAAAAAATAAATTCAAGATGAAGAAATTTGGGAAACTTATAATATGCTCTTGTTGAAAGCTATCTCTGCTGTTTTCTTTCTGTTTTCATCTTGTCTTTTCAGAGAGGATAAATCTGGTTTTACCCTTTTTTCTTCCCTTGCTTAATCTCTTGATGATGTTATTCTCAGCCTGCTCTGCTCTGTACAGGTAACCTGGTTGTATAGTGAAAAAAAGGCTTCTTGTTTAGCATGAAAATGAAATTTGAACTTCTACTGTATAATGCAAGTATTGTTCCTACATCTGAAACCAACATTAACATAACTGTAGAGAAGAAGCACCAATGCTCTGAAATTATAGGGACTTTTTTTCAGTTGCAATTCACTCAGGCTATAGAATGCAATTAATTAAAGGAAGTTTCCTCATTTCTCCCCAAAAGAGTATCAGCTATGCAGTGCTTTTGTATTTATTCCAGATTTGAGATATGATAAGATAGTCATGTAGTAATTTAAAATTAAGGTATTTTGACATTTTTAAAGAGCACAGCAATACTATGAAATGTAGTTTCTCAGAATCACCAGGGAAGCATTCAGGACCTTTCACGGCAAGGACTGACAGACCACGTCAAATGTTGCTCTGCAATTGTTTCTGACTCCAAGAAATGAGATCACTCAGGACACACAGCGTGTGAGTTAATTTGGTAAATAGTTTATCAAAAGACTAACCAAATTGATAATAGTCTCTCTGTTGCCCTCAGTGTGGTGTGCATCACATTCTGTGCAGGCTGGTTATATCGGCACTAGGTGGTTATGGAAGAACAGAGGTTGCACTGGACCAAACCAACTGTGAAATTTTTATTTACCTTCAATCTCATAAATCATCAAACATTGTAACTAACATCTATTTTTGTTATTTAAAGAAAAGTTTCAAAAGAAAAATCAGTCATTTGTTAACTTGAAATAATTGAAAGTACTAGAGACTATTTGGAAAGGCTTTTCTACTTGTTTAATTAAAACTCACCTTCCTCATGGACAAAGACTTTATGAAAGCAAGCTTGATTTAGCCAAGTATAACTCCTTGGTAATTCCATGTACAACTTTAGAAGTGGCACGACTTGTATCTTTTAATAGACCAGGCAATGCATTTGTACATATATGCAAAAAACCTACTGGGATTAGTCTTTTTAACAATTGCTTACCACTGAAATAGTTGACTGGTTCCTCTGCCGCTGTACTGGATGGTTGCAATTGGAATGTTTTGTCTAAGTGCTTGTAAAATGTGGCAGATTTCACAGCTCACCAGTTTGGAGCAGTGATGTTCCAGCTGTGGACAAGTCCTATGGATGCCATTCTGAAGCTCCATGAAAATGAAGTCGAGCTGGAATAAATGAATGCTGAGTGGACTATAGGATGAGTAAATATATAGGATAGTCGGGTGCTAGAATACAAATCATGCAGCTATACATCAGGCTTTGCTGTAGTCTATGCAAAGAAAAGTTGGAGAGGTTTGTTATGCAAATAAAATGTCATAAGAGTTGACACTTCAAAGGCCTGTGCATGCATTTGCCATATAATTGCCGGGAGAAAAAGGCTGTTTTGGATGCTGAGCCTTTATTTGCATTTGGAGGATTAGCAGACTGTTTACTTTACTACCCTTAGCCTTTAAGTGCACTTAAGCTGTTTTCCCAACAAGCTGAATTTATTCAGTGTAACTTCTTGATTGACACAGCAAGGAGAGCACATCAACTAAATGTCCAGGGCCTTGCAGCAAAGAGCTGGTTTCCTTTGCGACCTTGTAATGTGTAATAGAACCAGTGGATTTGAATTAAAAAAAAAAAACCCAACAGATTATTACTAGCATTACGGATTTCCCAAGGAAAAAAATGTACATAGATGAGGGTAAAGATTAGAACTGACAGAAAAATATTTTTTCCCTGTTAACTTTATCATATCTTAAAAATATTCAGTGCATATAATTTATTTTCATTTTCATTATCTTTCCAGATGAGGTGACATGCTCATCTTCCAGAGAAGTTAATGGAAATCTCAGTATTGACATCAGAGGACTTTAGGTCAGGCTCTAAATGATGAAGAATGAGCCCCAAATATTTATGCATATTTATAAATTGAATGAAAATTTGTTAATGAAATGTTCATACATGCTTCATTCCAGGCTGACTGGGCATTCATCTCAAAAAGCACATAAGGGCTTTTCTCTTAGTGTTCTGTTAAATGCTGACTGAAAAGTCAATGAGATTTTGCTGGAATGAGGCATTTGGGATTTGGTCAGTATTCATAGGCACAAATATTTAATATTTATTGCTGAGGACTGATGCTTACATGATGAACAGGCACTTTATGCATGAAGAAAGATAAATAACTTACATCTTGATCTTGATCCCAGCCATGCTTCTGGTTTCTGATGTCACACACCCTGACCAGCCGTGACTTTGTTCCTCAACAGGAACTCCAGGATGTCCTCATTGCTTCCAACATGCCAAATTTTCCTGTGAAACTTGAGTAAAAAAAAGGAGACACTTGACTCTGTCAGTTTAACAACAGATTGGCTTATTTGCACTAATTGAAAGCTCTTGCATATGAGAAGGAAGCCTGTGGCAGCTGGTGGGGAAGCGAAACCCTTGTGCTCTAGGAGGCCAGATCTTCCAGGCTGAGCAGCTGCTGTCAGCATATATCAATCATTGTGCCAAAACACCTTGACAGTGCCCTCTTGACTGTCTTTTTCAGAAGCAAAAATTGGATTAGATATGACAAATGGATCTTTCCTATGGAAAAACTGGTGTTCTTTAGCCTGTGCAAGTACAGTTCTTTTGTCTGTGTGATACATAGTCTGGTGACACTGGATTATGAATTTTCCCTCCTCATCTAACATGGAAATAAATGAGCTTTTTCCCTCTCTTGTCCTTCTAAAGTTAGTCACTGAACATTTAATCAAACTACTTATATTTGCATCTTTCTACTTTCTGACTTTGAGTCTCTTTCCCACTGTCCCTTGGCACCAGGACTTGATTTCCTCCTCCTCTCTGGTTTTACAGTGAACACTGCAAAAATGAATGTACTTGTATTTCAGATATAATATGCCTTATGCAGGTGAGAAAGCATTTTCACACAATGTATAATTAGGGCTGACTGGGATGGAGAAGGTAACTTCTCAGAGTTGCTATTGCCTGAGGTAAATTATGTCTAAATCATCAGTACCTAGCTGTGGAATTCACTATTGCATGAGCAAATTACCTTTAAGCATTTGCTCTCAGACACTGTAGCTTAGTTCCCTCTGTGCACACACTTATCATACCTGGACCACAAACTGATGCTGTCCCACTTTCTCTTTAAAAGACAGGAGACATGATCTGTGCAATTTTGCTGAGGATTTGACTACTGTGGTGAGGTTAAGAGGTAGAGCCATTTTGGCTTCATAGCAGGGCATTCACCTGAGAGATGGTGACTATTAATTTTTCTCCAATATGAATTTTTATTATATTAACTTAGTTAATTGGTTGTACGTGATTCTCTTCCCTAGAGACTTCTCTCTGCCCATCTTCAAGCAAATGCATTCCTGCTAAAATTTGTACTTTGTTCCTTACTACAGACCTGAAGGAAAAGTCCCTTGGATTAGGCTTGTGAGACAGAACAGTTCTATTTGAACAGAAATATGAAATCTAGCCAAAATAATTCAATTCGTGACCTCTTCTGGTGTTCCTTGCTTGTGGACATTGGTGGTACTATTGGCTTGCACCTGTAGTTCTGTGCTTTCAGTGCAAGGATTGGCAGGGCAGATGACTTCTCTGATTGCTATAATTTAATAGGTTCCAGATAGATGAAGCAGCTGCTTGTTTATGCATCAACTCTGTACTTTTACCAGCCATTAAGTGTGCAATTAAGAACATACTTTTGGAAAGGCTGGTGATGCATTGGCACTTGTGCCTTTAGTACACCCTGAACACCTCAGAGCAGATGTCTGTTGTCTAACAGGAGTGAATGTTTTGTTTAAATATGAACTGAAGGTGTTGCAAGTGAAACAGATTTGAGAAATGAAAAAAGTATCTCCAGCTTTCAAGCAAGCCTTTTATTTTCCTGTGGTCAGGGAGGAAAGAGCTATTGAGAAGAGGACAGGTTTTATAGCCTGGTTTCAGTTGATTTTTGGGCCTGGGCAGCTTTGTGCCCATGGCAATTGGGTTTTATGCATGCAGGACACTGTCCCTTGAGCAGGTACAGTCTTCTGGAAATCCCACTTCCATCCTGCATAAAGATGTCATGCAAGGTCAGAGGGAATGTGCTGAAAGGGGTAAACCTAAAGGCATTCCTGTTATGGTCAGAGGACAACCAGTGCTTTGAAGGTTTTCTTTCAAGCCTTGGGGAATGAACCTTGAAGATTTCACTTCAAACCATGAACACCTCACTTGAACTGAAATCCCAGAGTCCAGTAGCAACTGCCCCAGCCATGTCATCAAATTCTGAATGGGATGCATCTCTCTCTGGAAGGGAATGGAGCATCCTGACTGCTGTTCCCAAAGACTTAATGCAATTATTTTCATCTTTTAAACAAATCAGGAATTACTCTTAATCTGGCCTTTGCTACCATCCATGCTCTGGTTTGGGCACATTGTTTAGGTGTGTTTTCAGCAATTATCACAGAGTGAAATATTTGTTGTTTTGGTGATCTACTGAATCTCTTACAGAGGTACAGTCATCCTCCAAAGGTTATCCCTGCCACTTCAACAGGCAAAACAGGACACCAGGGCATGTTCTGTGGCATGATGAATAGATATGTGAATAGCACCCTATGACTTATGAGATCATCTACATTGTCTTGCTTGAAAATTACCTTCCGCTGATGTAGAAGGGCAATGTTTCCCTGTGTACTTTATAGCTCTCATAAACAACTTCTACCAGCAGATTTGCTATCGTGTCCTGTCTCTCACCTTCTCTTTGTACCTGTTTGTAATTGGTGATGTGAAACTGTTCCTGTAAAATCTCAGTATGGGCTAAGTTGCCAAATCCCAGGGCTCTGCACTGAAAGCATCGATCTTCTGCTGAGTCATATGTGATGACAGATACGGGAGTTTTACCGACACACAGAGTCACTTTTGCTGCCTTTTTCATTTTAATTTAGCTGAGTTTTATTTGTTCTGGTCACTGTTATCCAAGGTGTTAATATTTCTTGGGTGTGAAGGGAAATGAGAGCAAGAGCAACTCTCCAGGCTTAGCCTTAGTAAAAATAGCAAAGGTGAATTTCAGAGAAATATATCTCTGACTTGCCTGTACCTGTATTCACTTTAGAACAATAAGGATTCTACATGCTTATGGTGCTCAGTAAATTCAAACGTAATGCAGTTTGTGAACATATCACTGTGATTCGTTTGAAAAATCAAAACATGCATAGACAGTCCTTTCTTCCTGGAGTATGAATAGGTTGGAAGTGTTCAGATGTCTCTTGAAAACCGTAATGTAGAGATGTTTTTTCTCTTTGGCTACATTTTCATTGATACTAATGTTTGTAGTTACCCAGCTTATTTCAAAGCTTGTCACACAGTTGAGTTAGAAAATGTAGTTGAAGTGATGAGTGCTGACATGAAATTTCTGTTTGCACCCCCTTTGGTTATCATTATCTGCCTTTGTTCAGCAGATGCATTTGGAGTTGAGACAGGCTTTGAGTTTTCTCACTGTCATCTCTGCCTCAAGTTTTCTTTCTGCTCTTCGCTTCCTGTGGTCTCCCTGCCTTCCAGAGTTAATGACTTGCACTGATGTTATGGGAGTTGGAATGTGTAAATTCCATTAGTGCTGATGGTATTTAGTCCTATGAATTTCTTGTGCATTAATGCACCTTTTAGACCCCTTTGTTGCATTGTGGCTGCTCTTTAGCTGGGCTTCCTAATTTTCCCTTTTCATGGTGTGTTGCTGGTGCCTTGATTCTTTGTACTCTTTCAGCAGTCAAGCAAAAATCTCAAGTTTACTGTGAGTGAAACAGCACATTGTGACAATGGAATACTTTTTAAATTCAGTTTATTTCATCATTTGAAGCTGGCAGTGTGTGCCTTGAATGCACATGGAATGTGACACAAAATGCTCTAAGATTTAGGGTGAAGGACAGGAATTCAGTAGGTTGAGTTTATACTATACTAAATCTCCCTAGGACTGCAACTGACTAAAAACGAAATTCCTGTATTTGTGTTCTTTCCCTATAATTCTAGAAAAATGTTTAGAATGCCTGTATATTTAGAAAGAAATGATCAAACTGCATGTGTTTTATTTGAAAAGAATTTTTGTATAATATTCTTTTTCATGTATTCTTAACTTAGATGCTGTTTGGTCTATTCTCATTTTGGCAACACTTTCTCCAGTACGTTTGAATGCCAATTCAAGGCTTATTTTTTGAGTTGCCTTTTACAATACAGGTAACCACGTTCATTCCAAAGAGCTTTCTTCTTACACTATTGTACAAATTAATCTGGGGAACAGACAAATCTTGTTTTGTAGAGCTACAAAAATTGATGACCATTGCTGCTCTATGCTAAAAGATGCATCACTGTTTACACAATAATTTAGAGAGTGAGAAACACCTTTAATGAAAAGGATGAACAAAGACAACTTTTGCAAACACCTTCTCTTGTCTGAGAGTTTTTTTGCAGTTGTCTTGTGTTTGGATGATACTCCATCTTTGAGATGCCAAAATTCAGATCAACTTACGCTACTCTGAAGCTTTTAAGAAGATCTGTGTGAAACAGAGGAAGAAACTGTGAACATTTCATTCTCAGTTTGTCCTGGACAGAGGGTTTACTTTGCTCTCTGGGCAGCTGAAGTGCCTGGACTCGGGTGGTGAGAATGGGAGGGGGAAACACTTGGGCTTGTGTTGAAAGCTGTCTGCTGCTTTCAGTGATGAAGCAAAAATTAATCTTTCTAGATAGGAACCTTAGTCTTTCTTACTGAAGTTAAAAGAATCTGAAATGCTCAGAAAGTATTGGAAATGTTAGGGCTGTGGACAACAACCCTCTCTATAAGACACGGTAACATCATTCCATAATTGCAAGGCATAGTCCTAACCTGATATTCTGCAGGGATTTCCTCCACCTCTTTCTCCCCAGAAAATTCTGTGTCTGGGATCAGTAAATAAGCCTCTCTGGCTCTTATGGCAATGAAAACCAGTGTAATAACTTCTATTTTTTTAACTCCTAAAACTGATCCATAACCTGAATGCACATCTTCCTCTGCTCCAGTGTTATCTTCATCCAGTTTTTGAAGGCAATTGCAAAGTGGAATTGAAGCTTGAGGACAGTAGAACACAGGTGACTGACAACTCACTAGGGCATTTTTAAATGTTCCTCAGATAATCCAGACTGCCCTCTGGAATGAAAGGGTTCTCTCACAATATTTCCATTGTGACAAATTAAGTACTATTTCTAATGGACAATTATAAAAAAACTTGTTGACTGACCTCTAGAATTTCAAAATAAAGTTCCAGCTTTGGTAACTAAAATATTTGTCTGGAGGAGGGAATTGATTATTTTCAATTGTATTCTGACTGCAACTTGACTTGTGCTGTATTGCCTGAATTTGTCTTTTTAAATTTCTGTAGGTGTTCTTTCTATACAAACTTAATGCATCATCCATGCTTGATATAGCAATAAACAGAGCTGGCAGTACAACATATTTTGTAAAGCCATAAATATTTTTATCTGCCTGGGAATGGGAACAGAGTGATAACTAAGACAGCAATGAAAATTTTATTTACTCAACAGAAGTGATGTCAGGCTTAAACGGAGTCCTAATCTTCAATTTCTGTGTTCACAACGTATGCTTAACATTAAGGTTTAAATAAAACAAGCATATTTTAAGTTCGTCTCATAAATGCTAGCATTGGGAAGTGTAACTTCTCACAAGATTCAGCAAAGAGCATTTGATTGTAAATTTTAAAGCTCAGGTCAAAGTACTTTTAACACAAGTTTTCATGGGAGATTATTTTCTCAGGAAAATGTTTGAGAATTTAATGATTTTTCTTTGGCATTCTGTTATGACCCCAGGTTCTAAAGTTTATTTATTTATTTATTTAAGCAATCACTATAGACACTTAAATAGCCAGCAGGAAAAGAAAACTTGGAGAGTTTTAACTGAACAGCTCTAAATTTTGGTTTGTTGACTGCCTGAAAGTTCCTATTTGTACCTTCCCAAGATGTAGAGCTAAGGAATGTTTTTCTGACAAAACCTTAATCAAATCAGCATATTCCCACAAAAGGGCTGCATTTTAACAGCTGTAGATCATTGAAAAGGAAATGAAATCCTAATAGCAGTTCTAATTGCATGTTATGTGATAGATGTGAATGGTTGCTTAGATGAATACAGCACAGATGGAGCATCCCCATGACCTTCCCTGTGGGTTCATTCAAAACATGTAGTCCTAAACATTTCTTCCTTTAATTTAGATAGCATAGAAAAATGCTAATATTGCTTGGTTGGCTGAGGAATTGCAGCCAATTTGAGCCAAACTTGGTCCATCATTTTTCTGTTGTGAGCCAATCACGGTGTCAGTGGGAGCACTACTGTGCTTTAATTCCAGAAGCCAAGATCATTATGTCCTGTGCAAGGATTTAAATGCTTGGACCCCAGTATGTATTTTAACCCTTAGGCTGAAGGTTCTCTCTAAATTGTGTTTTCTGAATACATGAAAATATTATGCTGGCAAATGAGAGAATGAAGCATTAAAATGTGTCATGGGAATGGATTCAAACCTGTCATAAAATATTCCAATATTCAGTGTCCAGTTAATATCAGTGTGATGGCATTAGCACATAATACCTGCCATTAATTCAATGTTATTCTAGTGCAGATAGAAAGAGGAACAGAATGGCAGCCTGTAGTGAAAATCAGGTAGAGGTTCTGTTTGAATTGTTCAACTTTTGTCTTTTTCTTTTCAACATCAGCCTCAAATGGAGGCAATAGCTCCAGGATTGCTTCAACCATTAAAAAATCTTTGTCCTGATTCAAAGGACATGGAAATTAGTATTGTATAAAAACTGGTTTTGCTGAAGGCTTAGTGGTAGTCAATAGGAAAAAGTTGAAATGGAATTTGAGTCCAGGTGATGTAGGACATCTCACTGTCATGAAACCTCAGGTCACAGCTGAGAATGCACAAGAATTCTGTTATTTCTAGATTAGGACTTGTTTAGATTTTTGTTTTTGTTACTTTTGTCACATGGCTGCTTATTCTGGTTCACTGCTGAGTCCATTATGTGAGAGAGAAATTTGTGAATAGTTCCCTTTTTCCTGTGAACCCAGCTTAAGTAGCGTGTCCAGGAAAGAAAGGAGAAAGTTCATTAAAAATTCAAGTCTCCCTTTTCTTGCTTACTATTTTAAAGTTACAGATTGTATTTTTGGCATAGATTGTATAAACAAGATGAACAAAAATAGATCATGTAGCACCAGTGATGAACTATCTTAAACAAGAAACGAAAGTATCTTTGTTTCCTGACTTGTACTCTATAAAACTTTGATAAATGTGGCTTTGTAACATCTAAGCAAATTCCTTGTATTTTACAGTAGGGTGAGAGTGGCTGTGGAAACCTAAGCAATTCATTTTCTTCGACAGGAGTTCCTCCAGTTGCCCTTCAAACCTGGTACATCAAAAGGCACAATGCCCCTCACAGATCTGAGTAGAATCTCCTTGCTTTGCAGTGAGGAAATCCTCACAGTAAATTCTGTATGTGATTTGAATGAATCACAGAGTGACGGTATCCTCTACATGTCTCATGAAAGAGTGACCTTCATCTGCTCCTGCCTATGGATCCATGGAGGAATCATAATCTTAATGCTTCCTTTGATCTCCCAAATGTGTGCTTGTGGGAATAGAGCAGCTGATCGCTGCCCTGTGATAGAATCTGTTCCGTGTGCCAGCACTTTCAAAGGCTTTTTTGTCATCTTTCTTGTAATAAGATGGTTATGAACATTTCAGAACACGAGTGAGAGGTAGTAAAAGCAGAGAAAAAGGAATATTAGAGTCTATACAGCTTATAATTAAAATCCTAGAGAGCAATAGCTGTGAAGTGAGTAAAGAAACGTACAAAAAAAGCAAGCAAACAAAAAAACTCCACTTGATCCTAGAAAGCACAAAGGCAGGCTGCTTCACATGCAAGGCTTTCTATTTCAAGTCACCTTATCGCTGAGACAGCTTTCAGTTTAAGATGACAAACAAAAAGCCCAAAGGAATTCTTTGCCCATTCTGAGGGAGAGACAAGCCTTCTGTGCAGATGCCTGGCACGTTTGAGCTCTGTCCCACACTGAGCAGTTCTGCAGTTTTATACCTTGCTGCTGTTTTATGATACTTCCAAGGGATTAACTTGACAGGGTGAAAAACAGCAAGATGTATATTTGAATAGAGATTAAAAATACTGCACCGAGCATTCTATTCTCCTGTCAACAATTTCAAGGTGAAAAGACCAACAACATATCAAGTCATAAAAACCACTTTGCAGAGGTTAGCATAATGCAACCAAGAAAAAGGGAGAGAATGAGGAAAAGAGCAAAGCATCTTTGGAATGCTTCAGGCATTAGAGCTCTGAGCCATGGTCTGAAGATCAATAAGGCAGAACGTTCTTTTTATTGTATATTAATACTCTGTGAGCAGAAAGCATAATAACTACTAGGATCATGTGACTGCTGCATATACATATTTTTCCACTTTGTCAAGATGAGTTCAGTTAAAATTTCACTTTGTCTGATGCATATAGTTAAAGCTTTTGAGCCAATGATGAGATTTATAAACCTTTTTTCATAGCACCCTAGAAAAGAGTAGAGGGGCTTGTTGTGAATTCCTACTGCCCAAGACACCAGCTAAAACACTTTCTAATGTAGAGTTGTGGGAGACTGAGGTGTAAGAAATGTGTATACAAAGGAGTTTCTAAGAGCAATTGCTTGGAGAAAAACTTCCAAAGTTAAATGACGCTGAGAGTTACGTATTTTCATCTTGACGTCAAGTTATTATCTTGTTTAGATTTTTTTTTTAATGAAGACACTGACCTGTTTGTTTAAAGAACTCCAGGGATGAGGTAGAATCCCATCTGCCCATACTTGACCCAGCTGGCTGAGGATGCTTGAAAACTCATTGGGATCTGTTTTTCTTTAGAATGATATTGTGCTGCAAGTTTGAAGTAGACTAGATCGTGATGTAAAATTTACATGCTCCTCTCCTTTTCAGATGTGCCTTTTCTGCTTAGTGTGTGAAGTGAAGCTTTACCCTTCCTACTATTCATTATCACCAACGAAACAAATTAAGATATATATTTTCAGTAAAAATGAGAAACTTCTCAAAAAAGATATAAATTCATACTTTAGTGCAGATATTCAAAAGTAGTTTAGTAATAACTCACCAAAAGGAATACTTTCTGTGGGGCTGTTGAAATCTAATATTGCCAAGGTACTTTTTTCTACTCTCTTGACAGCAGTTAATATTGCTGTGCTGGTGAAGTGGGTCACATCTGTACCTTAAATTGTGCAGTTTCTCATCTCTAATCATGGTTGTTTGGGTTGCACATCAAGTCCTTGTCTACATCTGTCTGCACTCTTTCTGTTACAAAAACTCTTAAGAGAAACGTTAAATCATTATCAATTAAATGTGTGACAGTTTTTTGCAAATTTATATTAAGATGATTATGTGTATGAAAAAGATTCATGGACTTGACCGGTGCATTAAAACTAAAACTTGTTTGCTGAGGTTAAACAGCAAAAAGTCACACTATTGTTACTCATATTAGAGCTATGAAACTAAGAATTCATCCCAAAGTTAAGGAGATCACTTGCTTTACTGAAATTATTTGAAGCCATACTGATGCATTGGTATTTTGAAGCAATAATAAAACAGTAAAACTAATGACCAAAGAATGGGAATTTCTATACAGCATTTTATGGTAAACTTGAGCAAAAGCCTGAGGGTGACATTGCACAAAGGATGTGTTACTGGTCTTCCTGTGCAGCTGGGTGAGCCTTTAATAAAGCTCCTAAATGTTTCTGCTGCAGCAGAATTAGGCTGATAATAAATACAGGATGTAGGCTAACGTGGAATGATCTCTTAACTAGCATCCTTTAACGTGTTTTTTCCTTAATTTCTTGTAGACTAGCCCAAAGCTCTTCCACTGAAAAGTGGGATAATGTAGTGTTGCTTTAGCAGCTGATGACTTCTCCAGCACAAGCAGTCATAACTCTTTCATCTTCTTTCCCCTGTCTCTGCCGAAGCCATCATTGTGTGCTGTGAGTGATCCAAGAACTGATTAATTCATGTTTGCAACGCCCTTGAAAGATTATCAAAGGGAAAGTGTGACAGAAGAAACAATTTTATTTTTATTCTAGCCTGTTGGCAGAGCTTGCGAGCTGTCGCCGTGCCGGAGCTCTGGTGCCGTTTGTTTGGAGCACAACACTTCAGTTGTCACCCTGCGTGCGCACGGCCTGTGCCGGCCCACTGCTCTCACGCAGCCCTTCCCTTGCAAATGAGATTTGTCTGTGCTCCCTCAGAGCCACAGTGACAGCACCAAACATGGCAATGCTGATTTCATTCTTTTTTTTTTTTTTCTTTTTTTCTCCTGTTGCAAACAGAAGTGCAATCAGCATTTTTGTTTTAGCCGTGGCCTCAAGGAGTTTTCAGAGAATGAACTTGCAGTTGCTGAGCTCTCTGGTGTGTCTGTAGATCTGAAATGGGAATTTCTGTCTCAGTCTTGTGACTGAAATACAGCTTATCTTTAAATCAATATTCAATGTCTTTCTAAAGACTGCACTAGTGGTCCAACCACTATATATCTTGGAAAGTTGGAGAGCAACTCACTTAAACAGTGATCCCGTTTCAAGGCAGGAAATTCTAGTTTGAAATTCTAGCCTGTACATCTTGTTAATATTACAGATTAAGGGTTTGCACCTAAACATAGTGGAGTTTCAGGGGAGTATTTCTATTGAGTTTGACAGGCATAAAATCAGACCTGTTCAGAACATGACAAATCACACTTGTAAATCTTTGCAGATCAGTATCATTCATTCCTTATCTCTTGTGAATGTTTCCTCATTATTTCCATTGTCAAAACTTGAAGCTTTTCATTTTCAACCTTCTTCTCTTGGGTTGTGTCTTGATAGGACATATGCAATTTCATTAAATCCATGTCATCTTCCTATTTCAGACAGTGAAAATAAAACCAGAGGGGAACTGAATGTTTTGCTACATTCAGTATGCAGTGTCAGGATGAAAGATCCCTGTAAACTCTTGTTTTTTCAACGTTGTACTTCTGTTTATAAGCATAGTAAATTCTCAGTATGATAGATCTCAACACTTCAGGCTTGTGGGATAAAAGATGCATGTATTCTGAAGAAAGATTTATCTTAAAACCCAAAAGCTGGAGATGATCTGTAAGTGCCACTAATGCATTTGAAAGCCACTATTGCACTGATTATATCTAAAGAAAATTCTTGTTGCTCTCCAGTGACATGTGTTACCTGTTTTGAAGCTGTCATGTGAAAGCATCTAAATACACTGGGCAGATTTCTGGCAGGTTCTGCTTTTTAGGAGGAATTGAATGAAAGAAACTTGGAAATGTTAATGGAGTTTCAGAGCAGTAACTGCTGTCATTATGGGCTGAGCACATCCACATCTTCCACTCTTGGAAGGCACAGTCTGAGGTGTTGCTCCCTCATGTTTGTGATTGCTCTTTCTGAGTGTTAAGTCAAAATTATTATCTAGAAATAACAGAAATTCCTCAATTTTATGGACTGATATTGTCTTTTATCATCCCTTTTCACCTCTTTCAAATCCAGACCTGCTGTTTCATGTCTAAATCATTTCCTCCTCCCTCCCTACCTTTTGAAAGATTAATGGATCAGCCTGGCAGAAAAACTGAGCAGAAGCCTGGCCTCTGGGAGGCTGCTCCTTGTTCTGTGCCTCCTCAATTTCTCTGGATTTCTGGATGTTTCCTACCCAGCTTCGTTTCCTTTCGTGATCTCCAAAGTTCCCTCTTTTATCAGATCATGAAATAAAACCAATGGATAAAACTGATTTAAATGCACACTAATACCACGGTGATGGTCGTGTAACAAACTATGTTGTCATTCTAATCCTCAGTAATTACACTCCATGCATGGCACTGTCCAGTCCACCTGTGTGAGCAAGGGAATGTTAAAATCGAGTCAAAAATCATAACTGCATGTCTGTCATCTGGCAGCATGGTCATCTGATGTACAGGTTTAACTTTGGACTACTCCTGCTGTTCTAACTTTTGGATTTAGTCCAACTTAGAAAAAGAAGCGTGTTTTTCACTGTAAATGCCCAAAAGTCCTGCAGAGGCAACTCATATTGAAGTAAAGGGATTTCTTTGCTGGAGTGGCACGTAGTCCCACATTTAGTAAGACAAGACTGGCAAACGTCACACTGGCTTGGAGTGTTTGAATGGGAATATGGACTTATGCAATAATTCCACAATGTTATCCAGTTATGTGAACCTTTGTGAGAAGGAAAGCAGTCAGTCCTCTCACTTTCAGGGTGGACTCTGGTTAAAAATCTTGGTTTCTCTGTTGTGTGAATTATTTTAGATGGTTTTCAATCTGGCTTGGAATGAAAATAAATCCATCTATCAATATGTGTCTTAAACTATTTATATGAAATTTTGAGGTTTTGCGAAATGTTCCTACTGGCATTGTAGCTAACTTTTTAGTTCTATTTTTTCATTCATTGTTGAAAATTAATGCATTGAGACATTGAAGTGAGGAAAAACTCATGAATGATGTAGAAATGAAAATAAAAGTTAAAAAAAAGAGAATTCCTACCAAATATATTTTAACAATGATCTTAAACAGGTTTTTTTTGGTAAGTTTTCTTGCTGATACCTTCTTTAAATGCTGAAAAAATGTATATTTTCTTCTTAAAATTGGGAAGACCTCAACAGCATTGATAAAACTGGCAGACATCAGTCGTTGTTTGGCTCACAATAGAAGATACTCAAGACCTTTAACTTAAATATTTTAACCTTTCATAGCTACCACAATTCCATCTTTCTGGCTAAATGATGAGAAAAATTTATTTTTTTCTGATAAAATGGCTTTCAAAATGTGCAACACTGACAGGCCCTAACATTAGGTAGGTGGCACATAATTTGTCATGAGTCCCAAAACCTCTAATACCATGGCTTGTTTCATGGTTTACTACCCTAATTTCTCCTGATCTGCTATATTGGGCTGGGCCAAATAGATTATTTTAACTTTCCAATCTATCTCTGTACTTTATACTTGCCTCGTTAAAAGGAGGGGTTAGAATGAATCGTGCTCTCCTTCACTGCTTGCTAATAACCCCAGATACTTCTGTGCCTTGAGCTAAACTCTCTCATTTCAAATATGCAACCCTGCTTAACCTCCAGCTCTGCTCACAGTGCCAGGTTTGCAGCTGGTCTAAGTTGCCAGAGCTGTGCTGCTGAAAGCTGTGGCTGTGTTTATTTACAACAGCTTCTCCTTCTGACTCACAATTTCCAATATTCAGGAGAGAGTTGAAACAAAAAAAACCCCCAAACATAAAGCAACTTTAACAGGCATCCTCTGAGGTAATTATTTTTTTTAAAGTGAATTTTTAAGACCTTAAAACATCTGAGGGAAAGGTGTGGAAGGCTCTTGGTTTCAAGAACATATTCAAGAGGATGGAGTGAGGGTTTGGAAGTCTGTTTTGGGGAGGAAGGGAGGTAACTACTTGAGCTTTCATTGCTCAACACATAAAAATGTGTAGCACATAGCCTCTACCTCTTCAGAAATTCAAACTAATTACATCTTAATTTGCATATCAAAGCAAATTACAACCTAATGAAACATTTGCCTGCCAAACATTTCTTTATCTTAATGAACAGAAAAAGAATACCTATTATAGCTTGATTAAAATGTCTTTGTACTTGTCCAACAGGTTACACTCTGGATATATAAAAATATTGTTTCACCGTCTTACTGGCAATGTGAACAAAACAGATTCTAATTTACAGCATAAATTGTATTGTTTGTATCCACAGATGTAATAACTGATAGGGAGAATGTTTTGGGTTTACGTTAGAAGCAGAAGAGAGGAACAGTTTAGTTTTGAACTGATATTAATTATTCTATTTGGAATCCTATATTATAAAATAGTGCTTAGACTCTGAGAAATTGGTGCTTTTAATTCATCCTTTACAGCAAGTGTGATTATATTTTTCCCAACAATACTTATCCTGTGAAACTCTCCTCGGTGAAACTTGAGAAACTCAGACATAAAGTGAAACAATACTAAGAGCTAATCATGTAGGGAGAAGTTTTTTTAGCCCATGTTACAAAGAACTTATTGAATACACGAAGGTTACTACAACTTTTTCTATAAATACAGTGCCATAAATCTGTTGTACTGTGAGTACATGTATTGGCGTGAATATGTTTTATTTACTTAATTTAAAAGTCTACATACCGGGGCTGTTTTGGATTATCCTCACTACTCTTTAGTAATTAACCAAAAGCTAAAATAAATTTGCTGAACAGAACTGTTCTTAATACAAATGTTAAATCATTTTCCCCCAGTATAATTGTACCTGAATAGATGCAACTGTAACATGAGCCATAAAAGGAGATAAAGCAGCAACAATTTCTTACTGCATAATGGTAACTCTGAATAACACATGCTCCAGGAAGAAAAGTAATTTAAACTGTATTACAACAAATGTCATATTTTAAAATGGAAACTATCCATCATGTGTTGAGAGAAAGTGTTGGTGAACTACAATAAGTCTAAGGGATGTACTTAAAAATTCTTTTAGGAGTCCATTAAAAATAAATTGATGGACTTGCTTTCAGACATTGTTATAAATTTTTACTGACAGATACATGTACGTTCCCTCCTCACCGTGTGCAAAGCAATAATCACAAACTTGGTGGACAGCAAGTGCACAGAATAACCAAAAGTGATTCCTATTCTATGTTGGATAAAGCCTTCATTTCAGGAAGTGATTAGTGCATTTATAAATCATGTTGGTAAAAATGCCTAATATTTAATTTAGATTTTTATTCCAGTGGGTGTTAGATTTATAGCAGCACAGTAAATTTTAGCATGGAAACTGGCAGTAGAAAACAAGTATCTAGGCTTTGTAGTGTTTTTCTAAAAATAAAGTATGCTTATTAAATCCTTTTTAACTCCTAGATAATTCAAGTGTGTGTGTGTATATTTTATGGCTTAAGTGAAGACTTCCTGAAGAGTGGAAAAACTTTTTTTGTAGTGCCTTTTTAAAGTCCAAGACTGAGATTTCACAGAGGAAGGGTGCCTGGCATCCTTCTGAACTTAGCTTGGACTGAGGCACACCACCAGGGGAGCTGGGGGTTTTGGAGGTCTCCAGTGTGCACTGGAGGAATATCTTGCTGTGCAGACATTAAAAAACAGGGAAATAAAAGGTCTGTACCCATCTAAATATTGTTTCTCAACTGAAGTGGGTTTATTTGCTTCCTAGAGTTTTTTGGAATAGTTGAAAATCTGCAGAGACCTCTGCACGTTGTAGGAGGGGGAATGATGGCATCCTGGAATTTACAGGAGTTTGTCCTCTTTCCTGTATAGATATGCTTGAACATAAAAATGTGGGAAATTCTACGTATTGAGTGCCTCGAGCCATCCATGGTCTGCTGTAAGATGGCAAGTGGGTTTTCAGGAAGCTCACTTTATTGTCTCAAGAGAGACCTTGCTCCCTTACTCCCTGTCTGCAAGGATATCTAGAATGTAGACCTAATTTTGAACCAAGATTTGTATACTTAAAAACAGTCTTGAGTTACTCTCTCAGCTGGTTCCCATCAACATTTTGCTCTTAACTTCAGTGACTTTGAGTTTTTATCTTTTTCTGGAAATTGTTTCCTATTTTGTTGCACTGCTTGAGGTATGTTTAATAGGGCCTTCTTAATGCTGCTTAAGAAATATACTTTTGATTCAGCCAGTTTGAGTCCATTCAAACACTTGCAAGGAAGAGGGGAAAATGGTTCTGAAAACTGCTAGCATGTGGAAGATAGAGGGAGTGTGTAAAAATATTGTGTGATTCCTGCTCTTGTTCATTTATTAACAAAGAGCATTTATAAAGCCAGTATGAAGCACTCCAGAACTTTATGCTTTGGTCCAGAGAAGAATATAAGGAAAAGCATTTGACCTTTAAAGTGTCAGCAATGTTTTGGCAGACAGAATGCAAGCTGTAATGTTTCAGTGGGGTGTGACATATTTCTTTAAACTCCAATCCCTGAAAAGAGAGAAATTGAAATCTACTGTCCCCCAAAGAATGAATTAAAAATAAAATTCCAGGGGCTTGACTTCTGTAAGCACAGACTTTTTTTCTTGAAAGGTAGAGTGGAAGAGGATTTTGTCTTTGGGTTTTACCTGTGTCAGAAAGAATTTAACAAGTTTCCTGATCTGCAGCTCACTTAATTATTTTATTCAGAAAGCTGGAGAGTGTAGCTATAACCTTCAGAGATACACACCCAACCCTATTATGGGCTGAAATGTGCTGTATCCTCACTTGGCCTTAGCTCTACCAAACTGTAAAGCTTATTTGTTGAGATGGTTATTAGCAGCACTAATGAAATGCTTCAATGTGCCATGACTCAGTGGGAAAAACCTTGTATTTGGAACAAGGCTAACCAAAACCTGAGAAATGCAAACGACAGGAAGAAACCACAGTTTGGATGGGATGATTGCAAGAATGTGGAATCTTTGTTCAATTATTTTCCCTGTGGGAAATTTTGAGAAAGAAACAATTTTTTAGAATTGAATAATGTGTCTTTGGCTGTATACTCCATATTTTTTGGCAGATGACTACCAGAGCCTGAAACTTTGTTCAACTACCTGTGTGTAATACATAAGGAATAAAGATAGAATTATGTCTCACATGAGAACCAGACTATATAGCTCAAAAATGATTATTTTAAAATTCCTATCCTGTGCAGTATCTTTATACATGCTTAACTCATTCTGTGCATTCATTGCTTTTAGAGCATAAAAAAGAAGCGTTTAAATCCAGTGGTATTGAGGAAACAAAAGTTTCATTCTTCTTTTCTTAATGTGTTGACGATTGGCATTAGTAGGTGTGAAACAGCAATTACAGCCTCCATACACCTGACCTCCCAGGCTGAACAATTAGCATCTATTATCTGCCTCTGTTCTCCTGGAGGTGGATGCAGAAGGGAGGGAAGGTTTATTGTTATAATTACGGTGCTGAGTGGCTTTAATGTAATGGGAATGATTTAGGAGAGGTGTAACCAAGCGAAAGGTGAGACGAGTTCTGTGGAGGCAATCCTGCTATCCCTTGTCACAGCCTGAAGAGTTTTTTTAGGGAATAGTCCCTTTTGAGGCTATTGAGTTGTCAACCTGACTGTGTTTGGACTCTTGTGGCAGCAATGAAATGTGTCACGTCTGCTCCAGACTTCCTCTGTCAGTCTCAGCAGGCCATGGAGATCTGTGCCCCTGTTTTTCTCTCTTCATTCTCTTTTAAACAAAGTGTCAAACTTTCTTCCCAGCTGCAGTGAAGTATTATGAGGATAAATTCATAAATTGAGAAGACCCACAGATTTTGCAGTGATCTAGTATGTGTGGAAAAAGAAAGATCTGAATAGATGCTCATCATTTCAGAGATTATTAACAACACATTCCAGAGACAAATGCTCAGGTTGGAACTAATTTTAGAATATGACTCTTTTTTCCAGTAGTATTTCTTGCCCTACCTGTAGTGATACTTGAAATGCATTTTTCTAAATAAATTCAATCCCATTTATTGCAAAGTCATTTTTACAGATGAGGTAGAAGTCAATAAACTTGATCTCAAACTAAAAATACATACAAACAGTCCAGAGCTTGAGTTTTGGGAGATGAAGATAAATTTTCACCTTTGCAAAACAAAGCAGTTGGGGATGAGAATATCTACATGAAGAACTGCATATCCAGGAAATTCAGTATTCATATTTCCAGTTTTTTGGAAGTCAGCACTTGATGCCGCATCAGGAAGTATTTTTTAAGTGGTGTGAGAAAAGTAGAGTTGTTTGTACACAGGGCTCTGTGAATCTGATCTGCAGCAGAGGCGCAGTGCATGGAAATGGAGAAGAACATCCACTCCCTACCTCTGAAATGAGGCTGTCTGCAAAAATGGGCTCTGCTGCTGTAATCTTTCTGCCTTGACAAGACGAGGGAAGCCTTCACTCTGTAGTCCGAAGGCTGAGCATCTTTTTATGCTGATAGCTTTTCTCTGTATTCGTCTTTCAGCGTAAACAGGAAGGCTCACTTTTCTCTAAGCAGGAACAATGACGACTTAATGAAAAAGAAACTGTGACTTTATTGAAGATAGAATGATGTAGTCTCCAGGGTGCCTCTGTCCAGCCACACTTTTATATTTGAGGAAATAGAACTCCTCAGCCTCACCGTATAGCAGAGATGAATGCAAGATGACCTGTGGAGGATGAAATTTGGGGCAGGTTTGCAGAGCTGTCGAGGTGCTTGACAGATAGTGATTTTAAACAAGACACAAACAATAAGGCAAGTTATCTCTCATGTTCAAGTTTTCCAAATAATAGGAATGCAACTCCTCGAGTGTTTGTACAATTCCTTTTGGGTATACAAATGAAATTAACTATAGTGGAGTTTTTTTCCCTAAAAAAATTTGTCTAATTTTTATGTGCAACATGCCAAACCCCGTATTCTGTATATTCTGTTCTCAGATATTTATGTGATTTAGTCATGGATGACTCAAATAAACAGAAGTTATTTACTATCACGTACAATTTCTGGCAGGGAGAACCTCTAAACCCAACTCTTTTAACATTGCAGGACTACAAGGTGGTCCCCAGTTTTTTCTTTAATGTTGCTTTCCAGCTGTTGACATAAGAAATAATCAGTGGAGTATATTTGGTAATTAGTTTGTAATAGTGACCAATAATTATTTGTTTACTCTTTTTATTTCTTCACAATTGATAATTGAATAATTATCAACTGAGTAATTCTTGAATTCTGAGTGGTTTAGCTGGTGAAACAGTGGTATTTCCATTGTAAAGACTAGGTCATTTGTCTTTTTTTTTTTTTTTTTTTTTTTTTCCCTCCCCTTAAACCCCTTCTGGCCATTTCTGTTAATCTGTGCAGGAAGCCTTTTTGAATTCCAGTATTTCCTATTCCAAGTACAGTATATCATAGACTTAATTTTCCTAGATGAAGGGAAGCCTGATATTACTCCTTTTAATGGGTGGTCTTAAGGGTGCTGTAGCTCCTGGAGTGTGCACATCACCGGCACAGCCTCCAAGTGCCAATCTTCAGAGCCTTCTTTTCTCTCTTGAGCTGCAAATTTCTTCATTGAAGTGGGAGATCCAGCTCTGCTGGTTTAGTCTTCAGCATAACCGAGATCCTTCAAACCAGAGCAAAACAGAATAACTTCCCTTTTGTGGAATTCCTGAGTGCTGCTTTGTTGCTTGACCTCCAGGGTTTGCTTTACTTGGAGACAGTGCTTGAAATTTCATTGAACACGAAGAAACGAAGATACGTATTTTCATTATCAATGAGTCTTTGGCATCCAGGATGTCAGCAAGTGATACATGGTGGAAGTTTACTGCTACCTTTAGTAGCAAGTGATTTGTTTTGCAGTTCCAGCCACCTTGCACTGCTCTGTTTTCCATGCTTACATAAGGTTGGGAGAAGCTTCTTCAGTACCAAATTCAGGATACAGCTCCTGTTTCAAGTGTCAGCAGAAACGGCCTCAAGTACTTTGACTGATTAGGAAGGACTGAAAACCAGTGCAAAGTGCTTTGTTTATCAAATGAGTCTTTTTCTGCTCATATTTGCATGCACATAACTGTAAAATGTCATAATTCAAGTGGCAATTATGGCAACATGTGCAAATTGGGTGATTCTGCATGCAGCTGGCCAGTTGTGCATGCACAATTACCCAAATTACAAATGCAATCACAAATAAAGCCTATAAATGCTCCTCGGCAGAGTAAAAATTGTCTATTTTCTGTCACAGGATGATTTCTGGATAAAGCTGTAATAAATTTGAAGTTGTGGATTTTTTTGTCATGGTCAGGAAGTTACTTGGCAGTGAGGATGTCTTGAAATTGAAAACTCCTGATTCCTTGTGTGTTTTTGAACAGGCTGAGATACAGTTTTAGATCAGAACTTTCATAGAGCAATGTGTTCCTTCTTATGTGTTATCTTCACGTGCAGTACTCCGTCAACTTTTTAATCAAATGGATAATGTTAAATATGTATTAAACAAGTGAGTTTTCTACTGAATTTAGCCTATTCCCTATTGATTCTGAATAGTTATGTATGCCATTTTATTTGCCTTCCTAACCTGGGAAAGGCCACACTCTAAGTGGGAGCATCTTGGGTGTCTTGTGGATTTGCTACCTCTGAATGTGTGAGCTTGAGATGAGGGCAAGCTGAACAAGGCTGTGGACCAGGGCTTTAACAAGGACCACAATATTAGAAAAATGTATTTCCTAATTTAACATAGCATAACCTTTTTTCCATGTCAGTCTTAGAAGTGAAAAATAAATGTATCCTCAAATGTGCCAAGTCCACAATAAAGTATAAGAAAGATGGGAAAGTGCTTTTGTGAGGTGAGATGCTCTACAGCAGCATGTAAAGAAGTCCTGGGAAAGTTGGAGATTCTCCAAGGCAGAAAGGTGGCCAGAGGGAGCCTTGTAGAGCCAGTGCTTGTTGTAAGAAATGAAAACAAGAGCTCAAGAACACTGTCAGAAAGTGCTTGGTATAGAAGCAGTTGGTCATCTTTCTTCTTCCAACAAAAAAAAAAATTGAGTTAAGCTTCGTAGTAATAGAAAGTATGTTTCTTTCTGGTCATGAACGAGCCACAATTCATCAATATTCAGTTATGTAGATATGAAATTTATATTAAACTTTAATGTTACAAATGACTCATTTCTATCCCTCGTTCCCTTGTAGGAACAATGGAAAACTACATAGAACAGTAGCACATAAAACTGAGTGAATAAGAATAATTTCTTTATCTTCCATCAAAACTCAATTTTCTGATTGAAATTTTTCACATGGATAAATAAAACAGAAAATAAAGAGTGAGTTTTAAGATTATCCCCTCTAAGCAGGCTGATCTTGGGCTGAAAACCAAATCCTTGTTGCTGCAGGATGGCTGCAGGCTGTTGGTAGGAGTGGGAAGGAGATGGGAGCAGCTGCATTGCAGAGGTCTAACCATGGGATAATAATTGAACTGTGGGAGTGGGGATGGGTGACACAGTGATGCCTTCCTGCCCCACGACTCTTATCAGTGCTAGTGGAGGGGGAGGAGACAAACTAATGGTCTTCTCTCTTTGGCACAAGCCTTCTCAGAATAAATAGATCTCTCCTGGGGTAGCACATCCCAAATCACAGATGCACAACTTCAGAAATTATCAGCTTGAGCATCTTAGCTAAAATTAATTAGCTGGAATGATCATTGCTATGTGCACTAGCACAGTCCCCTCTGACTAAGTGGAGAGGATCACGTTGCTAATGAAGACAGAATGCTTTGCAGCTTGTAGGCAGCAGTGCATGTCTTCCTGAGCTCTTCTGGAGTGCTAAATGTTATCTCTAAGATCTGGGACAGAGGCAAAATGTCCCTCAAGGATACAGTCCTCGCTTTGCTGGACACATTTATATATAGGTCATCCCAGCATTCAGGAAAAGGAAATCAAGCCAACTCGAGATCTATTTCTTTTTAAAGTTCCTATAATTGATTTGCATTTAGAGACATTCTCCTTCAGCTCTACCTCAGATGTCAGTTTTAATTCTTCTTCTGTGCCTGGGCAGAGTCTAGCACAGTTTCTACTTCAAAGCATTTCTAATCCAAATAGTCCTGACTGACTTGAGTAGTAGATCTATGTTTAAATAAATGTGGGAGACTAAGGGATGGGAAGATGGGATTTCTTGGCATTATGGTATGTAAATATCCACAGAAATGTTGTCTATCAACTCTTCTCCCTCTCAAGTTTCTCCTTTTTTAGCAATCCAGTTGCTTACATCAACTTTATTTTATAAACATTCAAGTTGCCCAAGGACTCCTCTATATTATTCTGACATTTTAAAGTAATTTGGACAAATCCAAAATCTTTAGTGTAAAAAAAAGACATCACAACCCATAACTTTTTGGGAAAATGTCCTCGTGAGAAAGTCAGAAAGATGAACTTAAAATATGTCTAATTCCAAGCAGTGGAATAAAGTGGAATGAACAACAATAAAAAAAAATGATGTCTGAAGAGTTGAGTTTATTCATCATGAGGCTAATTTGAACACCGCAGCCTGATGTGCATAAGGACAATCTCTCACCCAACCACAGTTACTGGAGCAGGAGGAGCTCAGGAGCGTTAGATTGATTGTCTCTAAGTGCTATCTACTGTTCATGAAAGGGAAATTGTTCCTTCTTATTCTTTTTGGCACCAGATTTAACCTTGTTTCACCTAAAATATGATTCCTTAATGCATGCAATTTTAAAGTATTTAGATTATCTATGAAGGCTAAAAAAGTATATTGGTGGTAAATGTGATTGTAAAAGGTTCTTTAATAGACTCTAAGTGATTGTTTTTAATGGCCCCAGACTGAATCCAGCTGAGTTTGGGGCTGGGACTGTGCAGCTCTTGCTCCTGACTCCCCTGCAGAGATGCCGTGTGCTGATTTGTGAGCCCCTTCAGGAGCTCTGCTGTCTGATGGATGCAGAACCTGCCCATGCTTGTTTTATGCACCCAGCTCATCTTTCCCAGCTTTTGGAATGATGATAGGGCAGGCAGTGGACTGGATCCCAGTCAATCAGTTCACCAGGCTCTACACTTGCCACAATTGAAAACAGATGACAAAAGAGGAGCCCCAGTGCTGCTCAAGCAACCAGTCTGACTCACTCACACTGGGATGGCCTCTGCAGACCTTGTCCTTCAGTTTGTCAGGTTAGGCAGCAACAGAGATGTTCTCCCAGTGGTTCCTCACTGTACCACAGGTGGTGTTTCAGCTTCCAGCAGGCTCCTCTAAGGCCAGCACACTGTTCGTTCTCCTTTAATAGATTATTCACTTTACAGCAAATTAAACATGGTCTGAAAAGTACTATGACTTTATTTCTTAAGCTGGAACTTTTTTGGCCATTTCAATGACCTGAGCAATTCTCTCAGTAGATCCGTCATTTTTAAAAAGCTGCTTATAGCACAATGGTTTGCCAAATTGTCACATCTCTGGCAAAGGCATTTGCCACTGACTAATAATGCTAACACTGCTTCATGCACGCCACTTGTCACCATTCCACACTAAACGTTATGGTTCCTGCAGAGCTGGGGACTTGTCCTTGCTCTCCTGTGCCTCCAGGTGTAGGCAGTGGCTGATACTTCTGGGAGTTGTCTGGGTGAGAATCCCTGAGCAGTGTCATGGCAGAAAAATATTTGCTGTGCGTTGTAGGTATTTATGGCCCAGGCAGTGAGTTTAGCTCATATTTGTGGCTACATCAGCATAAGTATAATGAAAAAAGGGATACTCTAGGTTTGTGGGGAGTTGTTTTCTAGTGCCTGAAGCAGCATGTCCAACAAGCACAGGTGCGAGTCAGATGTCCTGAGTTAACCAGAGGTTAACTTCTGTGGGCGTGCAGGAAATCAAGGTTCTCTCCATATCTCAGAAAATAAATGATGCCAGCGAAGCTGTTATCTTTCTGCAGCTTTAAGTACCTGTCACGAACACACTTCCAAAGATAATTTCAGATGGCTTATTTGATTTGCTTCCGAAGCAACATGTGTCATTGCAAAGACACAACAAAAATCCCCACAACATCAGCTACTTTAATTGCGCATTAATGTGGGGTGTTACCAAAATTAGAAACATGACGAGAATGAAAGAGGTTCTGGTAAAATAGTATCTTTTCTCATTAGTGGTATCATGTTTCCTTGAGTGATTCTTGTTTTCAGCCAAAAATGTAACTGGTTCTTAATACAATCTTGTTGCCAGTCAAGTGACCTGTCAGGTCATAAAGAACACCTTTGTTTTGTTTGGTTTTTCTACCCCTCGTGAATTTAGTTGGCTTCTGAAATTACCTCAAGTTCACTTAAATTTGAAATTACGTTGCAGTCTACAAATTGGAGTACTGCAAAATAGTGAGAAATATTTTGGTATAAATGTTGAAATAATATTAATTTTATTAATAATATGCAAATAAATTTATGCAAAACCCACACAGACAGATGGTTTCTTTTTACCTGTGTCACGGAGCAAGGAAATGTGATATGAAAGATTTGAAATGCTCTTTTGACTGCACCAGCTCTGAAAATAATTTAGGCAGTATCTGAGCTGCCACAGATGTTCCAACACTGGTGGAGTTAATGACCAGTGTGGATCCATGGAGAAGTGACAGGTTCAGTATAGACACATTCCAGCTTTGTTTTGAGCTTATTTAAATTGCCACTTCTTGTTTAATTTTTTTTTTCTTAATGTAAAACAACTTAAGCCTTGTGAACTTTTAGAGACTTGCAGAGGATATTGAGATGGAAGAGCTCTTGGTTGTGGTCCTGTCATTCTTCTGCCCCGTCCTCCTTGCACCCACATTTTAGTTTTTTGGGAAGAGTTTGGAGACAGAATTGAACCCTTGAAAAGGATCTGTGTGAAGTACAGGCTGTAATTCTGCTTGGTGTTAGAGTGGCCTTGAATGAAGGCTCTTTCTTTACTAACTACAGGTATTAATTTTTTTTGGTGTTTAATTAACCAGAGCAATACCAAAGTACTCATGCTATTTCTTATTCCTGCTATTGCTTCAAAGGTCTTCCAGCAACCTTTTTAAATATCTCCTAATTTGATTAAGAATATAATTAGACTTTTATATAGCTGAATCTCATTTTTTACTACTGATAATTAATTATTGAAATGCAAAAGATGTATATATTGTACTAAATATCGGGATCCTCTTACATTTATTGCTATATCACTTTGATTTCTTTCATCACTTCTGCAGAACAGCTACCAATTTGTAATTTTTCATCAAGACAATGCACACTTACACATGTTGTGTCCCTGCCCTGCTGGTTAGGAGTTTACTTCTTCCCTATGGAAAATGATTGTTCCCTTCCCAGTACATGTGTGCCTTCAATCTTATCAAATCAATACTTACAGCTGTAGAACAATCTATTTGGTGTTAATTCAGAATCTAAGGACAGGTTTTAATTTTAATTTTCATAGCATGGAAGAATACTTTTTTTCCAAAAGAAGTCTCTAAAACGGGACAAGTTTTTTCCCATCCCCATTTTCACATGTTTTCTCATCAGCTCTGTGTTATGCCACCTTTTCACAGCCTTTCTCTTTCCTTTTTTCCTGGGGTTTATTTTGGTAGAAGGTGATCTTTCCCTGAGTAAGAGGAATGAGGGCTCTTGAGCCTTTAAAATAATTCTTTAATTGCACTCTGATTGTGTCTTAATATTTCCCTGAGACCCCATCCCACTAAATGTGATGCTGAGCAATGAGAACACCTCCTTAGAGGGTTTTCCAAGTTAGTTGCTCATAGCCAGTTGTATTGGGAGTTTTCTCCTGGGGCCTTTTGCAGAGACCCAAGATAAGGATCTCCACTGATTTTCTTGATTTTTCATGGATACAGATATTTTGCAATTTCTCTGAAACACTATATGATCCTCTATGTTTTTACCCCCTAAAAATCCTAAACTTCTTTCCCTGCCACCTAACTAAAACTCTCTTCTGTTCCCCAAAAGACCATCTCACAAGTCTTTATTTTAAATTTGAGTGAGAGCAAATGCAAAAGTGTAGATAACTGGATATTTCATACAAGAACAGAAATAAATTTGGATCCCTATGGAAGATGGAACAAAATAGTGACAAATTAATGAGAATGTTTTGATGGAAAGTATTCTCTTTGCTTTAAAGCCTTTAGTAATGAGGAGTGGTTTCCTCTGTTAATGTGGAATGTTGGCTTCATTGTCTCCTACTGCAACTTCAGCACTATTTAAATTTGGAGGGGAAAGGTTTTTCATTTACTGTTTCTGAGTGCCAATACACAAATCAATTGCTTAGACAAGCCTGGAGAAAAGCACATCTAATTCTAGAGAAGGACAGGGGTGCTGCAGATGCTGTCAGCACTTTGTGGTGATGTCATCTGACATCACTGTGTTGCACTTCCATCCCAGGCTCTACCCTAAGACAGATAAAGCAATTTATTCAAATGAAAATAGTTTGCTCATTCCTTCAATGATGCCAACAGTGAACTGTTCAGTTTTCAATTAGGTGGAAATTGAAGATTAGAGAGAGAATTGCTTGAAAAAAGTTTTTAATGAAATCTCTAGCAATCAGCAGCGCAAAGAGAAATGTTCCCTGCTCCTTATGCTCTGGAGAAGCATAAAGATTAGATGGGCAGAGCCTCTTCTTCTCAAACATGGATTAATTCTGTTTCTTCCAACTTCTTTCCTTTACCCGTTATCCATTTACATCTATTCTCTTAGGCAGGATGCTTGTGACAAGAAAAATGTTGCACCTAATGGGCAGCTGGATGCAAATATTGTTCTGCTACCCCCGTGACTGAAGTTTTTGCTGTCCTTTGGATTTTTGTTTTGCCTCCCACCTCCTCAACCCCACCACCCTTTGGCCCCCTCTCAACCCAGTGGGACCAAACTGCGAGGGAGATTTTTCTCTGCTGCTGTGGCCTCCCTGCCTGCCGGTGTGACAGGAATGAGCTGTTGCCTATCCCTGCCCTGCTTTGGAATCTCTTGTATTTGGAGCATGCACCTTCACAGCAAAAATATCAAGTTCTCGCCATCAAGATGATGGTTTTCCCCCTCTCTTTCCTGTTCCAATGTTCCCTACGGGAACATTTGTCACGGATCCCTTTTCCCATGTTAAATGAGGTATTTCCAGGTGGAAATCTCCCAGTGATGTCTGAACTTGAACAACAGGAGTTCATTTGTATACATTGTGAATGACAAACAAAAATCTGTCTGGAACCAACCTTTTCTGAAGTCTGATCAGTTGTTATTCCAAATGACATTCACTGAGAGCAATTCTCATTCTGTCATACATGCATGACAGTTATTTCCATAGTTCCTGCTATTGTGTGGCATGAAATTGTTTGTCTTATATCAAACTTTGACACGTGGAAATTTGATCTGATAATCAGAGCAATAAAACTGTGTCCTTGCAGGCCGTGGCTTGGGGGCAGTGATGTTTAAAGTCACAGGTCACAGAGGAACTGTGTACAGACATCTACCATGAGTGTTTTCAGAAGAACAGTGGCTTTTAGCCTTTGAGTTTACTGAAGGAATGTGCTATTTATTTTGGGCAAAACTCCATCCTCTTGACATGAGTCACTGGCATTTCTGCCCAGCCCCAGCGCACTGGGAGAATTAGTTGCATTGTCTTGAATAGTAGGGGAAACATCTTCAGATTTAGAGGATAAATGGTTATGTGCATCAGTAATCAGTTGTTGCAAACATTATCCTAAATCAGATTAATGATTATATTATGATGGGTTCCAAATGGACACAAATGTGGATGTGATGTTTTTTGGCAGTGAGCAAAGACCATGTGTTTTGACTGCTTGGGGTGGTTCAGAAATTGATGTTCCCTTTTGATCAGATCCAGTAAAAATCTGACTTTGCTTTCTAACTGCCTGAACAAAAGATGTAAAGCAACCTTATTGCTTTATATGGTCCAGACATAAAAATTGACCAAACCTGAGATCTTTGTCTCTAAGAGAGTAGGTCTGTTTTATATATATATATATATATATATATATATATATATATCACTTATACTGCAAGTTTTGCCAGGGGGTTGTTAATCTTAGAGATGTTTGTGTTGTTTTACCTGAATATTCCTCTCTTGAATGAGGTTATCCAGACACCAGGCAAAAATATTTGGAATAGTAAGTGTTTGTATTCAGCGTGGACTTTTCCATACTCATGCAATTCAGGCTGAGTCCCCTGAGGGGTGGGAAGTTGATGAAGCAAAAATGAAATATAAAACAACTTTCTGAACATCTTTACTACTAAGCAGGAAAGTTTTCTGTTCTTCTGGTTCATGAGTCAGAACAATGCAACTGTATAAAGCCAGCAGAATGAAGTGTAAGTGTTCTGGGTCTAACGGATAAATTTAAAAAAATTTTTTTTTTAATCCTTTTGGTGTTTCTCTGTTCCAGCACTGGTGTCATAGAAAAAGGTTGGGGTTTATTTTATTTTTGTTATTTTTATTTGTCTACTTTGATCTTTTCAGTGTTATCTTCTGCATTGCAGCTTAGTATCTTTAGCTGCCAGATATTTGTCAAAATATCATGTTACTTTTTCTTATTTTCCTCCTTTTATTGACCAGATGAATGACAACAGAAGAGAATCCAAATGCAAGAAACTGCAGTTTATTGTTGGCATAGCAGAGAGATATAGAGACAGATTAAATGATGGTTTGAAGCCATAAATCGGTGACTTCTGCAGAGCTGTTCCAGCTGGGAAACTGCACTTGTGTGTGTTAGAAAGGACTGTCCTGAGGCACAGTGGTCCATGCTGTGCAGCACTGAAGTACCTCTTAGTCAGGCCAGCCTAAGCTTAGACAGCTGGGTGGTGTGTGCGAGGAACACAGTCCCTGGGCATTCAAATTTGTGTGATTTCACGTGGTCTCAGGAGCTTCTGCAGGAATCTGTAGCTGGGTGATTGTGTTTGTCCTCGGGTTCTGTGCTTTCCTGGGGTGCATTGTAATAGTGTGGAGTTTGGGCATATCTGTAGACACTTATTTCTTTGGCTGGAAGTATTAGGAATTATGAAATTTTGGAGAATTTTAGTAATTCTAGAATTGAGTGTTTAACACACAGCTCTGGAGTCAGACTAATCTGTAAAGCAGAGCAATACAGCTGACGTTCACAGCAGGCATTTGGAACACCAGTGGAGACAGGGGTAAGATAAATCACTCTGAGTTAGAGTTTAATTAATTGTACTTTGAATTCCAATAAGAGATACTGTCTTTGTGTGGTGAATACCATATCCTTAATTTCACATTCAGTTTTAGACTTTGGGTAATAAACAAACCTCCCTTTGCCTGTGGATTCACTTTAAAAAGTTTTAATCTTACATTTGATTATAGACTAATTTGCTATGCATCTCCTAAAGAATTTGGATTGATTCTGAGGAATTTTAGTAACTTTAAAACATCTCTTTCTCAGCCAAAACAAACTTGCATCTTCCATGCACTTACACTTTAGTTAATAACGAACACTTTCCTTCAGCTTTCCAGTGGTGATTTTATCTTGTCTATGTTGTTGTCAGAAATAAAACATTTAAGCAACTACTTGAGTTTCATTATGACTGTTTTCAGTAAATAAGGAAGGATAAAAATACATACCTTTTAAAAGCAGGTGAAGATAGTTTTGTGGCTGCAATAAGAACTGAGGAATTGGATTTCCCTGAATAATAGAAAGTAGCTGTTATCAACTGCAGGAGCACATGGATATGACAAAGAATATTCATATGTATAGAAAGACAGTCAGATTCTCATAAATGCCCTTTCTTTGGGTCCTTCATTACATATATCTCATCTTATTTTAGGTTTTGTCTGTCTGTGTCTGTATCTAATCTTGTTTTCCTGGCTATTTTAATAGTTGGTGAAGAAGATTAAGCTTTCTTTGGACTATACCTGATCATTTCCTTACATAAAATCTTAAGATAGGTCTGGATATTCAAAATAGAGAAACATCTCTTTCCATAGATCAGAAGACTAATGAAGTAGAAATCACATTTTGGGATGTGAATGTGGACAGTGCTGGATCATGGAATATCAAACAGATGCTCGTGTGAGTTCAATACTGAGATTCAGCACAGACTTCAAAGCAGTGGTGCTTTCCAGGAAGTCTCCACACGGTTTCATTCTGCATCTCTGCAGGGTTTTACCACAATGGTTTATCTGTACAGTTGAATCACTTAACCACTGTGCAAGACTGATCTCTATTTCAGGAACACAGCTTGATTGTCAAAGTTATGCCAAACCAAAGACCTTGATGAAGTTCAGGCTGTATTCCCATGAAAACATTCATTTTTTAAGATAACAGATTGTTATTTCTGTGGAGAATTAGCTCTTGGATGCTACCACTTAAATCTTTACCCATTGGGAATAGGATGGTTATAAATCAGAGACGGTGAATTTTCACGAGTAGCTTTTTTCTATATTGATTCAAGAAACAAATCCTTCCTTCAGCCCTTCTTGAAGGAAAAATTAAACACTGTAAGTAAAAGTCTGCTTTGGTTTTCACAGGTGACTGCTGACTATTCTTCTCTCGGTACACTTCTTTCTCAATATATTTAATTCTTCTTTAGACATATTGCAGTAAGGTTAAATTCTCTAATGAACTATTCAGCTGTGTATGAGAGCACAGCTGTTAATGCAGAAATTTTCAGCAATTAATCAGGACTATTTCTGTTATATAAAAGTGACTGTAAAGTGTATCCAGCTCCATGACTCAAAGTGACCTGTACAAATGTGATCTTCAGCATCTGGAAGTGTGGATAAAATCAGTAATATAACTTCCACTCACCTTGGACACATGAGGACTTTCACCTTCAAAAACAGTCTCTGAATGGGATTTTTAAACATTTTTCTTTCTTAGAAAATTAGATGGTTTGTGTTTGAAACAATCTAACCCTCAGTGTAGGGTAGTTATGCCTACCTGCTTTAACAAATGTATTTTTTTTTTCTTCTCTATATTTTTTCCCCCTCTTTCTATTTTTTTTTTTTAACATATACCATTATCTACTACACCAGGGAGTAAAATAAGTTAAGTAAAAGGAAATCATGGTTAAAATCAGAACTCAAGAATTAGCTTTCACTTTGGGGGGGAAATTATTGAGCACAAAGCAAAATACATTTTAGTGAACGAAATAATGAGAGACTTACTTATGAAAAATACAATCATTTTAGAAAACCTTGTATACAACGAGTAATAATCAGTTCTCCATAATATTAAAGTAGGAGCACTTAAATTTTTTTGACATCCCTAATCATGGAGCCTGGGGAGCTCTACAGAACATTTGCATTAAATTACTCCTCATTTTCCCAGCCCTGTCTGCCCCTTCCTTAGGTTTCGCTGCCAGTATTTGTGAATTTGGCAGAAGCCTACAGATTTCATAGCTAATATTGTTGTCTCCTGCCAGGAATATCAGAGTAAGGAGCATTAGATGCTGCATGACAATTAAGGGTTGAGGGAAATCATGCTGATTTTCATATGTGGCACCCAGGTGTCATCGTTTGTATCAGATTACTGAAGTGGTGTCGCAGGAGATGCTCACATGCATCACTTTGATGTCCTGGGTGTTTCTATTAGAGCTCAGGTGAACTCTGGTAGGAAGGAAGTGAGCCTACAATTTCCACAACTGCAGTGGCGGGAGGGATGGAGCAGTTCTGCCTTTGCAGGGTGTGTGTGATTGCATTGTGCTGCCTCTGCTTTGATTACGGAGCAGGACAGGCTGCCTGATGTGTGCTGACATTTGCTATTGTGGCCTTGCCTTCACTTCCAGAGCGCCATTGTTTGGGCTCCCACCTTAGGACTGATAAGTGGGCATTTTTAAGTGGTCATTCTTGGCCTAATTCTGCTCTCATTAATGCTTTCTGATACAACAAAAGTTGTGCCAGCTTAGCTATATCAGCAGAGCAGCTCTCTCCTGGGGCAGACCCAGCCCTGTAGGAATACACTACAGGCATGGAAGCATTGCCTATTAAAAACAGCCTTATCTGCCTTGTTTACCCTTGTAATCACATTGAGTCAAACCCGATGTAGTCAGTCTTGAAAACCCTGATATATCTGGGGAATAAGCTATAGCTGTAGAAATGTGCTAACACAAGGGGGAACTGCCTTAAGGTGAAGGAGGGCAGATTAAATGAGATATTTGGAAGAAATCATTCCCTGTGAGGGTTGTGAGGCCCTGGCACAGGTTACCCAGAGAAGTTGTGGCTGCCCCATCCCTGGAAGTGTCCAAGGCCAGGTTGGACGGGGCTTGGAGGAACCAAACTGGGAGAGTGGAAGGTGCCCCTGCCTGTGGAAGGTGTCCCTGCCCATGGCAGGGGGTTGGTATGAGGTGAGCTTGAAGGTCCCTTCCAACCCAAACTGTTCTTTGATTCTGTAAGGGTTTATTAGCATTACTCATTTCCAGTTGATGATAAAAAAATCTCATGTCTTTAGAGAAACGGTGTGTCTGCTTTTGAAAATCAGAAGTAAATATGTCCATGAATTGTGCAGCAAACACAAAAAGAAATTCAGGTATAAATGTGTACATTTAGAAAGTACCCATGAGGCTGTTAACCAAGGTCTTGCTGGCCATGGTGTTACAAAGTGAGGAATCTTCCCCTGCTTCTTGAATTAACAGAGGTGCAGTGCATGTTTCTTCCCAGGGTTGTAATTATAGATGACACCCTTAGGAGAAAGACAAGTCTAGAGCATCTGGGTCGGGACTTCTGAGATGGAGTGAGACAAAATTTCAATTAAGTGAATTGGATTAGCCCTGGCTGGGAAGTGGAATTGATATTCTGAAGGAAAGGAAAACACTTCAAGGAAACATTTGAATATTTCCGCAGTAAAAATTACTATAGAACTCAAATGCCAAAACAAACAACCCACTGGAATTGTCTAAATGCTGCATTTTCTCATTAGTGAACCAATGTGTTTTGATATTAAATATTAAATACTTTGGCATTATGTAACTCAATATTATGCAGATCAAAACATGAACTCTTTTGGCATCATTGAAATTAGGTTTAAACACAAATACACACCCTTGAACTGTTTAGTTCTTGGTAGCACTGCCTTTTCTAATAAAAAGCTACTGTTTGGAAAACTAACTGGTCAGCTCTGCATTTCAGCAAGAATTATCTCATTTGTGTGTTTCTGGCTCTTTCCCAAATTGTTCCTGCTACCAAAACTAGATTCTATTTTTCGATCTGCAGAGAGGGTAAATTTTTGGGCATGCATATGTTCATCCATGCTGTGTAAAAATAAATAATAATAAATATTAACTATAGGCTCTGTTTGTTACTTCCTCTGTTGATTTGACTTAAAGTGGTATAGATAAAAATTAATCTTATTCTTGTTAAAAGACACAATACGATTCAGTTATCATAGGGACAACTTTTGATTCATTGTGGGCCAACACCTGAAGCCCCACACCATGGAAAAGCCTCTCTGGGTTGAGGTAGGTGCATCTCATTTCCAGGGAGTGGGAAGAAGGTGTTAATATTTTAGCAGTTGCTGGGAGTTTCAGTACTCTGTGACACTGGCTCTGCTCCATATTTAGGGCTTCCATCACATGAGAATTCTTTTACATCCCTTGCTGAAACTAAGTCTCTAAGTAGGCTATTTCAATGAGATCAAAAATCCTCTTGTCCTTGGTGCATACAGCTAAAGTCACTGAACTAGAGGGAAGAATTACTGAGGAAAAATATTTGGCATTAACTGTGCAGTAGTTTGGACCTGGGTGATCATTGTGTTTCTTTTTTGCTTTAAAATCTATGTCACCTCAAGAACTGTAGAACTCTGAGAAGATTTATAATTGTTTCTTTGGAAATAGTCCCAGGGATAGCATCACTATAATGCTACAAGGGAGCCAAAGTCATCTTGAAGCCACAAGCTCCATATGTCATGTAGGACTCCAGTTTATTCAAGAGCCCCACATGCAGTAATTTTGTGGGAGGGAAATTAAAAATGCTGTCTGAAACACTCCAGTGATTTGCCACAGAGTTTGCAAAAGAAACAGGACTTCTGAGTCTACCTTCTCTAGTTATGTCTTTCTCATTGATCACAGCCTTCAAGGAGTTCCTCTTTAGGAGAACCCAATTCCCACTTAGCTGTTATGTCCTCTTATTGTGATCATGAATCCAGAGTACAGAGGCACTGTTGGATGGGATTCTCTTCTGAAAGGCTGGGAAAGCTGCCTCAGGAGTAACGTTACCGGCCTGATACATTTTTTCATCCACATTTCCTGGCTTCTTTCACTAAAGCGTCAGGCAGTGCGATGGGATCACTGCTGTGCCTGGTACGTGGGACTGAGATCTCTTCTGGCAGAGGCAGCTCTTCCCTTTGACACGTGGCTTTGGTTTGCCACACAGGTGGAATTGGTACTGAAATGGGCTTAGACATTGAAGTAGGAAAAGGAACCTCCCCTGCTGCGTGTAGGTGGGCAACAGAAGTCGTGGATTGGTGAACAAGCCTGGCTAAAGCATCTTGGGAACAAAGTGTAAAAAGGATGGACCCGTTTGATGGTTGCTTTTCAATACGTGTGCTCACTCCATGTCAGCTCAGCAGGTTGGCACCTCTGAGAGTGGGTATCAGTGGAAGAGAAAGCTTTGAGCAACTGGCTGTCTTCCTAATGTGACTGCTGTGTCTATCCAGGGAAGGTTTTTAAGGCAGTGAGGAAAGGAGTAAGAACCAAGAAAGCATTTATTAAATTATATTAATATAGGGCATTTTCATAACTGTCTTGAAAGAACTTAATAGAAAGGTAGGTTAGTTGAGAAGCAAACGTTTAGAGTCAAAGTAAAGAAGGCTCTTTAGTTTTTCTGGTTTTTTTTTTTCCTAATTAAGCCTTCTAAATGAAAAAGTTCTGTAAATTTGTTCTTTATAGAAGTGAAAAATACTGCCTGTGGAGCTGCTGGTGGTTCATTATTCAGTGGAGTACAGAACCTTGTTTCAAAGACTGTTCTTGCAAATGATTTTTCTCCATTTCTGTCAGCCTGTCCTCACACTTGGGGAACCCTTACTGAGCCAAGTCATTTAAAAGTCAAAAACCCAGTAAGTGTGTTTGGGTTTTTTTAACACTGACTATAGTAGCAAATATATATCTGACATCTTTTCTTTATTCCTTAATTGCTTTGGATTCTTTTGGGATTGATTACTATCATGTTGCTAGTGCATGGAAATAAACAGAGAGTTTCTTTCAAATCCTGTTTTAAGGCTTTGACTACAGACTGAAAGGACTGGGACAGAAAAGACATTAGGGAACTTTTTAAAAGGAAATTTTTGAATGCAAATATGCCGGCAATGGGAAGAATTCTTAGGGTTCTTATCTGTGACGTGATACAAGGAGAGACTTCCAGTAGACATTGGATCAAATCAGATGTGATTGATGTGGCTTTGAAATAAGTAACTTGAAAAAGAAAATTTCAAGGACTAATGTGGCCTGGATCATTGGTGTGTGTCACCAACATGCAGATACATTCTAGATATAAAAAGATCAATTAGATCATTTGGTTCTCATACTTTGCCTATTCCCTGTCTATTGTAAAATTGTACCAGAAACACTGAAATTTTTTCCATGCTGAAATAGGTGTTTTGAAGCATCTGCTCTTTATTTAGGGAGTAGATAAGTAAAACAGAACAGCAAAGAGGAAAAGGAAGGACACAAACCAATGTCACTTAGTCAATGAAGTTTTCAAAGTCTCACAGAATGAATGTCATAATACAATTATTTTTGCTGTAGGCTCTGACTTGCTGAGGTGAAATATAAGACAGCAAGAAATATTTTCTGTAGAAAAAGATTATTCATATGAGTGTTATAAAATAATATATATTTGACAGTCTTTTCAGCATATCATCTATGACTTCTTTTAAGGTACTCTGCATTTTTCTTCTGCTTATATTGTTTTTCTATTGTCAGATCCTACAATATTTTATTCTTTTTTCTTTCTGTGTAGGAGACACCATAAACCCTCCCTTTGATTGTCATTGATGTAATATTGAGCAGCCTATGTTATGTATGTGCTGCTGTCCCCCGGCAAACATTGGCAGATGTTTGGATATTTATTACTCTCACTTCATGATCTTAGAAATGTGATCTCTTTTTATTATGAGGAAATATTTCATTGCTTTCTGATCCAAACCCCATTATAGTTTCTGGACAGATTTTCATTGATTTCCATAAGTTTTGGAACATTTCTTAAGATCTTTCAGTTCAAAAGCATCTTGTGGCAGTGAGGAAAAAGGAAGATCATAGGGACCTTGGTAGCTTTCTCCCTGTATTTCCTCAGAGTGTCTCTCCCTTCCTAGAGTCAAGTCACAGCCTCCTTTGCTGCTCCTGCCATCCAGAAGTGCTTTCCTATAGCTCTCTGCCTCATTGATTCTCCATCTGTTTTACTCTGAGCATCTTTCTGGTGACCTATGTTTGCATCTGGTGTAAATATGCTACTATTCAAAGTGTTTTTACTCTGTCACTTACCATTTCAGGGAATGATTTATTCTAACAGGAGCTGTGTGCTCTGTGCTGTAGAAAGGGAGGAAATCCAGACATGGCCTCAAGGATTTCTTAGGTTTTGCTCGACTGGGATTGGAAAGCAGGAGGTGATGTGGTGCCTAGAAGCGTGACTGATAAATCTGTCCCCCCAAATTACGGGGTAAATAGAGGAGATGGGGATCAGACAGGCAGAGAAGGCAGCTGTTAGACACATTTCCTCCAAGTTGTGAAGGGCCTGAGCCAAACCTCATGGATGTCAGTCAGAAGTCTGCCAGCCACTCTGAAAGACATTTGAAAACAAGTGCTGCAGGTCTGACTTGCTTTTCTAAGTTAGAGGACTGTGCCTTCATTACAAGCCACTTCTCCCATCCTTCTGCAGTTAGAAAAACAATATACTTCATATAGCTGGAGCACCACATTACTATCTAATAGCAATTTATATTCTAAGGTTGTACAGATTTTTCTCTTATTTCAACTCTAGATTAACAGGCAAAGGAACTGCAAGAGAATTGCTGTTGGAAAAGGAACTTGAATACAGATCAGGTGGCTAATTTGCTCCCATTAGTTAGTATGTTTAACAAGGGAGGGTGCAGTCTGCAGTCAAGTCTCTGGAAGAACATCTCTATTGCTGTTTAGCATTGCTGCACAGCTTTGAACTTCTGCCTGCTTTCCTTTGTGCTGCAGCCCTTTTTTCCCCAACACACTAGGCAAAGAAAATAGCATATGGATGAGAAGTGGCATATCTGAACAGCTTCGTGTGGCTATTACATGAATTGGTACAGAAAAAGGGGATGCATCATCATGCTTTGATAACAAGCAAATCAGGAGAAATTACTCTTTTCTTTCAGAGAAAAGGGGATCACTTACAGTACTTCAAAATAAGATTTTTTTCCCCTGGAGAATAATAATCATTCTCTATATAAGCTGAGACACTATAATTTCTTTCAGTCTCACTGAGTCTGAGCCATGCATGGTGTATGAATGCATCTCTGCACTTAGGAAATAGATTGGATAGGCTGTGGTGATGTCAGTTCTTAAATATCACTGACTGCTGATCCACTTGGATCAGATTTTGATCTTTATAACACATCCTCTATTCTGAAGGAGAAAATGAGTAGAACAGATTGTTTTCCATAAGGTTTTGGCAACAAGAAAACATTTGTAAAGTGAAAACTCTCTGAGTGCTCATGCCTGAGTAACTGTATGTAGAATAAAATTCTATAAGGAAAGCACTTTATTTACTGGCAGAAACTCATGGCAAATAGATATGGCTTATACATCACAAATCACAGGTGGGAGGAGAAACCGTACTGTTATTGGACAGTAAACAGCCTTTCAAATAATGTAGATTGATATTAAGAGCCAAAGACAAGTGTAAACCCCAATCTGTTTAAACTATTGTTTTTTAGAGTCCTGGCTTTATTTGCATTTAGTTGTTATTTTCCAATGGGATTAAAAAAACTTCAGCAGTTTCATGGCAAGGCTTATTTCTTTAATACTTGAAGAGGCTGCATTAAAAAAAGCCTGTTCTGCTGATTATAAACACTAGTGCATTATTAATGAAAAGAAACAGCTCATTCGTTAGCCAGTGGTAACACATGCAAGGAAAAGCTAATGCCTGGTTTCTTAGCCACATTTTTGCTGGTATTTTCTTTCACTCCCAGCTTTGCTGCAGCACAGCAGGCAACAAATACGCTAGAATGGTTTCTGAGGCTGGAGTTAGTAGTGCCACTCTCCGTGTCTTCCTCAGCTGTAACATCCATCCTGGCTTGGCTGCTCTGCTCCTTGCCCCTCTCCGTGCCCCGGGGTCCCCTGCAGTGCTGTCCCTGCAGGTTGGCCCTGGCTCCAGGCAGAGGGGGCACAGCCGTCCTGTGACACTGCTGTTTGAGCTCTGTGTCCTGGAAGCACCAACAGGACAATTTCTACAATTTCTTCCAGCTTTCATTCACTGCATCAGTCTCTTTTTCACCTTTTAAGTGACTCCCGAGCTATTGAAAGGCTGTTTGAGTTTACCACCTTGCTCAGCACTTTTGCCCTCTCTTCTGCTGCTATTATGGCAGAGCCATAGAGGGATAGCATTACACTGGCTTCTACTATGCCTATCAGAATTACAGGAATCAACAAAGCAGCTGTAAACCCTGTGCTAAGAGGAAGCTAACGATGGAAAAAATAGTCATAATACCTGTCTTTTGGTGTCAGTGCTATAGCAGTTGTCTGCAAGGCACAATAGAACATCTGGAGGCGAGAGCCCTTCTATTCAGGTAGCTGAAATTGCATTAGCTGCTCTGGCATAAAGAACAGGATTAGAATGACAGACCTCCCCACTGAAATATTTGCTTTTGAATAAACTTGTCAAATGCAACAAGGAGTGTCATGGCAAAACTTTCCTGCCTCTGCTGTGAGAGGAGCTTCTGTTTGTGTGATGACAAGAGGGCTGTGTTTAATTGAGCTGCATTTTGCTGCCGTCTGCTGTGGGGAGATACAATGAAAGGAGACAAAGGCCAGGTTCAATTCATGGCTATCAGGCTTCCTTTCTTCTAGGAGCAGGTAACAGCAAAATAATTACTGCAGGATTTAAACAGGTGTGTTGTAGCAAGAATAGGGGAAGCAAGAAACTGCTGCAAGGGCTTCACATTAATTTATGCTCAAGAGAGATTGACCATTCTTCATGGCACAACAGGGGACCCTAAATATAATGGGGAATACAAACTAAGGAAGATAATGAAGAAGGAAAGGATCCTTCAATACCTTTAGAGTTCATGTGTTATTTCTGTTTGCCAAAATCCACTTTGGTGAGCATTCACTCAGTGTAATGAAAGTGTAGCTTACAGTGTAGCTTTGTAGAAACTAGGTCAGGTAAATTGGAGATGCTATTGTAGCTTTATTCATTCTTAAACTATAGCTCAAATGGTTCAAATAAAAAATGATAAAAGGGTAGCTTTCAGTAGTATCCATCACAAAGCTATCATGTAATTCAGTACATTAAAACTAGACAAAGAACACAAGCCTGGCTTGTAATACTTGAGGAAGTTATATAGACAGCTTTGTTGATACTTGAACTACTTCAAAATAAGATCCTGATTTGGGAATGTCTGATTTGGCACCTCAAGATTACTATTTCTTCTCCCAATGTTTATTTCTTTTTTTTGGTTTTAGACTATGCTGTAAGAAAAAACAATACCAGTTTCACAGCCTTAGTTTGGGTTTGAGGAAGCATCTCCCCAGCTGGGCAGTGGCTTTGTGTGCCTTGCTCAGGAAGTTGTAGTTTGATCGCTAGAAACAAATCTGTTGCTAAATTTTCATCCTCCTTCCCAATAGGGTTGTTCAACCTGTGCTGGGACACCTCACTAATGTCGTGTCTTGTTGCTTGTGCCACCTGGGTATGTCTGGAGAGCACAATGCCGAACCAATGCAGGTGTTATCTGCTGCTATAATGATGACAAACATTGACAAAATTAACTTGAAACTCATCCTTCAGTGGGCCAGTGAAGTGGAGCCATACAGGCAACAAAGCGTCCTCTCTGATTTCTTCTAAAGAATTTTACGGTTTCTCCTCCATTTAGCAATCAGAAGTGGGAGCATGCATTAGGTTGTGTCCTCTCTAGGTGAGACACTTCAGTGTCGAAAGATTAAACAAGAACTCCCTCTTTTGTGCCAGTTTAATAATGATTTGGGGTTCCTTGGTGAGGCTTGATGGCCTCAAGGCCACAGCTCGGGGGCCTCATCCGTGGCCCCCATTGTCCTCTTTGGCTGCAGGGCAGGAACTCACCCCGAGTGGCCACTCAGACAGAGACCCTGTCACACAGAACACGGGTGACAAAATGCCTGGCTTCCAGACCATTCAACAGCACTTGAAATATAATGCTGAGCGAATGTGAATGAATTCATACAATTTGGCACTTCAACAAAAAATGAAACACTCTGATTTGGGAGTCTTTTAACTGCTCATTTTGTTCAAAAATGATAAAACAAAATGATTCAATGCTTCTAGAATGTTGTTGGGGTTTTTTTCCCCACACACTTCTAAATTTAAAAAAATGTTTTGTTGGTTTTTATGATTCCAGTCTACCCTTATAAAACAGTGATATTGCCCAGGGGAGAGGACAAAATCACATTTCAATTCTTTTTATAGAATATTTAAGTTATGCACAACAGATGACAACAAATATGATTAATATTAACAGAGTGGGATAGTTTTGTTTAATTTCTGCTTTGTGAAGTCCTATTCTTCTCCATGCTTGGCTCTGGGGGGAAGAAACAATTTAATATAATTTCTGTTCCTAATTTACTGTTTGCTAGTCTCAGATAATCTTCTGCTCTCCCACTGCAGTGCTTTAATAGTGACCTACCTCAAAGATATGGACTTTATTGTTTGTTCCCTAGGCTTTTCATGAGGAGAAAGATGGATATCAATTATTCAGTACAAATTTTCTCCCTGACAAAACTGTCCCTTGATATCTTACCTGAAGACAGCCTTACTCACATACTGATTTCTTGCATCATTCATCCTTCAGCTCAGAAATCAGTGTCTATTAATGAGTTAACTAAGCCAATAATTTCTACCTCCTCAAGACTTGATGTGTTAGTGTACTTTAGCGTGAGTTAATATTGTTGTGGAGGTGAAGGCTATAAAGTATTTTGGTCTGCTCTGGCAGCTGCAGTGCAATTTCCAGGGGAAACTTGAATTAAATATGGTTGTGTGTACATTTGTATGAAAACCTCTCTGAAAATACTGACTATAAGCACACAGACCACCAGCATTTTTGTAGCTGGCACCTGAGCACTCCTCGGATTGAAATGGAAGCTTCTGTTTTTGTCATAGCTGTGGAGGGAATGCAGGGACATGTGCCCCTTTCAATTGTCCAATAATCCTGGCAGCCTCTGGGATGGGGGATAAGGAAGCACAAATGAAAGGTAAAAAAGAGAGAAACCAAATTTAGGACAGAGAAGTAGCTAACGACAAGAAGTAAATTGGTAAGTGAAAAAGCATGGAGATTAAATAAAAATAAATGGGATGGGATTCTGGCTCTGTCACAGATGAGACTTTCCTTGGGGGTTAGGATGGATTTTGCCCTTGTTGGTTGATTGAATTCTCCATCCTCTAAGCTGACTGGAGCGAGCTATGAAAAAAGAGCAACTATTTCTTCTTCCTTCCCTGCTTTTAACAGTTTTTGGTAAGCATGGCAACATTATGAACTATGTTAGTGAAGCAAATTGGATGCCAAGAAACACTGGTGTCCTTATATTGGATACAAAACACGTAGTCCAAGATGTGTGTGAGCTGTTGGGGGGTGAATACAGATCCACCGTGCACTGAACCCTTTGTGCAACATCTCCTGGGAGCTTTCAGAGTTAACAAGAGAAATTTGCCAGGTCCTCCCTCTCATTTCTCCTTCAAGTCGTCTCCGTTGTGGTGTGCTTCCCCCTTGGGCTAATTGATTTTCACTGAGATTTTCCTCTAGTTTTTTACCAGTTGATTAGAAAAAACCCAGAACTAACCTGCAAGTGCTTCCTTATCTCACTACATGAGAATAAATTATAGCAGCTCTTGCTTTTCAGGAACTTTTCTGCTAGTAGATACCTATTACCCCATTTATTCTGCCTATTTTTCTGGATTTTGCTGGGTTTTTTAAAAAAGAAAGTTAAAAAATGAGTGATTTTCCTGACATCTGATGAAACAATTTCCCATTCTCCATCTGCTCCATATAATATTTGTTCCTCTTGCTACTTGGCATTTGTTTCAGTGGCCATTGGATGCAGTAAGGGATTGTAATTTTATTGTTGGCAGAAGTTAAGATGACCCACTCATTTGCACTATGGCTTTGCTTTTCAAAATTTCTTTTGCCTCCTACAATGCAGATCACTATTTTAAATTAGAATGATAAAATTATCTCCTGTGTGGATTTGAAAGGTACTATCACAGCTCTTTCAAGAGCTTTATTCTTCAATCTGATGTATTAACCCTGATTTTATGTTAGTTACTAATGAAGCCTTTGCTGTTGTCAAGGCACTAATGAGTGCAAAAGGGAAAAAACAACATTGCAATATTGTGAACTTAGAGAATTGATGAGTTCTAATTGATGAGTTATAGGTGACAAATAGTTACTGGTTGTGCCTTGAACAGGCGACATTTGTCAGCATTTATTACTTCTTACTCAGGACTTCAAATCTCTTAAAAACGCTGAGGTAAATCACAGAGCCTCCTGCTTAGTGTGTTAATGGTGTTATTTTCATTAACAGATGGGGGAACATGGGGAGGTTAAATGGTTTGCCTGTGGTGTGGTCTGAGTTTGTCTCCTGGCGTGGATTAGAATGGAGGGAGGGGAAGGCTTATCACAGCAACTGGGAGCACTGGGACTAAGCAACAGGTCTAGGATTGGAGCCTGGAGCCTGCTTGTACTTTCTGCACCAAAATGGCACTACAAAATGAGTGAAATACAGGTGAAAGCCTTCATAAATTAAAATGAGTCTCCAAAAGACTCTTCTGGTTTGATTTTGGCTCAGTTCCTAATCTAGTTTCTCACAGGAGCAACTCCTACTGTGAGTAGCTGCTTCTTAATAAGAGAATATTACTTTACTGATTAATATTTGTTGGACACTTAGTCTGATTACGGTTTCTCACAGCTACTTTAATTACTATAATATGAGGTTTAACTTCAGCAAAATATTCCACATGAGTTTAGTGATGCTTTCCAACTTAATTCTGTACATGGAGCACGGCAGCTCACTATGGGGAGAGAGGAAAACACACTCCTTCCTGAACCCAGGACACGTGTTTTGGAACGATAAGATATGTTAGTATTTTTGTTTCTGAATCAAAAGATGTAATACCGAGGATTTACAGAAGCTGGGAACTCTGAAACCTCAGCCTGGGGAATAGCTGCAGTGAACATGATTAACTGGATAAAGGGGAGCTCTGTGTAGTGCAATTGAGGATGTCAGTGTTTACTTACTAATTGAAATTGGAGAGGCACAATTAAAAGCCTGTGATTAGTAAGGCATGCCAATATCTTTGACGACTAGCTCCTATCTTTTCAAATGTGCAGAGGAGCACTGGATTATTTTCTTGGTGAGAAATTATACTGTTTCTTCTACGTCATTTGTGGTGAAAAGTGAAAGGTGAAATATGGAGACAAGCCTTTTGAAAAAATTAGTCACTCATTTTTTTCTTTCCAGGATGTCTCATTTTAAACTGGAGTTAAGTCACATTCAAATGTATTGAATACCTTGGTGGGAAGTACAAACACACTTAGACTGAATTTTTGTTTAATAGTAAATATAAACACATTGGCAGAGCATTACTGAAGGATACCAGGCAAAAAAAGTGGAGGATTCACTCATAATATGACCTGGCACCTGCAGTTCTCAGTTCTCCATTTGTACGTCTCCAGTGCCATTTTCAAACGTCACACCTTAATTTCCTCTCCTTTCATTGAAAAATACTTAAAGTATATTCTTTACTGTTGAGAATAATGACTCTGTTATCAATGTAAAAAAAAAAAAAAAAGGCCAAACCCCAGGTTTTTGTGTATCAGTCCTGTTAAATCAGGAATGATGTCCTTGAAGTCCAACCTGGATTTGCTACTTGCCGTATTTAGTATTTACCATAAACTTGAACCAGAAGTTGAGCTTCTGTGTATTCACAATAAAGGACTTGAATTCTTGATTGATAAAATGTCTGATAAGACAAATGTTGTGGGAATAAATCCTTCTCATTTTTTCATAGACTCAGACTTCATTAAAACTTTGCTCTCCTCTGAAATTGTTTATATCAGTTTAGGGAAGTAGAAATATGTAGCTTCTGAAATGCTCCTGTTTCATAAGATGTAGGAAGACATGGGAATTTGATTATGGAAAAAGGATCTCTTACAATATTTAAAAAAGAAAAATTAGGTTTCTGCTTTTGCATAATGCTGATTTATTTTGAAGTGTAATGCTTTATGCTTTCACCCTTGCAAACTGATTCTTATTTAGGAGATGAAATATTGTGCAAAACATAATATTCTTGTATAATTTAAACTGCCTGGTAATGTGCTATAGCCTCCTAGAATTCAGGCCCAAGCATGAGGCATTGATTTAAAAAAGGCATTTAAATAATTTAAAATTGTTCAATGCTGAGCATGATCAGCACCCCAATCATTTTCAAATAAAAGTACCTATAAAAATTGAAGCAGTTGAATAATTTTAAATTGCTTTATACTGTGCAAGCACAGAACCCAAATCACTTCCAGGCTAAAGAACATACCAAAAAAAAAAAAAAATTGAAGTGCTCCACTAAGTTTAAGTTGCTATATACATGGAAAAGGGACTTTAAATTATTGAATATTTTCTTTGAATTTTCTTATTTTTATGTGCAACTTAAACAGCTTTACTTTGTCAAAATGAGTCAATCAATCTGATAATACAAACTTGCAAAATATTACATTAACCTCTGTCCCATGTAGTAATGGTAGGACATTCCACAATCAAGTGTCCTATATCCTGCTGAGGGAATTCTCAGTATTATAATTATTAAAAGCAAGATCCAGGGCAGAGATTCTCATTTTTCACAATCTTTCATGTATTTTATGTTTATTGCTTCTGTCTGCTGCCTGTTGAATGTCACGTGGAACAGCTGATTGGCTTGGTAAATGCAGATAATTATAGAATTAATAAATGTAGTGGAAGTGCTGCCCGCAGGGTTAAGTGGGGAGGCTACAATGGTTTCCTGACCACTGCAGGGACTTAACTTGATGTGAACTATGGATTTCCAAAGCAACTTTTAGTTTATTGTAGCAGTTCCATAATGGAGTTTGTAGGATATGTCTGTCCTTGTGCCTCAGGACTGACAGCTGTTCCCGCACCCAAGGAAAACATTGTTCTCATGGGTACAGATGAACTTCTACACTGATTGTTTCTACAACAAACAGAAGAAAACCTGAAATTTTTAGCAATTAATATCCAATATTTCCCAAAAACACCATTCCTTGATAGCTGAAAAAAGTTCTACTGTAAAGAAATGAGAAATAGGAATGTAAGAGGTTGTTGCCAAGACATTCTGCAGTACTCCTGAGATCTCATTCTCAATGTGTCAGGTTTTTTTCTGACTGCCTAATACATGTGGGGTCAATAGCTGTATCTTTTGCATAAAAGATTTCATTCAGCTTTTAAATTGCAAGCAATTATAAGAGAGAGGGTTATAGACCAGGGTCTTGGTTTCATATTATTTATGTTCTAATTAACTTACCAGACCAAATTTCTTTTTTTCCCTGCTTTTGCTACTAAGTGTTGATCTTTAATAGTTATCATGTTCCTGGCATTAATGGGCTTTATTTCTTTGGAAAGGTCATTCTTGATGTAATGTCAGTGTTAACACAAGGGAGCCTGTAAGTTTTAGACATTTTGCTTTATTGTGATGTGCTCAAAAATGTTGAACAACTTGCTGTCTTTCCCCTGGGGTTTGCTTTCACTTAACTCAGAAGAGTTAGTACAAGTTCTTTTTAATTTTTGACTGTGTTTTTGCAATTCATTAAAAGTATTCCTCAATGAGCAGCTGGCACTACCAAAAAGACCTGGGTCTCTTTTTTCTTTTTAATCCTTTTATATTTATTTCTTGATGACTCCATGATCTTGAAAATTGCTTCTTCTTGTAGGTTGAAACACAAGTCCTGGACTGGTAAAATGAGCAGTGGTGCAACAACTTGGGTCATTATCAGTTAAATGAATTAAACCCATGTATAGTCACTAGTCTATTCCTAATCAGGTACAGTTAGTGCTCTTTAGAAAAAGAAAGTAAAATCACTTCAAAACACTGAAGAAGATTTCTAAGCTCAGCTCACAGGATTTTCATGAAAATGAGAAATAGATGAGAAGATATAGAATGTGTTGACTCACCAAAAGAAAGATTAAGGTGATTTACAGGCCCCGTCCTTACTAAGAGTTCACCTCTGAGCTTGGTTTTTTAAACAGAAATCAATAGGAAGCCAGTCTTCACAACTATTTATTTTAATACTCTCATACTACTATTCCTGTATTATTTGTGGTTAAAAAAATAACCATGTGATGTGCGGATAACCTTGTGAAAAAAAAGTTTCTATAGCTTGTTTAAAATAATATATTGTCCTCTTCCTGTTGAAGTCAAATAAAAACAAGTCAAAACTGGTAGACGGGTTTGTGTAGGTCTTCTTGTAGAAGTGTCTCAATTTTTATTATGAGTCTTTGGATGTTAGGCTTGTATTTTTTCTCTTATAACCTTGCTGGAATCAAGGGATTCTACTTGAAAGTATTAATTTTTAAAAAATCTTGCGTTTGTGAGTGTTTAGGAGAAGGTCAGAAAACGTTCAACACATCATTTTTTGAAGTTGAAAACCAGACATTTTCACTTGTCCTTATACTTTTATGAGTTCTGGGGGTTGGTTCCTGTTTTTGTAGCGTTTGAAGGTGATAGCACTGCATTTATGTTTAATCCTCAAATCCATGTTATTCTTTGAAGGATTGTTTTCAGCAAGCTCATTTTCAGTTTTAGCTTAGCAGTGCAGAAGACAGATGTTCAGTGCTACACCAAGTTCAGTTTTGTGGTGCAGTAATAATTGCTTTATACTCTAACTTTGTGGAATATGAGGGAAAACCATAGGTGGAAGGTTGCATTTTTTTGATAACTATCACAATGTTGGGAAATTAAACATGTATCATGTTCCTTATAGTTTCCAGCCATCCTATCAAAAACCACTATCTGCTATAAGAAATATGATTTTAATTTTTTCTCTAACAGCTTTTGCCACATCAGTGTTTTCCTATGTGGAATAATGACTTTGCCTCATGCAACTCCATGGGAAGGGTTATAAATATGTTTGAAGAATTTTTAATTTATTTCCTTTTTAGAAAACAAGAGATCCATATTTTCGTTCATCTATGTGCTTCATGAAGTCGTTACTGCTGGAAAATAAGATCAACCTGTTTATTTCATTAGGCAATAAATAACTAAAATGTTTGGTATAAGCAGATCTTTGAACAGGTTATTGTAGTAAGGCAGTTTAGGCTTCAGCAATTCCACACCTTGCCATAAAACCAGTCCAGAGCTCTGACTTTCAATGTTTCTTCTTTATTCCACTTTCACTGGTACAGGAGTGCTTTGAATGGCTCATTTGCATTATTCTGTGCCCTGTAAAATGAATTTATTATGCAGCTTCTCTAAATAGGCTAACCAGTTGTAATCTCATTCCAGGGGTGTATGGGTTTCAGCAAAACATGATTACTTCTTTCATAATGCCTAAAAATAAACAAAAAATAACCTTGGAGCCCTTCCCGTCCTTTTGCTCAAGTCTGGTGTGTTAAATGGTGTTATTCATCATGGTGGGGAGTTATTTGCTTGTTAAATAGCTGAGTAATTTAAAATATTACTTACTTTGAGCACAAGTAACACATTTTGGGCTCTGTTATTTATCATGAAGATACTTAATGAAGCGGGATGACAGTCATTCCCTGGATTACAAAAATCTGAACAATGTTCAGGTACATCTACACAGATGACAGAGTAAGTTGATCCTGCGCTCTGAGTCATGCGGGTACAAGTCACCCTGAGCTGGGAGCTCTCTCAGATCTACGGCAGACCCGGAGTCTCGCCTAAGAATCTGTGTGGAGAGGGAAGGCTGAGCTCGGGCTCTGGGCTGGAACATCTCTGCTGATTGTGGGCAGAGCTGGTTCCCATCTGGTCAGAAAGGGCATAAATTTAGCAATGCACGAGGTTTGCATCTGTGTTTATATTTCATAAAGTTTAATCCTGACTCTGTTTGCAGAAGCTGCTTAACATTGTTGTAGGTAAATGGCGGCCACACCTCCATCAATGTTAAATTTTTCTTGTCTTTGTGTGCTGGTTAATTTTAGAATGACTGTGAGTTGTGATGAGACTTCAAAAGCGAAAAGTGGAACTTTAGGAAGCATTAGGCAACCTATTTTGGGCTTAGGGAAATATCAATATCATTTACCAGACCCTGGAGAATGTTTATCTGGAATTCCTTTGTGTGTTTTCACAGATGGAACTTAAGCAGGCACAATGAAAAGTTACTGAGACGATCACAGGGATGGATCCATCTAGGAGATGGAAAAAGCTTGGTTTGTCTAGCCTAACAAATTGAAGATTTAGAGAGGACAAAGGTTAATTAAGTTATGAGACAAGACTTGTACAGGAATAAATGGCTGTAAATTGACCATGGACAAATTTATTCTGGAAGATATGAAATGACCATCAGAATAAGAGTTGAGAATTGTGAAATGTAGTAAGAATTATCTATGACTGGGATCAAGTGGTCTGTCTGGGGGACTGTGTGTTGTGCCTGCTTGTGACACCAGAGGTGGTTCCTTCCAGGCCTGTATAAGGGTTTCATAGAAACACAGAACTGTTGGGGTTGGAAGGCACCTCTGGAGATCATCCAGTCAAACTCTCCTGCCAAGATGGGTCACCTGGATCAAGTAACACAAAAAACATGTCCAAATGGGTTTGGACTCTCTCCAGGGCTTCCCTGGAGTTCCCAAGTTTTTTCTAGCTGCTCAAGTCAAGAGAAATCTAAGCTAGCTCAAGTTCTGAAGTACAGAAAATGTGTTATTAAGAGTTTATTAAAAAGCTTGTTTTAGGATGCAGTTTCATGGCAGCTGGCCCAGACTGTGGTGGTCTCACACCAGGCCACGTTTTTCCAGCTACAATATCTGTGTGCACTAGGTTTTGCAGAGCTACTTAGTGACCGGACTCAGGGAGCAGATGGGACTGGAAGAGCAGGAAAAGTGACTGGTTTCCAGGCAGGTCAGTGCCTGGGGAGAGAGGAGGCATCCCAACTCTGCCCTCACACAGGGGTGCTGTCAATGTGCTCCCGTGCTTTGCAGGGCACTTCCCATATCATCCTTCTTCACCCTGAGCAGTTTGGACTCCGTGGTCACTTCGGGCTCGGAACAGAGCCTGGGAGCCATAATAAATGAATAAATCATTTCTGAACAAAATGATAGTGGCTCCTCCAGAGATGCTGAATTTCAGAAGGCGAGTAGCTGTCTGAAACTACCTGTTCAGACAGCACTGCTGCCAAATTGATTCTTGAATAACTTAACAAGGCTCCCAGTGCCATGGAAGACGTACACTTCTTATGGAATATGTGATAAAATTCTTCCAATAAACACAGGTATGCAAGGAAAGTGCTCATAAAAAGAAAGTTCCTGTGGTAGATAGTCTCGCAAAGGAGTTTGTCACATTTTGTTTCCAGTTAATGGATGCCTACAGCAGTCACACAGCTTAGTGACAGGAGAACTGAATTCATTTAAGCCAATAAAGTCATTCTAATTTGCATTTTCATAGCCCACTCTTCAGTACTCCAAGTGTGACTTTCCCTTTTAGGACAGAGCTGTGCACTAAATGGATAGGTAGGGCTTTTAAAAGGATATTTATCATCCTTGAAGAATCTCAGTGCCAAATCTTAATAGCATTTCTTACAAAAATGACTGGAATTCACTATCAGATATAGAAGTAGAGCTGTAGAGATTGTGAATAGTCTTTTTTTTATTTTCTGATAAAAAGGAGAGCAGGTAAAGCCTGAAACAGTGAAAACTTCCCTCCAGAATGAAAATATTGCATAAAAAAATGCCCCAAATCATAGTGCTTTAGAAATCAAATTAACGTAAAGAACTGCGTGTTTTAATTCATTTAGTCACTTTCAGAGATAAATAATTCAACATACCTTTATGTAGAGCTAAAGCACCTTTGTTAATTATGCCAATCACAGGATAAGTTATTCAGCTTTTGAGGTTTTTTTTCTGTTTCAGTTGATGTTAAAAAACCACAGAAGATGAGTACTTCATGTCCAGTTGTGTGTGATTTGATGAATTAATTGCCCCAGGACCTGCTGACACTCTAACTGGAGTCTGAATAATGCAGAATCGGAACCTTACTTAGAGCAGTGCTCTCTTAGTTTTGTTTAGCATCCCTCCGTTCATTTCATTTCAATAACTCCCTCATTTAAATCTAGAGTAAAAACTTAAAATTTCATCATCTCTCTCACTGTGTGCTGCTTATCACTTGTTTTTCTTCTCTGATGGCCTCCTTACTCTCCGTTTTTGTGGGTCTGATGTTGCAGCACCTGAAGATGCAAAGGATTTTAAGATTCAAAGATCTCAATCTGCATGATAAAAATATTTTGTCGTGTGCAATTTAATTCAGTGTTGGAAGTTCTCATTATTCTGATTACTTTTTTTCTCTCTATTCTCAGCTCTGAGGATCACCATATTTTTTATGAGAATCTGAAGTTTTCATATGCAAAAAGCAAAATTCTAGTTCTCATGTTTCCACAGAAAAGCTCAGAAGCATAAATTTTCAATACCCACTTCCAAGTAAATGAGTCAAATAAAAAATAAACCCCACAACCATACTTCAAAAAAAAAAAAAAAAAACCCCTACCAGAAACTCCAAACAAAAAACCCATAAGCAAAAACTCATTTCTCAGGAAGTGACTCATAACTTTTGAACTTTTGAAAGTATTGCTCTTGGTAAAATGAGTGTGATTTCTATTTTAGCTCCTCCTTTTTGGGTCTTATGTTGGTTTGTTTTCATTTCTGATTACTCTCTTGATGTTGAAGGCAGAATGTGGTCCTGCAGAATATTGCACCATGAAATGAGATTTGTTTGCATTTATTGTGTGCAGAATTCCAGTCTGGGCAGATGGCTTTCACACGTGTCTGCACCATTTACATTTCTAATTAAATAAAGCCTTACAAAAGGATGAATTTCACACCATAAGAATGTGTGTGAAATGCAATTAATATTTTGCAGCTTGTGTTTTTGTGATAGGTGATCTCCTAAAGGTAGGGCTAATGAAGATATGAGAGTGTACACAGTAAAAGGTGAGAAAAAATAATTTCTGCAGTGAAAATGTGGCCAAACTGAAACTGTACAAGTTGAAAAGGACAAAAACATTGTGAAATTCTTTGGAAGGACTTTTCTGAGGCTGACTTTAAGTCATCAGAAGAGGAGGTAGAAGGACCCTGTTTCTTTAGGTGTCATGATACCCAAAGGTATTTTAAGATCAGGGGCTTTATTAATTTCCTCTGCAGCAAGGTATAAGATTGCTGTCCTTTTTTGCTTTCCAACCATGCTCTATGTGAGCAGCTTCCAGTGCAAATGTTGAGGTCAGTAAAGGTCACCAGCATCTGTGTGCTGGTTTATTAACTAAATAAAAAGGTGTTTCTTTGGCTTGGTACCTCACCAAGAGCTTAGTTCTATCCCAGAGCCAAACTAGCACAGGAGTTATCTGAACTGGTGACATTTCCTTACAGCAACTGGCAATAAATTCAGAAAATTTATTTCAGGGGATGCACAAATTGTCAGAATATGAAAACTGAGTCTTGCTCTGCACATTTCTGACAATTTATTTCAGGGGATGCACAAATTGTCAGAATATGAAAACTGAGTCTTGCTCTGCACATTTCTGAAACGCAGTAGGTTATGAAAAACTTTGATTTTGCTTGTCGGTGAACAGAGGATCTGTAGGTTTGAGTAGTCATGACTGTTTTGCTTTTCAGACTTTTACTCTTNTGGTGACATTTCCTTCAGCAACTGGCAATAAATTCAGAAAATTTATTTCAGGGGATGCACAAATTGTCAGAATATGAAAACTGAGTCTTGCTCTGCACATTTCTGAAACGCAGTAGGTTATGAAAAACTTTGATTTTGCTTGTCGGTGAACAGAGGATCTGTAGGTTTGAGTAGTCATGACTGTTTTGCTTTTCAGACTTTTACTCTTCTAGATTTTCATGAGCAAATTATGTTTGCTGCATAATTGTTGCATTTGTTCAAGAATTTGGCTTTTTTCTTAGTAGCAGGTGAAGGATCCTTTTGTACTAATTGCCCAGCACTTGACTAAATGTATGAATATTATTTATGTATTCTGAGCTCTACATATGACCTTTAAATATTATTTACAGTGTATTTAGCTGAAGTCTCTCTTTAGACAACTATCAGCCCATAAACCCTTTTATTATATCCAAAAATAAGAAATCTACATGGCGTTTAAATTCAGAATGCATTCTGCTTTGAACAAGTCTCTTTGCCTTAAATATATATCTGCTTGGCTTATTTTTTTCAAGATAATTTTAAAGTCTACTTTCCCCAGTGTGAAGAATCTTAACACAAATTATTTTAATGAGATAGACATTAAATTCAACAGAAGTTTCTTCATGAGGAAAAAAAAAAGAATAATTTTCCTTTTAAAAGATAATTAATTAAAGACTGTCCATGTGGTGACAAATTTAACATTTTGTCTGACGTGTTGAGAAGAAGAAAGTGCCTGAAATTGCACAAGTGGAATAAAATGTTCCATTTCACAGCAAGGCCAAGCCTGAGTCTTGTAATTATTTCAAAGGGAGTAAAGGTCATTTTCTATTTGCTGCATCTGTATTATGTGAGGCTTCTGTACCAGGCTTACAGAAGTTAACTCATGACCCATTTAGATTGCCCAGATTTCAAAGTCAACTTATACTGTCACAAATCTGATAAAGTAGACATATTCACTTCTCTAAGTACTGACATAGATGATGTCCAAAGAGGCTTTTTATTTATAGCTCTGTAAGACAAGAGTTTCAGCTCTAAGACTGTAGTAGCTGGGAGATCAGAACATGATTTGCCTCTTACTTGCTGTGTTAATCCTCTAGGGGAAGAGCAGTTTGCAGATAAATTTCAGGATATATGGCTTGGACTGTTTTTTCTGGTTTGGACTCATTATATAACTTTGCTTGCATCTTGAGATGGGAAGAGTTTTTCTCCTGCTGTGATTGCAATTTTATGCATATTCATTCAGGAACACTGAGTCAGAAAGACAGGTACTTCAAGACTGCACCTGTGCACACAGAATATGTGTGCAGAAAATGCATGTGTGTCTTTTTTTCCTGTGCGTGTGTCAATTTAAATGCATATAAGGCAGGTTTTTTAACAATCAGCAATAAAGGTTTATGCACAATTTTCAGGGCAGGCTCTGAATATGTCACTTCACATTTGCAGGTGTCTCATACTGGAAGACTGAAGGGGACATACTTGATTCTCAACCCCTACAGAGTCCAAAAATTCCAATAAAATCAAGATATCAATGCCAATAATTGAATAGGGATTGGGCATTATGTTTTTAGGAAGGGCAGGAGTAGTGTGATTATACAGAAATGATATGTATAATGAAATGAAGAGTAGTCAAGGGTATTGCACTGTTCTTGGTGTACTGTTTGAAATCCTTCTCTTCTTTCTTGGTTAATCCTTCCAAGGGACCAATGGAGAACAGGTCAGGATGGAAGGCAAAGGTGTCCATCTGCTGCATTTGCCTTCCACCAGCTTAATTGCCGTGAAATATTCTGGCTGTTTCTCGCAGTCTGCTGGCACTTCTAGCCAAGATTTTATAGCAAATGTCAGTGACATGAAACAAATGATGCAGCAGTTGGTTTCCATAAGAATAACTTATGCAGACCAGGTGGGGCATTGCTGCCTTTGGTTTTTGCAAATGGGATCACACAACACTTAAAAGAGTGGGAAGTGCAAGAAGGGAGAGAGCAGACAATGTGTCACTCTGATTTAGCAAATTTGTGAGTGGTGGTGAATAGGGGAACATGCAGATGCTAAAATTTTTCAGGACATCTAAGATCAGGATCAGACTGGATGATAGAGGGGTGGAGGTGGGACTGAGAGATGCTGCTCATCCTTTGGGAGAAGTGAGAGTGCAGTTGTCGCCTGATCTGCTGAAGGAGAAAGGAGCCTTCAGCATTCACTGCTGTGATATAGGGGGAAACTGTCCTCACTTTACAGCTGAAGAACTTTATTTGGAAAACTAATTATGTGTTGAGGATGCCTTGAGTAAATAAACTCATTTGCGCAGGGCCACTTGAAATTAAGAGCAAATGCCATTCAGAACCCCCGTGTAGGACTGTTTCCTTGGTTGCTGTGTGCCCTCTCTACTTGATTTGGCTTTGGCTGCCTGACAAGCAGCAGGTTGGCCATAACAACCTTGAGCTCAGAGCAGTCAGTGCACACCCTGAAAGTTGGGTTTTGAAAAACGCCTTTGGAGGTTCTGAAGCAGAAAGTACTTCTGAAAATGCAGTTACACCTGTGGGTTGGAAAACATGATTTGGCTTTGCTTACACTTCAACTTGCCTCCTTTTGCCTCTCTCTTTAGCCTTCTAAACTTTTTAGTAATTTTTTTCTTGCTGCTTCCTTCTTCACCATTCTTACCTCCATGCTCTCATTTAACAGCAGCCAAGAAAAATAGCCCTTCAGGTTGCTTTCTCTATTCAGGGATAAAATGCTCCAGAGACTGAGATTAGCATTGTACTTATTCCCAAACAGTTTTATTTTGCTTTTAAGCTTCCTCCTTTGTTAAGGTGTTCCTGCGGTGACACAGAATTTGGGTAACCACGCACTAGCAGTGACACAAACTGTATTCAACTGAACCTTCAGATGCACCTCCACTATGATGCACACATTTCTTTTTCAGTCTTCCCTTGGTGTAAACAAGATTTTGATTACGGGCAAAATGGACAAACTGTGGCTTAAATGGAAAGAAAAGAAAAGCAACAGTTTATGGTTGTTAGCAAAGAAGTTCTTTTATAAATGAAACTTCTGTATATGAAACTTTACCCTTGAATAAAGAATTTAGGTTGTAACTTGGTGATCAACTTTCTGAAACAGACAATTTCATTTATTCAAATCAATTTACCTACGCTTAATTTAAGCATGTATTTAAGTCCAGATATATCCATCTTGGCCTAATATATGTGACTTTTAGAAGGAGCTTTACATCCTATGTTTTTACGGACCAGTAATATTCTCCATTGATATTCGGAACTGAACTTCACCTTGAAAGCTACTGTTTTGTAATTTCAATGCCAGCCCATATATATAAAAGCAAAAACCTTACATAAAAAATTGTTTAGCAAGATTTGAAGGGGAAGTGTGATGTGATGGATATTTTGTTTTATGAGTATGGAGCCCAATGTTTTGTTTTATGAGCACTGAGCCTAAACCCGGTATCGTTCCCAGAAGCCAACGTGATGGATGAAGGAGTGGATGTTAAAAGTCTATTTCTGTTTTTTTTTTTTCCCCCCTCAGGTTCTGCTGCTTGCATGTGCAGAAGATTTAGAATGTGTCCCTGGATTCCAGCAGAAGGTTTTTTATATTGAAAAGCCATTTGAATTCACAGAGGACCAGCTGGTTCTGAAGCGTATGTTATTTTCATATATTACTATTGTGCAAAAATCAGAATTGTTTATGTATTCATTTCATTCCTGCCATTTATCAGAAACCTTTTTTATTTTTTGTAGCTAAGATTTTGAATATTGCCGTGACTCTGTCTGGGTTCCCCTGCATTAATCTTATATCTCTACAGACTTTACTCTGTTCCATGTATTAGAGGAGGCAACATACAATATATAATCATTTAGAGCTATATGAGTATTGTGAAAATGTAAAAGCAGCCACTTTTTAAAAATTGAATTTACTCTGAATTTTTAAAATAATCTTACCTATAAGCTTGGAAATCAGGCCTTGCCTATGAACATTTCTATTAAATAATCTCTGCAATTCAGGTTTAGAAGTTCGTATTTTAGAAACATTCACAGCTGTTACAAGTCCAAGTCTTTACACAAAATTCAGGGGCTGGATGAAGCTTGGGATATTCAGTGATAACAAAGTGTTACTACATGTGTCACAAAACTGGAATATTCAGCATATTTCCATTGACCAGGTGTCACATAATAAAATCCAATCTGGTACCATATATTCAAAACGCTAACCTGAAAAAGATTTAACTCTCTCCGTTCTGGTGTTACTTCATTCCAATTCTGCAGGGTTACAACTTGTTCATTCAGTTCTGGGCCTTTGGGACTTCAGCACTGTCAGCCTAAGGCAGTGCCTTGGCCAGTGGTCAATGCCTTTAAGGACTAGAAAAGGACGTTGTGTGCTGCCATTTTCATAACTTCCAATCACACCAGCATTTTTACATGTGATACTCATTACTAACGATTTCTTTGTGGTTTTGGCTACTGGTGCTGAACCAGGGAATCTTCTGGGTGTCCGGTGTTGGACAGCAGTGCTTGGCTCCTCTGTGCAATATCCAGATCCTCTAATGGAATTCATCCTGGTAGCTTGGTGAAACCAGGAGAGGCAAACCAATATTACTCACTAAATGCACACATTTCCCATCTCAGTTCCCTCCAGATATCTCTACTACATATTGATGTATTTTCACTTTGGATGAAGGAGTAATCTGTGAACATTTGCTTTAAAATAGCACTAACTTTTCAAAACAAAATGTCAGAATTAGTTGCCAAAATCTATTGAAATAACTCCCTTAAACTTAAGTCATTCAGCCTTTAAGAGATGCCAAAATAAACTTTTAGGATAACATTTTTAGTCTCAGCATTTTGATATGTTGCTTAGTCTGAGCTGTTTTTTTCACAGGAACTTTAGATCATGAGTAGTAATACTAGTCAGAGATGTGAGATTGTTACTCAGTCTAGAAAAGAGATTTAAAACTTTTTATTTCTTTGGGTAATCTTGTTCTCTTCGGAATTCTTGTTCGAAAGAGCTTCAAACACATTATTCCTGCATGGTTAAAAGTTGAAATTCTTAGAATATAAAAGGTATAATAGATTTAATAAGCATGCAAAGTTGAAGACCTATATATAAAAAAACAATATTGATAAATTAGTGTTAAATTGAACAAAAATTTTGTTGTATACTTTTTCTGCTTCAGAACTTTGAGGCTGTAGTGTGTCTGGCCAGATCTGCTGATCTGGAGAGGATCACCTCAAGGATGGGTTGGTTAAGCCAAACTGACTGGGCTGCTCTGTGGTGACCCAGTGATGCGCAGTGGCATAAAATGAGCACAATAATTAAGATGCCATCGTTGATGTGAGGAGGAGAGGAGAGCAGAAAGAGATTCAGAAATGCTTGGGAACAATCTTTGGAATTAAATTATTTTAATAAGCAGACACTAAATTGGCCTAATGTGCAGTGTTCTACAAAGGCAGACTGTCGACACGTGGTCCTGGTTAATTCAATCACGCGTAAACGCTCTGTCCTTCATGCAGCAGCATTAAACCTCAGCACACTTCCTGCATTTCAGCTGTCAACAGAATTGATAATTTTAATTGTCTGTTTGAATACACTTTGCATGCTCTTGCATCTTTTTATGCCCATTACCAAGGGCATTGTCATTTAGCAGTTGCATTGCAATGTGAGGCTTACCAAGGCTATGTAAATTAATAAAGCAAATATGCAAACCAGGCCTATAGCAGTGATTGTTTTTGTAGTCCTCAATAAGCCAAGAAGCTCCTTAATTCTTTTCTGAAGAGCAATGTAACAATCTTTCTTTTTTTTTTTTTTTCCAATTTAAACTAGAACCTACTGTATGTTTCATTGCTAGCATCTCCCTTTTAATTAAATATAGGTTCTGGCAGGTTCTTATGTATTTATTGCTTCTACATATGGCAATGTTAATTATGTTTTACATTTACTGATGGGAAGAAGGAAGAGAAGACCATACTGAGAATTTTCTCTTATTTCTTTTTGTGATTTGTAGCAACTTTTTTTAAAGCCTACTTATAAGCTGATCATAACAAGTCCAGCTGTGTGTGCAAATCCTCCCTGCCATTAGATTCTCTAGTATTCATTTTCTGTTAGTTTTTCTCTGTGTGCTTAAGCTGAACTGGCTTTTAAATTCTTCTTTATTTATTTGCTCTTGCATCTCATTTAACAGCAACTTCCAGAATTTTATCGTTTTACTTTCACAATTTTGTCATTTATTTTGTTTCTAATTTTGGCCTTTTTTCCTCCTCAAACCCTTCTACCTCCTTATAACTTGTGTTTTCTATGACCATAAATAAATCAGGCATTGCTCTTCTACTTTTGGACTGCCCAATTCTTCCCTCTGTGTGCAGATTTCTTAAACCAGATGTTCCCTTGATGTAACGGGAAAAGATCCATGAAGTCCCTTTCTGGAAATAGTAGCTGTTCTGTCCACATAATTATTATTCTAGCAAGCAATTGTGACACTGGTTTTTTCTTCCTGATACCTTTTTTTAGTTTACACCTAGGACCATCTTTGCAATCAAATAAGGAAGATCATCAGGATTGCTGCATTCTTGATGAAGTGCTAATTGACAGCATTTAATTACAGGTTTTACACCTGTCAGAAATACTGGTGGCCATGAAATGCTTCCCCATCAGGAAGCCTGTCCCTGCCAGGGCTGACAGGTCACTGGGAGTGACAGGGCTCTGTCACGCTGGGCTGAGAGAAAGTTCCTAATCAGACTCAGCAAATGTGGGAATGTAATTGTGTTACATTAATCACCTTTATACTTAACACACATCGGTCTTGGCTTTTGGGGGTGTTTTTAATTGACAATGAATCAAATAGTGCACTTGAAAAATGGAGGCAATTAACATAAAGCACTAGGTGATGTGTTGTGCATACTAAACTGGGGAATGCATTGCCAGTGCTTTAAATGTCAAAACAAAGGAAGTTTTGACCCTTACTTGAAAAGCTTTAATTTGGATGTTAATTAATGGCTGACCTCTCGTGTCTCTTACGTGATAGATTGCATGTTCAGAGCCTGGGCTGCTCCAAGATCAAGGCTTTGTCTGGCCTCATTTGAGTACTTTTTGTTCTGTGGATTTTAACAAAGACCGTTCTCTTCAACGATATTGAAAATCATTGTTTATTCATATGATGTGTAATATCTTAGTTACTCATTAATGCTTAAAAGCAGGTTTTCAATTGTCTAGCAAAGGTGTGACCTCCAACAATATTGACTTTGTTCAAACTGAGCAAGGCATGTGGAAGGATCAGAGAAGACCATTCCTACTCCTAGCCCCCTGTGCGCACAAGGACCACGGCCCTGGTCATGCTCGCACCAAAACATTCCCTGTTGATTCTGAGCTGATGCCGTGTGAGATCTGTGATTTCTCACATCCACTTCTTCCCCCTGATTCCACGCCAGTTGACTGCACAGATGGCCTCTTCCCGTGACTGCTCCATGCTACCAGGAGCACTGCTGTTCCTCTCCTGCTCATTCTGCTCCTTGTGTGTTATCACACACACTTCATTCATCTCCTCCCCCTTCCCTTTCTCCACAGCTTGCACAGAGCCAGCGTGGCAGCCTCATTCATCCCCCTGTGATATGCCAAACCCTCTCCAGAGTTTTGACATGAGCTTTGGATGCGAGTGTTAACTCTTCGTGCTGAATATTGCAGGGTTTGGGTAATTGGAACGGCAGATGGTAGTTGTAGCTTGCAAAAGAACATGTTCAAGCGAGGTAAGATTTTAAGCTTAGCAATTTCTTGCAGGGAAAACTGTCTGGACTTGTGGGTAATAGCTAGATAACTGTGGATTTTTCACCTATCCAGGTGTACTTGTCTGCAGTGTGTCCTTGTTGAAACATAGTTGTGGCTTTTCAAAATGAAGAAGTTTTTAATGCATTTTGAGATTTGCAAACATCTTAAAATGTCTTTCAATTCACATAAATCACTCACTGTGTTAAGAATGTACTTCAGAAAATGTTGAAAAATGACTTGGTTCCCGTTGCTTGGCATGTGGTAACAAGTTTTATGGAAAGGCATTTCAACTTTCCTACCCAGATAGGGGAATGCTTGTTATATCTTAGAATATATCTTAATGGGCTCATATGCATGTATAGAATTTGAATATCAGAGCTTCAGTTCTGACTGAAGCTGACTTGGGTACATGGTTAAGACCAGGCATCCGGGGCCCTTATTCCATATGGACAGAAGTATTGGTCAGGATTTGAAGCCACACATCTTAATCACACTACTCCTATTTAAATGGCTGTAGGAAGCCAAAATCATGCTACTAAAATCCCAGGAAGTATCTGGGGGAATGCAAAGTGGTTGAAAAATTGTGGAAGTTTTAAAGTGAGAAATTGGGAACTTAACAACATTTGTGGAGGCAGAGTGAGAAAGATCCTTTTTCACCTAAATATCTTATGCATTGCCTTCTAATTGAAGTTTGCTGAACTCTTCCACAGAGGGAGAAAGTAATCTGGAAACACATATTTTGATTAAATAATATAGAATGTCTCAAATGTGTCTCTGAATAAATATATGCAGATTGGTGTTGCAACATAGCAATATCACATCATCTGTTTAACTGCTTTCACACATGATTAAAGCAAAACTAAATAGAAAAAACCAGTTGTTGAGTGCCAGGTGGTCAGACTGTTCACTTCCAAACAGTGTGTCAGCTTATTACCAGGACCCAAGGGGGAATAGTCAAAAATAGACTGTTTGATTTTTATGCATATACATTTAATTAAACAAGTTTTTGAAAAAGGTAGGACGCTAGGCTGGGCAGAGTGAAAGAGTTGTTTAATCTCTGAAAAACATCTTCAAGGCTAAACTGAAACCTCTCAGGGATGCAGTCAGCTCTTGTGGAGCAACAGAGGAAAAGGCATATGTGTTGGTGAAACTTCCTCTCGGCATTTTAATTCCAGGGTGGAGGAAATGAAGACCTAAACTCAAAACATCTTTTCTGTTTCACTGAGAAAAGCCACACAACCCTGTGTGTTTGGTTTCAAAAAACAAACCAAACAAACCCACAGGAAAAGTGGGTGAGAATCTTTACTGTGACAGCAAATGCTGTGTTAACGGGTTGGTCTGGATTTAGGAAGATAAAAGTAGCAGATTACTTAGTTTGAGATTTAATTTGTTTCTGGAGACTTTCCAAGAGCCATAATGTTTCACAGCTAATACTTTTTTGAAATACGTGTGGGCTTTGGTTGGCTGAAACATGCCAGCTGTTCTTCTAATAATCTAAATCAATGGCCAACTGCTCAGTATTATCAGGTTGGGTCTCTTGCTCAGTGCAGTGCAAACCTTGTATAATAATGTCCCCAGGTGCTTTAGTGGAAGACTTCTCTGCTCATTTCCAGTTGGCAATTTCTGAACAAAAAAAATCAAATTAACTAAGATATCACTCCTGAACTGATTACCAGTGCAGGCCACGAGGCTTCTTCTCTGCAGGTGTATAAATATGTTGGAAGGCCAAGTCCTCTTTTAGGAAAATGTAGGTATCTTAGATTAGGGCAAATTCCACAAGCAAATAATCTGACACTGTTTATGTGTGACAAGAATTTAAGACTCGTGTTCCTGAGGAAATGAGGGGTGGGGGGAATGTGGTTCCTGGTTATAGGTTAGAGCTGGGGCCACACTGGAGAGGCTCCAGCGCCAGCCCAGCTCTGTCAGGAGGAAACTTTGTCCATATCTGACAGAGATGCAACACAAATCACCACATGCTGGGACATTAATGCATTTCTCTAGTACATTTCTTGGTATTTTCACAGACTGCCTTTCTGACAGAACTTCTAATTTGAGGATCTTAGGAAAGCGCCATTCGAAAGAATCATGGCTAGCTAACCTTTTCCATTACATTTCAAAGTGTAGTGTGGACATTTAGTGAGAATTAATGGGAGTATGTGAGGTTAAATCTTCCTTTAAACATAGAATCTCATTTAAGTTAATGATATCTTAAAGCATGCAAGTATTCTTGAAAATAATTGTAGATGTAGTTCACAATTAATTCTGAGCTTTTAGGATTTCTCTCTGTTAATCCAAATCAAATTATAACTTTTCTAATGTAATTATGACCATGCTTCAACTTGCAGTTTTTCTTTCCCTTTGCTTGTTTAAATCAGTCCTTCTCAGACAGAGCAGTCTGTCTGCTTTAATGGACACATTTCCTTTTTACATAGCTTTCCTGTGGCATGTGATTTCTCAGTCTTGCCTTGGGAATAAATAACACTGCCTGTAAACTCAGGAAGTCTTTCAGAAATTTCTTAGATTGAGGGATTTTTCTAGCTGGAGGCTAATGCTCTGATTTTGTTTTATACTTATGTTCAGCTTACTCACCTGAATTTTTTCCTCTAGGGAAGGGAAAGAAAAAGTAACTTTTAATGGATTCATTCTGAAAACGCCGGTCAGTTTGGAATGACTTTGTGCATATTTGTATGCCTTATAACTGCTGTTTCTTGGGCAGACAAGTGAACCTGTAGATAGGGGAATAAGTGTGTGTCATATTCTGTGATGTGAATATTAACTAAAATGTTTGTGTTTTGTTTTTTAAGTCCCTGAAAAAATATTAATCCTGGCAAAGGGTAGGATTTGCTCAAACAAAAATCCCTGCCTGGAAGGGATTATCTTTAACAAAATTTGAAATTCCTTGACCAAATAATTCTTTTTAAACAAGTTAAAAATAAAACCAGGAGCCCTGGGAAGGCCTAAAAGATTCTTAGATTGATCTGGGATGTTGCTTTTTAGACAGGAGCTCCACTTACAATACTAACTTTGATTTGTTTACTTTAAAAAAAAAAGGCAATAAAAACCCCAGTGCAACCCTCGTCTCTCAGCTGTGGAGAGAACTGAAGCAGAACTGAGGGGCCTTTAATAAGGCAGGAAAACTGAGACAATGCTGGAGCAGCTTTACAGGTAGTCAATAGCAGAAGAGGAATTCCTCTCTGAGGTTGTAGCCAGCACTGGTAAATCTCTGACATGTTTGAAACACCTGCTAGCAAGTACCAGACCTTAAGTGCAGGCTAGACCAAATGAGGGATAATCTCCTTGATGCACGGGACCATTCTGCTGTCAGGGATTCAGGTTTGTTTCCCTGAAGAGCAAATTGTGAATATTTTATCCCTTATCAATGGTGTTATGAATGCTCTGGCTAGACCTGGCCTTACATATAAACTGTTTTGTCCTGTCTCGCACTTTTTGCTAAAATAGCATAAAGCAGGTGCATTTTTAATTTTGTTTATATTATAATCTATAATTGAATATATTTATATTCTCTATTAACCATACTGATAGGAAACATTGTTTTTGTAAATGCACTCGAGCACGTGGGTTTTGTTTACCTGCCTTTGTGTGGCAGTGAACCAGAGGCAACACAAAATGTGCTCTGGTCTGCTAAAAACCCAAATTGCCTGGTTACAAGCAGGACCCCTGCAGATTTTATTTAGCTTGAATTTTAATTACAGTGCCAGCTCTCAACACTCACAATAAAACAGTAGGCAGACAACTATAATTTGACCTTTATAAAACATTAACACCAACCTATACAAAAACATAACTTCAGCTTTGAAGAATAAATACAGTGGGAGGCAGAATTCAAGCAATTATGAAAACAGTGTACTTATAATATTTTTATTTTTGGAAAAAACATAAAAACATGCTAAGCATGGACACCAAAGTGATATTGGTGTGTTTGTTTCCTTGAATCCATCTTCTGATCCTTGTACAGAAATTGGCAGAAGAATCTCTCCATGGTTTTTTCCTGTCTTGGGGAAAGCAGTGATGCTTAAGGTAAAGGATTCTGAACAAACCACGTGGGAAATGCTGATAGATAAAAACCAGCTTGTTTTTTTTCACCAGAAAAGCCAATTCAGGAAACTCCAGGTGCCCATCCATTCCCTCTGAATCTCTCCTTGTCACTCTTCTGTCTCCTTTTCCTTGCTGTGTTCCCTGGAGAGGGAGGTATTAGTGAGAGTCCCCAGCGGTGAATTGCACCCTGGGCCAAGCGCTGCTTTCTCCTGTTGAGAGCCAGAGAAGAATGAACGGGGAAGGGGCGGAATGCAGGACAGCCTGTGCCAGGGTTGGATGGGAATGTCTATGCAGTGGCACTGCTGGCCTGTGAGAGGGGGAACGGTGCTGGCTCCCAGCTGTACAAGCACCAGAAGTGGTCGCGAGTCCAAACGTATTTTTGGTTAATTCTGGTTAAAGTAGTCCCTGAGTCGTGATGTGGCAGCTCACAGTACTTTTAGTTCTGTCACCAGGCAAAGATGATTAATAGTGTGCTCCAGGTCTTCTGGTGTTAATATAATATATAATAACCATAGTTAATAAATTTTATCTTTTTTCTTTATGAAACAGATTTGAAGTTGTAAACATAAGGATACTTTAACTGGGTTGGTTTTTATGTCTCATAATGAAAAGAAAATTTGGAGATGTATGAATGCCAAGGTTACAAGTTGCTTTTAAGTGACCTGAAACAATTTTGGTTTGCTGTTTATTGACAGAAGCAGCAGCAATTGCCCAAATCTCTTGTTTCTTAACTTTACTCTTGATGTGACATTTCCCAACACATTATATTTGTGTTCAAAGGTGATGCTGGATGCAAATAAACAATATAGATGTTAGGAAGGCAGCTACTAAATATTGTGGCCGAGAGCTTTCCAGGGATCCATCTTGGTTGAACGAAAGGCCATGAGCTCAGTTGTTAAGATTTGGTCTTTGGTTGTCCAGTAACTATTGCTCTGGGGTTTTTTTGTGGGTTTTTTGGTTGTTTGTTTTTAATCAAGGCTCTTCTAGGTAGAATTGGTATTCAGCCTGGCTTGTATTTATGGAGAAACCACTCAAGTGCGTCATAAAAAATATAGGAAATAGTGATTTTATAATATTTTTCTAGAGCAATGAAAGTGGTATTGTGGGAGTTATACAATGTAATTTGCAACCTAAGAACTCATTTCATTTAAATTTTTAAAAGTTACATTTGTGACAGAGGAAATAGTCTAAAATTATCTTTAATAACAGAGCTGATGAGTTCAGTCTTCCGATTAATAAGAAAATGCAACTCTCCAAATGCTCTGTAAGATTTGGTGTTTCTTCTGAGAAATCAGTCAGATCTCATGCACGTAGGCAGAAGAATTTTGGCGTAATAGAATAGCAGCTTCTGTCAATTGTAAATCAAAATAAGAAACTTTATTTAAAGTGATATTATTACTTCTGGCACTTTTATTCTTTGAGACACTGCCTTTAATAGCTACTCCAATAAGGTTAGAAGAAGCTGAAGTATTGAAGCTTTAACACTTACATAATAAATCTATTACTTGTAATGATTCTGAAAACATTAGGCATTGACTACTTACTGCTGTTTTTATAAGTCAACATCACTTCCCAGAATTGTCTGATCCTAACTACAGTTAGCACTGGTAATTAATTGAAATTAAATTACTCGTACAATGAATGAGTGCCACACACGTTTGACTTAACTCTTTCTGTAGATATGCTTTAGATCCTGATTTAGAATGTATTTAAGTAGCACCTTAATTCAAATTCCCTCCACACTCTAGAGAGCTTTATATCAGTGCATCATAGGCCTAAATTCTATGAGCTTCAGCACAAGTTTTTGCTTACGCAAAATGTCCTTTGGGAACAGCTTGGCTCTGGATGAGCTGTGAGGAGGCTCTTCCCCATGCAGCCATGCACAAGGAAAGGTGTATGAGCTTCCCAGCACACGTGTTTTCTGTGCTGAAACAGATGATTTGGAGCGATTATGCTCAGAACCACAAATCCAGCAAGAAGTTCAATTTCCACGGGTGAGTGCTGTTCCTGCTGAAATTGGGTTTTTCTGCACAGGTCTGTGCCAAAACTCTCATCCTTCCTGTCTGCAAGTGCTACTGGATTTTAGATAACTGAGCAAACAAATCTAGACTGATCTTTTTAATGTTCTCTTAATGACCTCTTAACTATAATGAATCTCTGGATAGGGATGAGCTCTGGATACAGGTGCAGGGTGCTGGTGCTGCTCCTGCTGCCTGTGGTGTGTGGGTGAGAGCCTCGGGAAGTTGGGATGCTGGCAGAGCTCCTGCTGAGGAAGGCTGGTGGGAACAGCTGGCACTGCCCTCATGAGAACTGACAGATTGAATAGTTTAATAAAGATATAAATAGTTGTTAAGTGAGATTAAAGACCAGATTTAATGTGGCCAGACTGAAAATGATAGGGTGTGAGTAAAGGTCATAGAACTGCTATCGAGAGTTACTATTCATATTGGTCTCTAAAGCCAGGCCTATAACAAGTCTTCCTGCAATGGTTGGGGGTTTAGAAAACCAGAGGCAGTCTCAACTTTCGGTTTCTGCTCTGGGAAAGCATCTGCATGAATTCAACAGAGCTCTGCCACTTTAGGAGCAGTGAGAAAGCGCAGGTTTCACTCTAGATGAAGCACCCCAGATTTCATCCTGAGTGCTTCTTTCCATGAAGAAAACAGAAGTTGGCAGTGCCTGCAAAGATCAGTTAAAGAGCCTGTTTAGACCAAAAGAACACTGTGAGGTTCCCAGGCATTGCACAGTTCATGTATCCTGTGCACAGCAGGTCTGCGGATCTGGGAAGGTGTGGGATGTACCCGGGGGGTGGCACACGCTGAGCCAGCAGCAGACAGGACTCTGCTGGGTGCTTGGGTGGTGCTGTGAAGTGAGAATGGGACCCCCCGCCTTTTTGGGTCCTTTAAAACACAAAAACACACCACCAATACATCAAAATCTAGCAAACCCAACCAAAACAAATATAAAAACAAAATAGAGCCCTCAAACCAACATTCAGGCAAATAGAGCAACCTCTACTTCTCTTCCTGTCCTCTCAGCTCTCTGGGACAATCTTTGAGAGCCTTTGTGGCAATCTTTGAGGTCTTATGTGCCACAGAGTGTTTTCTTATTGAGGCTTTCCTGAGGAGCAGAGCTTTTACTGGAACCTACATGTGCCCTATGCCCAGGAGGCTGAAATATTAACTGTGCATGTTTGCCTGTTTTACCCTTCTGTTGCCTCTTCCTTCTGTTGAGAGAGTTTTACTTTAAATAGATTAATTACATGTGGATTAAATAAGTGACTCCCCAGCCTGGTAGTTTGCCTGTTTCCATGAGTTAAAGGATCATTTCAATGCCTACTTACTTGAGTGCTTATATATTTAATGCTTTAAATTAATCAGTAAATGAATAAAACCACGAGTAATATTAGTGATTTCAAAATAAGTATTTTTATAGGTTTTTTTAATAAGTATTCAAGAAGCTGGAAGTGGAACTTGGTTGTGGCATGTGCACAAGAATATTTGGATGCAGTGATTTCAAAGTATGTAGGAATATTTAAATATTGCTTTCAGCAGGAAGCAGAGGAAAGAACGTCTTGTTTTCCAGATTTTCAAGTCCCATGCTAGAATATCATTCTCGTGGTTTGTGTTTTTCTTTTTTTCCTGCAAAGATTAATTGGATGGAGTTGAGATGGTTCCTACAAAAGGAGCCTGACAGAACTTGCTGGTGTAGGGGAGTTGTTCAAAGAGCAGAGGGGTCAGGACATGCTGCAGTAGCTTGGAACAAGAAGTGCAGGTGAACTGGAGCCCTCCAGATGCTGGTGGGATACTGGAGATACTGGGTACATGAAAAACCTCACTGGTCTTTCCCCTCCAACATATTGCTTTTGTGATTCCGGAACCTTATTTCTTTTTCCTACGTTTGTTAAAAATTCGACATTTGCTTGTCAAGAGGAATGTTTTCTCTTGCATTGAACAGTTTGTTACTTTGTTTACATTTTGGTAAGAAAAATGATTTTTTCTTTCAAATGTGATTCTGGTGGAACCCTTTTCCTCAACACCTTCTGCTTGGCAGCTGAACCAAAAATAAATTATTTGCACAGCTCTAATGGTGTCAGTAAATTGATTTCCGTAGAACACAAGACTGCGTTTCCTCTCTGGAGTGCCCTAAAGTGATCATTATTAATGATAAATGACAATGGAAATTTTGCAGAGAAATTAATAACTGGGATGTTGCTCTGAGATGAGAACAGCAACATGGATGCCCTTGAAGGATACTGAACATCTTCCTTTGCACATCACCTGCTCCTTGTTCGTGAACAGATTAAGGAAGGGCCGCCCTGTGATTGATTTGCCATCTGGATTGCTCTGGGAAGAGCAGTGTTATCAAAAGCAAAGGTGACGTCACCTGGGCTTGCCCTCCTGTGTGGGAGATGTGAATGGTTGGGATTTCTCGTGTTTTACAGAGCAAGGCTTAAGATCTTAACTCACTGATGATGGTTGATTTCCAGGAGATCTGTGGTTTTAGTGAGCATGTGCTTCCTCAAGTGTGTTGGTTTTGGAGACTTCAGATGGGAAAAGGTAGAGAAACTTTCCCTTCAAAGAAGGGGATGAAAAAATTATCTTTAAAGAAGTTTTGTTTAGCAGCATCTTATTTTCTTCCAATAAATTGTCCTGATCTCAAAGCTCCTTTTCTGCCATTCTGAAAACTGTTCTTCTTCTGGCAAACCTGAACTCTGCAAAGTCTGCAAAGCAAGGAGTCTTCTGTGTGAATCATTTCCAGTTCTGTGCTAAAAAAATATCTAATTAGAAGGATTACAGGAACTGAAACAAAATGGTAGAAAATATACATTAATTTTCCTCCAAAAAAAGATAGAAATATAGTCGACTATTTTTATCTGAGCATTCCAAGCATTTGGTAGAAAACTATTGTGGTGTACTCATGAAATCTTACAGGAATTATAAAAAGTGCTGAACAATGATCTGCAAATGCCATTTGTAGCTGACTTCATGCAGTTCTGTTTTACCTCTGGAAAGTAAAATCAATTTCAGATTAACTTTGACAGGGAGGTGTTGAGGTGTGTGAGTCAGCACTTACTCAAATATTTCTGCCAGCCTGTTGGGAAGACAAAGAATTGTGATGGATATTATCAATAACAGTGCTAGCCTGAAAGGAAAATTGGCAAACTAAGTTAAGAAACACTTTCCTGCCTTGTCCTGGCACACTTCAGAAAAAACTCAATTATAAGTTGTTATCAGTGTACAAAACTAAAATTTATCTTGAGATTTAAGAACATTTTTTTTCCTGCTCTACCCACCTTTTGCAAAAAATCCTGCTGTTATTGCTGTTACTGTTTTTCCATTTAGAAACCTGAAACAGCTTACTTTTTTTTTTGTCTGTAATAGTGTGTGTGTTTAGTAGAAGTCAGTACAGCACAACTGAAGCAATGCAATGAAGGATTTCATTCTTTTTATCCACAATTGTGAAGCTATATTTAATAACCCTTTATAATAATCTTTCCACTGTACTGAATTATGTATTGATTCTTTTTTTACAGTAGCTTCATTACAGAATTCCAGAAGGAAAATGGGCTTTTAGATGTCAACCTGAAACCCTTCACAATTTTGAATACGGTATTACTTATAATTCTGTGAGGACGTAATCATACATCGTTTGATTTCAATGAGACAACTCTCATTGACTTCACTGAGAGCTGACTGAGACTTGGCTTGAACTATTGCCATGTTATTGAAAGTATAATAAGCATTTTGATTCAATTTTCAATCTCTTTCAAGACTTACATTTCAGCTCTGCTGTGCGTGTGGTCCTACTACAGAGAATCAGGGATTGTTTGGGTTGGAAAAACCCTGTAAGACCATCGAGTCCAACCATCACCCCAGCACTAAACCCAAGTGCTACACCCACATGTCTCTTGAGTCCCTCCAGGGATGGGGACTCGACAACTGCCCTGGAAATCCTCTTTCAATACTTCATAACCCTTCCAGTGAAGGAGTTTTTCTTAATAGACAATATAAACCTCCCCTGGTGCAATTTGAAATTTTCCTGTCTCTTGTTAATTTTGACACTGACCCCAGCTGGCTACAGCCTCCTTTCAGGGAGTTGAAGAGGACAGTAAGGCCTCCCCTGAGCCTCCTTTTCTCCAGACAAAACATCCTCAGCCCCTCCTCCTCAGATCTGTGCTCCAGACCCTTCCCAGCTCAGCTGCCCTTTGGCCATGCTCCAGCACCTCCATTGTCTGTCTCACAATATTCAGGGTACTGTGGATCTGAGTGTAGCTTCCAGGGAGACACTTGGAGAAGAGACTTTGAAAGCCAAAACTATTTACGCTTTTTTAAATGGTAAATTTTGTTGGCAGAGCTCTTGCAGATGGTGTGTGCTGCAGAGCAGGAGTGTGGAAGCTGCGTTTGTGGCTTTGGTTGCACAGGCTCCTTTGGCTGAAATTCCAGAGGTTAACAGCTCTGGTGCAGGCAGGAGTCTCTGGTCATTGAGTTTTAGTGGTTGCTGTTACAGAAAGTGAGAGTGGCATTTAAGAGAGACAAAGCACCATATTAAAGTTAATGCCTTTGATTTGCTTCAAATCGTCTGTAATCCATGTGGACCTGTCATAATTTATACCTCGCTTGGCCACAGCAATAAGTCTAAAACTGTCATGTAATCTGCATGAAGGCTTGTGCACAAGAGAAATGACACGTGCTGCTCACTGCAGTTGGTGTCAGGGTATTTATCTCTCCTTGCCCAGAAGCTTGCCCTCAGCTTAATTGGTGTTTCTCATTATTTATATTGCTAGAAAAAAAAATAGGATTAAATGCCGGGAGGGAAAGATAACGGAGGTTTTGCTTCATAAGAGAAATAAAAATCAATTCCTGTTTGTTTCTAAACATGAGAAATGTGGCTAGGTTTTTTGGTCTTCCCCACTGCCCCCTAAGTCTTGAGGGCCTCCTGAGGATAATCTTAATAGGATAAAGTGGCCTCTGAAAGGCAATTAGCAAGATTCCTGTGGACTGGGCCATGTCTGGCCCATGCTCAAACCTCTCTGGATTAATGTTCATCTTAACTCCATTTCTTGGGATTTATTTACTCATTTCACATATAATGTATTTAGTTCCCTTAACTCTGCTCTGTGGTTCTCTGCTGCCTTTCAAGTTCATGTCCAGCTCTGCTCCTACCTGTGAGCAGAACAACAGCCACAGAAAACCTGTTTAGCAATGGAAAGAGAGTTTGGATCACAATCCATACAGTCTGATCAGTACCAATAATTAACACCGTAATGAAGCTTATGTGAAAGGTGATCAGTGAGGAAGACACGGGGTTTTTCAGGATGAAATTCAGCACATTGTGTCAGCTCTCCTGATTTTATTTAGAGGAATCATATTTCTTTGAAGGCGTGCAACTCGCACTGTAATAAGGCTCGGAGGAAAGTTCTTCTCTCTCACCATATGCCTTATGTGCTATCTCCACTAAAACGATAATTTTCTTTAATTTTTAAATTCTTTCCTATGACAGAAGTTCCACAGTTTGTCACTTCTTAACCAGTCCCCACCCAAGGTTGCATTTTGAGAATTCCAGGAAAAGCCAGTCTCCACACAAGTTTCTTCCAGCAGATACTATTACATATGTTTAACTAATATTGCAGCTTTAGTCCTGCAACTTCTCTGTTTGGGAAGACTCTACCTCCGGGAGGCTTTTGAGCTCATTTGATGTGCTTCAACACCTTTTGTGAGCTGCACTCATTTCTCTTATGTTTATTTCTGTCTCTGGAATTTAGTGCAAAGGGGGAAGCCAGGTCCCTGCCACCCACCTGCTTCCTTGAGCTCAAACACTCCAGCACCAGCCCACCTACAGACCAGAAATAAGCAAACAAACAGCTCTGACCAGAAGGTTCCAGCAATCAGCATGTCCCTCCTGTTCTAAAATTAAATGAGATGCAGAACCTGTCTCAAATCAGCCTGTTTGAGGGGTAATGGAGAGGGGGAGGTCTATTATTGATATTGCATCCTATTTACACCACACACAGCAGCATCCTGTAGCTGGTAAATAGTTCTAACTGCTGGAAGTAATATGACCTCTGAGGCAGGGAATATCTTCCTTCATCTATTTTCAGTTAGTGAGAACCTTAGTAGACCGCCGTTGGAAATAAATGTAGATTAGTAAGTTTTCCTGGCTTTACGTCGTAAAATGTTGAAAATATTAAAATAATTCAGTATGTTCTTGGAAGATAAACATGAATAGGGCATTGGAGGCTTTGGAGTTTTGGGTAATGATGTTTCTCAGGGTTGTTTGGGGGCACCTTGTCCTGTGCACAGGCTGTTGCTGCCAAGCTGGGAACCTAATGCTGAAGGTGATCATTTTGAGCCCATCATGCCAAAATAGTTGTGGGTCAGAGCTGAACGGGGTGCAGCTGCTGTCAGCACTGCTGACTTATTCCTTTATGGGCTCACTCAGGATCTCTGCAGTGTTTTCTCCCTGGAATTGCTTTTATTTAGCTGGTTGCACTGTGTATTGATCTTCAGCCGTCAGCTAATTTGCGGGCAGCATTCACACAGCACAGTGTGTACACTGTGAGGAGAGGAAACAGGAACGCACCAAGTCCTGAGTGTGGTGCTCATTCATGCTCTCAGCCACATTCAGGGTGGAAAATGGAGCTTGCTCTCAGGGCTGCTCCATGGCACCAGAGCCAGTGGGCACTGAACTGCCCCTATCCAAACCTTTAAATTCTCCCACTCCCCAGCCCAGGGTGGCTGCATGCAGACTGTTCCCTGTGCATGATCCTTGGCCTCTGGGAGCCAGGCTGAGGGTGAGTGCAATTGGCTGCCACAGGAAAGCACAGACAGAAAGAGGAGCTCATAAATGGCATTATGAGTTCAGGAGCAGCTCTTGACAGCAGTTGCCAGATGTGGTCGTTTTACCTTGAGTATTCAATATGGAGGGAAAATTTAAGAGCAGTAAGAGCTGGAAAAAGGTGCTTAGGACTGTTGGAAATGCATATAATTATGAAGTGAAGACCATAAAAAAATCACTGCTTTTCCTTGGCCCTGCTTGCTGCACAATGTACATAAGTACTTCCAGTTAAGTCACTGAGAGTGCTGGCAAACTTATGCAAGCACTTACGAGCAAAACATATGCTTCTGTGGAATGCTGACTGGAGGTTTAGCTAATGATCTATTCAGCTCGGGGTGCCATACACAGATCATGAAACATTTACTTCCAATAATTATCTGTTTTGTAGTTTGGGGATTTTTCTTTTTTATTTCTTTTTGTTCTTTTTTAATCCTACTCAGGCATATTGACAAACATGGCTTTTTGCTCTGCTGGTGGAGAAAGTTGCAGCTGCAAAGGTCTCTTGAGTTATGCCAATCACTTGCAGATGTTCTTCTGAAAGCAAAAATTAAATAGACTTTCTTGATGCCAATAAATTAAAGGAAAATATTAGATAGGCTCTTATCTCTAAAATGTGTGCTCTGGTCACAATGCATCAATACTGCTAATATAATGATGACCTTTTAAAAGAAAATACATTATGCTGTAGCTGTCTTTGCATTATACCTCTGGAATGCTGCTATGCAAAAATCAAGCTATTAAACAGTGGGAGAAATGGAGTGAAAATAATCTATTTTGCTTTTGTCTGATATTGCTGTTCTGATAGGTACATTCTTCTCTTTTGTCTCCTGTATTCAGTCATGCTCTTCTTGAAACCATAAAACACAGAGATAGATCAAATATGTGGTAACATTTGGAACATCACATCCTACTGAGTTTTGATGAGTTGGATCAAAATCTCAATGACCAAATGCAGTTGTTCAATAGCAAAAATGAGCAGAACTGCAGAGGAAGATAAGCACGGTCCTTGTCTGCACTCATCACGGTCAGAGCATTAAGAAATGAGGAACAAATCTCAGTCTAGAGACCAAGCACTTGCTCAGAACTAAGGAGACTTCCATTTACAGCCCAGCAGCCTCAGATTTCACATGGGTACTCATTTGAGCAAAGATTCTTGAAAGGTGTTGAAGGACTTTTGTGATCTGTGCTCTGGTATTCGCCTCTGTCCATCACAGAGATGTGGAATCAGAGCTCTTTCTTTCTTAACAAGTATGTTCTGTGGTTGATTAAACCCACATTTGCAAGTTATTAAATACCTGCAGGCACTGAGTCAATTCCAGTCGTGTTCCAGGTATTTGCTGGAGAAGTAGGACTTAATTCTTAGGGCTCTTTTCCTAAAGCCTTTTCTACTAGTTTATTCACTTGGAAAATATGATGGGTTTCTCTTTCATTTTTCTTATGTCTGCAGACTAAAAGAAGAAGATTCCTTCGATTTGTCTGTTTCCTAACAGATCAAGTCTAAAACATTTTTGAGTTTTAAAAAGTTTTGTTTAAAAGAAGAAGGCAGTGCTTCTTGGCCTGGCAATGACAACTGTGAGCACTTTAACGTACTTTGATCAGAGAGGTATAAGATTTTACAAGTTTGATATGGCTTCTCCAAACATTGATTTTAAGGTTTGATCCCAGTGGAACTCAGGGCCAGGCTAGACCCTGTGCTGGTGGCAGTGAGGAACAGGTGCATATGCTTTGGCACCTGTGGAGGCTGGCAGGAATTTCCCATTCCTTGGTGTGTGTGGTGGAATGCCCTGTGCAGAGCCAGCACAGAGGAGGGTTTGTTCCCTGTGGGCACCACCACGTCTTTCCCCGCCACACCCCTCTGCAAGTGCCTCTGAGGCAGCACAGGGAATGTGAGATGTGTTGTGTTTGCACAGGGAGTTAAATCAACATCTCAGGCTGTTATAATTTTCTGGTTTTCCCACTGTACAAACAGCTGCTGGTAGCTTGTCAATCAGCTTCTACTTTGGTGCTACTAATTGCAGAGAGAATCATTAAAAACCGACTAAAAAAAGTTTCAAGGCTGATAGCAGGGAAGTCAAAAGGTTCTCAAACATTGCTGTTTAACTCCTCTCGAGATAAAGGTTTTTCAGAAGGCCTTTCAACCTGGAGGATCAAAGGGAGCATTTTGTTTGTAATGAGTACCCATCAGTGCATACTTTAATTACCATTCTTGTTGGTGTCTATTAACAAAAACCTACCAGACTCTGCAGAGGAAAACATGAATTTATGAGTAACAGACAATGTTGTGTGAAATATATCACTGGATATAAATCATTCAGTGTTTGAAGACTTAGACCAAAGCCATGCTTAGCATAGTCCATGTTCTTCCCCCAGTTGATGCTAATTAACAGCAGTGTTTTGCCGCTGTAATCAGCAGGAGGTGTTGAATCATCTCCTTTGAAAATGGGGCTCTTTCTTGGGCTGCTCCCTTACAAAAGCTCCAAGTCTCTCTTCCAGCTGGATGTGTCTGGAGGAGAACTCATTCGAAATTGTTCTCCAGAGCCCTTTTCATATTAACAGCCCTCAAACCTCCCAGGACTCCTGAAGTAACTCTTAATTTTAACATAAAAATGAGGCATCTCAGCATTGTTTAGATCACCTTGGGGTTGCAGCTCTGTGGATTCCCTGGTAGCTGGTAGTGAGACCAAATTTACCACCTTTATTAGCGACATTTTAGGTCAAAGTCATTGTTTGTGTGCCTGGCAGTGGATTTGAGCACATATGGCAATGGCAGCACACGCCAGGCAAGTCTGGCAGCTTTCTAATGTGAGGAACAAGACTATTGATGCTCTGAGCAGTCCAAGCTGCTGTAGATCAGCGAGGCCCTCGTCCCTGCCTGGCAAGAATATTTACCATGTGAGTATCCTCGCTGAAGACTTGGCCAACTGAACTTTCCTGGGCTACAGTGTATGCACAGCAGGCCCTGACCCATGTAATGAGTTTAAAGGCTTGTAGCAATTTTTAAAAGCTGATCTGTGTTTGTAAGGTTAAGGCTCCTCAGTTTGAATTCGCTACAGGGTAGAACCAATGCAGTGAGCAGAGTTAAACACTGGGTAATTCTTGCTCTGCCAATAGCTGAATATGCTGACAAAACCTACTTATTTAGTCATTACAAATGGATAAAGTTGAAGTGCCCTTTCCCCTTTCACGGGTCTGTTCTGAAGTTCTCAGAAGTCAATCATTTTCCTGAAAGATTCTCTATTATTATTCTATATAAATTCAGCAGTATCTAAGGTAGTGTTTCAATTGGAATGCTTGTAAATGAAAGTCACCTTCTGTGTTTGTGTCTGAGAGTTCTTTATAAACTCAGGGTGTACAACTGGCTTGTGGTAATGAGCTCTTGGAAATCTTAATATAAGATAAACTGCTATCGTTGTTTTGACTTTTTAAAATCAAAAACCATATGTGGTGCATGTTTGTAAACTGATGAGTGAAATGTTCAGTTGGGTTTTTTTCATTTCCTCTCAAAGCTTAGGAAAACTAAATCAAGTTTCAGAATGTCCATTTGTTTTATAACTTCTGTTTGCCATCTGTGTTAGCACTGGGCATCTCTGAGCGGGGAGATACAGACTCAAGGTCAGCAGAACTAAAGGCGAAGATTTTGTGAGATTTTTCTGTCTAAATTGGCACTTTATTTCAAAGCACATAGGGAAGAACTGCTGACATGGAACTTGTAACAAAATTTCAAAGTCTCCAAGAATGTTTTTATCCATTTTTCTTTTATTCTGAAGAAATAGTAGTAGTTATCTGTCAGGCTAAAACTGAGTTCTGTTCTAAAGGATAATGTTGAGAGTGCTGGACATTTTGAGGGAGAAAAATTAGACTTAGTAGAAGCTCAAAGTTGTGTTTTTAATCCAGAGGGTTTTTTCCTATCAATGTGATCTCTTATGCACCCATTTAATTATTTCATCATTTATCCTCATTCAAAGTGTTTAGTGAGTTACAGAAATTATTACTCTATATTAGGAAATTTTATTTTATGTATACTTCAAGCCTTTCAAGAATTAATTTCCCCTCTAGAAGAGCAAATTATTTTCCTCTGTCTTCCTCATGTGCTGGGATGTTGATTGCACTTATGAGAATCCTAAATTGTACATTTCTAAATTTCAGATCATGATAACAGTCCCTGTCCCTCTGGAGTATTTTAATAATATTGGCCTTAAATAAAAAAACAACTAACCAAACATCAGCATTTAAAGTTTTGTTGGAAAAACAATTCTGTAAAGTGTTCCTAAATTATTTACGATTAGTCTGCAATTATTGAAGTTAATGTACCTTAATAGACTTAATATAGGTGGAAAAATAAGTCTATGTACAGTTAAGGTTGCCTAACAATTTGCATTTAATTTATTAGTTTTCTTAATTTCTCATATCTGAGTCATTTTTCCTCAGTTGTTGGAGACACCTAGTTGTTGTATTTTTATTGAGTTTGCGTTTTATTTTATCTTGAAGAACAAACCACAACCAAAAAGAGCAAAACAGTTTTCAACTCAAAAAGGAAAACAGGTATCTTTATATGCAGCAGAGATAAAAATGCCCATTTTCCTTCTGTAAAAACAAATCTTGTGCAGCTCACGGTTCAAGGCGTGTAGGAGGACAGCTGAAATTCAGTAACACAGAATTACGCATTGTTAAGAAATGCTTTTATTTGGGTGAAAACTGGTTTTGATTTGGCAGGGGGAGAGGACTTTGTTTAAATAAATAAAATAGTATATGGTGTGTGTTTGTTTTAGTGGGCAGTGTGAGTGAAGCCTTGATGCTTCAGCACTTTTATGAGATGATGGCTGAGGTAAAACCAGCTTATTTTCTTTGTAGATGACATCATGTCATATCTGTGCCAAAAGTATGTGTTAAGTCCTCTTTCAGTGAAGAACGATTCCAAAATGCTAGAAAATTCTGTGTTAAATGAAGTATAAATTCTTCCAGTGAAAGTGCAAAATGCCAAAGTTAAGTTTACATGAAGACTCAGCTTTTTTCCCCCGTAAGAATGTTCTGTAATTGCATAGTGCTATCCTATTTGTCAGTGGTACTTTCTTAGTTATGTTTTCTTTTGAGAGCTCAGCAAAATTAGTGTCCATGAAATCAATTTATTTCTTAGAAGCCTTTTAGAATGTTGTAAAAAAAAATGTTGCCTCTGTGTTGCTGTGAAATCATTCTAAATAATTGTGCTAAATTGCATTAAAAAGCTCCAGGATAGAGAACACTGAGCATAAGTATAAAGGTCACCTATAATTTCTCCTCTGCAATTCAAGTGAGGCAATCTGACATTGCACAGTCAACTGAAAGGCATCTTTTGCAACAAGAGTGAATGGTGGTGAATGGTGAATACCATAATTTTGGCTGTTCATTCCAAGTCCTACTTGGAGTGGTATGTCCAGAGAGACTGCACCTCCTTCCTCCTGATTCACCTGGGGAGTGGACAGGAAGGTAATTAGAGAAAACACTGCACCAGGTACTAATTGAGAGATGTCATACATCTGTGAAATTGTTTTTAAAAAGATGCTTCTGGCTGGACCATCAAGACCTCCACTGCTCTCACACACTTGGCTTTTGTGGCACATCATTTGTCTGTTTGAGTTTCTCCAGCACATGCTTAAATTTGTTGTGATGAGTGCTTCAGGCTTTCACCTGGATTGCTGAGGAAGAAGGTGGACACATACCAGAGACTGGGACTCCAGCAGGAGAGCAGACGATGAGAGACTGTGGAAACACTGAGAAACCAGGCTGGAATGTGGTACCTCTTTGAGTAATTGTCCTGATAAATAATCCTGCGTTAGAAACAAAGACCCTCCTGCGTATTGTAGTGGCAGAAATCAGTCCAGCGCAATCCACTGAAAAGCAGGGATGGGTTGAATGTACCAATACAACAAAGTGTAGAAGCAAACCAACCAAGTTGTGTGCTGGCTTGTGGGCTTTTGGGGGTTTTGGATTGCCAGAAAACAGACAAACTGCAAAAGCACTGGAACTACTGCTCATGCACTCATCTAGACCTGGAAAGGACGGTGATGCCAATAGCATGGTCTTTCTTTTGGTTTCTGAGGGGAAAGGAGGAGTCCAAGGAACCATATTGCCTGGAATACCTCACAGATTAGAACAGCTACCAGGTTCTGGGGTACTCTCTCAGCAACTTGAGAAACATAAAAACTGTGATGGCTAAGAATTGTAGAGTGAGTCCAAGCAAGAAAGACAAATGTGGCAGAGACATGTGAATCTGGCCTTCATGGCACAGGAAAGATTGGAATGCCTAGCTCTGGTGAACTTGCCAGGGCCAGGATCCTACTTTGCCATAGAAGGAAGAAAAGCAGCTGCAATATGCAGTAACTGAACAAGGATTCTGGTGGAGGAGGAGGAGGAGGAGGGTGATAAATGTTCTGTCATATCCCAAGCATCCAAATGGCCTTGTATCACAAACAGATGACAAATTTGCAGCTGACCTGTCTTGAACCAGGCCACTGGATCAAATCCTGATCTGCTGCTGGCTCTCCTCTGGGCTGGGATGGCAGGGACAGCCCAGCAGCTCTGGAGTGCAGAATTCTGAGGCTTGGGAAATGATCTCTTAAGAATGAATGGCAAAATCTTTCCAAGGCCCGTGCATGGATTAAGTGCAGTTATTAAAAGGCTCGAGTGATTCTCAAGGGTAGGCAAAGTTGGGAAACTTCTGAGGCGTGGATGGAAAGTGTCCTATATTTCAGAGTAACAAAGGGCAGTGGTCAGCTCTCTGGAAGAAAGAGTTCAGCCTGCAATGAGACATAAAGGATATGAGGGTTCATTAAACAGTGTGTGATCCTTGCAGCCCTCTGCAGTTAGGACTTTATAATAAATATTTAAATCAGGGGGCAGCAGAAGTAATCTGGAGAAATTGTAAAATCAAGCTCATAAGTTTCAGATTATTGTATTTTTATTTTAACACCAATTCCTACCTTGATTTTTCTCCTTAGCTGCTGTTTCCGGTGTATACTTAAGGAAACTATATTCACAGATTTACTTTTTTATTTGCAAAAATGGTTTGAATATACACCGTGCATATTAAACAGTAACCACAGTGCATTTTTGTCAAAACAGATGATTATGAGCATAGTACAACATGTTTTTCAGCTCTCTTGTGTTGGATTAGAGCTTAATATCTTTTCTCTTTTTGTTTATTTTAAGATTCATTCTTTAATCCCATTTTCATGGAGTTGAAGATTTTCTTTCTTGCAGCTTTTTCAGGTTTCTCTGCCTGTCACCTTTGCTGCAGATCTGAACCACACTTTTAATATTTCTGCTTAGACTGACTCTTATTAGTTCAAAGCAGAGCTACACATTTTAAATTGATCAAGTTTTCTGAAGCAATTATAACAACTGCTTTTGGAGGACACAGTTGCAGTTTTCATTTTGATATTATATGAAAGTGTATTTCTTCAAAGCTGCAAATGTAAGCTAGTAAGAGGCAGCTGGTAATTATTCTCTAATAAACATAGTAGGAAGTACATGAAAAACCTTAGGGGACATATACATTGCTTGCAGAGCAATTAATAAAAATCTCAGGACACTTAAAAGAAAATTCAGCCTGAGAATAAACGTGCATTTGGCTGTGTATTTGAGTCCATTCCAAATTAACAGGTCTGTTGTGATCAAATTTGTTATTTGTGTACTAACACCCCTTTGCTTGTTATCGCTCAACAGACTTTAGGAGAATATTTTTATTCTTAATCAACTCTTAATTTAATTTATAAAATACTTTCAGTTTTAAATATCTGCTTGCTCTAAAGCCCAAATAATCAAAGTTTTGATATCTTCACTCTGTCTCTATTTCATCTTCTTTTGCTTGTAAATGTTTCAGCACAGGTAAAACTTAATGAATCTCCATTAAATAACCAAACCACTCCAAACAACTGGCAAAATTCCTGTCCTTCTGAATGATTTGTTTATGCATTATGCCTCTTGGTTTCTCTGGCATATTATTACATTTTCTGACAGCATTTTGCTAAATCAAAGGTGTTTGTTGAAAGCTGAAAAGACAAAAGCGTGACCACTGGAGACCTTGAGAGAAGAGCAGAGAAAGAGTTTATTGTGGAAGAGCCACGTGCATAGCTGCACTCAGGCTACAAGAGCTTTGTGTTTGCAGGGCTAAGGCTTTGTTCAAAAGAAAATGTGAAATTAAAACTCGGCCTGAGAGGGAGGGAGGTACAGGGAGTTTATCTGAGCTAAGTAGCTCCCATCAGGGATGGCAAAAACCTGACAAGCTGCAAGGTGACCATGTCAAAGCAGCACATGCAGTGTAGTTTGCAGTTTTGTAAGGCAGAGGTGGAGTTATTGGATTAGGAGGAATGTGTTCCAAGTGCAGGAAAAGACTAAATGGAAAGAGAAAAAACATAAACTCAGACTTCTCTAAAATTTAACTTTTTTAGGGGGGTGGAAGAGTAACAAGTTTGCTTTGAAGAATTTGTCTCTGTGACATCCACAAATGTAGCCTGTCATCACTTTCTAAGTGGGGAATTGTTATGAACCTCAAATCAGTTGGGCTTCCTACTGCCCAAATACCAACCTGAAGTACTTCCTTAAAAGGAGTGAAAGATGCTAAAAATGCAGAGCATGTTCAGACCCTGATGAAACTGAAAGCTGTGGGTTTGCCATTAAAAATGTGTCATTGTGATTTTGTCGTTTAAATCCAAATCCTCCATGTTACAGCTTTGCCATAGTTTTGTATCAATGCTCTTTTAGGATCAGCCCCACTGTTTGGAGCAGGCTGCCTTGCCAGAGATTATGTTACAGCCTTTTGTAAGATATGCCAGGATGCACTAAATCAGGAAAGATTATATTTTTTGGAAAGGTGCTGGATGTCTTCTAGTTGAGACCAGCTTTCCACGTGCTCCTAGGTCTCTCTCTGCACCTGAGACTTGAGACTTTAGCCATTGGTAGAGGGGAAATAAAGAGGTAATAAAACTAGTGTACACATGCATACATTCATCCCACCTTTCTCTAGAATTTTCTTAGGATACCAAAGTGTGATGCACCAGGGCACTAGTAAGTGTTTGTGTTATTCGTGGAGAAAACATGGGTACCATCAGAGAGTGATTTTAGCCTTCCTGAGATCCATGCTCGTCATCTCTGCAGGTGACCTATCCACCCACTCACTGTGGAGGGATCTTAAATTCAGTGAGCCCCTAGGAGTGTTCTATAAGCCACAATTATAAAAAAAAAATCTGGATTTCTGTCAGTTTTCTTTGGTTGTTTTTTCAAGTCTCCTTAGGAGAGTGGATTCTCTCAGTGTTTTAAGCTGGTTTGCATCAGTTTCTTGTAGGTGTGAGCACAGCAATCCCCTGCTGGCTGCACCACTGGTTGTGGGTGCTTTCTTCTTGGCAAAAGGGCCATGAAGGTTATTAAACACAGCTGCTAGAGCAAGATAGAAACTGGTGTGTGCTGGAGTGCCATAAATCATACTGCCCCAGGACAGTAAAACCTGCCTGCAGTGGCCTACACCCAGCAAGCCACTGTGGTTTTCCCTTTTCAATGCAAACCCTCCCATACTTTACAGTTTATCATGTTCTGATGCTCTTGCACCATGCCAAGTGTGCTGGCATGAAAATCACTGCAACAGGCACACCAGCACCTTTCCTTCTCGGGGAGCTGGATAACCACTTGAGGATTGCTGCACACTGTATTTGGTTTTTGTGATTTTATTTTGTTTTTACAAGTGACCAGCATTTAAAAAGAAACTGATAAAAAGCCTGCTCTCTGCTGATACGGCAGGCAGTCGCATATGTTGTTGCACTGGGTGTTAGGTAGGGGAGAGCATTCTGTTCCTAATGGTTTAAGTCATGACTAATGCTATGTGCCAACAACAGAGATACAGGTTCAAATTTAAATAAACTACCCAGGCAGTGTTTTACAGGATGTGTTTCTTGTTGGCAATTTGTTGTTCCTGACAACCTCGGATCCTCGGGCCGTTGTTACGGCAGCCGCTGGGATTAGAACACACACAGGCTGAGCTTATAAATGTTTCAAAACTGCTACGATGGAGCAGCAGAATTTTAAAACGTAATCAGATATTCTTTTGAAAGTGGTTAATGTGAAAGAAGCCAGATTTGGTGAGATTTGATTTTATTTTTAAGGCAGCATCAGTTTTAATACTTCAGTATGTTTCTCTTATGCTGCTTTCTACAATGTACCAACTTCCCTTGTCCACTAGAAATGAAAAAGTCAAGAGAAAGCTGAAAAGCTACAGGAAGAAAAGCTTTTGATGTGAGAAGACTCTTCTACTTCAGGTCCATAAAGAAGCAGATTTTTGTGGGATTGATCTCTTTGAGACAGACCTGCTTATGAAGCTTGCTCACAGCATCACTTAATTATTGAAGGCTTTCTTCTTGATTATCCCACAGAAGCATTCAGCATTCTTTATTGGACTTTAATGACAAAAAGGCATGTTTTGAACTTTAGAATGCTGGGTTTTGTCAGTCTGGTTATTTATTATTTTTTTTTATTAGAGCAATCCTTTATAACAAGATTAACACAAGGAATGTGGCTGAGATCTGCTCCACAGGGGCCTTCACCTTTATCACACCAGTGCTTCAAAAGTTCCCTGAGAGCTGCTCACAAACTCCTTTGTAAAGTGCAGACTATTTCCTTATCTTCCTGTGGTAACGCTTCCCAAGTGTCTGTCCACAGGCATTCAATTCCAGAGCTCCAAATTAAAAACTGCTCTAAAGAAATACGTGACAGACGGGTGCTCTTTTGTCTCCTCTTCATGATGTGAGATCAGGTAAAAGGTATTTTTAAACAAAATGAGATCTCCATTTCTTATCTCTGAGTTTATCGAACATGGCAAATGTATCAGACACAAAGGCTTTGTGGTAGCAGAACAAACAGTTTATCAATCTGGTTATGGTTTCAATAAATCCTTTGATCCTCCTGATGCTGCTTACTTTAATACCTAATATGATGGATACAAAGTTTTTTTGTTTAGGAGTCAAATGTGTGTTTGACTTGCTGTTTTGGAAAATAACATGGCAGAGTTGTTTCATGATTATAGCTTTTGTTTACCCATGTGTTTTAAACCATATAATTAAAGAATCAAGTTAATAGTCCTATGTGTCAGGGAACTAACACATTACTAATGTGATTACTGCAAAATAGCACAAATCTGTGGTATTCAATGCCTTATTCAGTCCACTTTTTCAAGGAAAAGCTGTACATTCCAGTTGGTAGAAAAAGAATCCAAAACAAAAAACGCCTGATTGTGGTAAGATGGTATAAGTGAAACATATGACCCTGGAATGAAAACTGTTTATAACTACTCTAACCAGTAGTTATAAAGTTACTCTTATGTTAATCATGATTTTTAAAATATAATTTTAGAATTTTTTTAGAATTAGTAAGAATGGCAATTGAAATACTGTTTTGAGTCTCATTCTCTCAAAACAATCAAGATCAGTAGGTTTTCTTAAAATATTTTATGCTTTCCAGTATTTTTATTTCTTCCTATACAAAGTCTCAGGGCAGAATTAGTCACTGCTTGAATTATTGTTTCCTTTCTGTCGTGATGAGCTCATTTCACACACATCCTCCCCCACAAAACCCTACCAAAACATGTCTTTTGTAAAGCATTTGTTCTCTCCTTTTAGAGACAGGGTTTCGTTAGTAGTTGTGTTTCTAGGACTCTAATCCTGTTCCCTTGGAAAATATGGCACAATTCCCCTTGAATTCTTTGAAGTTGAGAATAAGGTGACTCCTCAGAATTGGATAATAAGAACCTGCTGGTTGTGTCATGATTCTCTTACCATGTCAGAGTCATCTCTGACAAAATGCACTCAAAAAATGTAAGTTGTTTCTTTTATAGTTATTACTTCATATTTGGTCTGTCACGAGTCTTGTTTGGAAGATCACAAATGAGACAAGATTCTCTATGTCTGTGTCAGACTTTGGCAAAAGCCCTGCACTGTAACTTGGTAGAGATTCAGCCTCACTGCCCACGGGCCGTGTCCCACGTGGACCAACATTGGAGCAGTCCCTGAAAAAAGCAAATTCCACAGCATGAAACAAGTGCCCCAGCTATGCTTAATTCTGCACCTCCAGGCTGCTGACCCCTGGACGCTTGGGTGTAAATATCTATGGCGCTGGAATTGCTGTATGAAGTGTGATTTATCCCCTAGACCTAGCAGGGAGCAATTCATTACCCAATCATGATTTAATTCATTACTGTCATTAGAACAGAGGATAATTTGTTTATTAGAGCTCAGAGGAGCACTGGCAGTGCTCACCTTTCTCCCAGTCCAGTACGAGTGGTGAGCCTGTTCAATACTCTTTATCTTTGTGTACAGTATCTCACTCCTGCCATTGCATGAGACATCTCCTGTAGCTTTTAGTGATGAATGGAAGATTTCTGTACAACACATGTTTTGAAAGCCTCGTGCTCTCATGAATTCTGTTTTATCTGGAAACAGCGTCAGCCGTGCAATTCTATGGCCTAAAAATAGTAGCATAAGATACAGCCAAAGCCAGCCTAACCTCCCCATGGAGACACCTGAAACATTAATTGTCTCTGTGCCTCAGTGCAGGGTGATGTTTTCATGCGTGCTGAGCCCTAGCTGGAATAGTCACATCAATTAATTGCTCATAACAGAGAAGTACATTAGTCAATAAACACATTTTTGTGTGTAATTAAATGGCAAAGTGAAGTTGGGGGATTTAGCAATCCCTAGGAATATTTGTGAACATACTGGAAATCATTTTGTTTATCTCCTGCTGGATAGTGAAAAAAAAGGGACACTCTGTGTTCCACAAGGTAAAAATAAGGAGGAAAAAACTCATTTTCTGTTGCCTTGGTGCACTTGTTCAGTTGTTCCACCACTAAGAATTGGGTTGGTGTCCAAAAGCCTTTATACTTAAAAAAAGAAAACAAGGGTTTACTTCTCCCCACAAAGGAAACCAAAACACACTCCCTCGTATCTAGAAAGGGAAATAGGGAAGTTCCTCTGAATTTCTTGAACATGATCTCTTAATGCACTGGGTTTATTCCTGGCAGATACAGCTTAACCCTCAAATCTGTACAACAAAGTATCGCTGGGTACTTGTAGAGTCAGAGTTAGCCAGATATGAATTTGTTTGAGGCATTTAAACAAATCCAACAGGCAGAGTCTGAGAGGAATCTTCCACTAAACCTCTTTTCCACACGTTTTGTACTGCTTGAGTTAAAAGCTCTGCTATAATACCTACATTTCTTGCAATATTCAGGAAGAAGGAATAATCTGTCACAGATTACAGAAAAAAAAAACCCCACCCAAAACCAACATAATAGCTTTATGTTAATTTATTTTCCTGCAGGTAGTACCTTACTGTTTAGATGTGATTTTGAGAAAATTTATAAACTCATGTAAGGAAAAAAAGCATTTTTCCCCGTCATTAGACTCTCCTTTAAGAATGCCTCATTATAACTTTGGCAGCCCAGCAGGATTTATAATAGTGAATACATTGTGTCAGCTCTCTTGTTTGCAGGAGGATAAAGTTCCATTATTCAGAGCTTTGCTTCAAATCCTTCCATTGTAGTGCAATTAAACACAGACCTTTTTTAGGGCTAAACCTCAGGCTTTCAAGACGAAGCATCAGTAGGGTTTATGTATTACAGGTAAAACGCCGAGCTCATACCACGGAACACACCAGGCCTGAGCACAGCAGGTGGATGAGGAGCTGAGCTTGGACGTCATCTCTGTTCATTTGGGGTCTTTGTTTTCTGCCTTGGCCAAGGACCATGTTCAGGTTGCAGAAAGCACATTGACTGGCTGGATTGGAAGGGGTTTTTTACCTCTTTCTGTATTTAATTACCACACTAAAAACATGAGCCGGATTTTGTGATTTAAATAAGTGTTAGTGAGATGAATTGTGCTGGGGAACTGAAGTTATTTACTTGGGCCTTGTGAAAATATAAGGGATAATTTTGAAGGTGATACAGAGTACTTGGAGGTCTTGGTGTTTCCTATTTTTCTGTACTTTATTGAGGGTACAAATAAACATGGTGTATGCCTGTAGGGCTTCTGAATACAGTGATGTGCCCCAGGAGGCCTGCAAGGATTTGGGTAGTGTATGAAGGAGATAGGGGATTGCTATTTGCCCTGCTCTAAATTGGGATTAGTCACCTCAAAGGTAAAATCTGTATATTCACTGAATTTTCTGTTTTAGCCTGATTTTTTTTTTTCTTTTTACATCATTGGATTAAGCAGGAGAATGAACCTCAAACAGGAATGGTTCATGTCTCACCCAGAGCTGGGAAGTTTGGTTTTACTTGTTCTCAGTCACTCAAACTCAACTCAAATGAAACCTCACTGTTCCATTTTTGATGTATTTGAATATCTTTGTCTCTAGACAGTGTGCAGTTTGCATGGATGTTGTTTTTTTGTTGATGAGGAATTTGCAATCTTAATAATTTTATGGTTTCTCTAGGTGGACCTATGGCTTGATCCTATGGCATCCAGAGCACTGAATTTCAAATTCAAGGAATGTGCATTTTTGTAAATATGTTTTTAAAATTCTTCCCCTGTACCCCTGAACTCTAGGAGCCCTTGTCTTACACTTCATTCCTTCTTCTTGTTTGAAAACAAACAAGTTCTGAAATATTTTAGAAACTAGAAAAAGTTCCATCTGACAAGTCCTTTGCCTAATGTAAGTCCCAGAACTCAGGTCTAAAGCCCATCTGTTACCACACAGAGCTAAAAACAACCTTGGAAATAAGAATATTCACAGCATCATGATGAAGTTTTGGAGTGCAATGGGAAAAGAGCAGTGTCCTGCATCTTGATTCTGATGTTATTTATTGTATTAGTATTGTTCATATTCAGTTCATATAACCTTTCTCTTTTACAGTATTTTAAAATATATACCTTAGATATTGTATTAAGTGCTGTGAATGAATGCTGGGAAATTTAGTTCCTACTGTAAAATCTTGCCTTGTTTTTTATAACCTAAATTCCACTCGTAGTTCTAAAATATGAAGAAAGATGTTGGTTTTCTTGAAAAAGGCAATTTGGGGAATTCTTTTTGTTGATTTTCTTTTACTAATGTTCTTGCTGCAAGGGAATTTTCCGAATTGGATGGTTTACAGATTGCTAGGACAGTAATAAAACAGATGTTCATATAGATTTCAAAACCTCCCCAAATTAGATTTTCTCCTAACTGGATCCCTAATGTTTCAGCTCTGCCGTGTTGGAGTTTGCAGTTATTTACAGCCCAAACTCCACTGCACTTCCACGCTTCCAGCCTAAAGCTTTCTAACAAGTTAAGTCTGTTGTTAACCAGCTTAGTGTATTATTTATAACCAGAACATCAGTTAAGATAAAGACTCCACTGCTCTGTGCCCTGCCTGGAAGGGTTTCCAGCCTAATTACGGAGTCAAGTGGATTTTGCAAACATGGAATAAGCCATAGGACAGCTCTGTGTGTGCCCAATTCGTTCTGGGTCACTTATTTGTGAGTTACTACCAAGCTTTCCCCTGAATTCTCAGTGCACAAACTTCTGTTAATCAAAGAGGAGTAGATTTGTTTTTGCAAGGAATGAGATGAGGGTGCTGCCTCCCCTTTTTTTCCCATTACTGCTGCTGAGTCTTCTGTGAAAGACTCTAAATAATTCCTTTCCCTTCCTGAAAGCTGCCCTTTTCCTGTGTTTGTTCACAGTTATCAGGTCCCACCTTTTGTTTTCTCTTAGCCCAGCTGGATGTGCCTGGCGCTCTCTGTCATTACCTCAGATCAATATTTCTCACCCTTTGATTATTTGTACTTCAGTGACTTGTCAATGCTTTTGTGCCGGGGACTGCAATATTCCAGATGCCTTCAGGGCTATAAAAAGCATCATTGCTGGCTCCCTGTGCCAAAGAGTGATACCACTGTAACAGTGGCAGGAACATTTCCCTCTCCCAGGCTGGGATGTGTTGGTTGAATTCAGGACACTGTTTCCTGTAAATACTGAGCAGCTGTACTACGAGAGCATTTTATTTGCATTAATTTATCAATATCCATAATGAATAAACAGGATTCTTGAAAACAGAGACCTTGCCTAAATTATGCTTGGAATAATAGGAGGCATTCCCTTTGACTTCAGAGGCTTTTCAGTCAGGCCCTCACAGAAACATTTCCGATACTGTTGTCAAGTAATTGTTCTGTAAATTATTGTCTTTCTCTTGGTAGCAGTTGCTCTTTCATCTTGGATTAAGATGCATATTTTGGGTCTTACATATTAAAATTTCAAAAACAACATGTGCAGAAGTTACATCTATTTCTGACTTCTGTTTGTGTTATTGAATATAATGCAGTCAGAAAAATAAATTTACACTTTATCCTTGGGGAAGAAGTATTTCCAGACAAATCATTATTTCAGGGCTCTTCAAAGATCAAAGACAAGAAAAGCATTGAGGAAGAGTGAAGGCGATATTTTTTATCAAAATGTAGGTTTCATTTTGAAAGATAGGAGAGAGAAGAAGAATTTCTAAAATGTGATTTTAGAATATATAATTAAAAGTTCATTAGTGACCTCCAGACATAAGCTTGGTATTATTTTGATTTCTGTCAGATGTTCATCTTATACAGCACCCAACCTTTTTTGCCAAAGCTTTTCTTGAAATAATTTGATAGTAAATCTGATCCTAAAGGATTTTAAATAAAGCAGTATATAATGGTGACCTAGTTAATGTTGTTTATTGTCATGAATAGCTAATGAAATCCAACAGAAAATTGCAAAATATGTAGAGTTTGAAATTGAATAAGTAAATCAGAGCAATATCTTCATTGTGAAATCATAATGTGCCAGAACTTTTTAAATAAGGGAAAACATGATATGGTTTGCAAAGCCAAGTAATATTGATAGTATGCACAACAAACAAAACTAAGCATATATTCACCTCTGATTTCATAAATTAGTGTCTATAAAAGAATCAGACAACAAAATTGGAAGGTTAGATACTTGGCTTGGAATGAGTGCTTAATCCATCATTTAATTTACCAGAACACCCAAGCTAATGAGCTTTTTAGATTCTATTTCATGTTAAATATGTGCTCGAGTGCCTCACTTGATGTTAAACATTCACTGCATGGACAGACCCTTTGACTTCAGAAGGATTATTAGTGTACTTGTGAAATACAAGAGTTTGAGCATTCTATTAAATTGGGCGAATAATATTCGGTTGCCTCAAAGAGGATCAGGTCCAAACCTGGCACTTGCTAAACGGCATTTTTGCAAGCAGCATATGATACTTCAGTGAGTGTCAGACACCCTACTCATTGCTTTTGGGACAGGTTTATATTCGAACAAATTTTCAGTTTCACCAATGGAGCTATTTCAACTTGGGCTGGAGGATTATTTGGTTAAAATATTTTGTTATCATTTCTCCTTGACTCCATTTATGAGGAATCTTCTAGTAAAAAGGAGGGGGTTTTATTTTATAATTTATTTAAATGAATATTTTGTGATTACATTTGTTACATGTACAGAAATAAGAGGAAATAATTTAGCTTACACTTGCAGGATTCTAAGGTAGTAAGAAAGTAGTGAACAAATTGGCCATTCTGAGGTGACCATGCCCTGATAGAGGAAATCCCCTTTTTACTTTAGGGTGAGATGTTCCTTTTCCTGGTGTTGGTGGTGTGCTGTTTATTTAATTATGCAAATTTTGTGGCAGGTTTAAAATTGCATAGCCTGTTCCAAAGAGAAGGGGACCATCATCTGTGGATTTTTCCCATGTCTCCTCTCCAACACCACCTCCAAACTGGGTGGGTTTTGATGCTTTTGCTTGACTCTGAAATTGGGTTTTGTTGGGCTTAGCACAGAATTGATAAGAGGGGCCTTCCAGCTACCAGCATCATTTTTCCATCATCCAGGAGGAAAAAATGTTTCTCGGATATGATTTGTTTTGGTGCTATAATTGTTGTCCTCAATAAATAAAGTAATTTCAGAGTGACTAAGGAGGCATGTCGTGCATCAAATACACCAGGAATGCGCAGGGGATAATTATCTTAATTGTGTTATCCTTTATTTAGCTGGATTTGAATGGCAAGGGATCATGGCTTTAGTGGATGGGTTCAAGAAGAGCAGTATCATTTTCACTTAACTGTGTGAGCATTTGTGTTTCTGGGGCCTCTGCTCAGGGAATCAATACCTGTTATTTCCATGACAATAAAGTAGAGAGCCCAGATCACAGTTCGTTTATGTTCCGTATAAGAGTAGAAGGAGCTTTGATCCCTTCCCAGATTTATTTAAAGACAAAGTCCCCACTCCTCAGTTGTTGGGACTCTCTGTCATTATGTTTTAAATTATGCATGTGGGTGAATAGCCCCTTAAAGCAGTGTAGATGTTGGACATAGCAAAGTCATGGTGATGGACTGACAAAATCAAATATAATAGAAAAACCATGAACCTTCTTAATTGCATTTTTTCCTTTTCATTTTTATCTCTCTCTGATTTTGAAGCTCAGAAAATCTGTTATCTCAATAGAGACCTGAATCATTTCTTTGAATCAGAATATAAAAGAAGCAGGGATATGCTGCTGTTGAGTAACTTTAATATAACAATATATTGACTAGTTATGTTTAATTAATACACATTTTTGTATCTGAGATGTGAGATCTATTGTGCAGATAACCTTGTTCAAGGGTGAAATTTATTGTTAAGATAAGAACCAGAGATGTGAAATCTCCCAATAGTGAATCAATAACCAATCAGTAACACTCCTTAATTAAGTGCCAATCAGTTCTAATCATTGTATAATGTACTGTAAAACCATTTAGTATAGAGAATTCTTATGCTATCTCTTTCAAACTGTGACTTCTAATATCACAGAATGCATTTAAAAAATGTCCTAAAAAGCTGCTGGGACAGTTGTGAGATTTTACTGGAGAACTGGAAAATGGATCCTAATATTTTAAAATAGAATTAATTTTATATTTGTATTTTCTATGTATCTTAATTTCAATATACAGAATTTTCAGTTTTAAAGTGAATTATGATACAACAATCTTGGTATGATTTTGAAAATACCATCACGGATTTTTTACCCTGATTAATATCTTCCATTACATTGTGATGTCAACAGATGCTTCTGGTTTCAGTAATAACATTATCTGGAGAAAACTCAAAACTTATCTGTCCATAGAGGATCCCCTCGACCACTTAATTCTATCCCTTGTATTTATGGGTCAGGAGGTTTCCCTGCACTGGTTCTTATTGGCACTGAGCATTTCTATGGGGAGAAAACCAGAAAAAAATGAGTCGAAAATGACCAGTATTGGAGAACTGAGAAGCAATTCAGTTTCAGCCTTTGCAAACAGTATCTTACTCTATTTTGTCTTTGGGGTGTCCATCCCCTCCCCGTTTTGCTTGATTGCAGCGTGTGCTCAGGTTAACCTGCACACCTTCCTATGGCAAACTCCCTGAGCTGAAGCAATTCCCGCTCTCCCGTGTGCCACTGCCAGGAAAATATCCACGGTGGGATTCAGCTGCAGCATGTGGCTTGTACAGCATGCTCACAGCCTTGATTGTTTGTCAGCCCCATTATTTTCCTTCAGTGCACACATTCTTTCTCACTGAGACCAAACAAAGCACTTTAACGTGCATATATGCTGCTAATAAATGTTTTCTCACTAAAGGAGATATAAATTAAGCTTCCTGGTTTATTCTGCTTCAGTTAAGTTCTGTTAAAGGTACTCAAGTCATAATTTTTTTCATCACTTTATTAGCAGCAGATAAAGTTGAAAAATAGGAAGCAGAACACATGTTCCTGTGCTGTTCTGATCACAGACAGACCTGTAAAATCACGTCAGATAAAATCAACATGTAAGCAAGCAGCCACGGTGACAGCTTTATGTAAAGCTTTTTGAAAAGGCAACTTTCACTTGCTGTTAATTTGGCTGGGAAGCAAATGTTCCTCTACAGCAGTGTCTTACCTGCTGACATCCAAATAATATCATTGCTTCTGTTCTATCTCGTCCTTTTGTGAAACGTACAAATGCTTTCCATCAGCATTAAAAAGGCAGATTTTCAACTAAAATAAATCAGTATTTGTCTATAATAATCAGTGTTGTTTGATATACACCAGCTGGCCCTAAATAGAGCAGGCATGCTGAAGCCTTTTGTTTTCGCTGTTGCATTAAATGGAGAGTTCTGCTAAAAACTCGATATCACAGCATACCTCACTGACATTATTTTAAAACACAAATTTTTTTAGTTCTAGATCTATATACCAAAATGTATTTCCTTTGCTTTTTTTCCCCACTTACTCATAGCATTAGGGATGTTGTATTTTCATACCTTTGTTGGAGTCCATTTCTAGTTCCATTTGCAAGAGTTAAAATGCAGGTTTTGTAACATGTTTTTGTTTTTTCTTGGTTTCTTAGCAGAAGGACATGGCAAAACCACAGTTGTGATAGAATCATTAATGGTTTTCCAGGTGTGTTGTAATGAGTATATTCAAATACAAGTTTAGGCCAGGTTCTTCTCAGTTGTACATGGCAAACATTGGAATAGTTTTTCATCTACATACACGGGGTCCCTCTTCAGGAAAATATTTTAGAAGCTTTCATTGACATAGTCATGGACATTTCAACATCCATTTCTGTTGATGTCATTGACAATGTTCACACATCCTTTGCATGTGGAACTGTTTTAAGTCCACTGAGTTTCCAGCTGAGAACCTGTTCCAGGCATTGAATTTATGACCAAAATTAATTAAAGCAATTAGTGATAGTTTTCTTTTCACATGCATTGGTTTGATTAGGTTAATCTAAACAGATCAACTAATATTATATGTCATTTATTAGAGAAAAAAGAGATGGCATTTCTTTTGAAATCCTATGTAAACTTCCTCCTACGTCAGTTAGGTGAATTGAGTTAAATTCACACTGATTTATTCCAGCTGGATATATTCTAAAGGTTCTTCCAGAGTTCTCGTTGGGAGTTTCTTGTACTTAATGTCCTGCAGAAACACACAGAATTTAGGAATTGAATAGAAAGAAGAACTTGATGTGTTGGATGAGGCTGATGAGGTCCAGTAAGGCTGGGGTCCTTCCTCACCAAATACTTCCACCTGAATGCACTTTAGGTTTCCTTCAAAATCCTGAGGAAATACTCAGGTAGATGGGAACAACAAAACATGAACAATTTAATTTTTCTTGAAGAGCCTGTTTCTGTAGAGAAATACATCCCCTCTTTGTTTCATCTACTGCAAATCTTAGGTGATTTTGGTTCTTTGAGCTTGTCCTGTTGTGCACATTTTGACAAATATGAACTTCCCTGTCCAAGGGCTGCAGAGCAGAGTTACACACAGAACCTGCCACCTTCATTTCCACTTTCAGTCAGGTTACACTTCCATGAAATGTAGTATATGACACGTTAATGATATTGACTCCCTTGCTTTCTGATAATTCATTTTTTTGAATAAAAAAGAAATTATATGTAAGAGCATACAAAGAGCCAGGGCTTTTTAAAAATTGTAGGCAATTTAGGAAACTTTTAAACAGACAATTCAGTCTATGAACCTGTCTTTTTCACCATTTAAATGTGAGCCTGAAAATACTTTAAAGCACAAAACTGGGATTTAAAAAAAAAAACCAATCAAAATCAAAACCACATTTACTTTTACTAGGATTATACGATCAAAGCCAGTGAGAGAAAAATACTTGAAAAAGGCATAACTTGTACATGACATCAAGGCTAATTTAATTTCCTCTCCCTGTCAAATGTTGTACTTCCAGTGTCATAACAAAGTCAGGAAAAGATGTCAAGTTTTTCAAACTTATTCTACTTTCTTAAATACCTAAAATTACTTTTATATTTTAATAATATTTCATTGGCTTATGTATGTTAAAAAATCATGTTCATATTCTTTGGCTGGCATTGTACTAGTTGAAGAAGACAATACTGCAGCAACCGTTAACTGTGTCTCACATACACATATTTCAATGCAAACACAAATTCCAGACTTTATATTTGCCATTTGCTGTTCCCAGTTCCACTTACCTAATGCATTGTCTGTATGCCAGAACACATTCTGGAATTAAGCGGGACGAGGGAAATGCAACACAATAGAAATTGCAGGTTATTGCAATTTAAAGATATTCAGTGGTGAATGAATTTTAAAAGTCTGTCATTTGGCTAGTAACAGCAGGAGAGAAAACTTTAAAAGGAATTGAGAAAAAGAAATTTTCAGCAATGGTTTGGGGTGGGGGAAAGAGTGCCTAATGCAAGAGAGAGGAAAAGTGGTACAGGATGAGAGTAGCTCCAACTGTGGGGAAACGAGGCTTTGGAACAAACATTTTTGGAGAGGTCAGAGAGAAATGCCAGGAGACTGTCAGGAGAAAGCTAGAAAAGAACAAAGGCTGTGTCCATGGGGTGAGACTTACATCCATTACAGTATGGAGAGGCACAAGGAAAATCTGCATGAATCCTGAATTTGATGAGGCAAGAATATAATCACATTATGTCTGAAGGCACTTATGGAGCTTAAAGACTACTGTGTTTTTTCACCTCCCTCTGGCTACTCTGTCATCTGGGCAGGCTTTGCAAGAGTACAAGAACCAATTAGAAAAACAGGATCAACCACAAGAAAAAGACAGAGCAGGAGGAGATTTCTCTCTTTTTTTTTTTTTTGCTTCTCACTGCAAAGTAAACCAGAACAATACATTGTGCTAAATAACGCCAAGGTAATCACCTCCGTCTGCACAGAACATTCTACTATTATGCTTCTGCTAACAGTTATGGAGGTAGAGCAAAAAAACTGGTAACACAGAATTGGAGCTAAACAAGTCAAGAATTTTGTGAAGTTTTCCGTGACTGAGATGCATTTTAACACTTTACGTGCAGAAAACAGTGTTTACCACAGTGTCAGGACTAGGCTGGATGTAGGTGCCATGGCAGGAGAACAGTTTGAATATGGCCTCGTTGACAACCCATGCAAGGTCTTTACAGTTTCCCTTAATCCTTTGATGAAAGACTTTGGGGGCTTCCAAGCCTTGTATTTATATTTGTATTCAGACAACTGCCCAGAGTTACAACGTGGCTCAATAGCTGCTGTTATGGCTGCAACAAAATATAGTCTTTGCAGTGCTGACACCTACATTGTGTTCAGTATCCTCTTGTGTGTCTTTGGCTGTATATTATTTTCATTCTGCTTTAATCATGGAGCCTCAGAGAGGAATTGTTAGTCTAATGAGCTCTCCATACTTGTATAGCCTGATTAATGCTGCCAGGGCAGCTTGTTTGTGTTATAGTAAAGATCTTCGTGCTCTGATCTCAGTTGTGGTGTTTTTAGTGTTCCCTGGCTGGTGATAAAAAGGCCAACTGCTGAACAGCTGCATTAACCGCTGTTCCTCACTGCTGCTGCTCTTCCTTCCGGGATGCAGGAAGGTCTGGAAGTCCTGAAGGATTCTCAGTTATGGAGAGGCCGTGTTAGGCTGTAGATGCTGGAGACACAATATTGCCACAGGCAACAATTTTCCTCATTTGTTCTTGGTTTGCTGGCAGTGGTGGGTTCCTCTTGTGTACCTTCTGATGTTGTAACCACTTCCATGAGTAATTTGTAAAACCAGATGTTGGGGAATTTTTTAATGCATTTATCCAGGTTGGGGAATGTCCTTCCCAGATACCCAAAGCAGTGAGACAATTGAGTTCTTCACAAAATCAGTAACTCAGCTAACTGGTCAGCGTGGTGAAGCCTGACACTGCTTCCTGCTGGCTCTCAGAAGGGTTTTTCTGCTGGAAGCAGTGGTCATTCCACCCAACCCTCCAGCATCTGTCCTCTTGTGCAGCTCCTGTTACCTCTGTGGAGCTCCAAAGAGCAGCCCCAGAGTGCTCCTCTCCCAGCCTGTGGGTTTCTGTACCCTCCTACCTTTGCCAAGGAACCTTCTGCCTTTGGATAACATGAGTCCCCAAAGAATATCAGTGAGAGTGAAGCCAGAGCTGCTCCCTGGTGAAAGCTCAGCAGGGATATTCCATGGCTGCCTTGGAAGCTTCCATGGTTACCTGGGAAACTACACCTGAGTTGAAGCTCTTTTTGCAGGAAGGTACAGGTAAAGGCCATGATGGCATCCAAGGGGTTTGAGCAAATGACCAGAAAACAAGGAAAGACTTTAAAGCTTTCGTGTTCCTTTTGCTGCCTTTGTCTCAAAACTGTAGGCTTAAATGGTACAGCTGCTACGTAAAATTTGTGGGCAAAATATAACACCAGGCACCATTGAATCCATTCTTTGAGCCTGCTTTTTGGGGAATGCACTGCCAGCTGCAACACTTGCATCACTGTGTACATCGGGTGTTAGTCAGGCTTGAAGGAACGGGTAAGAAAATTTCCTGATGTATAATATGGCTTTTACCATTTGATTCCTGTGGATATAAAATAATTTCTTCATTGAGAAAGCTTTTACTCCAGCCTGGTTTATACTATGTCCGTTATTTAGGACCCTGTAGGATGAGCAGGGTAGAAAACGTGCTCAATGGACCTTTGCAAATCACTTTGTCATCTTAGAGGGTGGGATTGTACAAAATTCCTTGTACCTGTATTTTGCCTTCTGTTTTAAAAAGTCCTCAGGAATCTGGCAAATGTATAAGTAATTACCAGGATTTCAAAGATTAACTGCCCCAACAGGCTGCCTTGTAGAAGAAATACTTTGCCTCAGCAAGTGTTGCCGTTCAGGCGTATCTTGGTTTAAATTTAAATAGCTCTGAAACACTGAGCTACCTCAATTTTGTCTAATACAAATGTAGAAGGCTTTAAAGACTGGCCACTGGAGCAATCTCATTTTAATAAAATACCTTCAATTCTCTTTCTGCTGAGCACTGTCTGTTTTAGGATTGCAGCCCTGGGAATCTACTTAGCAAATACTGAATGGGATAATGGCTGCATTCAAGTACTACCATAGCAATGCCAGCTCCCTTTTTGTTTGTTTGTTTGGGTTATTCTGAGCCACAGGATGGGATTCATTAGTGGTTCTCAAGCATTTCAAGTCATTTCTCTGTTAGCTTTTGCAGATTTTCTCCCCATTTGTGGACTAGGCTGCAGGTCTGGTGCAATACCTCGGTGAGGGCACGCTACATCTCTAACTATTGTTATGGAATGTAGTCCTGTATCCTAAATCCTGGCTGTTGGAGATCTTTATTTAGAAGCCCACAGATACTACATTTCTGCCTAACTTCAGCTGAAGCTGATGGAATACTTTAAAGAATGGAAAGTTAAGTCCGTCTTTTCCTCTTAAATTATTTGCATCATTTTCTTTTAATTTGTTTCTACTCTGGAGATTTTATAGACCTGAGTGGCATGTGCTCGTGCTTTCTGTGCCAGAAACCAAGGGGGTTTATTGAGTTTGTTTGGAATGGTTGTTTTGGAATCCATAATGAAAGATAGTTTAAATCTGAGAAGTCTCTCAAAACTATCCAGTAGCCAAGAGTAGAAGACCATCACAATACTACATGCAGCTCCTTAGAACACTAATTGTTCTGGTCCTTAACACCAAGATATACTGTAAATGGTGATTTTTTTTTTTCCCTTCTGGATGCTCATATATTTATAAATCTGCTTTCAAAGTTGTTTATATTTAAAGCTGTTCCTGAAATGGGAAAACAAACAAACAAGCAAAAAACCCCAAAGTATTTTGAAAGGAAATTTACAGTGGAATTAAATTGAATTGCTTGCAGTAACTTTTAGATTTCTTAAATAAAGAATAAAAGTGGAGAACATATTCCTTCCTTAACAGATCTGTATCTGTTCTTTAGACTAAGCTAGAGAACAGCATTGTATGTTTATGTTGTTCTTGTGGTTGATCACACAAGCAGACCAGCCTTTTAATCATTGCGAATTCCTTGCACTGAAAAAATGACCTTTGTTTTTAATATATCTATTGGGATGTAATATAATTTCAAGGCTTAATGAAAAAGGAACGTCTGGCTGGATAGAGACAATTTTGCTAGATAAAATGAAGCATTCATGGAGAGAAACATTGATGGAAATCATAGGGGATTTTTGTTGGGTTTTCTCTTTGTGTTTCTTTTTCTCTTTAACCTCATGTAGGTATAAAGATTTTACATTAATGGAAAATGGTAGTTAAGAAAGTGGGAGCAGTGCAGCTCCTCCAGATGTTGTCTTGCCATTCCACCTCTGTGTTCTAGCAGAATCAACACCACCCACTGTACCCTGGCTTTCAGACCCTTTGTTACGAAGGGTGTTGTCACAGACTTAAACAAACCAACCCCACTCTCTTCTATTTCAAGTCACTTTATATATTTACTGTGAATGAGGAGGGCTTTGGGAGAAGGCAGAAGAATTACAGGCTAATGTAATTCTGGGGTGATGGGGGAGTGACAGGAAGTTTGTAAATTTATGTGGTTTTGCAATTTTCGCAGAAATACATCTTAAATTGTGTGTGACGGTGATTAACTTGGCCAAAGCTGACAACGAAATGTTCAGAGAGAAAACCATGACTTTTAACTTCAAGATGGACCTTTTCCAGTTCAGGTGGGGGGAAATATTGACTCTTTCCAAAGTTTTAGGGACTTGCCCAAGGACAAGACACCTGTTGATACAATAATGTAAGGCCAGGCACAAAGCTACTGAGCAAAAATTGGTTTGGGCAGGTGTAGTTAACAGATGAAAGCACAGGACAGTGAAAAGTCTTTGATCTGAAGGGCAGGTACGATGTGGTACTTGTGTGCAGCAGTGAATACACAAGGAACTGGCAAATGAAATCAGTGAAATTGTACAGTTGGTTTAAACGTTGATCTCTTCCTGCACGCATATGTTGATTGCTGTCTTAAAAGGACGTGCTTTAGCTCGTGATTCCAGTGTGGAGACCAATAACAAAGCCAGAGGGAAGAGTGCAGTTGATGACATGGCCCAGAAACAGGATATTTTGTGTTTATAGTTCCCTTCAAAGGAGAGTTAGCCGCTGAGACAACTGTTTGCTAAAAATAGTAAAAAACTCTTCTCTACTACAAAATGCACAAACCAGTACATTTATGATCTTCCTCAGTATCTCCTCCCTACTTTTGGCAGCATCTCCTGATCAGTACACCTTCAACTTAAATATCTATAGAAAGAATACTAATCCTGATAAAGGGATCTGTTACTAGTTATGTGCTTATTTATAGATATTTGTACTGCTTTTTGCAGAATAATGTTGACTTTATGCTGTTCTGTACCAATATATTTTATGGAATAATTGCTTGGGACAGAATGAAATTAACTATTCAAATATTTGATTTTGTTTTCTTGCTCTATAACATACAGCCTTGCATTCATTCCCTTTACAAGTTCCTAAAAGATAGAATTGTTCTTCCTCCAAGATTAAAAAAGCCAGATGGAGGGATTCACTTTTCCTAATTGTATCTTTTCGTAGACAATAGGAATAGAGGAGCTGGGAATCCCAACCTTCATGTTCTTGATGTTAAGAGAATGAGTTGCCTTGTAAAGGGCAGGAGGATTTGACCCCAAGGTTTTTTCCTTGCCTTAGGGATTCAAACCTTGACAGACCATGACAAAAACAGTTTAGGGTCCATAACTGGCTCTTGTTTTTGAGGGAGGTTTGTGAGTGCACCAGCCTAATGATATGATTCATTATGAGCTTCTGCTCTTAATCCTTTGATTTACTTTCTCATTTCATAATCCTGAAGTTTCTTTCTGTTTTGCCTGAATTGACTCCCAAAGTTCTGTTCTCCTGTGTCTTTAAACCATTATTCAGTGTATAAGGAACAGAAGGGAAGTTAGAGTCTTTTCAGACATTTTTGAAAACTGCATTGAATAATTTATTGTTCAGTTGTGATAATACTTCAAGGGAAAAGTGGCCTTGGTGTTACTCAAGGATTGCAGGTATGTGTGGCCTTGATCGTAGCAGAATCAGTGAAATGATGCTATAACATGTAAACGGTGTTATTAACACATAAAATATCTTGTTTCTGAACTTGTACTTTTTTCATAGTTTGTGATGAACTCCGGATATATTATGCAGTGCTGTGTAGAACTCTGTGTTCCCTGTGACTCACTGGGAAAGAATTACCCCTCAGAGGTCTCCTTGTTTTCCGTTCCTGGGTGTTTGCCAAGACACCCTTCCCTCCTTTCACACAAAATTTTACATCACAATACAAGCAAACAAGGCAGGTAACAGCTCCCAAGGCACTTCCAACCCTCCTTTCATGTCCAAGTGGGCTGGAGGAGTGGAAGTGCCCATGAATCCCTTTCCACCATTCCTGGAAGGACGATCAGTGGAAGAGCCCACGGAGCAGGGTGTTTCATTTTGAGTGTATTGGAGTGCTGCTGCCTCAGCCCCTTTGGAGATATTTGATGAGAGCTGTCCTCTCCCCTCCTCCTCTGCAAGGATTGCCCCTTCCTGGGAGCAGGACGCTGTGGATGGCTGACTGATGACTTCATGGAGCAGTAGGAGTGTTGTGCTGAGTGCCCCATGACAAACAAGTCTTTTACACTTCTCAGCACAGTTATGGTGTCACTCATTTCTTTTCCAAGTGTGGTGAGCTGCAGTAATCCTGCTGCAATAATCCACACTGCTGCTGCTGGGACCAAAATCATGTTGCTTTGGGGGAGCATCTTCTACAGCCACCACAATTCTTTGGTCAGCTGCCAGGCACCAGGAACCCTTGATAAAGCGAGCACTGCTGATAAGGCCTGGACTATCGGTGAAGAACAGTCAGCAAGCAAAGAAAGGTGCTCACTAAAAAGGGACTATAATGTGCTGCTCACAACAGTAGAGAAAGAGCCTTTATTGAATGCAAGTTCAGGTTAACAACTCTGTGTTGGAAGCAGCTGTCAGGTGTATAGAAAATACAGTCAGGTAGCCTTCATTTACACTTCCTTAATGCACAACCTAGGGACAACCTAGGGAAAAGCTCACAGTGGAGGAGCACAGTAACTAATTGACAGCTCAGAATTTGGGATCTTTTGTTTTGCTGCAGTTTTGCAGAATCTGTGATAGAATCACAAAATGTTTACCCTTGGAAATTAAAGCAAGATATTTTGTTCTTTAGTTATTAATTAGATGGATGAGTATGAATCTTTCACTGTTGTCCTCAACGTCTGGATTGGGTCTGTCTTAGGTTGTAATGACACTTGTTCAAGTGTTGAAGGAGTTACATAAATGTAGTGAGATGGTGTGTTTTCAACTCCACAAATGAACACCTAGAGCAACATTGGGAGACAAATGTCTTCCAGCATTATGTGAGGTCCTAGCTGCTTGCATGCAACACTACCATGCAACCAGGACAGAGCAAATAAGGCCTGTCTTTGTTAAAATCAAACTGACTCAGGTTTTCAGAACTTCACGTGCTCTGAAGTGTGTGCAACTCTCCAAAATGCACGAGAAATTCTGGTAAGTAAATCCCCAGATGATCCATTAGGTGTGCAATTATATGCCTGTCCCTGTTTCTGGGGGGAGCACCTGTACAGTGTGACTTACAGATATTAGGAGTTTACACCAGATCTCATCAGGTGGCTCAGGTTTTTCCAGAGTGCCAGAGGAGCTGTGAGGGCACGAGCATTTTGTTCAGGCTGGGGAACGATGGCTGTCACTTGTTGCAATTGGCAATCAGAGCACAGAACATGACTCATATTTATGCGTTCAGTGGTGGCTGGGTTGTAGCCATGGAGAAACCAAGCAGACAAGATGTGACTGCCAGTCATTCTGACCACAGGTTTGTGGGACCATCACAAACTCTTCACTCAGAATTCATTAAATATTTCATAAGCGTTGGGGAAAAGTTTCAAGTGGATCCTTCACTGTTAATATTTATTATAAAGGAGATATTTGCAGACACACTTCACATTTGGCAGCGTATCTACTGAATAATTTTTTTCTGCAAAATTATATCAGGTCACACAACTCACGGCAGCACATAAAATAATCAGAGTAAGCTTTAAAAATTGTACTTCTGAATGTTTTTGCAGAAGAGATTTCAAAGTTATCCAGGCAAAGAAAGATGGAAAAATGTTTCAGAAACTTATTGTGATTATTGATATTCAGAATTAAGTGGCTTACATATTATTTTAGAAGTGTGCTCCACTAATAGGGGTTCCACCTACAATTTCCAACAACATTTTAAAAAGCACAGTTCAAAATCATACTCTTTTAATATTGACGAGGTCTTTTCAAAAAGACTACTCTGCTAAATAAAGGGAGTAGAATGTGACCTGAAAAGCACATATTAATGTCAAAATCCTTCAGTGTTCCCTGTCGCTGCAGAGGCTGATGTTGTGCAATGCTTTGCTGCAATCAAATGCACGGTGTAGGTGGGATGCATTGTCAAGTTGGGATGGCTGCTGACAGCCCTGTGTTTATACCAATTTTTCATCTTTAATTTACAAAATAATTTTAAGCAAACAGGAGATGAAATGAAGTTCCTTCGTGTGAAGGTAGTACATATACATAACTGTAAGCACATTCAAATGGAAAAGTGTGTGTACTGGAGGTAGGGGTGGAACTGCTTCCACAGCAGCCACTTGCTCTGAATGTGCAAGTTGTGATAATGAGGAAGAAACCCCACTTTCACCAGTCCCCTGGATTCATCTGAGAGAAATTAGCCTCCAGTGCCATAATCTGGGTCCCCAGAACCAGTGAGTGATACTGAAATCTGAATGAGGATGTCACTGTAGGCTCTGCATGAAGGGTTAGGTATTAAACACAGATCTAACACCTTTGCAGGTGTTCCTGTGGACCCGGGTGCAGTTCCTGGGATGCTCCTTTTGCCAGTTCAAATAACTCTCCCTCTAACATTGCAGAAAGTTGCACAATTTAGGAACAGTCCAGCAGGCCCCATTAAGTCAAATGTGAAACTGAAAAGCCAAATATGATAAACTCCGAACTTGAGTTCTCCCAGTTTTATTGCTAAATCCTGAAATGAACACAGCTGCAGTGCCCCTCAGTCTTTAGGGAATCCAGTAGTTGTCTGCTTAGTGACTAAATTTGTTAACAGCCAGAGGAATGTATCTGTACATCAGCGTTACAAAATAATCATTTGTGTTCTTAACCTGAGATGTCAGCCAAAGCTGCGGTACAAAGTTAGCTTTTACAATGTTGTCATTTCTGTTATGGATGACAGACTTCAACACTAAGAAGATGCTTTGTCTTGTAACATTCAATTTTGTTGCTTTTTCTGCGCGCATCAATATTTATTCTTCATGTTTTACCCTGTTGTAACCTGGTCTTGAAAAAAATCTTTATCCAATAGAAATTTTCAAATTTTGTAAAATACCCAAAAACCTCACCAAACCCAAGCACCCCCAAACAACCAACTACTTTCTTTTAGATCTGGACAGGAATTTAAAAGTGTGAAACAAGAAGGGAAAAATATTGAAGAAATATTACAGTGACGACAGCAAGACTAATGATAAAACCTTTGGGTTACAAATTTACCAGATTCTGAATAGCACCAGTATTGGATAAATTTATGAAGGCTCTACCCAGGACTCCAAAGAGCTTGTTGACATGAATTGGAGTGAAGAGGGGAGTGAAATGAATTTGTGCAATCATAAAAGAGGAAAGCAAAACATCCCTTTATAATGAATTTTCAAAGTAAACTTGATATGCTTCTGTGAAATGTTTGTACTTTGATATTAAGAGAAAATAAGATTCTTGAGTTTGTTTTATTTTTTCCCAAATGTATTACAGGGCTTTAGGTAACACAGGTAAGGAAGTGTTGCTTTTACAGTGTTATAGAAACATGAAGATTTTCTTTACCCTGTTAAACCTAAGATCTAAACATATTGATGCAGAAAAATCAATTCATTTAGTGAAAAATAAGTATTATTTACTACCTAGATTCCTTATTTCTGATGGAAACAATTTGTTTTCCCCAATAAGTGTCAGGAGTCATCAGTGTGTTTGGAACGGAGTTTATTTCAGGGACTAAAATGAACAGTGCTCACAAATAAGAGAGTTGAGAGGTGGGAGAAAAACAAATCATTTTAATGCCATTCAGAATGAGCCCTGACTAATCAGATTGTTGTTCATGGCTCCTTGCTGTTTGGAGGACAGAATAGCATAATTTAGTGAAATATTTGCACTACAATACTTGCAAATTTTGGGAAATGGAATTTGGATTAAGCCAGGATTATTTTTGATCTTATCCCTTTCTGTTTCTTTTTTTTTTTTTTGGTGAATGTGAGCAGTGCTGATGTACGTGCATAAAGAAAATGGCTTATTTTCTTTGAAGTGTCAATAACATTGTCAGGCATTTATGTGAGTAAATACTCAGCAGAATGATTAAGTTGGGGTGAAGCTGAATGCATGAGATACAAATTAATTTTAGCATTGTTTATAATCTGTACACTACACAAAATCCGGAATGCTTCACACAGGGGAAGAGTACTGAGCTCTGTAAAAAAAGTCTGAATGGGAGAAGGGAAATTAGCTGTTACCTGAGGAGTTTTGGAAAGGACCCCTGGCTTGAATTGGTAAAATAATTACCAAAGTCATTTTCTTACATGGGATAACGTAGGGAAGCTAGAAGAATGGCATTTCCAGTGCTTCTCATAGTGGTGAGGAATCCGTATCCCAGTGTGGCCAGGGGGGACATATCACCTGCTGTAGGTGTGTCTGGCACTGGCTCTGAAATCTCTCCATGTTCTCCAGCACTCCGGGCACTACCAACATATTATTGTGAAAATGAAGAAAAGTGAGAGGTAAAATTACCCTTGTGAAGACTGGTGTGTCACAGAACCATGGAGTCACAGACTGGTTTGGGCTGGAAGGGACCTTAAAGCTCCTCTAGTTCCAACCCCTGCCATGGGCAGGGACCCCTGCCACTCGACCGGATTGCTCAAAGAGCTTGGCCGTGGAAAATTCCAGGGATGGGGCACCTACAACCTCTCTGGGCAGCCTGTGCCAGGGCCTCACCACCCCTGAGTAAAGAATGTCAGCACAGTTACATCTCAACAACAATATTTTCCAATTACAGCCTAATTAAAACCTTCTGAGGCCAGTCCAAAGCCCCTTTGTCATCAGGATCGAGCTCGAGCCTGTTAATCAGCTCTGTCAGTGGGTACAAACAAACAGCAGGCAGGAATGACAATCCTTCATGTGAGAAGGTAAAAGCAGAAACATTCCAGTGAACAGATAAAGCCAGGCAAAGAACCGTGTGTCCCAAACCTCTCTGAAGCTAAAAAGTAAACAAAAAAGCCAGGCTGTGTTTATGGCAGCGAACAGGTTTCCTAGAAAGGACATGGAGAAGCCACTAAACTTCAAACTCTACTTAAAAAACCTCTTATAATATCAACTCATTAATGACAAAATAATTTTCTGGTTTGTTGAATAACTTTTTAAAGGTTATATTAAACTTCAGCATGTGTTGTATGTTAAAGATCTGAGTTGTGTTTGTACATAGGATGTGTACTGGTATTTTGATACTGCTCATTATGAAAATAGAAAATATCTCTATAAAATGTAATGTAGGGGTCTAGTTTCAGTTTTATGTTTACACCATTTATTTAAAAACACTCCGCAAAAACAATTTACAAACATAGAGGAGTAAAGTTAAATCACTTCTTCAAGAAAGCATCATCCTATATTTATAGGTTGGTAAACATAACATTAATCAGCTGGAAAATGTTCAGCAAAATATAAAACCGTTCTGGGCTCTAGCTCAGAGAAATAAATGTAGAAAAATATATCTAGTTTCTGTACTTCAAAAGGGAGTGCAAAGCTGCAGAACCTGTGGTAAAATCAATTTTCTGTGGCATAAGTGGCTTGCACAAAATTTTGCAGTGCACCATCTAGATTTTTTTTTTAATTTAACTGATTTACTTCTGCTCCTCTAACAAGTATCCAGGCTGCAAAAGCATTCAGGTTGCTTCTTCAAGTACTGCTGAAATGCTACTGAAATACTTGTTGGAAAATAAAAAATAAAAGCTTGAGGGCATTGAAGGAAGTCACACGAAGTGCACATTTCTTCCTGTTTTGCCTTCAGAAGTCCTGACTTGAGCCTACTTCCCACTAAAAGCTGGGAGCAGCGACTTGAGGTTCTCCGCCTACTTTGAGTGGTCCCAGTGAGGTCTCCCTGAGTAATTCCTTGGGTGACACATGGTGTTCCCAACTGTTTGTGCAGAGAGGTGCCCAACTCCCAGCTCTGTAGCACAGTCTGCTGCTCTCTGTACCAAAAGGGGTTTATCAGACTGCTGTGATTTGATCCAATCTCCAATGGAGGCAGCACACAGAACCTGCCTCTGTGTGTTCCTTCTGCTGAGAGCAGTGGCAGAACGTGTCCCCAGTACAGTTTTTATGATTTTTTAAAGAATCATCCCTAGAGAATAAAATAAGCATGCTATATTCCCTCTTTGATGTGCTGCCCAGGGACTTCAAAGAAAAACTTAAACAAAATACATCCTCTTGAAAAATGCTTTGTTTCCAAATCCCAGTCACAATTACTAATGTAATGTAGGTTGACTTTTTAGATTACATTAGATTTAATTTTAGATTATGTTATTATTTCTTTGACTGTATTTTGTCTGTACCAATATAAAGGTACATTTCTTAGGTAAACTTCACTCCTGAAATGAGCAGTCTGGGTGTCGTACATAATCTATCCTCATTTCACATGATGAGACTTTCAAATTTGGATTTTTTCAACTGAGTGATTCTTCCATCACTGCTGGAACTTACTGTTTCAAGGAGAGAGGGATGTATTACAATAAGTGATGTGGCTTTACTGGCTTGCAAACCTTGTTCAATCTTGTGAAGCAAGATCAGACACTCTAATGTAAAATGCATTCCTGCTAACTCTGGGAGATTCAATTATAATCGTCCTCTTCCAAGATATATCTTCTGAAAAGTGATGGGAAAAAGTACACTGCTGAAAGTTGGAAAGAAAGGTGAATTAGCATTTTGAAGCTTGTAGTATTTTCTGTCGTTCTGCTTATTCTGCCTGTCCCTCCTGATCTGTGTTGAACCTCAGGTCATTTTTTTGTTGGCATGAGAGTCACTGGGTACAAAGCAATGTTTTAATAAAAGAGGTGCAAATGTAGATTCCCAGCACAGGTACCCTTAGAGCTTCTGAGGTGAAAACGTGGTGGTCTTCACTAATGCTAACATTTTCACGTTCACCTTTCCACCTGAGTCTGAAGCAGGTGCAGTGCCATGCTTGGGAGAAAACCCAGGAACTGAACACGAGGAAACCAAAGAAGGAGAACCCCTTGGCCCTGTGCACATCCATGAGCTCCAGGTGCTGGAGAAGGATGGGGGCTTCAGGCTGGGGCTGGCCTGATGGGATGCCAGGGTGCTTTAGCCAAAGTGATTAACAGCTCCCTGGCAAAATTCTCCCTCCTGAATGGAGGGAATTGATCAAGGAGCTGAGGTCTGCACCTCCTGCTTGGAAGGACAGTTCCTTGCCATTCCTTCCCTTTCTTTTGGGCTCTTGGGACGAGATCTCTTGTGTTACTCTCTCAAGTGCTGGGTACACACTGTAAGGATAGCTTGAGCAGCAACCAGCTGGGATTGTTAGCAAGAGCCCACTGACTCAGGCACCTTTATAAATAGCAGAAAACACAGAGGCAGTTAATGTCAAAAACCTCCTCTGTCAGTCTTCTGTATTTTGTTAATGGCTTTGGCACTGAAAATGACTGAAATAATGGCACTGAAATGTCCATTGAAGCAAGATATAGCTGTGTCTACACCAGAGCTTTTGTCAGTATGGAAATGTCAGAAAACATTATATTCAGAGCACAAATTGCAAGTATAGAACTGACAAAGTAAATTTTGAACTGTGTACTCAAGTGTAATGCTTGAAACATATTCCAAATTGGCAAGTTGCAACCAATCATGGAACAGAACCAGCGCTCCAAAAACCTGACAGAGCCAATGTTGAAATCTGAATAATTGCAACTCCATTTTCATAGTAATTTAAATGGAAGAAGCATTGGCAGGAATTCATGAATAATTTACATATAAGAATTTAGCAATCTGTGGTGAATAGAAAAATAAATGGCAAATCCAATAAATAAATGATTGTTGTGAATTATTTGCTCTGCTCTGGTGTTTGCTAAGAAGTGTCTTTTTTGGGGGGCTTTCGTAAAATGCTGGATTTGAACTCCTGTTTCTCAGGTAAATGCTGTTTTAAAGCAATAGCAGAAATGTACATATGTGCCAGGGGAAAAAGTAACAAACCACAAGCAAAACAATAGGAATGTGCAACAGAGGCTGTTTTATGAAGAATATATATAAAAAGACCTTATTTTCCACACAGCAGCTGCAATTGCAAAATCTGTAGCCTTAATGAGAAATGTTGGCTGATATATGTAATGATGAGTTACACACTGCAACAGTTTTTAATTAACTATGTATAAAGTTTTAAGATTTATGGAGGAGGCAGCATCTGAAAAGAGAAACTCCCAACTAGCTTGTGTGCCTGTGGGAGTGTGATATTATTTTAATAAACAAGAAATTAATTTACACAGCACTAGTATTTGTTCCTATATAGAATAGATATCTGGTCTGTGTACAAAAAAAGTTACAAAAGATAGTTAAAATAGAAAAAATATTTATCTGGTTTCCTTTACACAGTATTTGAAACAAGATAAAGAACACAATACTTTTACTGGTTGGAAGGTGATGGTTTTTCAATGGTGTTCTGAAAATTTTGTTGATCTACTAAATCTCCTTTTTTTTCATACTCTTTCTGATATAAATTTTGAGAAGTATTACACATCAGTCTATTGGGGTAATGTCTCATAATTCACCTTGTGCATGTGGGAGAACAATTGCTTTTTGGCCCAGAAGTTTGTTTAAATTTGAAAATCTGGGGGACTTTTCTTGGTGGTTTTTTTTGGTTTTTCTTTAGTTTGATCTAGAATGAAAAATCATATTTGGAATAATTGGTGGACGTAGAATTAAAAAAAAAATCCCAGATGACCCTTTTACAAAAGTCTAGTGTTAGAGTTTTCTTTCTTGGCAATAGGGACACTCATTTTGGATGCAGTTTTTTTGTTATGTAGAATCAAACTCTCTCACCTCTAATGAAATCTCCAGCTGTCTTCTGGCCTAAGAATTAAAGAACTTGCTCAAATGACCAGTGGCACTTTCCTTTGGAATATGTGCATCTCCTTTCCATTTGTCTCTTATCCATAACCTTGTAATGTGTTGCAGAACCTAATAGTTGGTTTTTGATTTTTCCTATTGATATAATTCCATGTGTCATCATTTGTGCTACCGGGGAAGAACTGTTGCCTGCCTGTTAAGAGGCTGGTCCATGTTATATAATCATTGCCTAGCTGGCATGGGAAGAGAGCTGTGGGATTTGCTTCTTTGGTGCACTCTATTCCATTCCTGGTAACTATTAAATGCAACTTCTAGGACTTTAAAAATATGATTGTCTAGTTAATGTCCACATTCAGCATGTGCATGCTCATGTTGGTACTACTGAATTTTAAATAGCCTTATTTAATCCTAAATATCAATTTGATTTGGTTGTTTAACATTTTCAGTACTTTATACATGTGCTTGCCCTTGAGATGAACATTCTCAGGGAGTTTCTGTGCCTGTGCCTGATTTCTGTAGGTCACAGGATGCATTTGGAACAAATGAATTTTCAGTACTAGTAGCCAAACCCCATTTCAGTGCAAATCAAAAACTGATGGCTCCTGTACAAGGAGACAATGAAATAAATTTAACATGCTCTGCCTATGAAACGCTTTGTTGTTTCTGAGAGTGGCAGTCTTTGTGACACTGTCTATTGTCAAATGGCGCTTTCAGGTGGTAGTTAACCTTCTGAGACTCTTTTGTGAGTGCTGATCAACTATTCTGGCAGTTCCAGGTTTCTTCCCAGGCAAGTGTTGATGCTTGTGTCAAAATGCTGTTTTTCTGGGATATGTGCACCTTCACCCAGTGTGGTGGTTCAGACCTTTTTATAGAAGAGTAGAGAACTGTGGGCAACTGACAGGTGCCTGCACTGGAGAAAGACATCCTGAGCTCCTACACTGACTCTGGAAAAATTTATTCACAGGAATGGTTGCAAAGCATTGGAACAGACTGCTCAGGGAAGTGGTACAGTCACCATCCCTGAAAGTGTTCAAAAAACGTGTGGATGTGGCACCAGAGGACATGGTTTAATGATGAACATGGTGGTGGGGCTGGGCTGAAAGTTGGACTTGATCTTAAAGGGTATTTCCAAACTTAATTTTTGCATGGTTCTATGGAACTGCCTGGCTGTGTGACTTCAAATGAGCAATTTACCTGGAACTCCCAATATGTTAATACAGATAAAAGTTGCTTTATTTTCCATGGCTATAAAGGAGGGTGTTATAGACACTTCAAAAGAAAAAGGAAGAGAAATGCAGAATTTCCTCCTGGAACAACAAGTGAATGCAGTAGTAAAATAACACTTATTCCTCTGGTGTTTTGGAGGAGGAATGAATAATTGGGAAACAACTCTGGGAAGACAGCTAAGTTGAGCAGTACAATTCATTGTGTTACTGTATGGAAGTCTATGGAAGGATGGTGTCAGCAGGAGAGGGGCTGGAGGGCAGGCACGAGACCTGGGAATCACAGACAGGCTTGGTCTGGAAAGACAGGAACAGATGTGGGGGATGTAAAGAGTCTATATTTTATTTCTTGATTGCTTGCAATGGTTGGCCAGGTAATCTGCTTTCACTAAGCCAGGGCTACTGGGTTCCTGTTCTTTCTGCAAGGAAATGTTCTCATCTGTTGGAACTGGGATTCATCTAAGATAACTGTTCCATGTCTAGGAAATGGATAGTTGGGCTGTGTTGTTTTTGTCAGTTCAGTATCCATTTCCCTGTCTGTAATTTACTCTTCTGTGAAAGCTTCCCTGGTGAAGAATGTTCTCAATCCAGACTTGTCTCTGGCAGGACTTCAAAGCATTAACGGACATCTTGCAGGGTTGTAATGAAATCTGGTTTAGTTCAGCTTTAGAAGGAAATTTTAATGAAGAGTTTTGTAAAATAAAAGGGCTTTGAGGTGATGATCAGGAATTGCTTTCCAAAAATTACATGAGATGAACAAAGTAAAATGAATTATGATGGTAACATCACACTTATATCACTCTGCACTGCAGTACAATAGCAGCCATTGCCTATGCAATAATGAGCATCATCAGTTTCCAGACAGCAGGATTTGTAATAACAGAGTATTTATGTAAAACAGTGAGGGGAAAGAGAAGGGAGGGAGGCAGGGAGGGAGGGAGGCAGGGAGGGAATGAAAGTTGTCGATCAGCCTGAATACACAAAACCTTTGGTACTTCAAAACTAATTTTATTTTTAGTTAATATTCATTGATGCAAGTTCTAGCCTATTATTAAATGAATCTAGTGAATAATTACATCCATCACTTTGAAATGTTTAAGACAAGTGTGGAGTTGTAAAACCAGTCTTTTGTACTGGAATCATCACCAAAATTGAATTGTGGGAACCATGTTGATACCACAGTTTGATCATGTTCTGAGAGTCTGAGGGATCTCAGCACATTCCCAGAGTTGCTCCTGTGCATTGTATTCACATGCATTATCCAACCAGTCTCGATTTCTTGGGAGCCATAAGAAAGTGTGGGGTGTTTCTGTATTCTCATTTTCTTGGCTTCTGTCAGCGTTTGAATGTGACCCATCTGTGGATGAGTGAACGGCAACTGTTTATCCCAGAGTAAAGCACGTGCTGAAACACAAACATGCAGCCTACAGAGGCACTGAGCTGAGTTTAATTAGCTGTAGAGTTCATTTAAACTTCAAACTCCCAAGTTAACTCGCCAGGCAGTGGACTTTATAATACATCTCTTGCTAGATGCCTGCTAGACAGGGGAGCTGATGAGATTATACTTGTTGCTAGGTGATGAGTTCTGATAACCTTTCTGTTCCTATATTTATAAACGTCTCCTGCACTCTCTGATATAGTATAATTACTTATTTACACCTCAGCTCCTGGATGGAACTACTACAAAGTTGCTAAGCACCATGTGTATAAATATATAGCACCGTGTCACTTGAAAACTTTTGGCAACTCGCATTTAGCAAGTGAATTCTCTGTTTGTCACAGTTGCAGCCATTAGCAAAGTGGATCACAAATGAGGTTTATCAGTGTGTACAGACGGATGGGGCTTTATTTGTCACAAGAGACTAATGCTCTGGAAGAGGACATGAGCCGGAAAAATGCACAGATTTAGTGGTTTGGGGTCTTTTTTGCATTCTTTTGTTTTTTTAATGGCTTTATAACCAGAAGCAAAGTAAAGATTGACTGATTATTATCTTACCTCTTTAAGCTTCATAAGCATTATAATCATTATAGTTATTCTAATGTGAAGGAAAAGAGACACTTATTCAAACAGATGTGCTGAGGTTTCTGCATTCTAATGCTGCAAAGTAAGGTGAGGGTGCAGGGAATCCATGTGACTTATTCTCAGTGCAGCCATCAGAGCATTTGCAATTAGTGGTACCTGTACAAGCCTAAGGAGAAATAAGGGAAGATGAGAAATCATGTTTTTTCCTCTATTTTACTTTGACACAAATTTTGTTGTGTTGGCAACTATGATGGCAGATGGAATTCAAGTAATTTTAGGGATAACTGTAATTTATTAAATCTAAGAAAATATCTAGTAATAAAATTTTAGCTACAATACTTGGTAATTGATATATAATTACTGTGTGGTAAGGCCAGAACATGAACAGCAGTGTCACCGAGATCGTCAAGTAATCGTTATTGAGCTGTATGTGTTTTGTTTTTGGAGTTTTTTTCATTGTTCCTTAGTCATTAAAAGAGGCACAAACTTCAGTAGTCCGATGTTCTTTCCTTGGTTTATCTATGTAAACAAATTTCAGGTTGCTTATAAATGATCCTGACTGACAGAATATACTTTCCCTCAGGTCAGTTCTTTTGTGGAAGATGCCAAAGCTTGTCTTTCTTTAAAGTATAAAAGCCTGTGTTTGATGTGAATAGAAACTGTTCTGGGAATGACTGTGCAGAGCAAGATTACATGGTGCAATTTTAATTACATTGTTCTCAGCAGTGCAACTTGTCTGATCTTAGTGTGAGAGTCAAAATTCAAACCAAGGTTATTTGGTTTTGTAACTGTTAGTCAAGCACTGATATTGTTTGAAAGAGATGATAAGTTTAGCAAGTCTAAAATCCAGCAGTGTTTTGAGAGGTGGTTTTCCTCGTTATTCTCAGAAGTTTTGTGTTTTAGCAGGCTGCAATTTAGTGGTTGATTTTTGTGTGGTTTATAGAATGATCTGTGTGTTGTAATTGGCTTGTTACTTGAGTAAAACAAAAGCTTGATTATCGACCCTTTTTGCAAAATTAAATGCAATTTAGATTTTGAAGGCCTTCTGAAAAGCTATTCATAAACTGTGTCCATGACCTTTATTTTAATAATCCAAATTCTAGGCTGAGGACTGAAAAGGAGTGTAGATCTGTTATTTGCATATTTATCAGACCTGTCTGGAGAAATCAACTTTCTACTGCTAAGTCTTAAAAAAAGTTTGAGGGAAGTCACTTGAGAGAACTTGGTAAAACCACTAAGAGAAATTGTTATTCCTCTGTCAGGTTCACTGATGGAGAAGACAAGAAACCAAAAGATTTCCCCTGAAACTGGGAGGAACTTTGTTTCAGTTTTTGCCTGGGAAAGCTGAACAATCTACAGAATAAATGGTTTGAGCAGATTTTCAGGCACGGCATTACTCATTCAGCAGCTGGGAAAATAGGCCAGCAACCTACAGTATCCATTTTGAAAGGAAAATATTGCACAGTGGATTTATTACTCACTCTCATTTCCTTTTATGTATTGTAAACGATGCGTCATTCTCTATTTCTGAAACAAACTCCTACCTCTGAGAGCTGTTTGGAAATTATTTCACATGGCACAGGCTGAAGGCTTTATTCCTGGGGATGTTTTTTAAAAAAACATTATTGTACTTTGGGAAAGATTTTAATAATTATTATCACTCCAGAAGAAGGGCAGCTGTATGTAGATATCCATGTATTTGGGGTTTTTGACATCTCCTAGGATGTACTACCCAATAGTCCGGGTTCTTATTGGAGTGTTGGGGTTAGGAAGCAGGGTGCTGAATTACAGATTAGCTGTCGTTTCACACAGAAGGTGAAACCAACTCCCAAGACTGAGGAGGTGGAGGCAATATTGCCTTGCACAGCATCTGTGGGCAATGTGCAAAAAAGAACTTTGTAGTGATGCCTTGTTTAATGAAAAACTCCTGCCCTTTGACTTCTTGTCTCCATGTACTGCTAGAGCAGGAGAGATATCTCAAGCAATATTTTTTCTCCCATCTCTGATAAAAGCAAGTGTATAAGGGTGTGAGTAGCTGCTGTGGATTTGGTATAGAACAAAAGATATTTTTTACAATAGTAATTTCTTCTTCCAGCCTCAAATCATCGAATTATTTGAACTTTCCACTGAAGGAGCAGGCAAAGCATCCATTCCTCCAGTGAGGCCCCATATCTCATTTCTATCATTTATTCGCCTTCCTTACTAATGGCTAAACTTCAGGCAAATGAAAATGTGTGTGTAACTTAATGAATCCTCTGTTCATCTAATAGAATTTAATAATTTCTCTTAGATTAACTTAAGACCCGTAGAAAAATGGTGTTATTTGAGTGTTGACAGAAGCTTACGCCACTAAAAAAGAAAAAATTAAAAAGGGAAAAAGAAATTATGACAGATCACATTAAGAAATGACAGATCACTGTAATTATAACAAACTGACCTTGAAGATAAACAGTTTTAATTGTGAACTTGAGGGAAAATACCCACATGACCCTAAAATAATTGTCTAGTTAATGGAAAACCCTTACATAAATAAATTTGTGGCTTTGGAGGCATTTGAAACACATCCTGGTGTAAATAAGGTACTTTCTGCACTGGTTGCACTGTAGTTGTTTCCTGTGAGTGATTGCTTGTTGTTACTTTTTGACATCTGCTGGCAGCATTTTATTTATATAGTTAAATCTCCTGGGACACTGTTTCTTTTCTGGAATACAGCCTCAACTGATTAGTTTTCAATCAATTACATATATCAAGAAATTCGGGTTAGTTAGCACTTAGGGTGACTGCTCAAAGATCAGAAGTGTAGTTGTGTAGAAGACAGGAAAGTTCATAGTCAGTAGTACTCTACTTCTTCCAGCTTTAGTCAGCCAGCGTTCAAAGGAAACGATCCATTATATCCCACTGGGAATTCTTGCACAAACTCAGGCTTCCATCCGGTCTCCCTCCACTATAGGATACAATTAATTTAATATCGACCAACTTCTCACAGCAATCTGCAGAGCCACGAACATATTGAATGGATCTGAATGTCTTTGATTCTGCCTGCTTGTGTCTCAGACTCAGCCAGTGAAGATATTGTAGGAATCTAAAGTTAATTTCATCTTAGGCTCTCCTGGGGATCTTTGCAAAATATTATGTAAATCTGCTGAAATGGAATATTATTGATCATTTGCATTGCAATGGGAAACTCTTTCACTGAAACCAACAAAGTTATAAAGACTCTTTTCTACATCTCACTGCTGGGTTTGGGGTCATTTGGGCTGCTCAGAATCAATGCAGCACTAACAGGGAAATGTCATATTCCTGCACAGATGTGACAGTTCCCTCGAGACTGTAGCTTCACAAATGTGGTATCAGTTTGTGTCCTCTGCATTTACAAAGAGACAACAGCTCCAGTTAAACTGAACTGTGTTGTGCTCAGAAGATCAATGACCATGATATAACATCTAGAGGTTTTATTTTTATATTTTTTTCTTCAGACACACTCACTGACATAACATTTTTGTTGAAACAGTAATTTTTCTCTAGGGTTTAGTACAGAATCTATAGCACTGCCTTGCCTTATAATGCAGCCACTGACCCAGGAGATCAGTCAATAACACATCTGTGTTGTAATGAACAAGTCAAGATAACTTCCAACTGAGAACAACTCATTACAGCTCCTTCCACTTGATTAAATTTTTGCCCTAAATAAGACAATGGGCAGCAAAATGATGTGTGAAGGTATCATGTAATGTGAGCTGGTGAAGTCTGTTGGGGGGAGGAGGGAATGCCTTCAGTTTTGATTGTAGTGTTTGTATTTGCCTGTAATTTCAAGCAGCCAGAGAGAGTTGATAGAGCCCTGTTAGTAGAGTCAATTTGTAGAAGAGCATGAGATACTATTGAGGGATCTTCTTTTCCAGAAGAAAGGAAAGAGGGAGCGTGGTGGGAAAAGCCAAGAAGTAACAGTGACCTGGCAAAAGTCAGGAATCCTTGAGTTTGGTGTTGATGGAGACATCTTGTTCACTTGTACTCTGTGCAAACACTTGCTGCTGGAATCCCAAACAGAAACCCCAATGCTGCAGGGCAAAGACATTTTGCTCTGGGCCTGGACTGATACAAGTGGTGATGTCTCTGTTTTCAGGGCAGGGTTGTTCACCTCTAGTTCAGGGTACCTGATCCTAGGAACTCTTCAGGGTACTCGTATCAAACCAAGGGAGGTTGTGATGTGCCAGGAGAAGAGAGGCAGAGCTTGGTGAGATGTGGAAAGATGTCAGAGTACAGTGTTGGGTAGGGCAGAAGGTGAGGAGAGACTCAGAGCAGAGCGTGGCTGATGTGGGATTTTGGTGTGGAGAGAGTCACAGTTTCTGCAATCACACATCAGACCCATCACACAAAGGCAGAGAGACCCTTCACTCAGGTATCACTTATGGTGAGCTGTGCTACAGAATTTCCAGTTAACAGCAATTTTCCAGCTCTGGGCTGTAGATGGTAGAGAGGATATGCAGCAGAAATACCAATGTGATTCTTCTGGTAAAAACATCACGCCTTTCTTTGGCTGCAGCTGGCTTCTGGGTGAAATCCCTTCTCTTTCATCATCTAAAGAAGTTTATTTCCTCTCTGTGATGTGTGCTTGCAATGAATTTTGACAGCACAGAGAAAACTGTGGCTATTAATAGGTACCATTTCTCCGGTGGGAAGGGCGTTCTCCAAGGGGCAGATATGGACACCCCAGTGCCCCATGGATGAACTGTTGGCCTGATTTCTGCATCAGAACGGGGCTCTGCACAAACTTAATCATCACACATAAACCACACAGGGATGCTTGCCTGTTTAGGTGATCAGTTCATTTTTGTATACTTTAAAAGTGTGTGCAGGGATGAAGTCTATTGTTTAGTACTTGTTCTTCCAGAGAAGTTGAACGCAAATAAGTATTTGTCTTAAGCAGTTCTTGTTATATTGTGATGAACATTGTGCTGTTGTTCGTATTCCCTCAGTTTTTGACTATCTGGTTGCTAAATAAGTCATCATTGTAATTTACTTCAGGGGCACATAAGGAAATTATATAAATACAAGACAATCATAAACATGCAGTGCGAGATAATAACCCACTGTTTTGTTTGATTTGTTAAAAAAAAATCATTCTGTAGCAATTCTACTGCAGAATAAGAATTTATCATTAAACTGTATAAAAACTGTCAAAAAGGGTTTTCATAAAATTAATTTCGTTCATTTTATTAAATGTTCAATAAGTTTTTTGGTGTAAATACTTTAGTCACTCCGTTTATAAGCCATAAAGGTTTTATAAGCCATAAAGCCATTATTTTTGCAGCACTTTTAGATATGAAATAACAGTATCATCATATCTTTAGGAGTAACCTCTCTGACTTAACTGTTGACAGTGTCTTGTCTGGACATTATTTTGCCCCCAAAAGTGTCAGGGGGCAGCACTGTTGTCCTTCTATCTTTTTCCCTTCTGCTGTTCAGGAATTTCTGCAGAAAAACCAGCAGAGACACACAGAGAGTGAGCTCACTGCCAGAACTCGTGTTCCAGAGGTGTTTTTGAAGGCACCTCAAAGGCAGGGGAAGAAGCTGTGTCTCCTGATGGAGAGTAGTGCTGGTGCTGGTAGTGGATGTGACAGGTTCCTCTCTTGTTCTTGGATGGATTCAGGTGCTCCAGATATGTTGGTCACAGGTAGATTTTATCATCCCCACGTTGCCAGGATAATTCAGCTCCTGAGGCCTCCCAGCACTTTGTGTTTCTGCAGTTTGGGCTGCCGTGAGTCCCTGGACCAGGATTTGCCATGAGCAGCATCACGTGGGGCCTGTTCCCCTCCCCAGACACTTCCCTGCTGTTTTCAGTCAGTGCTCATTGCTAACGAGAGCCTCGCTAGGTCATGGTGCTTTATGAATTTTTATATCCAACAACAGCACTCTGAAGCATTTCCATTTGCCTCAACATCACTTTTCTCTCTTTGTAGTTAATGAAGCTCAGCTTCGCCAGTCTCTGTCTAACTTCCCTGTTTTGCTAATGTTGTTGAGCAGGGAGGACTTTTGAGCAGAGCTGAGGGATCCCTGCTGGGCTGGGAAGTTAAGTTGCCTTTGTGCAGCTGTAATGTACTTTTCTTGCATCTCTAGAACTCTCACTGATACAGCTCCCGACTTGGGGTTTCAATATGATCTAAAGTTATTTGTTAAAAAGGATAAGAAAAAAAAAGGCACAGGGTAGTATTTTTTTGATGCTGTAATTCCCACTGATTTGAGCAAGGCTGAGTTATATTTACAAATAGGATCCTAATCTTCATTGATAGAGTAATTAAGTCTATATTTTTAATGTGAAATTTCCTCACTCAGGAACCATTTTGTTTCTAGTTATGATCAACTAACAGAAAATTATGAATACCTGTACATAGAGACACACAGAGTAAGTTTTGGTGGGCTTATAGATAAACACGTGGTTTTATTTATTCAGAATACCTCTTCAGAGATTTAATCAGGGAGAAAAGTATGGATTCCGTATTTCTGTTCAAAACAAATTAAATGTCTGAGAATTAAACTCAGGAAAAAATTACTTTGGAAGTGGAATATATCAGGCCAACATATACTTTTGAATATAAATCTATTTCAGGTTATTGTCTTTTTATATGGTTTACAAAAAATGCAAGTGCTAACCTTTCAATGTTTTAAAATGGTGTTCTTTAAAACATCTGTGGTTCATTATCATAAATATCAGAGTAGTGTAGAAACCTCACAAATGTGATATATAGTAACACTGAAAATGGGACGCACTGAAATGATGAATCCCAGGAACCTTAGTTTTTTTGCTGAGATATATAAAGGTTAATATTTCCAATCACAACTTTTCCCAACATTGCAGTAATGGACTTGGGATCCTGCACAACTTTTTCCAATAGGTCTTTTGATGAAGTCAGTGATTAAAGTCTTGGGATGCATGCAGGTATTGTTAACAATGAATTTTGTTTGGTGGAAAGAAATACTGTATACAATTCACATGAGTGAGTTTTTAACAAAAAGGAGTAAAAGTCTAACACAAGAGGCTGAGAAATGAACATGAGTGACACTCGTGTTGTTTTTCATTGGGAGCTGCTTGGCAGCATTTTCATTTTGCTTGCATGGAGTTTTGGAGCCTGTCTCATACCATGTGGCATATTAGGCACAATAAAGATGTTCATTTGGCAGCTGGAGCATGACTAGGAACATCAAAAGAGTCATATACGCATCAATAAATGAAGAACTCCACTCTCATATAAATAAATATTAGATCATGGTTTTAATTGCCCGTTGAATTCCTGTCAATAAGACACGTTCGCTGATCACGTCTGGTGTAGCATCACCAACCTTTTGGCTTGAGGCTAGAGCTGAACTGTTACTGTGACTCATTTTTTGCCCTTTTGTAGCACCCTGAGCAGGGAGCACGAGTCGTTTTGTTGCGAGTGCTGTACAGACACAGAGCAAACACGGGGCCTTTACCCTGAAGAGTTTACAGCCCAGTTAAGCTCCTCAAGCTCTGACACTAAGCGAGTGTGCAGGAGAACATGGGGTTTTGGGGGGTGTGGCCCCTCTAATTAGGCTGTCACTCATCCATCCCGTTATAACGCAGCTGGGGAGTGGGAATAGCACCAGTTATCCATCTCACGGCTTTCCTTGCACCTCATGTCTTTGACAAACACATGAACATCATAAACATCCTCACACAGACCATATGTTAGCAGGGCTGCCAAGCAGCACGGTGTTAGATACTCAGAGACCACCTTTTCAGTTCAGGCAGACACTTTCCACAACTGATATCCACAACTTCTGTCTCGTTTCTGGTTACACTTCTTAGTACTTGGAGGACATAAGGAGGAATTAATTAATCAATCACACTTTATTGTTTTTACATAGAGATTTGTATACTTTATGGCTTTATATTTATGGCTTTGTGTACAATGCAAGATTTTTTTTTTTTCACCAGAGAATAAGAGCTAAAAATCCTACTCCCCTTGTATTTAATGGGCTATGCTTTTTTAAAGCAATGGACTGGTTGGGTAAGAGATAGTTGTAGGGCCAGGGATGGGAAATCTGAGTAAATTGATGAAGCTGAAACTCCTCAGAGCTCTCCTGAGTGCCTGGCAGGGAAGGTAACCATGGTCAGTGCCAGGGCCTGACCTCAGGCTGTGTAGCTGCTACTGGAACCTGCTATGGGCAGCCCAAGCAGTGCAAATTTTGGGTATTTGCACTGGCTCTTCCGCAGGAGCTACATGAGTTTAAGGTAAAAAACATTCCCAGTGAGGAGCATCATGAGAATGTCTGGGAATGCAATGCAATCTTGTGTGATATTCCCTGGCCTGCCCAGTCCAGGAGACAACATCCTGATAAAGTTCATGTTTGATCCTAACTTCAGACTAGGGGTTTTATCTAAGGCTACAGTTCTCTTCAATTCTCTTAACAATTGGTTTCAGCTCCATCCCGGTTGGTCCTTAGGCCAAATAATCTTCAATATTCTCTATCCTTATGATTGCATCGCCTCCTTCCACCCACGTCTAATTTCTCTCCTACATGTCAGTACTTCTCAGAGCCTTTTCATTTTCTTTCTTTCTCCTTGGTATTAACCTCACCAAATACTCTTTTTTTCTGTGGTGGAACTGGGAATTGAAAGCATCAGTGCTTTTGGATGAGACATAGTGAAAAAAACCCAGTTGACCACTTTCAAAAAACTCTGCTTTGGTCCTTGTTGGAAAAAGTTGCAGGGTTTTATAAAACAAGATGAATAGACAGCAAAATATAAAAGGTCTAAAAGCATCAATTTTGTAGTTCCAAGGGAATATAGAACATGCATTCCACTACTTCTCCTGATTCCACGTGTCAAATCCCTCTTGCTTTCAGCAAATGAGCTGATGAAATTCTGGTTTTCAGTCCCTCTGCGAATCAAATGATAGTTCTCTTGCCCTAAAGTAAAGCAGAAGAAATGGGAGCAGTTTTTGGTTAAAAACACTTAAACCTTGTGCAGCAGCAGATCCTTCAGGTGCTGGGGGAGTTTTTCTGCAAGAGGCTGTGGTGGCTGTCAGTGTTTGTACAGTGGGAAGAGGACGGTCTGGTGTGAATTCACAGGGTCACAACTTCGTGGCGTGGCTTTCATTTTGTCTTGCTCTCAAGACATGCGTCTATTTTAATTGGCAATTAAATTAATCTTCCTCAAGTCATTTCTGTTTGGCCAGAGATGGTAATTAGTAAGTGACCTCCCTGTCTTTATCTTTACCCACAATCTTTTCCATCTTTCTCCCCAGTTCTGCTGAGGTGGGGAATTGAGAGAGCAGCTGGGTGGGTGGCTGGGTGCAGCCCAAGGCCAACCCTCCTCTATTGCTTTGGTAAATAGTGTCCCATGACTCATTTTGTGCCTCAGTCTCTTTGAATGTTTGAGATTTTTGCCTTGTTTAATTTTTAATTTAACTGATCTCTTCAATATTCATCATAAAAAGAAATTGTGTTAAAATTCTGGCAATGGTTCCTTTTCCCTGTGATGCTCTACTTTGGGATTCAGCCCCAGTGAATGCCCAGAAGGGAGGGATCCCCCCAAGTTCCTCTGGCAACCCCATCTGGAGATAGATGCAAAGCTTGACGAAGTGGATTTCTGTGTAACTTCCCAGGAGCGTTGAGTGGCCACTCACTATGAGATTATTCCTCTGCTTTTAGAAAAATTATAGAGATTACATACTCAGGGAGACCTTAGGTATTGGCCATGAGAGACTCTGGGATTGTCTTTCTTCCTTTAAAAAAAATGACCCAATACAAGGAGTCTATAGAATGAATTTAAACCTTTATGCAAAGTGCTTTATTTTCAGTAAAACTCCATTGTTGTTGATTTTATGTAGCTGGTATCCCTGTATGTAGTCTTTTCTGAAAGAGTGTAATGCAGTTTTAAAAGATCCAGTGGAAATGAAATATAAAATAAAAATTGTGAGATCATACATGTAAAGTGAAAATTCTGCAGCAGCAGTAACTTGAGGAGCAGGTAGGGAATACAAAACAGATTGTCTGCAGAAAAACCTTTCACATGCAAATATATTGTTCAGAGATGTCAAAACCTGAAAAGATTGTTTAACAATTGCAAGTTTGTAGTGAAGATCTCTTAATCATATAGCTGATAGTTAAAATCACTAATATTTTATCCAGTATTTTGTGCAAAGTGAATCTACCTGACTCAGAGAAGAAACTTGAGGCAAAGTCTCAAACCTTTGTGCTTTAGGGACATTTTTCTCTTTATGCCAGCCTTCCTAAATATTTTAAACCTTCCATGTAAAGTGAAACAGGATTATTGACAGCTACTGTTTAATTAAAAGTTATCACAATCCTTAGCTCATGTACTGTGTGACAATCCTGGTAGTACGAAATATTATCATTTGTTTTTTCTGTTACGTAAAACTTTTGCAGTAGACCGGGGCTAAATATTCTGTAAACAAGCATGTCTAAGCCTAAAGATGTAGTGAATATCTGAAAGCACTTTGCCAGCAGAAGGGCCTGTAGAGATCTTGGAGCATAACGAGGTCTCTATTACTGCTGCTCCATTTGTGGAACCGGGTGTGTGGAACTCCATTTGATTGGAGTGATCACAAAAGGTTTATGTCCGAAGTGGTTTGTTTATCCCCTACCCAGTTAGAATGGTCAAAACCTCTCCATCCTCCTGAAAGCGCATAGTCATAAATTTGCTTATGAAGCAGAGTCACATAAATATAAAATTTCTTTCATAGTTTTTCTCCTTAGACTGAGAGACATTTCTTCCCAAAATCTGCAGACAAACTAACAACATAAAGCTATCGGAATTCTATGTTCCAAAGTGGATACTTAAAATGTGCATTTTCTTTTTTTTTCTCCTTTTCTTTTTTCTCCCCAGTGAAATTTGATGACTGCAAGGGGAATAACAAATTGAACTTTGAAGTTTCTAACCCAGACTTTGTGGTGGAACCTGATGGGTCTTTGGTTGCACTAAGGAATGTGTCAGAAGCTGGCAGGGCCTTGTTCGTCCACGCGCGCTCGGAGCAGGCCGAGGACATGGCACAAATTTTCATTCTTGAAGCAAATGAAAAGCGGGGTACATTAAAGGTAAGATAAATACAAAAGATTTTTTTAAAGTGGAGACTCTGCTAAATATTTACGTATGTCTTCTAGGATTGTAAGCAATTTTAATCTGTTAGCAGAGATCAAAATCAGTCTTCAGTCCAGATATTGCTGTAGCATTTTAGCACTTTGTTTAATTTATGATACAAATTTTCCAGGTTTTGGAAGATGTATTGCATCTTCAGGTGTAGATGGTAAATATTCATAAAGAATTTATTCAAATGAAAGAGTACAAGTATTAAAATTGACTGGTTCTTCCAGTGTACAGTGTGCCACGTAACCACAGTTTGGCCATAATTAAAAACGGAAAATCATAGTCTTAATGTGTAATTTAGAATTTACAGAACTTTCACATTCACTCTGAGTACGTGGGAAATAATTCTTTGCTGTGATATTTTAATTTTCATATAGTTCTGCTTATCTGACGTCGTTATGTGTTAAACTGCTTAAACATCTGCACCCAAACAGCAACACATACTCATACTCTGTCTCCATAGCTGGTGATTTTTGTTCTGCTCTGTCTGCTGAATGTTGTGTCCTTTCTTTTCCCCTTCTGAGTTTCAACGTAAAACAAACCTCATTCTACAGGGGATAAAACACCTCACAAATTGATTGATTTGTTTACTTTGCACCCCTGCAAGTAACCGAAGGAAATGTGAGAGAGCCCTCACTCCTGTGTGCTGGCATTTAGGAGAGACCAGGCAAGACAGTGCCCTACTAGACAATTAAGTCTGGTACCTTTACAGACCTATAATTTCACGGAACTATAAAGACACCAAGATAAAAATGACTGCTCCATTGTCTTGATTTGGTATTTAGATGTTGGGTTGCCAGCATTCTCATTATATTCCCAACAATGTATTAGAACAATTTAAGTCTTTCATTAAAAAAACAAATTATCTTGAGGAGAAAGGTTGAACAAACTTTTGAAAGTCAGTGGCTGAGGAAAGGTTTTGCTCTGCACTTTAAGCAGCACATGCTGTGAATATGGATTGCCAGTGGGAGAGAAAGTACCAGAATGTGTAACTGCAGAAAGCGGATCAGAACACTGAAATGGAATTTAATTTTATTTAAATATTCTGTTTCTTCACAAAATTAAATTTTAACACAGTCATACTTGAGGGAGCCTCTTACGTGGAGGAGCTGTGAGTTTAGGACCACAGACTGCCAAATTCAGAGTAGCAATTTGCAGGATCCTACACTTGCAGGAGCAAGCTGGGCACTTGGCTGTCCTGTGCCTCAGACTAGTAAGACTTGCTCCTTCTGGTGCATTCACAAGAATGTTCAAATGATTTTATTTTGAAATCTTAGGAGCAGTTTCAAAATGGAGATTCTCATTCTCTAGTTAGAAGTTACCAAAACCACAGAGAAGTTTGAGATGTCTCTGACAGGAGGTCTGGAGTTAAACTTCAAGGGATTGGTTTATGTGTGAAGATCTGACTCTCTGAGAATCATATTCTGAAGTTTTATTCTGGTTTTCTTAGAGAAGCAATGTCTTTGAGGGGAGGTATTCTATGGAAGTTACAATTTAGAGGAAATCTTGTCTCTTGGGTAGCAGTCGCCAGATAAGAATTTGCACGGACTATGACACAGCTTTGCCAGTGACCTTTTCTCTTTATGTCCTGTTTGGGTTCTGGGTAGTCTCCCCTCAGAATGTTCCAGCAGTATTAATTAATGCCTAGTGTTGAAATCTATTGCAGACTACATTCGAAAGCCAAGCCTGATTTGGCCCCACTCCTGGATTCTGTTCCAACCACATTGTGTTGCTTCAGAGAGAGAAAACCTGTCTAAATCTGTCATATTCTGCCACTTGCCAGTCTTTCCTCACAGGTGACTCCTCAAAGCAATAACACAACATCATCTCAACCTGCGTTCACCACCCCTTCATGGATTTTGATATTCAGCTCATAACCAGATGATGCCCATGTAGCCTGGGGATCCTTGGTGTCTGCAATGCCATTGAGAGTTGCATGATGCCTTATTGTGTCCTGGGAAATCCATCCAGTGAGGATCATCCCCTTCTCCAAGGGAATATAAAGATATTTGGGGCTGGCTGTCCTACTCTGGCCTCAGCCACTTCTCTGTAGCTGTTACATCAGTATTTTTTCCCAACCTCTTCATTTATTTGCCTGTTTTAAACACAACACAGACAGTGTTGTCTTTGTGTTTGTCATACTTGAGAAGGATGTAAAGATTGCAGCGTCCTACCTAAAGTGATTTTATGATAAATTTGAACTTAATCCTGTACTTTTGCAGTCTAAATATGTCAGCATGGAAACAGCAGAACTGCTCCATCTGTTTATGCAAGGAGCCTTGGCTAAGAAATGCTCAGATGGAACCTTAGTAATTCAGCATAATTCTGTGGGGTTAAGATGAGCTCATGCTGGAGCAGTGCTTAGCATTCAGTACTTGGAGAACAGTACCTTGTCTAATTAGAGGATAAGTAGTTCTTAAGTATTTCCCCACTGCCAGCAACTGCCATTTCTTTTCTGAAAGCATGTAACCTACATCTGTGAAATCCCATTGTTAATGTTTCTAATTGCAGATTCCCAACATGTTTGGAAATGGCTCTCAACAATGGTCTCTAATGTGCTGACTGGCAGTCTGAGCTTAGGAACAGACAGTGTAGTTCCTAAAACTTTCTGATTGCTACCAACCATACTTTGGATGAATATGGAGATTATTTAGAGGTGCAATCTGGAGTGTGCAGAAAAGCTTTTGGTATTCTAGTGGAGAAGGGGTGCAGTTGTCTCCTGCTAAAGGTGGGGGATGATTCCAGCTGGCCTCACCAATCAGTCCTATGTGATTAACTAAATTAACTTCATGGCCAGAGTATAATCAGCGGCTGTTGGAATATCACTTATTATTTAACTGTTATTTGCATCTGAAGGGCCTGTTTGCTTACTCTTCTGCCAAAACATAATAGATCTGCAGAGCCTGCAGCTTTCCATCCAGGGGTGGCCACGACTCCATCACGGGCAGGGAGGTGGTTCCTCCGCATCATCAGCCAGCTTGGCCACTGCTCTCTGATCACACAGTCTTTGCAGAGTCTGAGACACAGGAGCAGACACAGCACTGCTGCTTTTCCTGATGTCTGGTGTTTCTGCAAAACACCCTGTGAATCTCTCTACTTACAAATATGCCTACCTGCTACAGAGCAGAAATCTGTCCATCAGATTCCAGCTGGAATTGCTTCCTGCAGCCCGCTGGTGGTGCCCCCTTCCTCCCATGATTTTGTATAGATAACACTGGTCTCTGTCTTGGGGAGTATTCCCAAAAACCATTGCTGAGAAGCATGTAGGCTGTGAGTGCACAGAAGAGTTGCCATGAGCCTGTGGAAGGGGTAACATTCCTCTTCATGTGCCTGTCCACACTTGGAGCCTGATGCAATCGGAGTGTTCAGTGGAAGAAAGGCAGCTCATGTGCATTCCCCATGGAGCAGGGCTGGCCAGCAATGGGACGTTCCCCAAGGAGCAGGGCTGGTGGGATGTGCAGAGCTCTGCTCGTGCTCTGCTCTGCCCAGCGTTTGCTCCATCCCCTCTCGCACAGTCAGGATTGGAATGCTTGGTGAAATTAAAAAAAAAAAAAAAAGTAAGAAACGTGGAAATATTTTGATTCACCCAGGATTCCCAAAATGAACTTTGGGTTCATTCTGAATAATTCATAGAATTGCTAAGCCTCAAATCCCTAATGGAAAAATAAATCACTCACAAACCCTAGCTGAGAAGAAACTGGCTGAGCCAATGACTGGCAGCATTTTTTCTTTTGTAACTTGTGTCTTGTCCAATGCTTGATGCCTGCTTTGTTTTATGGAAGAAGTAGGACAACTGAAAGTTGGAAATTTCATCACATCTGAACATTTGTCCAGCCATTAGTGGATTTATGTATTTATTGAAAGAGTCAAGTTTTGTGGAAGACAGAAAGCATAGCCAGCCTTTTGTAGAGCCTCATAAAATAAATGATGAGTTGCCAAAGGTGGCAAGCTGGGACTTCAACTGTGTCCACTAAGGCTAAATAAAATGGTTGCCTGCTAGTCCTTTTCCCCCTCTGTAATCTAATGCTGGTTTTAATGAACATACCCTCAGTATACTGGGAGTTAAAAGGAAACCTTGGGAAACAATCTGTCTCTGCCTTTTTCTGTGTGTTGGCAGCATTTTTAATTTTTTTTCCCCTTATTTTTTCTTCCCCACAGCAAAGGGAGTTATTTAGGACTTTTATTTGTTACACCATTACAGACACAGGGTGAGGGGTGGAGGGGAGTGAGATATCAAAAGTCTGGCACCAAAGCAGATAAGAGGGCAGGCAGATATTCAGAAATTCCAGGCTGGTAGTAACTTCACTGTATGATGCTCAGCAGTCTTCCATACAGAAGGATGAAATGATTAAATAGAAACTGTCAAACCCTCAGGACACATTTCAGGCACTAGATAGAAAAGGAATAGGAGAAAGAAAAGAAGAGATAAGAGTGAGGAGCACAGCCTGAGCCAGCATGTTGTAGACAAAGTTTAAAATCAACTCTAGCAGCAGCTCAGATTGAAGGAAATGAAGTTGCCCCAGTCCTGCCACTTTGTCCAGTGCACTTTGTGCCAGCCAGGGGCTGGGCAGAAAGGCTGCTGCTGTTTTCCCCTTTGTCAAACCATTGCTTTTCCCAACACCAGCACTTGCCTGTGTTTGTTGCAGCAGTGACAGGAGCCTCAGCAGCCTGCTGAAAACATCCCCAGCTGCCTTGCAGACCTACATTCTGATTCCTAAGTCCCTGCCTGGATGGATGCATTTGTGCAAGGTTCTTTCTGCCTATGCATGTTTCCTAAAGAATCAAACAGAAAAAAATGAAACTAAGCTCCTTGGATTTAAACCTTAGCATTTCTTGTTTGTGTCTTGCTCTCTGCTTATCCCCACAGGATAGAGATTGCAAATATTATGGATATGAGATAAAAAGTGCCTAGAGCCTTAAATCCTACATGTATGGCTTTCTGCCTTAGAACAGATGATAACGGATCAATAATCTTATTATGAATCAGGATTCTCTCACAGCAAAAAATATTCAGGCAAGGAAGTGTGAATAGTTGAGTTTAGTCATCTGGCAATTCAATAAGTTATTTGGAAAATAAGATCAAGAATCAGCCTCTCTGATATAGCAGGCAATCGTTCCCATTAATGTATATTAGCATTTTTCAGTTTAGAATAGAATTCCAAATAGGCTGAAAATGACTGTGCAGAGGTATGGAGATGGACTCTCATATGAGATATTGACAAACAGGCTCGAAGAGTTCCATGTTATTAGATTTTGCATAGAGCAGTTGCTGCAGAAAGTGATGCACTGCATAAATAAAATACCATGCTTTGCATTTAATTTTAAGGCACAAAATAGAATAAGTCACAGCGGGTGCATCAATATCTGCGATATGTTTATGAGTTATTGTACTGATCAGAACAGTGTATAGAATACCATTTCCAGGAAAGCTGTGGAGATCTTTTGCCTTTGGATATGAAAGTGTCCTTCGGGCATATAAAGAAGGATTTTCTTAAAGATCAAACATAAAAAAAATGTTCATTTTCTCACTTTTGTGTTCAGTTTAGCAGAAAGTTTAACATACTAACATTCTCCCAGCCATTAAGTTATTAAGTTGTTATCACTTCTGTTACTTTTGTTATCACACTGCAAACATGCATTGTCTGGAGTTCATGCATAAAAGACTGAGGTAAAAGTGATTTTAGAATTTAATACCTATGTATTGATGGCATTTTGCTAAATGACTTTTCCCTGCTTTAACCACCATTGAATAGATGCTTTTTTTTTTTCCTTCAAAGTCTGCAATGCTATGTTTTGGATTTCACAGAATACATCTTAATTAATGTCAATGAAAGCAAGAGCTTGTCCTCGTGAATGGGTCATTCTGTAGTGTCATTTAGCTGCCTTTTAAACAATATTTTAATAAAAATCCTCTGTGCAGACCACTTGCTGTTGGGGAAACAACAAAGAGCTCCTTTTATAATTCTATGTAATCTGTTTTCCATAGAGATTACACTCACCTATTTTCCCTTTTCATCCTTCAGCCTGATCCAGAACCTGCTGAAATAATCAGATTCCAGTGGGCTTTAGATCAAACCCTGGAAGCAGGAGCTGTGCCTGGCAGTGCTGTGTGGACGTGGCTCCCGTGCCCCTTTGTGGGCAGTTTCTGGGTGACCCTGCAGTCCCACAGCCACACGGAACAGCTCTGGTTTTCCATGAGAGCCGCACTCCTTGTTTGCTCAGCTCTGCAGCCTCCCCTCACCTCTATTGACAGGCTTGTGCTTCCTCAGGCCTGGACTGAATTTATCCTTCCCCAGCACCAAAAAAATGCAGGTTTCATATACACTGGCTTTGGAGTTTGCTCTGACAAAGATCCATTTATCTGGGAATTATTATGGTGCCAAGAGATGTGGCAGTTGCCATAGCAACGATTACATATTGTGTTGAATACCAGAGTAAATGCTATAAAGAACAGGAGCCACTGGTGGTTTTCATTAATTTAATGTTCCTTTTTTGGACAAAGTGTGACTCGTAAGTTTATTCACTCTATGTGTAAGTGCTTAGATCAAATGTGTGGGCTCCCTTTCCTTCTATTTCCCTCAGTGTGCAACTTCAGCATGTAAATGAGAAGTACTTGGTTATTTAGGGAGAGAAAAATGGTCTTATAGACTGGAAACATGAATAATTGACTGTGAAACAAGAAGGTGTTAACTTCCGTGAGTGTTTAGTGCTTTTCTCTATGAGTAATCTACATTCAGATTTTATGTGAGCCCGGGATGTATTTATCCAGGAAAAGGGAATTTGTGCTTTTCAGTAGCAAGCAGAGCTAAGACAAGTATTGAATATGTTTAGCAGTGATTCAAAGGTGAAATTAGATTATTTTTGAAACAAATGCAAACCTCGCTAATGATTTCAAATTATTTACTTAATTTAATGTTCCGACAAGCAAAATTTTTTGTAAAGAACGCATTTTATTAAAAACAGCTACAAACATAATTCCTTTCAGCCCTGAACTGCGTTTGGGCTGCTCAGCTGGTTCTCCCTGCTGCAACAGGTACCATCCGCAGGACATTTTCACTGTGGCTTGATGTGTTTCTACTGTAAACTTCAAGTTTCTGCGGAAGATCAGAGCCAGATGCAGTTCTAGAATGCAACCAATTTTATTCTATTTCTTTTAAAACACACTTAGGTCTTATCCTCCATCCACAACACCTCATGGCAAAGCTTCCGTAAATCTCAAAGAGAGAAGTTATTCGAGGATTGCTGAAGTCTTGCGTTTGAACTAAAATTCATCCTGGCACGTGGTGCCGAGAAAATACCTCTTTACTTCTTGTGACTAAAACACTTTATGGGAGTTTGAATGGTAGCTAAGTTGTGTGAAGACATTTTGAATTTAATCAGCTTCTCTTTGTGTTCTATTACACTAACTGTAAGAAAAATTCCACTAAATTTTGTGGATGAGTGATAGACCATCATGCACTGACATATAATTTTTTTTCAATTATTTTTTGTCTTGAGTCCAGCCTGGAAGTATTCTGGAATAGATAAAACTATGACAATCCTATGTGTTAATCTTCAGAGATTGATGGAGTTTTGTGGAAACCTGTGCCAGAGGTGTGGGGGAAATTTAAAGAAACCCTTTGTTAAAGGTTTAAATTTAAAATTCATGTAGTAATTGAGGATATAAGTAAGAAAGCAACAGGCTAAGCATGATTTAGTAGAACATTTAGCAAGATCATAAAGGATAAGTAGATGTCTCTTAGGATATGTAACATCTTTCATTTATAAAGTGGCTTTCATCCTGCAAGATCCTTAAAGTGCAAGTGTAAAGTACACAGGGACAGAATGTCTGTGTGATGTCTATACACACACAGCAGTAAAAAGAGGTATTTGCATAGATGTCTTTATTTTTTGCTACTTATTTCATGACACTTTTTCACATCAGTACAGGAACAGAGTCTTAAAAGAGGGATTTGAGAAAAGTGCCCAGTGATTTTGATATGATATTAGAATTGTCATGGCAGCCTTAATGTCCTCAAATCCATCGTGTAAAAGAGATGTTACAGAAACCAGAAGAACATGCGAGACTCATGGTACAGCAGAAAAATTGTCCATTTCTTCCCAGCTCTTCTCTCATCCAGCGTCAGGAGTGATGCAGGCGTTGTGTGACAACTATCCCAGATCCACCCAAGAGGTCCCAGGTTTATTAAGGAACAGAGAAAATTCCAAGAGGAAATCAAACTAAATTGTGCTCAAAACTAAACCCGAATCCTTGTGTTAGAGACACAAAATATTGCTGGTGATTTCCCAATATAAGCTTTTACCTCAGCTTCCAGAAGCAGCGTGGATTTGAGAGAGAGACAAAATAGGAGAAATTATTCACATGGAAAGATGATTCCCTGAGTAAGAGTTTAGAAATTTCTCTCCATCAGACATCAATAATAATCCCTCATGATTGCCCCAATATTTCCACGCTGATTTTCACAACCCTGAAGGAACATTTATTATGGTTATTACAGTAACACCTATCTCGGCACACATCTTAAGCATTCAATGGAGCATCACGGGATAAAAATCTACATTTGTCCTGACCTAAGAATTGATTCTGCCTTTGCAAGGCCAGGGGAGTCCTTTTGGACCAAAAACTCCTTATTTGTTGATCATTACAGTTTTGTTGCTTTTGCAATTCTTCCTTTGCATTTTATTTTGCAGCTATTTTTTTTCAAAGTGCCTTGAACAACTCGGCAATTTGAAGAATGACAGAGTTAAAGATTAGTGTGACTTGGTATCTCCATAACAAACAACCCTGCTAATGCTTGCAGTCATGGAGTTATTAATCATCCATCTCCTCAGTTATTTCACCACCAAATCAAACTGAATCACCTTTGCATTAAGCAGTTGATTCATCTGAGAAAAAAATAGTTTTTCTACTTGGTTTATGCAGTTTCTCACTGAGAGGTCACCCGGGGTAGTGGTTGCACAAGAAGAGAGTGCAGATGTTTAGCTCAGTTTAAAATCTCTCTAATGGTGCCAATGGCACTGGGAACTATGGAATGTTTTATGTGGCCAGGTACCCCGTTCTACAGTCAATGTCAAGGCAGTGTGGATGAAGTGCTTTGGGTTCCCTTGTCTCTTAAAAATGGTCAAACAAGTTATGACATGACCTGTGCATTTACAAACAGAAGTCTGGAGCCTTATTTTTGTGTGTGGGTGTGAACTTTGTGTGCGGATTAGTCACATGTTCTATGAGTATAAATGCATAAATGAAGAGATTTTATGGAGCTTTAAGGACTCTGCTAATAAGGAACATCACAGACTTAGGCATTTTCATATCCTGCTGACGGTCAATGTCTTTTCAGGGCTGCTAGAACAAGTGTGCAAAATATATCCGTCAGATGAAGGTTTACATGCTTAACAGACTTACTGATGATAATCTATGAGCTATTAAAAAAAAATCCAATTTTTCTTTCTTTAATTCTCCTAGAACCCCTCTGATGCTGTATGTTAGCTTACTGAATGTTTGTTGGGCTTTTTTTTTAAGTGCTAAACACTTTTGTGCTCTGTAAGGATTTATCCTCTCATCACCTGGGAGAGAGGTGATAATACAAGCTTTTTAAAGATCTAGAAGACCATACCAAATTTTCATTCTCAGATATTGGCACAGAAACTTTTTGTCAAGGGACTTCCAGAGTGTGATCCAGTAAAGTATTGGACTATGCTGGGAGATGACAAAGACTTTACATGTGCACTGATATCAGGGTGCATTGGTACTACCTGAGTTTTTTGGCCAATCCAAAAAAGAAATATTAGCAAGAAATCAGTTCGTGCTTGCACTACTAATACAGCTTAAAAGGCTCCATCAAAATGCAGAGGGTTTCCTTCATGCTCAGCAGCGTGGTGATAAAGTAGCATGTCACCCCTCTGAAACAGGGACCTCGAGTGCTCTCCCGAGCCAGATCATTTCGGTTTGGATATTGCTGAACTCCAGGACAAAAAATCCAATAAATTCAAAATTCCTGATTGGCTGATAAATACTGTGCATTGCAGTTTCTTCTCTGCATAGAAAGAATATTCTCATACCTGTGACTTTCTTCTTTTCCCTGAAGATGAAATAAAAAATAAAAGCTAGTTCTGCTTCATGACTGCTGACAGACTGTGTTGGTGACAAAACCCCTGGTGGGACCAGGTTACTTCGTGAATGTGTTCCAGTGTGGCAGCATCTGCAACAAAAATATTCAAACTAAATCTGTTCTTAGTGCTGCTCTTGCTGCAATCAACTTATGCTGTAGATTAAGATGATTATTACGTTAATATTCTGTGTTTGTTCTGGCATGCATTAATCCTGTCAGGCCTTTGCAGCAGAATGACCTGCTAGAAATAAAAAGTTTAGATTGAATTCCTGATTTAGGAGATGGGGATTTCATTATTTGTTTTGGTACTACCTCAGTCAACAGTTATCAGTCATGGACTAATTCAGTTCAGTCACGGATTATATTAAAACCTGAACCTCCACATTGAGAAGCTCATTGGGACTGTTCACTTGTATTTCATTTCCATTTCTATGTGTAAACATTTCTAATATATAAGTGTGGGATATCCTGCAAGACAGACTTTGACACACGTTCTGTTCAATGCTTACGTTGCAGTTTTTTATAAGAAACATTAATAGAGATATAGGTATTTGTGTTTTTATAGGTTGGGGATTTTTTTAATTAAAAAGAGGACAATGTGACAGTTTTTCAACAAAGTCATGTTCCTGTTACCTTGTTTAAAAAACAACCTTGAAATTGATACAGTTGGCTATTCGATCCACTCTTTTTCAATAATGGCTGCAATTTGATACTGAACAGTTTTTATTTGTTTGTCTCTCTTCTGGTTTTTAGTGGAGTTGAATTGTTTCAGTAACAAGTCAAGGGAAAAACTGGCAGTCAAGGGAAAAACTGGCAGCTCTTCTGTGGATGGTTCTGTGTCCTTATCCCTCACAGAGCTGTGCAGGGCAGCTAGAGGAACTTTCTGACTTTATTTGTAAACTTCATTTTTTCTGTGCTGCTGTGTTGTGTTGACCTTACGTGGTTTTCCCTCTCCCCCTCACTCCCAACAACCACCCTTCTGAAGCTGATTTGGTCACTAAAGTCACAAAAGTCTCTCATGCTTCACATTGACCCTCAAATCAAGAATTCAGGCAGACGTAAGGGGAGGGGATGTTAAAATTTCAGTTTAAAGATTAAAAGTCAAACTTGGGGAAGATGTGGTTCTGAATTTGGCTCACATCTCTAACACTCAAACTCATCACTGACACAGCTACACGTGTGTGTGAGCAAGGCTTGGAGCTTTGAGTTACAGGCTTGATTTGAGGCCTGATTATTCACAAAACCATGTAATTAATCTGTCCTAGGAAAACACAGAAAGCAGTGCACCAAATGCAATCCCCATTAAGTCAACAGGAGTCATTCCACCGACTTTAATGAGCTTTGAATCCACTCATAAATCTGCTATGAAGAGTGTCCAAATCAAAATTTATCTGAGGGTGACCTTGATGTTAATTGTTAGTGCTTCCATGTTGTTTAATTGCCAGGAAAACTGAATGCATTAGTGGGACTATCATATGGTATAGTCCTTTCTATAGGATACTATTAGCATCAAGTTGATATATGTAATATTAATTGTGCATAATGTTGGTGGGTAGTCACCGTCTGCCAGTTATATTTTGTGTCTATGAAACAGGGAAAAAAATTTCTTCAGTTATTTTTAATGTCGCTACTGCCTTCAGTTAAATCCCTGCAAAATTAGTGGTTTTGTGATCAAGCAGCTCTTCAGAGGATCTCAGAAGTTTCACATTTATTCAGTGGCTTTTAATCCCAGATTTTGTGTACTGACTGCAATTACTTTAAAATCATATCTCAAATTTGTAAATAACATAAAGCAGATTTTGTTCAGTCCTATGATGTTTATTAAATTTAACATCTGCCAGAAAAGTTCAATCATCTGTATCCCAAATGGAAATGTTTCCTTCTTTAACATGTCATATTTAATTCAATTAGAGGAAAAACATGGGAAATATATTAGAAGTACAAAAGGGAAAGGGTTCCTTTAATTTTTGTCTACTAAACAAAAAAGTAGCTGATTTACTTGAGGGACATAATTACTGTAGCTTCTAGTGGTATAAAAATATGAGATAGTTATAGTTGTAGACTAGGGAGGAGAAATTTTTGTTTTTGTTTAATGGCTTTCTGAATTCCTTGTCAGTGCTGGTAATTATTGCGTCTTTTCCCTTTGTTGGCACTCGGTGCATTAGGCTGCACTTAGGATCATTTTATTAATGGAAAATATGTTTTTGAACAATTGTGAATTAGATAAGTGGCTTGATTAAAACTCATTCTTTAAAACTATAAAATGAGAAAATAACATGAATTAATCTTGAGTCTAGACAGTAGGAAGACAAGACTCTTGTTTCCAGTGTAAGGGTATGTGCCTGGGAGAATGAAGAGAGAGCAAAAATATCCTGCATTGGTATTTTTCCTTCACTTTGCTGCAGTGTTACTGAGGAACCGAGAAAGGTTGTGGCTTTAGGAGACCTTGTTCACACAGGCAGGAAATACAGCATCTGCCCAAAGAGCTCCCAGGAAAAAACACAGGTTGGACAAAAGGAAAAAGTGCTTCTACTGGCAGCCTTTGATACCTCTCTGCGTCAGATCACTGCAGGAAATGGAGATACCCAATCAGTACATTAAAGGTGAGGTGTTTGGGTACAGGGAAATAGGGATCTTCTACCTCTTCCTGGCGGAGACTTTGCAATTTAGCCATTTAGGCTGTTACACTGGGTGGTTAGATTTAACTTTATTCCAAGCCACCTGCTTGGTGGATGCCATCTGAGCTCAGCTTCAGGGGCACAGGCTGTGGCACCTTGGAGGGCTTGGCGTGTCCTGCAGTTTTCCAGGCAGAGCTGCCTGACTCGGATTCTCCCTGGAAGGTAATGAACAATTCAGCTCAGACCATGATATCCAAGCAGATTTTTGCCTTTACCTTGTGCTCATCTCCAACAAGTTTTCTCTGATCCCCATTAGCATCATTATTATCTAGTCCAAGAAGACTAATTTGAAACCCCTTCTGATAATACTGTGACTGACATGTGTGAAGTGTATTTTTCAAAAATACCAGTGGACTTGTGAAGGAATGCTGAGTTCTGTGGAAGTGATTTCAGTGGATGTCTGTCTCTCTCTAGGTACATGTGAATGTGCTACACAGATTTTGTTGACTAATGAGCATGAATTATATATTCTTAAATGCTTCTTCCATTTATTAAGCTTAAGGTTATTTTTAAAAATATCTGAAATCAAAAAAAGTTTAAAAGATTTAACTTCCAACATGCTGTAACTTTTACCTTGCGGTGGCAACTAGCTTAATTCACTGTAATGATTGTCTTATAGAAACTGGCATACTAAGCATGTTTTTTTCACCAGAAATTTTCATTTTGATTCTCAGTATTTCATATCTGACACTGTGCTAAATGAGAACATGGCTTAACAGTAGATATTGATTTGCATGTCATTTTTTCATTTCACTTTCCTATTCAAAAGGAGTCAGTGCTGACAAGTTAATGAACTCCAGCTACAAATACATAGATAAGCCACAGGATAGGTTTAGTACCTGCCTTGTTCTAATTACAAAAGGTTTTCTTTAGGTGACTGTTTCGTGTTCACTACAGGGAAACTGGAACACAGGACTGTCAACAAAGCAGACTCCTGGAAAAGTGACATAATGGAGGGCTATTTACGGGAACCTTTAAGCAAGTCTAAGTCAATTTATCACCAGTCTATTTAAGTCTTTAATATTTACAGGTAGAATACAATTACTTAAAATGAAAGTACACTGAGCCCTAGGGCTCTATGTTGAATAAAGATTCATAAAACTATGATACATTATATCTTCTATTTTTTAATTATCTTCTTGTATAAATTAATAACTTTGGACAGTAGTTGTAGAGATCAGGACTGTAGAATCAGCTCTCAGCACACCTTTTTCACTGAACTTTTTAATTTATCTTCTGCCCCTCATATACTTTCAATAAATATATCTGGTATCTAAGAAGTTATCTCAGAAGTTAAAAATGTACGTTTTGGTGTTGTTTTGCACTGACAAATTGGCGAATCTGACTCAATTAATCTTTTGGCTGGTATGTTCTGCTGCTGGGTGCTATGAGCTGGTCAAATCTGGTTCAACATCAGAAGAAAAAATTAAAATCCTATTTTGTAGCCTTATGGGTAATTTTTAGTCCATACAACTGGAAGCTGCTTCCAGAAGTACTGTAAAACACAGTAAAATTGAGTCTTGCATTGACTGATACCAACATATAGTGTGAGCAACCCTGAAGTAGTTTGGTGCTTTAGAGGAGGAGCAGACTGTGGTACTCCTCTGTGGTGTGAATTTACTAGAAGGTAATTCCCCACCATCTGGGAATTTTCTACTAGACACTTTCTGCACTACCAGCAGTCATACAGATAATTAATCTGACCAGGGAATTTGGGCTTCTGGAATTAAAGCTTTGCTTTCTAAATGTTTATGTGTCTAACAAACCCATGCAGAAAGGGAGTGATGGAAGAGAGAGAAGCTGTGTATACTGACCGGCTTGGGAAGCAAATTTCTGTGCTGACCTTAAAAGGCAGGGAACAGGATGTTTCATATTTTCCACCATGGTTTCTCTTTTCAGAACAGGGTGGGGATGGTTGTGGCAGCTGCCCTGAATTCCAGCTGCACGCCTTGCCCGGCGTTGCTCTGGCAATGGGAATAAACTGTTGCCTCTGAGGAATACACTGATGATGGTTGGCCAGCCAGGCTAGTGGCATAAACACAAGTTTAAAACTGCATTTTCAAAGTTGTGCCTGCACGGAATGACACGCCTGTTCAGCTTCCCTGCCGTGCTGATGGGCACAGAGTATCCTAAATTGGAAGGGACCCAGTGGGATCATCAAAGCCCAACTCCTGTCCCTGCACAGGACACCCCAACAATCCCACCCAGTGCCTGAAAGTGTTTTCCAAACACTTCTCCAACTCTGAACATGATGCTGATGGGCAAAGTCAAGAAGCAGTGGTTTCTTCCCTTCAGAGGGCTCTGATTTTTCAGGAGAAGGGAAATGTGCAGCAGAAAAAGTACCTTATTCTCCCTCTTACCCCAAACCAAACAGAACTCAGAACACAACTAAGCAGAATCAGCAGCAATAGTGTTATTCATTAAAGTTGCCAGGATGACAGGGTGAAATGGGCATTTTAAAAATCTTTTCCCAGAATTATTATTCAGCTCTTGCAACTGGATGTGCATGGGGATAAGTCTGATGAAGGATTCACTTCTTTGTCATTTTAGTATCATTCATGTTTTCCTAATGGGAGAAAAATGTGAAATAGAAAAAAAGACTGTTCTTTATTTCAAGATTAAAGTTTCAACAGCTTAAGATTTGAACTTTACTTAAATCTTTTGAAGAGGCTTGAAAAGCTATTATGCAATCATATCTTTCATTTCAGCTATAGTTGGAAACAATACTATCAACATAGCATAAAAATATTGGGTTTATCTTGTTTCTATTTGTATTGGAACAGTAAATATCCTGCAGGACTTCTGACCTAAATTTGCAGGCTCAAGAAGTTGGTGATTATTCAGGATAAGCTTCAGACAAGCCTGTGAAAACTCTGCTATTTGTTTGGTGCAAATGCAGATCTCCTCATGTTTTTTAAGTGTAGCCCTTCCGACATGAGCAGAGAGTTCACTTAAAGTCTTTGTTGTTTTTAAAGGCAATGATAGTTTCAGTGTATTTATTGTGTCTTTTTAGAAAGTTTAAATATCACCTCAAGGAGGTGGAAATAGAGGGACAAAGTACAGTCAGAATTGAAGAAGAATAACAGGAAGGAATCTTGTTTGTACACCTTTTCTAGGAGAGAAACAGGGACGACAGGTAAGGGACAGAGAAAAAGAGAAGTGGAGGATCATAATGAAGTAAAAGTTGTGACAGACAGAAAGGGTCATGAAGAGCTCTAAAATTAAAAAAAAAAAAAGAAGGGGGGACAGGAGGGCAGAAGTAGCTGGATGGAAAATCAGAGCTCAGGAAAATAAAGAATTTTTTTAAAAAAAGACTATATCTACTCTTACAGGTTTCCTCAGATTGTTCATGCCCCTCCCTCTGCTTTATTTTCTCTTTGCAGCCTGTGGCATGAGTCTCATAAAACTTCACTAAGATTATAATGCAATACCTTGGCACCAATATCTCTTGTTTATGTGTCCATTAGTTCAAAGCCACAGACAGGCAATTTATTGGGTATGAAAAATGTCACCTATGGCACCCTCATTTGCATCTGAAAATTGATTTTTATCACACTGGGATTTTAGGACAACCTTTTTTGGCAGCCAACATTGCCACAAAGCATAATAAAAATAATTATGTGACCACAAAAGCAGGTGAGGTTCACTGTAAGTTTGAAGTCTCTACAGAATTGCAGCTGGCAAGGCATTATTGATGAGTCTGTGATCCTTCCTGGTGATTAAATATTGACACCTAAACTTAAAACATTACTTGTGATTGTCAGCAAAGTGTATAACAACATAATGGGACTTGATTATGCTCAGTCAAACATTCCAGTATGACAGCAGAATATTAGAAATGTCACTTGAACAATTGAACTACTCATTAAGATTTTTTAAATTGATAATTACTGAGCTATGGAATGTTTTTTAAGGAAGTACTGTTAAACACCTTTTGAGGATAGGCTTAAACATGTTACCAGCTTAGCATTTTTGCAAGTGCTGAGTTAATTCATGAAATAATTTTCCACTTTGTGATGTGTTTGGCTCTTGGAGTCTGCCAGGTTTTTGTCACTTCACTGGTGAGATGGTTAACATACATGGGAAGATGTCATTTTCCATTGTGATACTGAAAAATCCTATTAATAATCAGTGTTAAGTTGTTCAAACACTTTCATTAGTTATTTTGGCAAAATAATTCCCCAGGGTGAGATATATTTATACAACAAATTCCTCTGCAGCTGAATCAACCATAAATGGATTATGCAAACTTGTTTCCTTTCTTGCAGATAAATTGTTTTACAGCAGTGTTCATTATGAGAAAGTCCTTTGCCCACTGTAGTACTTTATCAGCACAGAATAATCTACAGCTTCAGTTTCAATGGTAAAAAGGCACCATTCTTTAATATGAATCTGTCTTTTAATCTTAGCCCAGGATGTTGGTTCTTTTATTTATTTTTTTAATGCCTTATTTAAAGCACAGGCAAAGGGTGGCAGTTTATAAGCCCATATTCCATAAAGCAAGTTTCTGTATGCAGTTATGAAGGGAACAACATGTTATTGAAAATGGATGGGCATGGTCTGGCTGAGATCTCTGTCAGAGAAAGGAGGGAGACAAAAAAGTGATTCTGTGGTATTTAAGAAATTTGTACCTTTTCATACAAACATGGGAAGCATGAAAGGGAGAAATTTGGGATTATTGAAGAGTTTGGTTTTGAGAAAATAAAAAATTATGCCTTTGTTTCCTGATCAAGTTTATATTTAGTGTTTGAGTAGTTAATTAATAACCCTTTGGATTCGACTGTGTGCTGAGAGGTGCCCAGAGTGTGACACCACTCCTGGCTGGTTCTGTGGAGTGCCTGTGCTGGGATTTATGGGACAGAGCTCTAAACAGTAACCAGGGACTGCACACCCATATTTCACACACACCCACGGCTGTCCTTGCTAACAGAAAGATTTGATTTAATCGTGGGTTAGTCACAGTCCACTCAAAGCTAAGCCTGTTTTAAATCAGGGGTGGCACAAACATTTTGCTCTGATGTCAGGCTGCAGCTGCCGGGCACTGGCTGCCGTTTGGGACCCCCTGGCATTTGATTCTAGCAAAGATGCTGGCCCGAAGGGGAGTACCAGGAAAGTTACTCAGAGACTTCACCTATTAGCAGTGGGATGTGTTTCTGTAAGACATCGCAAGTGTCACTAAGAATCAGACCCAGCACTTTTATATTCCCTTGTGGCGTTAGAATTCAGAAAAAACCTCAGATGTGTTTTATCCTTTGCAAATGATTTTTACTGTCCTTGAAGCTTGGGTTTAAATATTTGCTGTGAAAAAATACTGTTGTTTTCTAACTTTTTCTTCATTGTTTTAGCACTATTTTATCCTTCAGGGTTTGTGAGGTTCAGTCTTCTGGACTTTGGCTCTATTTTGAATGTGGACTTCATAATTTGTAAAAGTAGCCTGGATCACATTCTGAGTGTGCTCAGTAACATTGTTTTACCATATTTGGTTCTCTTCAACTGGAAGAACCAGTCTCTGCTAGCAAAATTCTATATTTAGTTTCAAACCAATGATTTTGCTTTTATAAATTGTTGCTTCCAATAGAGGGGAAAAATCATTGCTATCAATGCAGAAACACTTAGGCAAATAAAAGTGGTTCTTTTACAAAGTTAAAAGAAACAAAAATGTGTGAATTTCCAAGTCTCTCATGCTGATAGAATCAGCAGAAAAATGATTTTGTATTTGTATATAGTGTACAGAGAAATACCAGTGAATACTTTTTTTAATCTGATTGAGTGATACCAGGCTGTTATCATCAATATGAACACAACCACTTGCTTCTTTCTCTAGCTCAAGACTCTAAAATAAGAAAAATAATAATTTACTTGACTCCCCATGAATTTTCTGATCAACCTACCTATGTTTTAATCTAGAAAAGTAGTGTTCCCTGGAAAGTACTAATCAACAGAAGAGGTTCTATTGCATGGGTTCATTTCTCCATAACATGGCTATTCCAAACCTCATTTTGAAAAATTCTTTTTTGGTTTCATAATTTATGCCATTACTTCTCCAAGTGGCACAGGCCTTGTTTTCCATCAAGTCATTCAGATCACAGAGATAACCTTTTTGTTTTCATCTTGTGCTGTAAATGTAATAAATCAAACCCTTACCAAAAGCAAGTTCTGAATTTTATATCATGAAATTTGCATTTCATGCTCTGTTGCTTATTCACAGAAGCCATCCAATCTGAAAAGACAAATAATGCCACATGACTTGTGTAACTAATACAGACAAATGTTTCTAAGCAACTGCCTGAGCAATCTCAAGATCAAAAATTACTCATCTGAAAAACTTGCGTATAATGGTAGATAATGTATTTGTTCACAGATTTCAGGGTCTGTTAATGGACAGTTTGTAAACTGAAACAGGACCAAAAATGTATCAAATTAGGAATGCTGCAATTTATTAACTTGTCTCTATTAGATAGCTCCAGCAAAACAAAGCTATTTTAGGCTAAGAAAGGGATACTGCACTTCCCTGCCCTGGGCAATGGTCAGGCAAGACAACCAGAACCTTGAGCACCGTGCTGAAGGTTTGGGTTTGGAGCAGTGTTACCAAAGGGAATGGCGTGAAGAAAGGTGAATAGTGCAGAGTAGAATTAATTTTCTTACATTCTTTAGAAATTCTGCCCCTCATGGTAACGCCATGGTCCGACACACACAATGGTCTTTGGTCACGTTTTGAGGCAGAACATTTGTACTTGGCGTGTGTGACGAGGACTGTAGAATCCACCTTCCAAATTCATAAAGCCATTTAAATACAGCCCAGTCAAGATTCTTCAGGGGCTGGCTGCATGGTGGGTTATTATGATGGGTAGAGAGATTTTGCTGATTTAGCTCCAGCTGTGAGAACCCAGGTTTTTAATTCTAGAATTGTCCTGTTTAAATTCCAATGTGTCAGTAAAGGCAGCAGACATCACAGGTCTGGCTTTCATGACTTCACTGCTCTGGGAGCAAGAAAATGCATATAGATAAAAGTAGAACATGTCTCACAGAACTGGACAAACATGAAACAAGAACAAAAAGGTAACGTGGAAATAAAGGGGTGGCTAATATTTTTTGCTGAGAGCCCAGGTTTTTGAATGTATTTGAATGTATCACTTTCTCATAAACACGCTGGATTGAGATCTGAACAGTTTTTAGATCTGTGGAGGGTGAGTGCTAAAATAACAGGATTCACAGGAAGGTCTTTGGGAGCAATTATTAGAACAATCCAGAACCTGTGTCTCTGTCCCATGTGAATGTTTTGGCTGCTGAGCTGTCTGTCCCTGCTCAGCCATTCCACTGTAGTTGATAAGGAGCATTGGGGTGAGCCTGCCCTGCTCTGGTACAGTTTTGCAGGCATTATTTCATTTTAATAATCTTGGATGCTGCTTCCCACTGCTCAGAAACACAGAGTGGGGAGCCCATGTCCAATGCCAAAAAAAAGGTAGCACTGGAGTTGCCAGGCAAGTGACACGCAGGCAGGGAGTAAGTTTAGAGTTGTCTTCTCTTGGCCATCAAACTTTAATAAAAACCTGTTTACTTGGTGTTTGTGTAGGTGGTGACTGTTCTCATACCACAGAGATGCTCAGTTAAAGGTCAACAGGGGTGAAGTAGGGAATATAAATATTTCCGTGCTCCTATGGCTGCAGGTTGTTAGGGCAAGATGCTCAGGTTCCAACATATGAATTATGATGATATCCAGTAGGGAACTATCATGTCACATTTCACGTGTTGGAAAGCTGTGCTCGACTTTAGTTTCAGCAGTTATAATCCTGGAAAAACATCTTCAAGCCATTGTAAACTATTACTCCTGCCATTTGAGGCTCTTTTCCCTGAAGTATGTGGCAATTAATATTGTTAGTAGGTTGATGTTACAGCTCATGAATCATTGATCTGTTCCAGTACAGCAATTAATTTGCCTCTGATTCCTGACAGGTACACTCTTTGAGTTTCCTGAAGTAGACTTAATTGCCAGCACGTGATTAAGGAGAAATGTGAGAATCCACCAAGATGTTCAAGCCTGTGTCTGGGTCTCCATCTTTCATGTCTCACTTTTCTTTTGGGAATATTCTGCAAAGAAACCTGAGCTTTGGTTTCCCACCCCAAAACAGATACAGCAAAAACAAAACAATGTTGCTATTTCTGGCCAGCATATTTTACAAGTTCTGCAGAAATTGAATCTACAATTCAAATTTGAGTGGATGACTGGGGTTTTTTATGTGTCTTGGAAGTCTTTTTTTTTTAAATCTGGTTTATTGCATGTGAATTTTTAGACACCTTTCATCTAAGTCAAAACCTCACCTGGGTACTCTCTTTAGTAATGCTTTGTGGGTCTTTGAGGCTGTCCAGACTAATGAAAGGTTTGGAACTAAGAGGCTTTGTCCTGTGAATTTAATTGGGTCACTGTGGTGGGAACAAATAACACAGGGCATGTTTAGGTCTTGTATTTTCATCTTTGAAAAATGCAGCCAAGGTACAGCCCGAGCCCCAGTCGCACTCAGGTGATAATGAAAAGCTGTCCACAAGGCACTGCCGCACTGTCTCTTTATTGTACCACACAACAGAGTTAAGCTGCTGGTGTCAGGCAGTTACTGGCTCTTAATTTGTGTTGAAGAGAAAAACTACAGCCCAAATTGTGAAGTGGATTAATACACCACAATTTCAGCTTTTTGGACTCGGTTAATGCCCGTTAATTAATTTGTTCCGAGTAGCTGGACCAAGCAGTGAAGTGGATTAATGCAGCAACATTTCAGTCTTTGTACCAAATCTGAAATCCAGCTTGGTGACTGAGGAGCTTTGCTGTAGCCTGGATCTAAGTGGGCATTTTGTCTTCATCAGAGACCACGGCTTCATTTGTCAGTCTGGCAGCTCCTGCACGGGAAAGCTCAGGAATGCAGTTCTGGAGAGCTCCCTGCATGCCTAGTCAAGTCTAATAGAATATACCCAGGCTTTTTTATTGTCATCTAAACATAATGCATTCCTACTTTCCAGTCTTAGGCAACATTATCTTTGCTAGAAGGCATTAGTGCCCTGCTCCAGTGGAAAGGAGGAAGGAAGTGGTGCAGGCACCTGACTGCAACATTGCATTATATGTGAGAGTGAAACACTTCCAAGGGAAAGTATTGGAAGTCCCTCCCAGTGAAACTGCCCTGGATTGCTGCAACTAGAAACAGGCTTCTCAGACTCATAGTAAAAGGGGTCTTGTTTTGTTTTTCAGCATGAGGTAAATGGCAGTTTGCCCATAACTGGGTCTCCTCTCTGTGATTAATGCTGGGCAAAGAGCAGGACTCACCTGGAGGTGCCCAGCTGATGCCCCTGCGTGGTTCAGGTGAACAAAGCGTACAGGGGAGGGTTGTGGGAGATACAGTCAGTGTCTGCACTGTGATTTTTTTTTTTGGTGTATCTTGTGAAATCTCAGGCCAAAGACTGAATTCCTCATTCCCTCCCGAGGATTTTATAGCGCGGGAAAAGAAGATGTTTTTCTGGACAGACAGGATTAGTGGTAGATGGTGAGAGAAGGAAGAGGTAATCTTGAATGTGTGTATCTGTCCAACATGACATAAATTCTCATTTTAAATAAAGATCTGCTTTTATTTAAAGTGAGAAATAATTACATGGAAGGTCTGGAACCCATGGGTCTGCTGGGAGCTTAACTGGACTTCTGCCTGCTATTCCACTTCTGGAATTGCTGCTTCCAACATGCACACTGAATTCCAAACGCCACTGCTGGGATCTGACAGCATTTATGCATTCCTTGAATGGGTTTGGGTGGCTGTACATTGGGAAAATGGCAAAGGAGGGGAGAACAAGGTTCTGGAAGTGTTATAGTAGGATTTCACCAGCCCTAGACTGATCAGTGGCAGGTATACAAATCTAATTGCTGCAGTACTTCTTGCATGTCATGTCAGCTCCCAGGGAAATCAGGGGTTAAAACATTCCATTATGAGGAATTCTGTTACCTTTCTTGTCTTAAATGAGTTGAAGGGCCTTACCAGTTTTCCACATTTACCAGGATTTCAGAAACTTTTACACTAGCTGTGCTTTTGGTAGGGAAATGGAAGTGATTATCACCTAAGGATCAGGGAAATTATGCTCTATTTGCTTTAATAATGTCATGTAGTAATGCTAAGACAGAAGGTCTCATTAAAAAAAAAAAAGCATAAGGATATATATTTTAAAAAAGTTGAATTTGAGTTGATTTCAATTTAGGTAGGGTTGCATTATCAGTGTTCATGGGAAACAAATTCCAAATGAATGTTAAGGAATACATATTTTCAAAAGAAAAATGAGACTTGCAGAGTTACACTGAGACCTGAGGCAGGAGAAAATATGTTATTTGGGAATGCACGAGGAGACAGGAAGAACAAAAGGATTGTACAGAGATTAGAAATGAATAGCAAGGTAAATAATCAGTGTTTGGAACTACAATTTACGAGTGCATGTAATGATAGGATGAGAGGTAATGGCTTTAAATTGGAAGGGAGTAGATTTAGATTAGATATTAAGAAGAAATTCTTCCCTGTGGGGGTGGGGAGGCCCTGGCATTGACTGCTCAGAGAAGCTGTGGCTGCCCCATCCGTGGAAGTGTCCAAGGCCAGGTTGGACAGGGCTTGGAGCAGCCTGGGACAATGGAAGGTGTCCCTGCCCATGGCAGGGGAGGGAATGAGCTGAGCTTTAGGGTCCCTTCCAACACAAACCATTCTATGGTTCTATGGGATGATGAAGTTCTTTTGTTGAAGGAATGAAGACAATAAAGGAATGGAAAAATAACAAGGAACATGTGGAAATAAAGCTGTAAAGAAATTGTTGGGGAGCAGAACTGAGAAGTTTTTAGTTGTAATCCCAGCTTGGAACCTTGTAGAAGAAATGTGGTTTATGCGTCCATTCAGACACGGGACTGGGACTGCAGCTGCTCCATCCATTAAGCAGCACACATGGCTTTAACATAGACTATTTTTGCTTTAGGATATCATGGAATTGCTTTCGTGCAGCACTGTTATAACGCGGTGAATTCCATAGCACTTAAATCCAGAATATGGGAATAAAATGTGTTAGCTTTCTGCACACACAGCTGGCTGCCCTGCAGCAAGACACAGAAAGCTGATTTTCCAAGGTAAAACAACTTCTGCTATGAATAATATTTATTTTACATAAGAAATAAATTTTCATTGTTAGAAATTGTCCTTTTATGCCAGGAGGGAAACATGGAACCACTTGTTCATGGCTGCTTGTGTTATTCCACATTTGGAGTTGTCATTTGTGTGCTACTGATCCACAAATGTTGTTGCTTTAGATTAGTTATTGCCCCACCAGAAGAGTTCTTCTTTGACTCGTTTATTACACCCTAGAACTGAGATATGTGTTCTATGTGTTTCTCTTTGCTGGGCCTTAGAGGGAATCTCTTGCACTTTGAGTTCGCCCAATATAAGCGGAGAAATGAAACCACTCAGGGGACTCAGCAAGGATATTGAGAGCAAGAAGTTAAGGCCTTGTGTCCATGCTGTGCAAAATATTTTCCACGTGGCTTTGGTTAAGCCTCAATCTTTTGAAAGATTTTTGAAAGATTTTAATTTCTTCAGAACTCGGCTCTGCTTCTAGTACTATATTCCGTAGCAATTTGGTATCTAACCCAATAGCAGATGATTTCATTAAATGAGAAAAGAAAAACTAAGCCGAAAAACCAACCCCGTTTTCAATGTAAATTTTTTTTTACAGGGCACTTTTCTTAAGGCTGGTATGCCTTGGTAATTGCATCAGCAAATGCTTTCCTCACTTCAGTTACATCTCCGTAAGGTGCTGAAGGTTTTGGAACAATTTTTTAAGGATTTCTCCTTCTTCTGGCAGGCTGAAAAGCAGTCTGCTTTTGTTTGCTTTGCAACAAGTGTAAGCACAGCAGAGATGGAGAAAAGGGTATTTTTAACAGTGATAAGTGATGTGTTGTTAGTGTATCCTGGTGAAGACAGAGGCATAAGGTCAGCCATTGCCTTTTTCCTTAGGCCTGTATTCCAGTGCTGCTTGACAGATGAGGCAGTCAGAGCATATTTGGTTGTTTGTGTATAAGGGACACCTCATTATATTTAATGAGCAGTGTTGAACCAATATGAGATTTCCTCTAAGAGGGGGTAATTCACATATGGTTCAAAATGAAAATAACCTTCTCTAAATGATGACAAAAAAAAAGCCTGAAATGTTAATTTAAAATAAGAAAAGGCTCTTAATTGTCATTTCTGTATTATTCCCAGTACAGGTAACTCCCATGGTTAAAACAAAGTTATTGGTACTTTGTTACCATCTCAGAAAAAACTTTTCCCTGATACAGAATAAGGCAGGTGTGAAAATAAATGAAACTTATACTTGAGTAGAAACAGGAATTTCCCATCACAAAAGATGTTGCAGAATTTCAGGGCAACAATTGAATGAATCATTTTGCAAACAAAAAATTCAGACGTGTCTCCACGATCGTTTTTGTCACCTATGTATAAAAAATGCTCTAGAATATATTAGCATTAAAATTGTTCTGATTTACACGTGACCAATTGGTTTGAACAAGAATAACATTTTTCCTAACATGTTCTTGACTCCTCTAAAAATAACAGGAACCTTCATCCTATAAAAACAGGTCTGGCTCAGGAAGATGCACGGCCCATGAGCAAAGCTGTGGTCCGAGATGAGCAAGTGTCTCTGCAGTTAATGGATATACAGATATCAGGCAGTGTGGGGCTCTGCATCTCCATTTGAGTAACAATTATAAGATTAGAAATATCCAGTGTAGTTAAATCAAGTTCCCCCAGCAATTTCCATTACCCAGATGTTGTATCTGACCATGCTTCACAAGCCTGGAAGTTTTGTTCTCTGAAATACCCATTTCCCCTTAGCCAGCTGGATTTTAGCTGGGTTTGTTCTTCCCGAGTGCACAAAGTGATTTTTAGGGTGACATTTACGGGCATGGAGGACAGACTACTTTTGAGCAGATGTTTGTGTGAACGCCGTTGACCTTTACATTTCTTAAATTTATTCATTGAGTTCATTATTTGTTTAAACAGTTTTTCATTAACTTATGAGTAAAGTTCCAACATATTTCTTAGAGTTTTTTAATTATTACTACCAACAGGAGAACATATTTTTGTGTTTTGGCACATATTTTAGAAATCATTAACTATTAATACTGCTGATAATAACAATATTTTGATGACAGAAATAACATGCATAAAGGAATTAAGTATTACAACATGATTTAAAATTTCAGCTGAGAAATGCACAAAAATTATTTCTGAAGTTCATCTGCATTATATAGTCATAGTTTTTCAGTATTACATGGAGATGTTATTTTGCAGGAAGACTGATACACCTCAGATTGATACACCACATCCCATTCCCAATTTCAGATGAACTTTGCTTGCAACAAGCATCCAATTAATTTTATTTGTTGTATTTACGAGTGACCCCATTTTATACCATCACCCGTAGTATACAAAATCAACTAAATGTCAAGAAACTCAAGCACTTTTCTGGTCACCATGGTCGATTACGGATTGCCACTCCAGTGGTGTTTCCAACCCTTACTGCGACAAATCGATATCAGTATTCAGCCACCTCATTCCCATGACAAGTTCTAATGAAATTTTCTTTGCCAAGAGTAATGGTTTCTGCTGCTGGAGAGTGACTGGGCCATTCATTCAAATATTCAAGTACTGCAATTCTCCCAAGAAGCCCTGGTAAAAAGAAAGAAAAACAAAACAAAGAGGAGAGTTCTCAAGGGATGTAGGGAAATTGCAACTTGCATGGTATTTGTAGTTTGGGCAGACTGGCATCTCTCAATGAAAGTTTAGCCAAAATGCTGGGAAAAAGGAGGAGGCTGTGTTTGCTTCTTGTTTACTGTGAGCAGGGAATCAATCTATACTGCCAGTGAATCAGCATGTTGGGTGCTGAACTGCTGCTGTGCTGATTCCATGGCTAGACAGGGAAATTAAGGAAGTAAAAAACATGGTGTAAAAGTTGGTTATGAAATGCGTGACAGTGAAATAATAGTTGGATTCTGAGCAGGGGATCCACTGACCGTGAAAATGGCTGGTGCAATATGATCACAGATGTGATACTTTAGTTAAACAGTAAAAATAAAGAACCTGGTAAGATTTCTGTCCTACCATTTTGGTTTAAAAAATCCCAAGACAGCCAAAAAAATGAATTTTTATTTTTGGTGCACTTTTTTTAGGTAGGCATGTATTTATTATATTGTAGATATTTTAAATTTTGCTTACGGATGGGTGTTTGCAGACACGTCCCTTGTGTTTCCATTCCTGGTATGATGCAGAAGCTGTGAGAGAAGCAGGGGTACCCATAGCCATCTCTGGATGCTGGTGGGACTCACCCGCCTGGGACAAGCCATTCCAACCTCTCCCGGTTCCTGGCATGTAAATACTGCTTTGGAGTCGTTTTAGCCACGTGTTTGATCAGCTGGCTCCAGCAAAGATGATGGAGAACTCCTTCGTGGGGTTCACTTGTGCAAGGTTCAGAAGACAACTTCTCTTATAATGCCAGCCAGTGAATTCAGTAAAAGTTTTTATATATACAATATAACCACCCATGAATGAGAGACTTATCAGTGCTTTAACTGTTGGACCAGGTGTTAAGTGCACACATAATTTCAGATTCCTTGGCTTCTGCTTTATGTATTGACTGAGATCCATCAGTTGCTTGTCATTAAGAAAAATGTTTTATCTTTTCCCCTGTTCTTTACAGATGGGGAAATCATTATGATAACTACAAAGAGCAGTAAATTATTAAATATATGGTGAAGTACTCTTGACCTTTTCTTCTCCTCTGCTTACCTGCACTCCCTAGTGATGCTTTTGGCTACTCATTTAATCAGTCACTGCTGTTAGACACCAGGGGATGATAAGAAAGAAATCACCATGAAGAAATCGCAATGAGATTTGAAGAATAAACCATATGAAACACTGAGAAGCACTTATATTTCTATGCTCAATGTGCAGAACTTCTCCATGCAACAGACCAATTGTGTTAGAAACAAAAACAATCTAATAATTCTCAAATCAAATAATTTGCTTTTTTTTTGCTCTCAAGTTCTTCTTGGTAATCTGGACTTGAAGGCCTTAAGTCTTACCGTTCTACTTCTTTCCTTTAGAACTTCTTTACATTAATAACTGCAGCATTGACTCATTGAAGATAATTTTGGTTTTTCTTCCATTTGTGGACCTTTGGGAACATGTAAAGATAACCTGTCATGGGAAAGTGATGAATTAATTACTTATAGGTCTATGACTACCTCTCAAAGTAGCATAGACGGAAACATGGAACACTCAAGGTCGAGTTGGACAGGGCTCTGAGCAAATTGATCTGGTGGAAGATGTCCCTGCAAACTGCAGGTGGGACTGGATGGTCTTTAAAGGTCCCTTCCAACCCAGACCATGCTGTGATACAAAGATGTGCAAATCTGAATGTCTGGTTCATTTGCAAAGACCACACACTGGGAGTTCTTCCTTACATCTTCCCAAGTGGAAGGACAACCATGACAGTAGGAACAGGAGTGAAAGTTGTGATCAGATAAACTCTTGCTGCTGCTGAGCTGAAGAGCTGGGATCTCCTTGTGGACATACTGGGAGTCACTGTTCCTCCTCAAGAACGTGGCAGGCACGTGCCAGCCAATCTGTGTTTACAGTGTAAGCGATTTTGAAAGCTCACTGCTCTGTGCTTTTGCCTTTGGACAGGATTCAGCTCTTTCCTTTTTATTTGACACTTCAAATGTTTTTATCTTGAACTTTCTCATGAATTTTTATTAAGGAAAATTCTTCTGGGAGAGCAGTTGAAAGACAAAAATGGGGACCCAAGTGGCCTTCAGACTGAAAGATTAGAGAGAAGTGGCAAAGCCTTTGGGAGAGATGGGAACTCTACCAGGGGGAGCCTCGAAAAGTTATGAAAATTGGCAACGTTGTCAGAAGGGATTCTCTGCATGGTTTCCACTGCTCTTTGGCTTTATCCTGACTAAAGCAAACTGGTGGAAACCTGAGTTTCCCTTGCTGCTGTTTGTTGTCAAATTGGAGAAGTGATGCTAAAGCCAGTAGAGGTAGAGCAGAGTTGTGAGGGTGAGAGGCTCCCCAGATGGGAGGCATTGATACAGATGGAAGCAGGAGCAGCCTGTGGAGATCTTGGCTGGTGAATCCAGATCTTGGCTGGTGGATCCAGATCTTGACTGGTGGATCCAGATCTTGGCTGGTGGATCCAGATCTTGCCACCAAGAGAACTCATTCAGCTTTGAAGTTTTATAAAAATGCAGCCTTGGGTTGGAACCTTCCTTATGCATTGAAATATAGGTTATTAAAACCACAACATGGATTCCAGAACTGACTGAGAAACTTCAGGGTTTGGAGTTTCTGCATTAAGAGAGGAAAGTGTTATAAGTAGGATGTATCTGCCTTATTGGAATTGACATTTAATTCAACCTGTGATTTTTTTGGTAAAACTGTCATGACAACTCAATGAATAGTAATGATTGAAATCTTTTTCAGTGCCACAGTTCCCAATACACCACAAATCTATACTTTTGTTGTTGTTGGGATTTTGTTTGGTTGTTTTTTATTTTGTTTGTTGTGGGTATTTGTTTCTTTGTTTTGGTTTTGTTTTTTTGTTTTTTGTTGTTGTTTTTTCTTTCTTCCAAAAAAAGGGCTTGGATCAAGGGGAGAACCTGGGCAGATGGGGAGAGGCTTTTTTTGACCTTGGTAGTAACTGTTCTTGGAGAAAAGTGTTGCAGAGACTGTAGGAGGAAGCAAAAGAAAGGGGCTAGTCCCTGGGAAGTTGCAGCTCCTGCAACAAGAGCACTGAGCAGATCAAAGGGTGAAAGGGAAGAGAAAGCAAAGGTGTGGTGGACAGAGTTTTCCAGGGGCCAGAGGCCACTCTGAAGAGTTTGCTGTAGCTCATAAAGTGCTGAGCTGCCTGAAGCTCAGCTAGAAAGAAATACTCCAGAAAATGCAGCAGGAAAAGGAAGGCTTTTGTATAAACCACTTCTACTTTTGTTGTTTCTGACAGCATAGCAAGAAGTTTTCTCTAAGAGAAAGCAAACCCCAACAAAAAACACCCAACATCAAATAACCTGCTAGCTGATATTTTAAGTTACACCTGGGATTTGGTGTCTATTTTGAAGTCTCAAGCTTTTGGTGTTTATTGAGAGTTCATTACCTGCAGGCAGAGCCTGCAAATTCACTCTAAGTTCTGTTTGATTGAAAGCCTAGGCTGAGAAGCAACTGAGTATAAATGATGTGAAAATTATGTAAAGACCTTTGAAGTGTGGCTTTTTATTGGTCTTGTACAAGTACTTGGGGTAAGCCAGACCTTGCTTCAGACTTCTGATTTAAGCAGTCATCAGGTTGGGATGGGAGACACACTTGCTTGGGTTTATCACTTGTTTACAGGAGCTCAAAATGAATATGAGCTGTCTGCTGTCACTGTAATAGTTACAGTAACCTGAGAGATTAAATACAGTTTGATACGTTATCACCAATTGCTGGAAACCAGAAAATACTAAACTAACGTATAATACTAAACTTAGGATCTGGTGGTTCATATTAATTTTGACTAAAGGTGCAGGGAATGGGAATAACAACCGGATATTTTGAAGTTTTTGTAATTGGTCTTTTTCTTTTTTTAGGAAATATTAAAACTAGAAGGCAACCTTGGAATTCCAAGACAAAAAAGGGCTATTTTGGCAACACCAATATTAATTCCTGAAAATCAAAGACCACCGTTCCCCAGATTAGTTGGCAAGGTAAGTCAACAAAAACCAGATCAAATTTTGATATTAAGTAATTGTTTTATTTCCCTTAAAGTTTTGCAGTGCCTATCATGTTGGTAGTAATATCCCAGATAGATTTAAAAATATAAAAACTGAACTGAGAATGTTGTTTTCCTCAGTGTTGTGTAGACAGATGACAACGGCTTTGTATCCATGGCAGGCTCTAACGACACACACTGGTAAAAGGTTTTTATTCAGGGGTGGATGTTTTCATGCAGCTCCTGTCTTCAGCACAGGTTGCTGCCTACCTGTGTGTCTGTGTGCTAGACTGGGACTGAAATCCAGGCCAGGGATGTTATGGAGAATACACCACTGCATACTATGGAATATCTTATTTTATCTCAACAGTTAGAAGGAATTCACAAAGTATTATTACATACAAAAGCATCTTTTGTTCATTCTTAAAGGTAGTCCATTGACTTAATTTCTCACGTCTAGAGATAAAATCAATCTTTGAAGATGCTTCAATTTCTACTTTTTGTTGTTTGCAAAGGTCTGACAAAGTGGAAAATTTTTCCTTGTGTCTGCAGGAAATCAGATAGATGAGAGTCCAAACAGCCACTTTTCCAGAACTTCAGATATAGAGAATAATTAATGCCAAAATACCAATAACCATTCAAATGACCATGTAGGCATCAGAAGTTATAATGACATGAGCACAGTTTGATATACAGATATACAGGTATATCAGATACTGTATCATATATATGGGGGGGGGGTTGTTTGGGTTTTTTTGTTCTTTTTTAAATTGTTATTAATTGATTTCTTCCTATACTCTTCCATCCCTTCTGCTTGTGAACACTGAATTTTTGGATCTTAGGTGGTCGCTCTCTCGAAGTGCCTCCACTAAGTATTTTTTATTGGGAGTTTAAGGTGATAGTTCTGGTAACTGAGGCTCCTTAGGCACAATGAGATAAGCCAAGCCCTGAATTGTACTGAAATTCTTTCCTAGCATCTTGTCATCCTGATTTGTTCCCATTCCTGAAGTGCTACTCAGGGATCACCAGCACGTTGGATGATGTATAAACACAGAAATGCAAAAACATCTGGCAGGCTGTATTTCAAAGGCCCTGAGAAACCTGTCCTCAACTAATGTTTAAATTATAGGAACTGCAAATGATCAGCACCTTGAAACACTTGGAGATGTCATCATTTTTACAGTCCTTCATGATTTTTTCGGTATAGCTCTAATTTAGACATCCAGATGATTAATTTGGCTGGAATGTATTGCAAGTAGAAATAGAGATTGTCAAGGGAGATAAAAATTTTAGAGTTATTTAAAATAATGGAATGACTTATTCTAGGTCAAATGTGGTAATTTGCCACTGATTGCTGTACAAAGCATAAATAAAAATGCGTGGAATCTCAGACACACTGATTGTAGGGAAGAAGGTCTGTTGTTCCCTAAGAAATTCAGTCAGAATCAATGTTGAAAATAAAAGCAATTCTTTCAGGTCTTTTTCCCTTGTCACAGATCTTCATAAGATAGGCTTTGAGGTCTTCCTAACTAGGATGAATGTCTGTGCTAACCCAGAGGACTTGTTCCATGAACTTGTTTCAGATCCTGCACAAACTGTAGAACGGGTTGATCAACTCCATCCCTTAATTTAGATGGTTATTGTCAACTTTACATAACTTCATGAATTTTAAAAAAATCGCTTAGCTGTCCACTTCTGTAAGGCCTGAGGAATATGTTTATTTCCTCTTCCAAAATATTTTGGGGTTTATATTCAGAAGCCTCAAGAGGGCACCACATGGACTGATGGACCACAGCTTCTGCTGTGTTTGGACTTCTCTTGAACTTCAGCTTTGCCATCTCTCCTCTGTTGTAACCCCTGCAGAAGGACATTGCAGATGTATTTATTAGCTGTGGTTTCTATAGAGTTTTGAGGAAGAGACAAAACACCCAGAGAATGAATAACTTGTGTGTTATAACAGAATTTGAAAAATGAGAGGGAATGTGAAGCTTTCCTGACCAGATGAAATATATGACAGTGATAATTTCAGATATGACTTGTTCTGTTTGATACCACCGTGTGGTCCTGTTTGGATGTTCACATGGAAGTTAGGTTTCCAGTGTGCTATCTTCCCTTTCTTTCCCCTGCTTTAACAAATTGCCAGGGTGGTTTATTCATCTGTCCTGATTTCCTCTTGCTTTCCAGCCCGTGCTGTGTTGGCTGGAATTGCAGAAGGTTGTTTGGAGGTGGTTGGAGCAGCCAACAGGTGAAATGCTTATTAGCACTTAGCTGGGAGCTGGGCAGATGTGCAGAAAGAGAAGAGCAGGAGGAGGGCAATTAACTGAGTTTTATTTCACAATTAGGAAACCATACCACAAAGAAAAAAAATAGGAATTTTAGATGACTTCATTTATGAAGGTTTGACCATATATATTTAACAGGAAGGACATACTGGACAAGTGAAAATGTTGTTTTGTTTCAATTAGTTCCAAAATTCAAGTTAGTATTTAGTTTAACAAGGAAATACATGTGTAGAGTCTGTTCTCCGTGCTGTCACTGGCTTCCCAGCATCCCCACTCAGGAATTGGCTTATTGCCTTGCCACTTCCACACCCTTCACTAGGGCATCTCTTAATTAAATAACTATCATAGACATGCTGTGTTTGTAGGTGGAGAAATCTCACCTTTTAGCAGAATTTGAGATTTTGCATAGCATCCTTCATGCCTGAGGGAAAGCACTGAGATTAAAATATTTTAATACAGTCTTGGTAATGTGGAACTTTGTGACCAGATGGCCCAGGCTACAACTCTTGACTGTTATTGATGTGTTTTGTTTATCTCTTGCTGATAGAGCACAGGGATGTGATATTCAATTTTCAGTCTCTCTCCATATGTTACTTTTCCGGTTTATTTGTCCACATCAAGTCAAATGAAGTGCAAAACAGTGGGATGCAGGATTATTTTGGACTTACAGTGACAGGTTATTCTCCACCACACCATGGAAATGTTTTCTAAGACTAACACAAGAGTTAGTTGGTTCTGTGTATCTACTTAAGGACAGTCTCTTGCCAGCTGTGGTGAGGAACTGCAGGATGGTGCTTTTGGAAGTTTAATCCTTGCACTAATGCAGAGCTCAAAGAACAGGAAGGGAATTGTGGAGATGGTCAACAAGTTCCAGCACTTTTTTTCATGCATTAGAAGAAAAGGACACCTGCAAAGTGAGATTGTGTTTATACAGGCTCAAAGGATTTGCTCTGTGTGTTATTGATGGACAAATGATGAATCAAGGATTCTCCTCTCTAATTTAAAGGAATTGTCCTGCATAAGAATGAGTACTGCAATTGTTGGCATGTAAAATCTGGAAGCCACGAGTGGTCTGGTAAAAATTGACAGGACCTTTTGTGCTCAGTGATGGGCAGAACATGGAGAGAGGTACACAGAAAACTTTGCAGGAAACTGCTGAATAAAGAAAAAACAAGACTTTGGGATTTGTCTGTAAGAATTTTTTTTTGTTGTTGTCTGTTTTTCCTTTCGGAAGGTGGGTGGGGGGTGTTGTTCAGGTATTTTGGATCGGAAACTGTATAAACGTTTCCTGCCTCTGATGTGGCTGTTAGCTGCAGTTACATGGCAGGACTGACCCCAACAAAAGCTCAAGACTAAAAGTGGTCCAGACTTGCAAGCAGGATAGAAATCTTTAAGATCTATGAGAAAATGGGGGTTTTTTTCCTCCTCTGAGATATGAATTTAAAGCAGAGAGAAAACATATCTTGTCTGTTAAGGCAGCAATAGGAAAAAACTTGAAGAGGAGAGGAAGCTGAAGAAAACTGGATGTAAAAAGCTGCTGGAAGCTTGCTATTTTTGAGTGGCTATCTTAGTGCCACTATTTATATACAATAAATTATAGACTTCACAGAAGAGAATTGTTATGGACTAAAGATGCAGCTGTAAAAAATGTCAAAATTCATGAAAAAAACTGGAAAAGAAGTGTCAAAAGAGATGATCATGATCTATCAACCTGTGAGGAGAGCCTAGAGAGGGTTTATAGATTAGAAGAGGACATGAGAAAGATAAGAGAAGAACAACAGTGAAATAAAAGCTGAATTAAGGAATGCTTTGGTTCTATTGGAAACTTAGGGAGAAAATGAGAGAGTAGGGAGAGAGTCTAAAGAAAAATAGAGGAGGAAAGAACCCCTCTAGGATGGGGGTCCAAGCCTGGAAGATAATGGTGTGTGCTAACAGAGTAGAGAATGATGTGCAGAACAGAGCAGTGACACCTAAAAGTTTTCCAACACCACAAGAGAAACCTGTGTGGCTGCTTATCAACTCACTTGGGACAGGTCTGAATCCCAATTCTTGGTCTGAATCTTTGTTTCAGTTACTAAAAATGATGTGGAAGCAAGAGAATGTATTTCTCACAGCGGAACTAGACGTGGGTCTGAGGTCTACAGGAAAAATCTACTGGATATTTAGAAGTTATTTTTTAGTATCCATTTGCTTGTTTTTAAATCATCGTTGCATGAAATGTAATGATGGTGCTGTTCCAAAGAGTATGGTCAGAAAACAGGAGGTGGTCATCAGCAGGAATTCTGACTTGTCCAGAAGAATAATTTGGTGAGAGCTGAAGCAGTGGTGCCATCAGGGAGATGCGGAAATGATTGTCTCCTGGGAAGCATTCCAGAGTGAGGAACTTTTTCAGAGGGAAGATGGAACTACACAGGTACAAGGAATTCTGATTTCCTGACTCAGTCTGATGGCACACAAGGAGAGCACTCTGCTAAAGTATGTCCATCATTCCATGCAGGAAAAGACACACCCATAGATGAGGATGTAGAATCAAGCAGCAAACAAGGTAGAAAAGTGTACAGGTGTACAGAAACTGGGGCGGGGTGGGGGGAGAAGGGTTTTATTTATGAATAGCACTTAGGCAATAAATAAAGCCCTTTCAAATCCATCAAGAGAAAAAGATTGGGTTTAGAGAAAAATCAAGTTGTGGTTCTGCTACAGTAAGATTGGGCAGAAATATAGATGAGTTCAATTTGCTCAGCCTAGCACAAGCATTTTCTGTAAATTCAGAGTGAGTGTAAAATGATTTGAGCAAAAGGAATACACTGGTGTAATAACTAATGGATATAAATTTTGGCATAAGATTAAAAGAAAAGTTCTGGTAGCCAGAGAAGAGGAATGAATTTCCAACAGAAGTACTGAGGAGGGAACACAAAGTTTGATAAATATATGATCACAGTTGCATAACACAGCTGCTTCTGATCCTGACAGAAGAGACACCTCGAGTTTTTCTGCAACTCTGGTGTTCCTGAAAATGTGTGAAACCCTGCTGAGCTGGGCCTGAGCGGGCGGCTGGAGATGTCAGAGTTTAACATCTGATTAAATTCATGGCTTGCATGGAGGAATGGCACAATTCTGACCTTCATGGAAAAATACCAACCTACCTCAGCAATGAAAGTAATGAAAGGAGCAGCACTCCATTAAATTAAAGGGCTTTCACTGCAAGTACATGAATTATTAAGCTACAGCATATTAATTTTCATTAAAGGATATGTATTTGATGTCCTAACAAACCATTAAGTGAAAACAGCACTCCAAATTTGTCTCTTTTTCTGAGGTCTCTTTTCAAACTTCCCTGTTTCAAAAAATACTGATATTCACATAAACAACTGCAACAGAACACATTTGTTTTCTCTCAGCTAACAGAATTTTAATGGAAAATGGGTTAAAATACACCTGTTTACTAAGACTTTCAGAAGAATCACACTAGAGTTGCAGATACCTTGGAAAACTGGAATATAATAAAGATTTACCACTATTTTTCAGTGTTTGCTAATAAGAATAAAAGAATTTTTAAACATTTGAGGAATACTTTCTAATCTAGTTACTATGGTTACAAGTTTGTTGGAGATAAAGCAGTCATATGGCAATGATGGAATAGAATTTTCTGACCAATATTGATATATCCAGTACCTAATTTCCTGCTTCCTCATAAATCATGTTAATGACCTGAAGGAAAGCAGCAAACAGAAGAGATTTTATGCTATAAAACCATTCAGCAAAGTATGCTGCAGTTTAACTGCCACATTGTTTGTGTTAACTTTGATTTCAGAAATTGATAATCTTAAACTGTGTTGCAAATTAAGGTAGAGGTGGAAAAAAAAAGTCTGTCCCTACCAGTAAATTGCCCATGGAAAGTAACTGAGATGAAATAAAACCCTGGCAAGTAATTTTTCGTTGGCACATTAACTTAATTTTAGACTCAAGTTTAAAATATTTGGATTATTTTTAGGCACAGCAACCATTTCATCTAATGATACCCAACGTTAGACACCTTTCCATGATGCTGTTTTTCTGAAATGGTTAATTACAGCCACCTTTGCAAAAACAAACCTGAAGCATCTCCCCAAAGCTCCAGGCCTGTTCCATCTTCCTCACCTGAGATAAACTCCCAGGCTGCAGTTTTCAGAATCCACGTGGGGTGTGGTTCTGCTCCTGTGAATGGACAGGGATGTCCACAGCAGCAGCCAGAAACCCCCTCTTGGAGATGGAGAATAAGAATTGCCATTCCCTGACTCAGTTCCCTGTAGTTTCCATGAAACCAGACTGATTTTTTTTTTAACTTTCATCTTTACAATCTTCTAAGACCATCCTAGATCCTGAGCTCACTGATGGGAAGTTGTTTTTTATCCACCTTGACTTTTTTTCTATCTTAATTCAGTTTGGAATAACCACTCATCCTGTCCAGTTTCTAAAAGCTGTTTTGTTACTGAATGTATAGTTTTGAGCAAAAACTTGATCTCTGCATTCTTAGTAGGGCCAGTTTTTAAACTTAAGATGTAGAGCTTAATTACACAATCTTGGGTTGGTAAAATGGGATGGTTGGATCCAGGATTTCTGTTTGCTTTGTGCCTTTAATTAGTAAAATTTCTTCCTACAAATCTGCTTACAGCAACACTTCATTTTAGGTGGGATGAGGGATGCAGCAGTTATCCAGCTTTACATAGCAAGTGTTGTGCTAATATATTATCAGTAAAAACATAATAACTGCAGAATATCAAAGTCAGCAGAGAGAACATGACCACAGAGCTTCCTTTAAATCAATTAAGATATTTATTTGATAGCTGTGAACTGATTCATACTGCTTCAAATATGATTGTTTTCCTGTTCCAATCCAAATAATTTCTTTGGTTTCTTGTTATACAATCAGTTGTTAGCAAGTTTATAATATAACATAAAGCAATATCCAAATGAATGACATTTTAGGAAAAAAATTAACTTATCCCTGCCAATTTACCAACTAAATACTGTCATACTGTCAACCCTGGTGCCTTCATTAATGGAAGACTTTAATAAAGGCATTTTGCAGACTGGTCTGGCGACAAATTTGATATTACCAGCTGTGGCTTGTTGAAGTGGTATTAAGAAAAGATGGTTGGCAGAGTATTTCCAGAAGGAAAAATTATATGTATTATATATGGCTCATCTGTAAGGTGGAGTAAATAGCTGTCACCCAGGGAACAACAGTAATTTTCTTCTCTCTCTCTCTAACTGCTGAATCTCTTCAATGATTAGTAACTGATTTTAACCTTTTTGTGTTTTGCCCTTGCTTTTATGATACATGAATGATTCCTGATTATTTTTTCTTGCGTTTTAGAGTGATGTATAGCAACAGATCAATATGATGACTAAAGGAATGTGATGCTAATATCTAGAATGACAGCTGTGTTTTAATTCATTAAACATTTTCTCTTCTCCTTTCCAAAACATCTGTTGGTCTTTTCCAGCTGCCCTCTAAAGGCACCTTTTTTTAACCTTCCCGATTTATCATCTTTACCACTTCCTTTGCAACCCTGTCTGCTGAATTCAGAAGTGGACTAAGGAAGCCAAAGTCTGTAGGGCAGAATCACAGAATGGTTGAGCTTGGAAGGGATTTCTGGAATATATAATTTTGAAGTAAATGTTGCTCTAGTCTATTGACCTATTTTTCTTTCAGGGTCAATATATAAAAATGTAAATTATTTCTTTGTAATAAATGATTCATTGTTGATCTAAAATCTTCAATTACAGAAACCCTGTTATTAAGCAATTTCCTTTAGCTCATGTTTGGAAAGGAAAACTCTAATTTGACCACTCTACTTTCTGTGAAATGACTCACAAAGAGAAAAATCACTTTCTGCCACTGAAACATTGTTTAAACAAAGGAAAATGAAAAATTCAGACAACTGTACTTTTGGATTTACCTGCTTTCCAATGTTCTATAATTAACTCAGCAAGAAATTTTATTTTTGGTTTGGCCACCATGTTCCTTAAATTTTCTCAGGCTGTTTATGAAGCCATGCTGAATATCGGAATTTACATGTTTTGAGTATAAATACAGGACTCATGCCCTCTATTCTGTATCTCTATATACATTATATATATATATATACTTACCAGAGATGCATAACAATGAATGAGTAGAGGCTCGTCCACACGTATCCCAACTTCCATGTGTTCTCTCCTTGGTCCGTGCTGTTGACTTTGTGCTTTTTCTCCTATTTTAATCCATAAGAGGCTGATGTGAGTACTTATTGCTCCCATTGGAAAATCTCCCGATTTCAGTTGCTTTTACATCCACAAGTGTCTCTTCCATTGTTGCTCTCCCATAGCTTATTTCCCTGCCATGTTCCTCTGGCTCATATTTCTGAAGAACAGGTGGATAACATGGAATAAATATTGATACAAATTCTGTCTAAGCATTGAAGTGACTGTTAAAATATTTGCACAATTTTGCCAGGACATTATTTTAGTAATATTCTTCAGTTTGAGGTGCAGTTTAAGCTGAGATGTAATAGTCTCTGTAAGCTTGTCCTCATCCCTCAGCCAGTCTGTTTGTAAGCACTACTAAAACATTTTTCTTTACTGTACCACTGCCTGACCTTAAGCACATTGAAGCTGACAGAAATACTCCCATCAAAGTGGGAGGGGAATTTTGATAAGGCCAACCCTCTTGGGTGATTGCAGGGGGAAAAAAAAGACTCTTGAAGGAAGTGTGATCATGTACATATCAAGTTATGCTTTATTCACTACGTTTTTAGGGAAATTTTTGAAAGTACCCTTGGAAAATAGGATTTTCATCAAGGTTCAAACTGCTTCAGAAGGTTTTCTTTTCATTTCTGTAAAGCATGGACGAAACTATTAAGCTTACATTTTCAATTGAGCTCGAGAATGGATTTGATAATAGGAATCTGTTCAACAATAAGGTCCAGAAATTGAAAGTGCTAGTGATCCCTATAATCCAATAACATATGTCCTAATATATTTTTTACTTATTAGAATTAAAAAAAAAAAAGGCAGCATGGATGTAGCTGAGCTTGGCTACAACTTGAATTCAGGAGCTATATTAATTTAACAGAATTCATGTTCAAGCCTGATTTACAATATATTACAAGTATTTTCATTGTAATTGAAGTGATGAAAGCTGGTTTCCCACAAATAATAGTTTCCTGCAACAAACCCTTGTCCTCTTATCTGTGAGAGCACCTCGAGCACAATGACCCTAAATAATCCCACAGTGCCCTCAGCACCACTGGTGTTATTTTCCACCTCCTGACATCTCCAACTGGGGTAAGAGGGAGCACATCCTGGAGCTGCAGCTGACCTGACCAGGCAATGAGCACACAAGTGCAAAATGGAAATTCTTCCTTCCTTTCTGTCTCCACACAAACTCTTTGCATTGCCACAATTTCTGTGGAACTTCTAGGAACTGTATGTTGGAGGGTTTTTTGGTCGAATTTGGTTAAAATTAGCCAAAAGGCTTAACATGGATCACTTAAATGTTATTTTTTTTCAGGAGATCAGACTAAAGAAGCAGGTGTTTGACAAAACTGCCTTTCCTCAAGCGATCCTTTTGTGCTTGACAAGGAAGCCGTTAAATGTCACTAAAGAAGCTGTTCCTTGGAGGGTTGAAATAATGGTTAAACCAAACCTATGGAAAGAGCAATGTCTGCAGTGGGGAGCTCACTAATTATGTAGGAGAAAAGCTATAAGGGTCTGTATGAATTTCATACAATGAAAAGGACAATACCGAGCATGTTGAAACTGTGTAAATAGGAAAATATAACAAATCAACTCCATCCACTTTTACTGTGCTCTTGGGCAAACCTGAATTTGCTAAGGGTCACTGGAACATGAAAATTAATTTGAATTAATAGAATTTATTATATATGGATTATTTTTTTCAAAGCCATATAGTATAATTACTGCATTTTATTAATTAATTTTCTTATGGGAATCCTAATTATTAGTTAATAAATCATATTCTTAAAAAAAACTCAAACACAATCATGATACAATAATGCTTTGGGGAAAAAAAATTGTAATTATTTGTTAATGAGAAATCTTAAAAACCACATATTGTTTCCTTTAAGGGATGACTGATGAAGGCTGTTCTTTGTAAGTACTGGAAAGCTACTTTTGTAAGTAGTAGAAAATTGATTGTATTTTTTCCATCAAGATTCCACCAAAGCTGATGATCCCAAACTCTCCATCTGAAGATATAAAGTTCAGAGTCACCTGCCATGAGCTCTGGGTGTGCTGTTGTTGACTGTGTTCACCAACTCTTTTTCTCACTTACAAGAAAATAAACTTTGACTACATTCTTCATGTTGAAAACTCCCATCCTGAACAGCCTTTTAGTTCTGGGAACAAATGAAGCTCACGTTCCCTCATCATAACTTATGTGTTCACGGAGGTGTCTGTAATGTATAGCAGCTGGACACAGGTCCAATCCAGTCCACTGCAATATTTACTTACAGGTGAGGTAAATGCAAAAACCAAATTTTTCCTCACATGCTTTTCAAAAGAACAATTTTCTAAAGTTTTTATTGGATGTCAGACTTAATTAGATTTTTAGAATTAGGCTGAAATTTTCCCATCAGCTTTTTAAATCAAAGGCTAGAGTCGAAATACAGCTCAGTTGTCAGGTTTTTGTCCTTCATTCTCTCAAGGAGGGACTCCCTGTTGCTCGTGTAATGAACCATGGTGGACCCTTATGTGGTAGCTTTCAAAGTAAGAAATTACTATGTGGAAGAGATAGAGAAATTATCTCATTGCACATAATTTAGGAGCAGGATCTGCCATTGGCTTCAGTCATAAATATACTGTCAGGATATTTTGGCTCTCATGGATCTGTGTGACAATCAAGTACCTGGCAAACAGTTCATGCAGTTTTACTTCCACTGGAGGTTCAAAAAGCCTGTAAGAGGGTTCTTCTAAATCCCCAACCTCCCTTAAAAAAGTGAAAGTCCTGTCAAAATGCAAGAGAAATCTATAAACTACCAGTAAAAGCTTTTTCAAGTATTTCAGAACAAAGCACATTCCCTGCAAAGGAGTCTGTGCCACTCTGCAGATGTTCTCGATGGAGGAAGGAGACAGGAGCCTGAAGGAGCATCTCAAAATGAGTCAAAAGAAGTGGATTCAGAGCACAAGAGAAAAATGAATATTATAAAATAGGAAAGACCGAGTTTGTAGAGAGTTCAAACGGGGAATTATTTAACCCTGACTGTGGCACGTAACTACTGGTGAGCCTTGGCTTCACCTGCACTGGAATGTGGGGTCATATACTTCCCATTCTTTTTATACAGCATCCTAGGAAGCCTTGAAAAGCATTTGGAACTACAGCCCAACGAATCCCAGTCCTACACCAGGCAATCAGTCAAAGCCAAGATGTGGCAGGCACTGGAATAGATAAACTTTGGATCCATCATAAAGTGCACAGTCAACATGGATCTTTTTACGGCAAATCATATTTCCTAAATGTATTAAGATCTGTGGAGAAGCTGAAGGTGTAGATAAATCTGATCAATAAACCACACTTGAGTTTCTCTACTGAGAGGAACTGTTTCTTCAGCTAAAAAAGATTGAAACATCAGTGTGGAAAGAGATTTTCAAAGGGAAGGTTTTACCAATAGTTATTTTCAAGGATTTATACAGTGATTTGTGTTGTTTAACACAAAAAAATTATCTGGAAAAGGAGACATTGAGGTGACAGAGTTTGCAGATCATCCGAAACGAGTCAAGAGACTGACAAGCAATGAAAAGATTATAGTGTGGCAGAAGGATTTAACAGTACTGAAGGTTAGAGTTTGTTGATAATTTTTGTCAAGCACTGTGGTATTCTATATATTGTCACAAGATGTAGAGGCCAAAAGGAAAGGGTGTCTTTGCTGTCATGCCTGAGGGTTTCTGATCCTGGTACAGGATGGCATCGATCCCCACTACAGGCAGAATCCAGGGGCAGAGGTATCCAGGAATGACCCCCAGCCATTCCTGTGTAATTTGCTGTGCATGGTTCATCTTTGACTTGCATGTTTTTTTTACCGCTCTTTGCAAAGAAAACACACTGCAGAAAGATTTCAGTGTGGCTGCACAAATAGTTGCTTTGCAGTTCTCTATTTCCACAAAACATCTCCAGTTTAAGCTCTTGTTCTTCTAAATACAATTTATATCACTGAAATGTGTCTGGAAAGTAGAGAGAAGGGGTGAGGAATGTCTGACTCATTATTTGTCTTCAAATATTGCTTTTTTATTTATAGAGTCATTCTGGTTTTCCAAAGCATGTAGGCAATGGTGGAAATAAAAATCTATTTCTGAAAGCAGTGAGATTTAAGTTATCAAGGCCCACATTTTCCGGGGAATTTAGGAACCTTTTCCTTCAGCATGACAGTGTGTGTAATCCACACTTAGAGAGTGGAGTTAAGCAGTCACTTAGGCATTTGTGATAATTTAGGCATCTCCAGTTCTCCTGTAAAAGGAGAGATGATAATGTCTGTTTACTGAAATATGTAGAAAAGTAGATTGGTCAGTGGGAGCCACTGTCTTGTACTGAGTAAAACCCCTTGAACAGGCCCCAGAAGCCTCTGGGGAAGCTCTGGGTGCTCCTCAATATTGCAATGTGCTGACAGCTGCCCAGAAAGAGGTCCCTTGTCTTTAGTGTGACTTCTTCTGGAGAGCAGTCCTGTCTTGTGTTAAAGGGCTGCTGGGCTTTAGTTTGGTTCCCTTCGGCTGTTTCCCCTGGGATGTTGGGCTGACATTCATTGGGTGATTTCAGGCTTTAGTTCTGCTTCTTCCTCTACAAAGTACTGCAGAAAGGCTAAATTTAGCAACTAAATTTTCTAATATAAGTTTCTCTAATATTTATTTTTTCTGTAGATTTATTTTAATGCTGATATACTGTGCTGTCAATTGAAAATTCCTGAGATAGGTCAAAGTGATAGATCTAGAGAAGCAGTCCTAATTGATGAGAGATCTGTTTTCTTGTTTATTGATTTCTCTGGCTGAAATTGAAATGAATGATTTGCAGTTGAAATGACTTGACTATTCTTTCTAAAGATCAATTTCAGAAGCACCTCTGCTCTTCATATGAGCTGGTAAACCCTGGGCCTATTTTAAGATCTTTCTGTATTCTAAACATAATAAGTGAAACCATAGAAACATACATATTAAGAGGATTTTAATTATTAATAAACTTAGTAGACTTTTCTAAATTATTTTTGTACCTCCACAATGTGTTGTTCACTAATTTACATTAAAAAAGAGTTACTAATACCATTAAATATTTTTTTTACTTCTATTTGAGAATTGTGATCATATGCCTGAAACCTTAACTTTTGGTAAAAATTGAAGAACAATACCTGATCCTGGGGAAACTAACTCATTTCATTAATCTAAAGGTTCTTTTGCCTCGTTAATTCCTACTGTAGTTTTACCTTCATTTCCCTTAAATTAGAAGAGAAAAACACATAATTTTAGGTTTATTGCTGAATTCTTTTTGAGGATGGATTCGCTCTTGTGCCTTCATCTTCATTGGTGTCTGCATATTATTTGGAGGATCTCCAAATATTTTAATTCTATTTTCATATGAGACTCAGTCATATTTTAGAGAAGTCCAATCCTTTTTACCTGAAAGTGCAATATGAATGTTGCTACATAAATATGTAGTAAAACAGGTTATTATAAGGAACATAATTGTTATCATTAGACGTTTTAGTCATACTTTAACTGCAGTTACATAGAGGGAGACTAATTAATTACATCAGAAATAGCTGCTAATGCTTTCGTTTGTTCTAAATAATGGAACTACAGTGATTATCTGAGCCTGTATAAACTGGTGAGTTTGGATTGGGCTGCTTGTTAACACTGAGTTGAAGAAATGTCTATGAAAACCAGGTATATTTTGGATTCACACCTACGTAACTGAAGTCAAATCTGGCCAGAGCTGATTATAGATTATCACTTAATAATCAGTAAGAAGTGGTTAGTACAAAGTGGAAACAGCCAGGAAACGAAATCCTGTTTTCTTTTTTGGGTATGTCTTCTCCTTCCTCTGCACTAGCAGTGTGTTAGTGCCTGGTGAGGGCTGTAAATCCCAGGCCTCAGCATTGGCTGGGTTTTGTTGAAGAGTTAAAACCAAGGCCCAGATTAGTTGTGGCTACAATATTGTTGCACTCTATAGCTGGATCCTCTCTCTGCACAATAAGGTGGAGGAGGTACTGGTTGGATATTTATGTCTTGCCAGTTTAAAACGGCTCCGGAGAGCCATGTTTCTGTATCACTTCAATTTTATTTGTTAAACATCAAAGGATAAAGCTCTGATGAAATGAATTAAGGGACACACCAAGACCCATTTCCCTCAGCCAGTCCATTTTCCAGACTCTGAGAGCCCCTTCACATTTCTGACCAACGGGTGTGTGGGGATTGGGACCACTCCAGGGATGCTCTGGCTCCAGGGCCCCTCCTGGGTGAATCCACCTGCGAGGCCCCGTCGTGACAGACATTACCAGGGCACAGATCAATATGGCTTTTTCTCTTGGAGCCCAGCCTGTCTTTTGGAGTAGTAGGACCAGACTAAGCCAGATTCATGTCCATTAAACAGCCTTAAACTGCTCTTTTCAAGACTGGTTTAAAATTGCTTAAGCTTGTTCTGGTAGATGGAACACAACCTCCTCGACTCCTAAGCTCATTTAGAAGCAGGATCTTGTTGCTACAAGAGAGGGAATTTCTTTCTAACATTGACAATATATTATTAAAATATCCCCTTTTTTCTTTTTTTCTCTGGTTTATTCAGTGTGCAGACTTTTACTTCCTGAATGTTTTTCTCCTTTTTTTTCTTCTATCTCAACTAAAGTATTAAAATGATTTTTTTTCCACACTATTAGCTGCATTTACATTCTGCAAGATAAAGAATGCCATAGCCATTATCCACCAATCCTATGTATGTAACAGTTTAGTAATTCAACAGCTTAAACTTTCCCAAAATCTTGCTATTATCTTTAAATAGTATTTTTTTACTTTGAACAGTGTTACGGCAAGCAATAGTATGTGACTGGAAAGCATCTGATCTTGCCAGAGTTAGAAAATATAAAACTGCTACAAGTAGGGGAAAATATCCTGCATTTAGCCACAAGTGGATCAGAAAGCTCAGAAATGTTTTGGTTTTAATTGTATAATAACTGTAATTAAGATTTATGTAATGATAAACGATAAAGTCAGAGGCTGATACTAACTCACAAGTTTATGAAATGTAGTGCTAAAAGAAAAATTACATTATTTCTATTGCCTGCAAATTTTTCTTGGCCTCAGGCCACCACTGAGAAAAATCCAACCTTTTATTATTGAACCTTGTGTGTATTTACCCTCAGGTTCATTCTCTTAAAAAGTAAATTTTTTAAAATTCAATTCAGGAACAGAATTTACGTTTGTTGTGCATTATATGGATTCCTGAATGCTAGTATTTTAATTGTTAAGAGTTGGCGATGGAAGCCTAAAAATACAGTTATTACATTAATGGATTGCATATGGAATATTTTTTCCTGCAGCCTTAGATGCCATGAAATACTGGTTTTTTACGGTATGTTTGTTATGAAAATAACATATTAGGGAATGTTTCATATTTTAAAAGAGCACTTACAGTTTAAGCCCATGTCTAATAATTATTTGTTAAAACATCCAAAGGCTGCCACATGTAAACTCTAAAGAAGTTATTTACTGAAGCTTTTGCTAAATCGTGAGTTTCTAGATTTCTTTTTTTTTGTCGTTAGAGTTTCTTGCAAAAATGCGCAATGCTGACTGTGACAATCACTGCTTCATGTTATTACATAGTAGTTTTATTACTTAGTGAAAGTTGAGAAAAAGCTGTATTTATCAATGCACTTTGAAAATTGGGAAAATATTTGGAAGACTCAGTGTCACCTGACTAGAAGGCATTTTTGCTTACAATGGTCAACAAGACACTGGTTTGTCTGAATTCTTGAATAAGTGTTCTTGGAAGAGATTACTTCAAACTTTAGTAACAATATAATTGATTACTCAACATCCTGTGGATTATTTGCTATTTATTCTCAGAGACACCCGTAAATCTTATACTCTTAAAATAATCTGTTAGAGCTCAAAGCAAGCAGCTGTACAGTTCTTTCCAATATCCTTGTAATCCTCTCAATGTTTCAGATTATTTCTGTAGGAGATTTTTGGAAAGATATGGAGGGTTTTTTCCTAAATGAGTAGTTAGATTAAATCAGGTTAAGATTTGTTTGCCAGCAGAGAAGATCAGTGATAACCGATTTACTGAAGATAATACTTGCTAAGGACTGTCCTTGTAATAGTTCTCACTATGTAGAAAGGGCAGTTTATGTAATTCCTGTTCCAAATTTGGCCTTTTTGCACAGTGGAAACGTTCTGGTAAGGTGAGGTCCATGTTATGATTGCTTTGTGTTTTACTCCCTTAGTAAATCATTTGTTCCAGGGGTACTGCAGGTTTTGATGTGAGTCACATTTAGCTGGGTGAGCTGCAGTAGGGATCCCACCAGATGAATTTGCCTTTTCCCTGTTTTTTCTCTTGCTGACTGGTGCAGACTGCCACAAAACTTCTGCAAGCACACAAATGTTTGCATGCTCACACATCAGACTGTATCTGCAGGTACAGATGACAATCTTTGTACACAATTGCACGTTTATGCAGAAATATTTATACAAATATCTGTGTCAAGAGGAGAGGAGACTAAGACACCCTCACTTGGAACAAGGACAACTTTTGTCTTGCTGAGTCAGAAAATGCAGATGCTCTGGAGAGTTAAATTTTATGGTTCAGCTTCCAGTTTTCCTAGGAAGAAAAGTATAAAATTTACATGAATTATTGCACTAACCTAGAGCAAATATTTTCTGCATAAATTCAGTTTGGGTAATTGGTGTTGTTGCAAAATTGAATTAAATAGCTTTGCAGGTTCAGAATTAGGTACAGTCATCTTGATGTGAGTAAACATTAATCATATCTTATTATCTGTGATTTTTTGGAGAGAACCCTTAAAAGGGCTACAAAGAGCAGGAGACCTCTTTACAGTTTAGACACAGAGATAAAGTAAGTTCTTGGTGTGCACCAGTGAGAAGAACCATCCTGATTTCATGGTGCCTACCAGCAATTTATGATCACACTTGATCCATTTGTGGGTTTTCAGAAATGTATCAGTACTTTTAAAAGTACATTCTGAACACCTTCTGTATTTGTGGCAAGTACCTGGGAAAGAACAGACATTCCATGTTTTGGGTCTCTCCAAATCCCTGAAATTACTGTATGTTTATCATGTCATACCTTGAGGTACATTCTACTTATATGCAAAATTTCAGAAATAAAACTGCCATGGAATAAATAGCAAAAGCCCTAATGAAAATATCAGGATCAGAGATTCACCCTTCATTTTTTTCTAGCTACTCAAGCAATGATTCAACATTATGGACTGATTATTGGCTTTACACAAACCAAGCAGAAGTCACTCTGGTAGATATTTCATTTATGTTTTTTTTTTTAAATCTGTACAGCTCTTTTCAATGTTAGTATCATTAGGATTTTCATTAATCATAAAACAGATTAATGTAGTATTATTAAAATTGCCTATTTTTAGATTTAGAAAGAACATTACTGCTATCATTTAGTCCCTACGGACGGCTTTTGTTTTAAATTAGAAGCAGTCAGATTTATCAAGGTGTAGTTAAAACTTCTGAGTGTTTAACATTATCACAAGTTGCTGCCACGTGGTGTTTGTGTTAGATCTCCAAACAATGGCAATGAGGACCTGATTAAACAGAAGTGACAGGGGATTTTCTATTGACTGGAATAGACCTGGAGTTGAGGATGGTCACAGTGTGTCCTGCAATGCCAAATTGACACTGTTTGCTGAAGCTACCTTTAAAATGTTCCACGGTAATACAAAGCAGTAAACAAAGGAAAAGTGAGAGGTGGGAAATCAACCAGAAAGAGTGTTCACGGCTATTTGGTTTTTAAATGTTGATATTCCTTTTTCAGGGTTAGGACTTACTCTTGTGTGTATGTGCAGTGAAAAACAAAAGCTTCTATAATATCTGATTGTCAAAATATGTTTGACCAACAAAAAAAAAAAAGATTGTGTGTCCTATGATAGCTCAAAATTCTCTGTCAGGCAGTAGAAAGTTCAATTCTGAAGAATTTGAATGGGATTTTGGACTAAGCTGTACAAAAGTAGAGGTTTTTGTACAGTTCATTTTCCACCACTATTTCAGATTTGTACATTTTTGAATTTCATTCAATCTTATTAGCATTTTGTTTCAATCTTAAAAGATTTGGGTTAGCCATTTATGCAGACCCGTGGTGGTAGGACAGGTTACTTGGATCCAGTAGGTTTTTCTGGGTGTGTGATTCCCAGGCTGGTGTTCCCGTTCTGGCTTCCTGTTAGGCAGCTTTTCACAAGGTATATCTGTTTCCTTTTTTGGTTGGTGGTGGTTTTACAGTTATCACAGATCTCATAGTTCCTCTTTTATTAAGTTTAATAGGTCTTGTCTTGGAAGACTCTGTCAGGTATTGCTATTAACTGAAAATGTAAGTAGACAGCTTTGAAGCACAGGGAATGAATATTACATTTAGATAGCTCCTAATTCTGACTTCTTGAGGACAGTAATAACATACCTAGAAGACAATAACTGACATACTGGACAACAATGTACCATCTGTATTATTAAAGCTTGTTTGTTCCATTACTCCAGAGACCTTCCATGTTTTAAAGTTTAAACCCAAGTTTTAAGTTCTTCATTTTGACAATGACTACTTTGGAAATCGTGTGTTTCTTCCTGCTTTTCATTCTGATATTTTTCTTTTCATCTTGATTGATTCCATAATTCCCCAGCATGATTCCATGAAGTGATATTCATATAGGACTGTATTGCAATTACACAGTCACCTGAAAGCTTCTGAAGAGACTAATGTACCTTTGTCACTAATTGCACCTCAATCAAGATGTTTGCACATTGGAACCTGTACTTTGACATTCTTCATTGTCCATTCCAGCGGGAGGCAAGCATTCAGTAAAACTAAAACTGTCCTCTTTAATGTAGGAAAGGTGATCCAAGTTATTGGCAGCCTTTTAACTTTAGGTGATTTTGAACCTTAATCTTTGGAGAAAAATGGAGGGAAGGAAGAAAGAAGAGAAAAAGAGCACACTTTTTATAATAAAGGCCTGAAGACATCTTTCACCACTCTTTGGTGATGTTGTCGCTGACAAAACCAACTTCAGAGCACCACATAAGGATAAACTTGGAATCTGAAGTTTTCTTAAGGGAGGCAAAGTCACAGAATTGCTACCTAAAGGTCTTTCAAGTAATGCTTTTACTATTAAAAATCAGCTAAGCAAAGAATGGTGTGAAAATGCTTATCAGCCCCACCTGGCAATTAACACTAAAAGCTAATGGAAACAGGAGAGAGCCTGAAGGGATGAAGTTCCCAGAAAAGCAGAGCAGATGTTTTTCGGAACTGCCGGAGCTTTGATAGTGAGGTAACTACTAAACTGCTGCGAAAAATTGCACTTTCTGATTTTTGAGTGAACGTGGGGTGTGTGGATCCCAGATTCCAATAAGTGTTCCCTGGCTGGGTAATCATGGCTGTGGCACTCTGTGCAATAAACTGGGAAACCCCTCACCCTGCAAAGAAACACCAATATGGGTCTAGCAGTCATTAAGAGATTTGAAATGCTCTCCAGGGCTTCCCCAACCGTGAGGACTTTTTTCAGCTCTAGCTGGTGAGAATTCATTCCATTAGAGCTACAGAAACAAAGGGAATACAACTGGTAATATCTGCCAAAGAGAAAAGAAAGAAAGGAAGAAAGATGGAGGGAATAAAAAATAATAATGTTAAAAAAAAATGCATGTTAGGAAAAAAATATAAATTTAATAGAAGAAAGTAGGGAGACAAAAACATTTCCAGGAAGTGTTTTTGCATCCATTTATGTACTCAGTCATCCAGGGAGGAAAGCAGTGGTATTAGTGCAGGGCTTGGGTCTGGATGGTTTTTTTCATGGAGACAAGTGGAATAAGACTTGGGGTCATGATTTGGGGTAGGGCTTGTGGGTCAGTTGTCTCAAGTCACTGCAGGTTCATTGAGATGTGCTGGCATTTAGGCTTCCTTCCCACAGGTCAAAGACACTCTGCCTTAGCTTAAAACCTTTATTTCATCTGAAGTCAGGACAAATATTACACTGAGTGTGGGTAGGATTGTTCCCTAATTTTGTACCTTTTAAGCTGTCATTGTAGGAGGGTCAGGATAGAGCTGAATAGTGGTTTTGTGTTATAAGGAGGAGGAAAAAGCTGACAAACCTTCCCTCTGCCACCCTTGAATTCTTTCTAATTCACCTCTGTTCAAGTCATGTATTCACATGTATCTGAGTTTCCAATGAGTTATATTTTGTCTATTTTTTCAGGAGTGAACAAGAACTAAATCATAAGTAGAGTAACATTCATTATACTTTTTTACCCTAAGACTAATGCAGTTACATACATGTCGGTAAAATTTTTGATCTGGTTTGTGATGACGTTGTTATTTTAAGGTCCAACTTGAAGAAAACACAAATTATATTTACAATTTATAACTCGAAGTTACATTTCTGCCTATAATTTTTAAGAAGTCGTAGCTACTCACAGCTGTTTTGAATTGACCTCTGAGAGTTAATCGTTTTAGATGAAAAGTGGGGTGGATCCACCGTTAAAAACTGAAATGGATTTAGAGAACCAAAATTAAAATCCTTTGTTTACAGCATAAAGTTTCATGGAGCATTGTAACTAATAGAAGCGTTAAGTGCTTCATCAGATTGAAAAGTGTAAAGTTTTAAATACCCCAGATAACTGTCAGATACAGCTGCCATCTGCCCTCGACAGAAGCACCAGCATCTGCTCAGATGCAGACCTGTGACCTCTAGATAAGTTTCTGTACACAGAAAAATATTTATCTTCCTACTATGACCTTCCATGAACAAGACATGAGCCATGGATTTGTTTCCTAGGGAACTGGTGACTGAGGAAAATCTATAATTAGATCTGTGGGTTGTTTGCTACAAATGAGAATTGGGTGCTAAGCAGGTTCTTAAAGTATCCAGAAGTATTAGACAGACTTCATGTAATGGAATCAAATTTAAAAAAAAAATACCCTTCATAATGATATTTCATTTTTAATATCTTCAATTAAAAAAATTAAATACTTTGGATAGGGTACTTATTCATCTAAATTCATTGTAATTGCAAAATGTTTTCAAATTCAAGACTCATCAGGTTGCTAGTTAAAGCAAAAATAAAGTTGTTCAAAATCTTCAAATTCAACTGTCTTAATTTTCAAGAGCAGTTTTAGGTGAATCATTCTCATCAGCTCCATTTTCTCACTTTACTACTCCTATTCAGTTCCTCAGGTTGGCTCTGCAGCTTCAATGTCTTATTCTGCAATTCCAATTACTCTGCCCAGCTGGAGGGTCCCACTCAATCCAGGTCTTGATTTCTCTCTTCGCTGCATGCTTGGATCTAAAGACAACATTTGTAGCTAAATCCCATGGGCAGTCAATGTGGCTGCAGGGAGAAGCAGCAGCCAGGATTTTTGTATTCCCCGAACAACCCAGGGCAGACTTCTCCAGACCTTATCAGCAGATTATTCCAGCTGAAAAGCTGCCGTGTTGCTCCCAGCCCAGTGCTAGGTCAGTGCCTTGTGCTTGCTTGGAGGCTGCAAAAGTGGCCTCGAGTAATCAGTTAGGACTTTGATCTTATTCAGAATAAATGGCACTGTGAAATACCTGGGAAAAGGTGCTGTAAATTGGGACTGTTCTCCTCTTTTCTCCCACTTCTTGTAGATTTATCTCCATGTGTGTTGATTACAGAGTGTGTGTTCTGTCCTATGTCCTGAATTTCTGTAATTCCAAACCATTAAATGTGGCAATGTTACCTCTGCATTTCTGCCTTTTTAGATCTGCGACAAGTTTGCAACAAAGCACCTCTATAAATCCAAATAATCCATTTGTTTGTTTGTTTTTAAGGGCATCTTTTGAGTTCTTCTTTTAATATTGTCAATCACAGTCAGATTTTTCCTAACAACAAACAGCTTTTGAGCTACTCCATGTGGCTGTCACTCAGCAGACAGAGGTCCTCGAATTCCTTCGACTGACAGGGTCTGCAAGTTGGTAACTTCAGTAGCAAGTAAAATATGGTGATTAAATGGCCACTAAAAGGCCAAATCAGCCAGGGAAATAGCCAGGCCTTCTGTGACAAGTGACACTTCTAAGTCCTTTTCCTGTGAGATCACAAAAGCTGTGTTTGTGAATTCTCTGCTGTCAGTAGGAAGATGTTGTGTACAGAATCCTGAGTTTGCAGATATGTTTGTGAAATACACCACTAGGAACAGGGGAAGGGAAAATTATTTGTAATGAATCTTCTTGCTCTTTATAAATTAAAGGGAAGCTGAGGAATTACCTGCTACAAATGCACGTCTTGATGTGCTTATTGAATTACTTTACTTCGATCTCTGAGCAAATGTTCACTGTTAGCTATTTATATTGGTTAAATCCTCGAATTTAAATCCCTGCAACTGCTGGAGAGGGTTCTTCAGGGGGAATTCTTGCATCTGTGCACAACTACGATAATGAACCTCGGGCTGAAGGGATCCACCAGTGCCCAGGGCTCCCACACGCATAAATTCATTTTTGTTTCACTTGAACACCTGTGCATCCCACTACAAAGTTGATCTGAATTTTATAAACATTTATGCATAGTTATGATAAAAAGCCATTATATCGAGTAGATATTTTTTGGTTGAATATCAAATATCCTATTTGTTTTGATTATTCTAAAAAGACCTCAAAAATAGAGACCCTCTGGTGAAACAACCTCACTGGTTTTTAATATATTGTGTCATTTCCATACATTGAGATATTTTGCTGAAATATTCGTCTATGGAATTTATTAACCTTGTCAAATTTTGGATTTACAGTTGTTTCTAGTTAGTAAAACATTAGATTTGCACTGATGTGACAAAATAATAATTGGTATAGTACCTTTCACAGGAAGTAGAGCCCCAGTCTAAAAAGATACTTCAAAGCACCACCCACTTTTTGAGCAGTGCAAATTCCATTTGCTTCATGTTTGTAAAGTTCTCAATTGATGCTTGATCAGAGCATTCACAGTTTTGTCTGAATGGCTCCAGGCAGGAAACATTTGTACCATTTGCAGCCCCCAATCAGTCTTGCAAACATGCATCAAAAATATGCTAAAGCTGTGTGCTTGAATTCTCACCATGTTGTTCCTAAATCTGACACTTCCCGAAATGTTTTGCATGACAAAGCTCATGGTTAAAATCCTAAAATCCTATTCCTTGAGAATATCAGTGTATGATTTTTCATTTTCATAATTCATTTAATTTCAGTGCCTGATTTTTTTAATTCCCATTTTACATCTCTGAAAGTTGTATAAAAGTTTCCATGTTCAAAGTATTAGTAAAGCCAGTACTCAACATTTCAGAAATTTTATATTCAGATATTTTATATCCGGATATTTACAAAAGCTTCAGTTTACAGGTGCAGTATTGTAATAATACACATGTTCACATGTTCCTTTTTTTTTTTTGTCATTCATAAGTCTTAAGAGAACCAGTGCAAAAGAATGCAAGTAAGAAGTAATTGCCAGTCTTGTAATAATAGTTTTGCCTGGTACCACTGAGATTTAAATGTGTATGACTATATAAGAATAAATAATGACTAATCCACAGAAGTAAACACTATGTAAACTTTGTCAAGGGATTAACTTTTGTGTTTAAAGTTTTAAGCCATCGCTTTGAATAAGAAGCATCGTGCAATAATGCAGCCAAATCTGTATCTTCAAGTGCAAAATTCAGATATTTTCCAGCAATGCTTTTTGCCCCATTCAACCTGACTCTTGGAGAACTGAAACAGAAAATAGATCCCTAAGGTTTAAAATAACCGAATTCTGGCTTTCTTTGCTGGGTTAAATACAGCCTGTTGTCTATATATAATTTTTTTCTCTGGGAGATCTGTGTATGTACATTGTTACTCAGACTGTCACAAGCATCAAGCAAGATGCTTGGAGCTGATGACACGGAAGGAATGTCTGAGGTACTAAATGCAGCTTTTCCCAGCTCTGCTTCCCCCAGGAACCAAACTCTTCACCTTAACTTTGTGATCCATTGCCTTGGCTGTCACAGGAGGTTGTGTCTGTGTTGCATATTCCAAATGCTGGCCACGTTTCCCTTTCCATCCCGTGCCTGTGGTTTCTGGAGTGGGCTTCCAGTTTCAGTCACAAACACCAGGATTTCAGGGAGTGATGGACTAGCTGGTTTCAGCTTTGCAGGAGGCACATGGAGATGGACACAGTTTTGATAACCTTGCCTTTATATAGACTGGAGATGAAAACTGATCTGGAAATGGTTTGAAATTTAGGGCTGTGATATTGCCTGTGCTGTTGTTTTGCATATACATCTTTAATTGCTGAAGTTTTGTTCTGCTGTTCACTTGAATTTCACAAAAATTTTTCACTCCTGGCCCCATTAACTTAGCTTGTGTTCTGGATGACATCCTGGATGGGCATTTGCCAGATGTGTTTTGACTGATAACAGAATGAAGCCAGCAGCCTACTATGTGAACAAGAAAAAATGTTACCTGAAAGATATCCCGTCACATATTGTGTGCTGGGTTTATCCCCAGTTATCATGAACAAAGGACATAGTCACTGAGAGAAGCTTTGTGACTCCTGTCACCCTTATGGGAATAAATCATCTGGATTTTCCTGCCTGTCACCTGTACCTGGAGTGAATCTGGGGAAAATTCTAGTCAGAGAGAAAGCAAAGGGCACAATTTGGCTCCTATTCTTAGCCAGTTTATCTAATATTCAATTAATTAAGACAGTGGTATTAATTTTTCTTTAATAAATTATTAAACTCAGCAAATTATATAAATTCCTTTCTAGCCACAGGTTTTGTATGTTTAGCATAAAGTAATAAAGCAGTTTCTGTTGGTTAATGCTTTTGAATAACGATGGGAATATTTTGCATTTGTTTTGGTTGAAAGAATATTTAAGTCAGTGTGGAGCAGATGGAGTCTCTGACTGTAAAGAGTAATTTTCAGTATGGCAGGATGGGAAATGTCTGTTTATTTATACAATATCTAAACAATGGACCTAAACCATTGTTTTGGCCTTGTGGAGCACAATAATTAAAGGAAGAAAATAGTTCACCTTTAAATATTCCATGAATAAATTTGCTTCCTAAGAGGCTAGGGAAAGTGGGAAACACCAAAACCAAACTCTACAAAAAATAAAAATGAGAAAAACACCTAAAAGAGAGACTCTGCAATGCTCTGAAATGAAAAGAATTGGGGCGTGAACCAAATGTTCCTGTCTGGGGGTGGGATTAGCTTTCTAATTAAAAAGTGAAACTGATATGATGCGTCTGTAACTCACCTGGTGTCAAGAACGAAGAAATTATGGAAGTGGTTGAGGCAAACACTTCTTAAAGAATAAAACTGGTAAATGAGGATGGTGCTGTTCAGGACAGATTTGCTGGCGTTGCAGAACGGTGAATTCTCTCTCTCGGGGCAGTGTGGGTTTTGTGCTTCTATTTCTCTCCTTCTCCTGAGAACACTCTGATTTACTTTTGCGATAAACCCGTAACAACAGGGGGATCACATTGCTGAAATGAGTTTAGCTGGAAGGGATACGTAATGTCAGCTGAAAAACAGCACTTGGGAAATACGTTTTGGCCATGCTTCAGCAAAAAGCAGATCCTGTCAGCTACGTGATGTGCTGTTTTCTTGGAAGTGTCTTTTAGTTGAGCAGGATCACAGAGGCTCTGCCTTTGGCTGGTGTGTCATGGGTGCTGTATCTGTGTATGGATCACTTCAATTCCCAATAATTCTCCGATGTCTCCTTGAGATGGGAAAGGTGTGGGGAAGGGAGTGATGTCTGAGTGTACTTCTAGTGCTGTCCTTGGGTCCTGGTGAGGGAATAGCCTTCAACAGTCCGTATTTCTGTGTGATGCACAGCTGGCATCTATTCTGAGCCATCTGCCCACAGAAAGTTAAAGCCCCTCTGAACTGTGGGATCAGAACAAGGGAAAATGAAATAGGTAGAAATTGGGAGGTTGGATAGAGTGTTCCTGCCTTATCCCTATTCTCAGTGGGTGGGTGGTAGGGTCTTGTGCTGCCTTAACCAGCATATCCTTTATATGCAACATGTAGCCCCTGCCATATGGTGCAGGCATTTTCAGTATTAGAACCTGCACTGAAGTTCCTGAAGCTGTGAAAAAAATTATGGAAATAACTGTTGCTGTCTGGGCTTCAGGTAGTAGTGACTGTGGGATTTCATTTATGTGTTTTAGAAACATAAAAATGAAATCCCGAAGTAAATATTCCAGCAGAAATAATCTGGCCTTGTTTTATCTCAGCCAGGATATTGGGAAAGAATTGTCCTGCAAATACATTGTGAGCTAGAAAATTTTCTTGTGAACAGTGCTGTGTTTATGCCAGTGTTGAGAATATCAGTCTTGCCAGAGGAGATGTCAGACAATCCTCCTGTTTTCGTTCTTACTCGTATTGAAGCACCAAACCATATGGCAAATTAAGCCTGATTTTTATTAAACTTTTCGTTGTGCTGAGCTTCGTGTGAACTGGGAAATGCACTTTCTTTGAACTATGCAGCCATTATATAAGCATCTTAATTAGGAGATGTTAATGTTCTCCCTGACATTCCTGGGAGTTTGCGGCTCCCTCTTGTGGCTAATTAAGCGCTTTAACGAACCTTCTGCAAATGACTTTTGTGAGACGCCCACAGCCCTTGGGCAAACCCTGCAGAGGTGCCCGGGGCAGCTCAGGCCGGGGCTCTGTGTTACGGGGCAGAAGGTGCTGTGCGATTACTGGATGCAGGGACAGGTAAATAGAGAAGAGAGCAGGGTCTGCACACAGCGGCACCGTGAGTGTCTGAAAACCTGAAGTCTTTAAGACCTGAAGTCTTAAAAAAGCTGAGTGGGCTCATCCAGTCATTTAGGAAACCTCTGCTGTCTGGGAACTCTGGTGTTCCCATACATTGGGTGGTGAGGAAAGGTTTGCAGCTGGAGCGGGGATGAGATATGGGATGTGTCAGCTCCAAGGAGTGCAAATCGTTCAGGTGTCACAGTGGGATGTATCCCCATCAAATTCCAGATTAAGATCTTTGCCACATTTGGAGTTGAGAAGAAATTTTCTCTCTAGTTGGGTTTTCAGGGACTATTATTATGATTATTATTACGTTCCTGCTTTTCTGCCTAGTGTGGAGAAAGGTCTGTATGTGAATACCTGGACTTTTTTTTTTTTTATAAATTCCCTTTTTACAATACCCACTATTTGTTTTTCTTCTTTATTGTGGCTTGTTACAACTGAAGCATTGTCTTTATACTGCGTCTTAAATTTGTCATAAAGGCCTGGGTAATGTTTGATGGCTGTGGTGGAAATTGCTGTAGTATAAATATCTCTGAGTCAGATTTTTGTGCTGGCCTGGGGCTGAATTCAGGCCTTTCAAATCACCTTATACTAGATGGGAAGGTGCTCTTGGCTCATAACAAGTCTCAGACATCAGGGCAGAAAATGATCAATTCATCTTTTCCCTAAAAAAGTGAGTAATGACCGTGACATTGCAAAATCTCAAGCATAGCTTTATGTTAAGAAAAACGTGTTTTTAGTCTTGATGTAAAATATACCAGAGATTGGTCAAAAAATGGTCTGAACAGCAGGTAACTTTTCAGTAGGAGCCACTAAGTTTCAGTTTCATCACCAAAGCAGAAGTCACAAAGTGACTTTGCCCTTTTGTCACCTGCGGTGTTGTCTGCCTCTGTGTTTTGGCATGACTTACTCAAAAATACACAAGAAGAGCACTTCATCCATTAGGGTTTCTGAGTGTTGGAAGGAGGAGGAAAAAAAAGGTGAACCAGGTTTTTACTTTGAAAAATCTTCCTTCCCCAAACAGTTTGCGAACTGAAACTTTTATCTCTGAAAATGCTGATTTCCTATTTCATAACTCGTGGCAATATTTTCTCAATTAAAAGAAAGGAATAATGATTATGGAGTTAAGTCAAAATCTCACTGCCCAGTAATCTGCAAACCAGCGTTGCTCAACCCACAGTACTAGGGCAGCAAACATTTATTTCCTCAGGGACATTATTAAATACCCTGCATATTTATTATCTCAAAAATTGGAGCAGGTCCAGATTTCTAAGGCCACTTTTTCCCTTCCTCTTCCTGAGCTGTAATTCAGACCAGCATATAAATTTTTGACTTAATGTTTCTGTGGAAATATCAGCAATGTGAAATTGCTGGAAACAAAAGAACGTGAAACAGCAGAGGGAAGAAATGGCTTGGGAAAATTGTCAGCCTTAAAGGGCAAGATTAATTTATAATCCAGATCCTGATGTACAAACACAAATTTGCAAAGCATGTAGCTCCTAACTGACACTGTGTAGCTCTGCAAGTTTATAAACGTTACCATCACTAATGTGAGACTGCATTGAAATTGGATTTTTAGGGATTTTGTTCTTCTGGGAAAATAAAGTGATAGTAACCAGAAGTCACCATACACACATGGGTGTGTATAAATATAAATACAAATTTGGAAAGTGGACTAATTCCACCTGTGTGACTCAGGGGAGTTCTGGGCATGATACTCAGGTATTTTCAAGCAGAGTTTTTCCCCTTGATTTAAAATCCTAGGAATGGAAGAGTGTGAAAGGGAATTGGGGGAAAAAAACCCAACCTGAAAATAGCCTGTTTTGTAAAGGCTTCACAATGACTAATAAAAAGGAGTGACTAATAGGAAAATATTGTGTGATGGCTGTCTGGTATGGTAAGGGTTGTTGTGAAATTACTGTGCTTCATGGCAATCAATAGAAAATGTCTCCTTTTTTCCTTTTTTTGGGGGGTTAAGCTTGTAGCTGTTTTGCCAATTTAACTAAAAAAAGAGATAGTAGTAAATGAAACATCAAATTCTAGACATAGAGTGAATACAGCGATGGAATAATAGAAACCTTAAGTAGTGAAATTGAAGACACTAAAGATAAGATAGGAACTGGCCAAGGACACGAGCAGCTTTTCCAAGGTTTAACACAAAAATTGCAGTGTCTTGTGAATGATTGAAATCATATTTTATAGTTACATTTTATTGGCAGGGAGCATACCTCAACAGTAGCTAAATGACTTGTGTGGGTTTAGAATGAGTTTAAAAGATTTTACAACGTGGCCTGTCACTTGTTTCCTGCCATGCAGGTCATCAGGAGTGAAGGGACAGAGGGAGTAAAGTTCCGGCTCTCTGGAAAGGGAGTAGATCAAGACCCAAAAGGAATTTTTAGAATCAATGAGATGAACGGGGACGTCTCCGTGACCCGAACCCTCGATCGAGAAGCAATTGCCAATTATGAGGTGAGTACTCAGAGCAATAACATCTCTGCCTCCATGATAATGCATGTTTTTTGAATGTGTATTTGCTCCTGAAAGAGCTGTAGTTAAATTGAAGATTGAATTGCAGCTACTGTCCATAAAATTTCCAGAAGAAGTGTTTGTCCTTTGGAAATGGTAAATGTATTTATTTTTCACGCAGTTGAAACTCTCCTCTGCTTTCTGCATGGAATTTCTGTCATTTGTCTTCAGTTGAAAAGCTGTCTGAACATTGTGTATGCATTTGATTTGTGAATACAAAATTTTGTTTGGACAAAAGATCTTCTGGGGAAGTTGCCACTACAACACTACACAGTTATACATTTTATTGTCAAACAGTCAATGGGAAGTACTACTGAACTCCATTTTTACTAATGGGTATCTTTAATAGAGATAAAGCGGATTCTGATAATATGCGAGTGTTAGCAGATACATCTCTGCCAGGTGTACATCACCTACAAAGATCTTACTAAAGATTTCTTTCCTTGTCAATAAAGGCTCTTTCTCTCCACTGAATACCCAACAAACGATCTCTGAAACCTGCAAAACAACAGCTCCATGATGTCCTAAATGCATATTATGAATGGAAGATCTATTAATTCATGTCTTCTGTCCAGCTCTGGAAATGTGCACTCGGATAACTTGTGCCTGGGCCTGTTTATCCAGAGGAGCAGCAGAATTCCAAGTATTCAGTGGTCAGTACAGTGCATGCTGGCACTTGTGTCCATCCCAAGGGATTATCTCCCACCCTCTGGAAGAGGGAGCACGTGGAGCTCCAGCTCCTGTGGGACACAGGCTCCGGGGTCAGCCCTGGCTGCCATCCCTGACCTCTGGTTTGTTTTCTGCAGAGAGACAATCCACACTTGTACCTTCACTGCTGTTTCCCTCCTCCTCTGTTTGCCAGTTCGATGACTGGTCCTACTGCTCAAACAGCACTGCTAAAATTTACCATATGCTGGTTTTCAACACTTAAACATCTATTTCTTATCTGGGTCTGCAGTGAAATGTGTGTTAACCACTCTCACAGTATTTATGGGAGTTGCTGATGTCCTTCTTACAAGAAAAACATTGCAGTTTCTCTTTCTAACTCTGTTCCTTGCCTTCATCTGCCAGCTGTTTCTTATTTCATCAGTGGCTTTCCACCTTAATGTGTTTCGTATAAACCTTGAATAATTTTTTTTTCCTGGAAAATCATAGTAGACTCTTCAACTTAATGCATCAAACCACAAGTGGCCCCCCTATCTGATCCGGCAAAAGTCACACTTAAATTAAGGCAAAACCACTTCCCTTGAGGAGCCTTTTTGAAGCAATGTAAGTTGCACACAAATCCTGTGGTGTAGCAGGTTCTCCAGAGCAATGTAAAAGTACAGCCTGATGGGCTGAGGTGCTTTCTCAGCTGTTTTCCAGCACTCTGTTCCACAGCTTATCCCCACCCTGCAGCAAAATATGGAGTTGGAATGTTCCGTAGAACAACCCCCAACTTTATTACTCTGTCTTTGAATCCAGCCCATCGTTTTCCTATAAAGATATGCCATGGTGTCAGGAGGACAACAGGATTTTTTCCCTGATTTCCTTGAAACGCTGATAAATGAATAACCTGAAAAATCCTTGAATGTCTCTCAAAAAATGTTTTCTGTTTTTGTTTGAGTTTCCACTTGCCCACTATAGACGTTCTGAAAGAAAAAAATCAAAGTAAAGAGCAAACAAGGAAAGACTAGGTCACTGTGAAAATGGCAAGTTCTTTGCAAGCCATCAGACTATCAAGTATTTAATCAGAGGTGGGGTAGGGGTGAAAAGATAAAACCTATTTTAATCCTTCAGCTACACAGAAGGATGCTGTGCCTGAGCACTGATTTATTTCCTACAATTAGTGCACATGTACTCAAGGGATGAGAATTTAAACTCTTAATAGGGCACAAAATAGAGCTTTGGTGATCACAGTGTTTCATAGAACTTTGCAGATTTTACCACCTCAAAATGTTTTAAATTTGCTAAGAATATTTAATCCATTATAAAAATTTGTTTTCTATTTCATTGAATGTTTGAAAATCTGGTTTTTGCTGCCATCTTTGTTCTGGAGGAAAATTGAAAAAACTTGTAAGAGTTTTTCTGTGGATTCATAACAAGAAAAATGCCTAAATTAGAAGAATACTGAACCCTACACAGACAATTGTTCATTATCTGAGTTAATCCCTTCTTTCTACTGTGTGTTTTTAAGTATTTTATTTCTAATAAAAGTTAGAAAATGTTTTAAAATACAGTGAAAACATCTGTCTGAGGGTCAGGGCCTGCCAGTCTATTTGGTGCAGCCTATTTGTGTGGAATATGTGTTTTCAGATGAGTTTAAAATTTTTAGCAAAAGAAACTCAGGCTGGCAAGAGGAACGTAAGGCAGCTCATATTAACGACACCACCCTCACCCTCTGAAGTAGACTTATTTATCCAGTTGATTTAGGAGTTTGTTTTTTATGAGACTTTGTGCTTTGTGTTCTTAAAAGCCAGGGAATGTCAGTCAGCTTCAGTTTTAAGTGAAAGTTGATGTGAAGAAGAGCAGGAGGATGCAGGGAGGTTGTTATGCCCAGCAAAGACAGGTTAGCAAAGTCTACAGCAACTCCTTTTTCCTTCTAAAGGGGTTTGTTAAAGAGCATCCTGATAGGAATTCTGCAGGTCAGGGTACACCCGTGGATTTACATGGAGTGGTTTTACTTTGGGGCTTGCCAGAGCTTGTTGACAAAACTCCTAAATGATGCTCTGAAGAAGGGGCTTAAGCAGACGATGGGCACGTTATTGAATTGCTTCTGGGTTGGTGAGATAAGAGGTAGCCTAGAGCCCCTATTTAGTGGGAGCAAAAGGTGTTCAGTTGTACAAATATGCTCTCAAGAATATTTGGTTTTCTCTCGAGATTTGAATAAATCAGACTAAGTCAGAAGTTTCAGACAATGGCAAATAATTTATTTGCTATTGGAAAGTGCAGATGTCTAAAAACAGATGAAGGAACTTAGTGAGGAGATTTAAGATGGATTTTCTAGTCCAAATCAGTGAGGTGCACGCCATCCAAAAACTGCCAGTAATATATGCAATTCCGAGTTCACTTCAGACCCAGAATCTTTTCTGATTACAGCAGAGCAGAAATATTAGTGACTATTCAGTTCTTTCCTTGAGCAAAAAAAAAATCAAGTGCTTCTATAAAGAGCTGTGATAACAGAGCAAAAGGATTCCAGTGAAGCTGGAAGGCTACTTGTGCTTGGTGTTGATAAAACTCTGGTGAATTGGGAAACAAAGGGTCAAATTGAGGGCCAGTGAGAACAGAGGTCTGAAACCCAGTGATTATGGGGTAATGTGTTGCTTAAAACCCCTCAGCTCATTTTCTAATCCTCACATTTACCTGGATTTGTAGGCAGAATGCAAGTAAAGGCTGGAAGAGTCACATAGGTTGATTACCATGAGCAAAATGACAAAAAGTTGCTAAGTTAAAAGAAGTATGATTTTTTTTTTCTTTAATCCTAGCTGGGTAGGTGCAGAATTGGCAACACTATTTCATTAACGTTCCCAGCTCATGCGTGGGATTTGGGGTTAGGCATTCCTTGGGTACAGGACAAAGCCTCCTGCGGTAGAAGCTCGTTTCCCGTCGCTTCCCACAGCACGGAATCCCTGCAGCAGGGAAATCCAGTCCTGTAGGCTCTGGAGCATCAGTGGCAAAGTGCCACTGGGGTGTTCCAGCTGGGCCTCAAGGTTTTAAAGGATGTTGCCATCGTTGAGAGGCAACAAATCTGTGTGGAAGGGAAATAATCAGGAAGTGATCCTCTGCAAGCATGAAATGAAGCATCTCGATAAAACTGTTCAGTGTCAGTGTGCAAATTAAAGCTGTGACCAAATTTACCTAAGCAATTCTAACTGCTAATGAAGAGTGAGTTTTAATTATTTTTTAAGTAAAGAGCTTTATTTGCTTTAAAAAATACTTAACAAGCAGAGGTGTGAAATCAGCTTTCAGCTTTTTTTATAATGACAGATCACACTTCTGTGAAAGGATGCCTTGCAACTGGTAGTGACAGACTGAGATATTTAGAAAACTTATGTTAACAGGCCTGAAAAGCAAATTGGGAATTCGCAGTTCTGTGTAGTATTGTTTGTATATACTGGATAACAAGTAGACTCAGAAGAAGGTAGAGATTTCAGACCCATCAACAGCTCTTTAGTGTGAACTGCCTCACTTTAGGTACGTGACTGAGTCAAACGTTGAGGGTGACGCTGCAGCCCTGATGGACTCTATTTCCATGTTTAATATGGAGCAAATAATGGAAATGTTTCACAATGATGAGGAAAACTAGCTTGGTCAGGTGCTGAGGAGTGTTTTGTGGGGAAGATTTGTAAGTACTTTAATGCATTTTTGCAGATAAGGAAAGTATTACTGTAGCAAAACCCTGGAAGTGAATAGCTGTAATTTATCGTGTGCAGAAGAGGGAATTTGTCCTCGGTGTAAGTCCATTTTAGTGCAGCCACATCCTTTTTAGAATGATTTATCATCCCCTGATACTGAATCCCTGCAATATGCTGGGTGGAGATCTATGGACAGCACACAGAAACATGCTGCTCTTTCAGAAGGAAAATCATGAGTTTGCTTCTAACTTCAAGAATGGTCTAAAATGTATTTTAATCTTGTTTACCTGCATGGAAGATTTGTCTGAAGTGGGAGTGATCAGCCCTGTTTTGAGCTGAAACCTGTTGATGGGGAATGCCAGACCCCAGGCATCTCCCACTAATATCCCAAAAAAGAGAAGGCACTCAGTCTTTCATAGGAAGAGGGGTTTGGTCTTGTAGAGTTGTAAATTTCAGTAACATGTGCTTGATTTGGTTAAGGAATCATTAACACACAGAACAGCCCTGTTAAAATACTGATGCTTTCAAATTGCATCTGTTACATCAAAAAAGCTCAGAGTAACGGTAGGGTACAAAGGTTCAGGGAGGAATCCTGACTATTTAGCAACGAGGAATGAAAGAAAACTTCACTGAAATAAAAGAGTTCCTGTGGAGGTGTAAAATATAGCTATTAATCAGATAGAAAATTATTTATATACATAAGCTGCAGCTGGATCAAAGGATATACAGCTGAAAATTATCAATGATCTTTGCAGTTTGTATTGCATGTTTTATATAAAGACAGCGTAAGACTTATTTTTTTTTCTTTATATTGCTATATTTACATATATATTCATTAATGTGTTCACATATTGAGGCTCCAGGTAAATTCAGAGACAACTCTTCAAAACAAAAAACTTGGAAGCAGAAACAAATGCAGCAGAAGCAAAGGTCTGGATCCTTCAATGAGATCCATATGGGCAGACTCCTGAGTTCGTGGGGAACTTTCTGGCATTGATTCTTTACCAAGGTCAAAACCAAGGTGATCACCATAACTGTGTGCATACATCAAGTATGGGAGCATATAAATTTTAAATGGAGTCACATTTCTTAAAACTATGATTTAAATAATTGCTTGTGCAGCTGGGATATAAATGGGATTTCCAGCCAATGGAAATATTTCTCTCCCAAGGTTTGTTTATGTGATAAAGAGAAAATCTGACAGGAAATGAAGTTAAAATTCATGCTATTGTTATGTATATTCTCCTATTTTGTCTCAGGGGAACAAAATATTCTATATAAATTCTCTAATTTACCATATCTTGTTCATTCTTACTGGCAATAGCCTATTCAGTAAATACTGTATGTAAATCAATACATCTCAACGTTATGAGATACCAGCAGGGTGCTGTGATTCCTTTCAGCAGCCAGTAGCATCCTCACATCATTTCCGTGGAAAGCCTGCAAAAGTCAACAGTTAGTTTTGTTGGAGGGCATTTGCTTTATTCTGAGATCTGCCTGCTCACAAGGCTTTGACTCTCCTGCTGTTCAGCAGCACTGTCTTGTCATTTCTAGGGGGAGTTGAGAGAAGTTTTGTAAAAGGGAGAAATCAGCAAAGCTTTGTTTGTAACCTCTAACTGTCAAGACAAGGCACTGGGCTGGGATTTCCATCCCTCAAAATAACACACACTCCAAACACTAGGAAAAATTAGTATTTTCTTATTGAGGAGCGCGACGTGGAAATGCACTGCAGTGAGAACTATGGAAAAAATTTAGTTTATTGAAACAGTAACAAATGACACAAAATTTATTTTCATGGTTGTTTAGTTTTGTAGGCTTTTTTTAAAAAATTATTTTCTAATAGAACACTCCCAGAAAGAATAATGATGTGTTCAGTAAAACACGAGGAGACTAATAACACTTTTTTTGTCATACTATGTTAATTGTCTATGAAACCACTTTTCCTATTACTTATTAATTGCATTTTAAATCCTTTAAATATCATCATGATACTTTGCTGTTTAGCATGATCAGTTTATTTGTTTTTTTTCCCTGTTTGTATTGTAGTAAACCCCAAAATATCTTGCTGAGGGCTCACTGTTCTGGGTGCTACATCAATATCGAGGAAGACACTTTGCCCTTTCCCCAGAACTTCTGTTTCCTTTATCTGCCCATAAACCTTTCTTGAACCAAATCAGCAGACAACCAACCATAGGCTGTATTAAAAACTATGAATCTCATCTTTCTTAATGGCCAGGAGGATCCTATTTCATCCCTTATTAGGTGGAAATTTTTGTTGGTTTGCTTTTCTGAAAGAGTGAACTAGTTCTGAGGTTCCTGATCCTTTGCTACAGAATGCAAAAATGTTGCAGTGGGAATTTTGTCCTGTGGCTCAAGACAAAGCCTTGAAGGTCTGGCCTTACTTGCTAATTTAATAATAAGCTTTTTGTAGTCCATTAATAACATTCAGAATACAATACAGACATTTTTGAAGTTTGGCTGCTCAAATCTTCTTGTCTCTTGTTCCTCCCAATACAGAAATAATTTTATCTTATTTAGATATTTAGTCAAAATCCAGAATCTTAATGTTCTAATTGCTGGAAAGACCTTGATTTCTAAGGCTAAGTCTTGATCTTGGAAATGTGGATCTTGGAAATGTGGATCCATAACTACCTGTAGCTTCTAGGTGTGTCTGTAATAACTTTTTTTTTCTTTTTCTTTTTTTTTTTTTAAAGAACTGGAGCAATGAATTCATCATATTTTTGTCAATAATTCCCTGTCTGCAGCTCAAAGACCTGCTGTCTCCTTTCTGACCTCTTGTTCTTTATGTACCTGAAGAAAATCATATTACCTGTCTTATCCTTCCCTGTGATCTCCTTTTCATTTTCCACCTTTTCGCATCTTTTTCCCTTGCACTTTTACCTTCCTTCCATAACATTTTACTCTCCCTGTCTTTCTTGATGTTTTGTGTCACTCACACTTTTCCTACACTCTCTGCATTTCCTTATTCAGACACTGACCTGCTTTCTGCTCTTTATAAATAATGTTGCAAGGGGAACACACAACCATCATCTGAGCATAAATTTGTTTGGTTATTGTGTGGAACCTTTCCACTGTCTTTACAAAAGCTGTGCTGCTTTATCCATTCTAATCAGCTGTGTCCATAAATAAATCCCTGTGTTCTGGAAACCTTTGACTTTGCATTGCTTACAACACGACTCTGTCATTTCTGCAATTTTTGTGAAATAGCCAACGTAGTAAATATCTGATGCTAAGAAAATTTCAGTTGGAAAATGAACCTTGTTTCCATTTTAATGCCTTTCAGTCTGTCTATCTCTTTCATCAGCTTATGGATATTAATTTAAGAAGTGTATGATTATCTGGAAGTTCCTAGCATTTAGTTTATTAAAGTAACTTTGAGAGATAGTTCTGTCAGCTCTGGAATCTGCTCAAAAGTGAGCTGTACCACAGAACACCTGATTTAATAATTACTCCTGTGGCTTCAGAACTGTGAGTTTAATGCTTGAATTATTGTAGGATAATGGGCCATAATTTTAAAGCTGTGTCTGCATGTGTTTGGGGCAAAACCACTAAACAGGTTTATAAATTTTATGTAAAGATAAATTTTAATTAATATGGAGCGGCATGACATTTTTGCAAGATGTGTGAAAAGAATTTGTATAAAATTAGGAAATAAGGATGCCTCAAGTGTTCAGTTTGTGGATTCTATGTTCCATTCTGCAAGTTACTGTGACATCATTAGGGGGAAACAGGCTACAAGAGATCTCATAATTTAAATATCATTGCCCAGTTGAATTGCAATTAGCTTCACAATCCAATCCTTTTTCATTTTTTCTTTTTTGCACCAAAATTTAGCGGTCTTAAAATGATGCAATAGTTTCATAGGACCTTCATAGGACTTCATTGTTATGAAGTCTCCATCATTAAAATGACATAAAAATTACTGTGTGCTTTCAAAGGAAATTTAAAAAAGCCAGAGGATTGGAGTCCAGGATCCACCTGGCCGTGTGACCTCCAAAGTTTTTGCCTGCTATATTTTAAGTCCAGTGCAGGGATTTATCTGTACCTGAGCCCACGGGTGAGGCAGATGACCACTAGTGGGTGGGTGATAGGAAAATTTTATATTTTGGTCTGTGGAAATGAAATTTCCACAGGTGAACTCTGGAGCATTTACAAGAAATAAAATGTAAGGGACTCCTTGTTTTGTGAATATATGACTGATACATTTACCAAGTAAACAATAAGAGACTGATTTATATATCAGTCCACTTTAAAAAAAAACCAGCTGCACATCACTCTGTTGCATGTGTTTGTGTTCAGGTTGCTTTTCTGCTATATTTTGATTAAATACCTATAAATGTCTCCAAAATACAAACATAAAAACCAATGAATAAACAGAAATTATCATAAACCTGAATTGTATCCTTTTAACCTGCCTTCTGGGTGGGTTTTTTTGATCCACAGCATCTGAACTCTGGAATTCGTGGTAATTAAATACTTCATTCTTGAAAATGAAAATATGATAGGAATCAATAGGTGGAACTTCAGAAAAACCACTAACTGTGATGAAACTCATAAAAATGTAAGTTTGCAACACTACACACTGCAAGCAGAGCAGTGAGAATTCCCCCTTTTCCCTTTATTAGTTGTCTGTGGTGAGAACATTCCTGGAAAGAGGAATTCCAGTTTCCATTCCTGGAAACTTCTATGTTCACATTTTTCTTTCTTTAGATCTATTTCAGTGGATAAGAGCAAATGAGAGAGAGGTGTACGGGACTACAGTTATAAATATTTAGAGAATACTGTGTGAAGAGACTTCTAATATTATGGAAATTTTGCTTGGCATGATTTTGTTAGCATGTAAATGATAAAAGTCTTGCTGTATTTATCCTGGTTTACTCAGGTCATTACTAATTATTTCTTAATTAGGCAAATTCTTTAAAATTAAGCTACATTTATGTAAATGTCTTGATTTAATTCTTCTTTTCTAGTTGCTCATTAACAAGAGATGTGACTTTAGTTTAAGAATTTTCAAGAGATAATTTGCTCATACCAGTTCATGCAAAATACCATATGTTTAGACTCATGTGATGGATCTTTTTGTTTGGAGGGCTTTTGCAGTTTTTCTGTAGAGTACAGAACAGGTCTCAGTAACTACTGACAAAACTTGTGCAGGTGTGACTGGAAGTTTGCAAGGCGCAGCAGCTGCAATCCTGGCCCTTTCTGGTTACCCCATAAGGACATTTTTACTCTGATTTCTCTCATCTTCAAAGCATTTTGTCTAAACTTGTTCCTCTGCTGGCAGCAGGAGCCAGGGCTGGGAAATGTTCTGCTTCAAACCTTCCCGAAGTCCAACATTAAAACATAGAAGAACATCAAACAGTCCAGTTGGGACTGAAGGCTCCTGAGTGGGAAAGCGGGGAAAATTATTGGAGAAGGTGGTATGGAGCCAGAAAACCTCTATCTGAAGTGGTTATATGTATGGAAGGCTGGGAGAAACACAAATTATTTCTTCTGGTTTTTGTCACTAACAAGTTTTACACGCTGTACACTGTTATGCAGTTGCATTTGTAGTTTAAATTTGTAAACTAGAGATAATTCATCTCTGCAGAATTCTCCGCAACCTCTGCTCTTGACATTATTCTTAATATTTATTTTATATACAAGCAATTCAGACATCTGAATGTAATGCATGGGAAATACCTATTATCTATTTAAGGCTCTGTTATTGTATATATTTCTTAAGTGTATTATGTATCCATAATACACAGGTGATCTGTGTTCATACACAGAGGACAGATTTTATTTGTGGATGGGAATAAATAAAGCAATGTACTAGTTACATTTCCATTAGATTTAGAAGATTTAATAGAGTTAAATAACAGGATTATGATTTACTATTTAAAAATTACTAAGAGGGAGGAAAATCATGACAGTTTTAAACTATCAATTTTTCTTGTTGTCTAAAACAACCTGTAAAAAACTTACTTTTTTTTTTGTTGCTGCTAAGGAAACATAGTGGAGAGGACAAAAAAGAGGTAAAGAAATTGTTCTAAAAATAACATATATTGCCTAAATGCTACAAAGCTTTATTGTATTTTAGATTTTCCCCTCTAAAGAGGACATTTGATATGGCAGAATACCTTTATTCTCCTGCCATTTCATATGAACTTCTAGTTTCCCTGTGATGGGTGTGTTGTTATCTCCCATGGATACAGAGGGGCTGAGTTTCCTTCGACAGTCTTGGAATTCTCAGGTCTGAGGGCCTTATTCCCAGCAACTGGAGCTTTTCCCTCAGAGGAGGTTGCAGTCTTTGTCTCAGTCAAGAATCTAGAGCTTCCAGCAGAGACCTGAATCAAAACCCAGCAATTTTGGTACTCTTTGGGTTCAAATCTCGGGATGCACACAGCTGTGCTGTAATATCAAGGACAATGACCTTAAGGAATCATGGATCTGCTGTACATGGACTGAGCAATCAAAGCGCAGTCTGTGATGTTTCTGGGCTGTAAGGGCCTGGTTCTCCAGACGGGTCCCTCATTTGTCCTCCAGCTTTGCAGGACACAGACGTGGCACTGCACGGGTGGGAGACTGGAACTCGTTTGTACCCTTTAACAACTCAACAAGGCATCAATTTGAAAAACACACTGCATTTTGTCAGGTTTCAAACTGCAAAATTAACAATCACTATTCATTTTAAGGTGCCAAATTGTGTAATGATGCCGACCTCCAGCTCCCATTAAGCCTGTTTGCAATTGATATGTGCAATGTATTTATTAAAGAAAATGCTTTAAAGCAATGGAGGTGTTTGAGGATATGCATTTAATTTAATTTCATTCCGTATCTTTCCTGGGAGCTTTGATCAATGCTGTGCTCACTACCTCTGCCACATGCTTTGAACTTGTAGATGCAAGCATACAAATAATTTCCCATGTCACTTCTTGGCTGATCTACCCAGGCTGATATACGGAAAGCAAGTTGTCTCCTAAAGTCTTGTCACTGAGATTACTGAATTGATTAGGTGAATTCTGAATTAAAATTGCAATTAAAGGTAAAAGTGTATTTCCTAGGTTTCAAGTCATTTGCCCAAAGTGCAGCAGTCAGATTACAGGCTTTTGACCAAGATTATATTATGAAGAAAAATTGGTTTTGATAACCTTTTCTTTTTTTCTGTTTGTAAATCAATCTATTAGATTATTAGCAATTACTAAACAAAAAAGATGGGGTTTTTTTTCAGTTTTTCAGCTTAAAGAGGAAATTCCATTGATTTTTGAAAATACTGAAGATGTGATTCAGGGAACATAATTACAAACAAATGCCATCAGTAGCATATAATGATTTTTTTCCCAATAGATTCTGCTCAAAGTATTTAAAATGACAACATGGGCATTGTATATTAAATTGTAGTTAGTATTTACAGTGTATTGATATATACTTTGCTACAACAGACTCAGGACATCCTTCAAGCACACACATCTGCATTTGTGACTGAGCCAGAAGCTTCCCCGATGATGGATAAAATACCAATAATTCTATGAGCATGTTTATCCCTAATACTGGCAGTATTTTGCTACCCTGTTAAGAGGTACATTCATGAATGTCACAGACTCACAGAATATCCTGAGCTGGAAGGGACCCATGAGGATCATCAGTCCAACTCCTGGCCCTGCACAGGACACTCCCAAAAATCCCATCTTGTGCCTGAAAGCGTTGTCCAAAAGCTCCTTGAGCTCTGTCTGGCTTGGGGACGTGACCACTGCCCTGGGCAGCCTTATCAGTGCCCAACCACCCTCTGGGGGATTAAAAAGATTGTCTTTCTGAATGCATTTTCCTAATTTATTCTAACTCCATCGTCCAGCTTTCTCAATCTGTCTGTGAGGTTGTCTGATGTTACTGGAAATGGACACAAAACACGACTTTTAGATCTCAGCAGGCCTTTCCAAATGCCCATACACTGCTCACCTCACCCTGTGGCCATCCAGAGCACATTCGAATCCCCACAGAAGTTGTTTCAGTGATTTAGTAGCTGCTACTCCTCAGCAGTAACTCAAACTGCAGCTATGCTGAAGAATCCTTTGCTCCTGCTGATGTTATCATCTTGGTTAAGTGAGAAGCAAATGTGCTGGTATGAGCTACTTGGGTTTAATTTTTGCTATTCAGCTCCATAAATTATAGTATTTTATGATGACTGTAAAAGGTATGATTTGAACCAATTATGCATTCTGCTCTAAATCCCAAAACTTTGGAGCAGCATGTAATTATGGTAAATCATTTTCACCGGGTCAGTTCTCTTTTATATGTTCACAGAGAACACCAGGATGTACATATGAAGTTTATAAGCATCATTTTAAGCTGGATCTATTAAGGTTGCTTATTAATGTTTTCCTTTTCATAGCACAAAACTTGTCATGTATGAGTAGTATAGAGAATTCACCAGCTCCTGCACAAGCTATTTGCATTATTCTAAACAGGAATAAATTGAGGCATTAGGACAGTAGGAAAGGAAGCCAGAGGTTTGATACAATTTGGAGCTGAAATGCATCATTTTTAAAAAAAGATCCCACAAGCAACCACCAAATCGCTCAGCATTCATGTAACTCTTCTGCCCAGTGATTTCACTTAGCGTTAGACACTAAGAATCTCTTGGAACAAGATTTAGATCTTTAAAAAATGTGGTAGAATATAATCCAATTTTCTGTGTTTTCATAGGACTTTGTGGAATTTTTTTTCTGCAGATTATTTGGGGTTAAATATTCAGGGAAGTAAGTGCCCCTTTTTCCCTTGTGAAGCCAGTGTTTCAGCTTCACTTGTCGGTTGTGTATGATTCAGTTGTAACTTTTTACTAACAGTTTTTCGGGAACTCAGAGGATTTAAATAACCATTTTCCTAAAGGTGTTAGGTTTCTTTCTTTACTTATGCTGCCATCCTTAATCTCACAGATTTGCTGCTCACAGCTGGGTACTGGTGCACTTGGTAGTAAATGTTGATTTACTCTATGACTGCTGTGGAGCGGTGTAAGTCACACATTGCTCAGCAGGGGTGAGGTGGCAATGAAGTGATGGGTGGTGTTGTTTTAATATCTGTCTTTGGAGGAGCACTATTGCATCAGCATCCAACACTGAACTAAGACTGGTCATTGTCTGACTTTTTACCACTGAGACTGTAATGCATGATGCCATGTTCTAATGATTTCAGTAGTACGGTTCTTGAAAGACAATTGAACTTCTAACACGTAAAAAGACAGAAAAAACAGATAATTCAAACTAAACTCTGCTAAAGAGCAATAATTTATTCCTTTAAACACAGTGCTTGCTAATAGACATGATTTCTTTTTCTATACGTGTTAAGGTATTTTTTACTGTATAATAATTTTCATTGTTGGCATGAAATTGAGTAGAAGAGTGAACGTAAAATTTGGGATTTAAAAAATGGGATGCATGATTTTTTAAGAGCTTTTCTATATGGGAACGATTACAGAATGTACAGTGCAGTAAAGAATTTGGCTGGTTGCATTTGAAATCTGTGTGTCTCTGACAAGCACAGTTGTTCAGGAAGCTAAGATCTGGTGTTATGTCTCAGATATGTACAACACATGAGGTGCCAGGGCCAATTAACAGTCTGATGGTGGTAAATCCATTATCCTTGGAAAGAGAGTCCACCACCAGGAGACATTAATTCAATGTGACACCAACTGGGGTGTTTATATACAGCTAATTGCAATGTCAGACATCCTGCTCTAATTGAGTTTAATTGTGGCAAAATTGGAGTTAATTAAAAGTTAATGGTATAGAGCACATCATGTTATTATAAACTATGGGCACATGTTTCATATCCATATCATTGTTGTTTAAATGGTGCTTTCAATTACTGTGCCTTGTATTGGCACTTTGGAAATGTGCTGTAATTATTTGGACACCACTGAAACTTATTGTTCTGAGAAGGCCTGAAGAAATGTGCTTATTTTAAAAAGGTTGACGAGGTTTAGGTTGATTCATTATATCATAATGTAAATATCACATGGGATGTTTCAACCCACTTTCCTAAGGAAAAGGTTGACTTCATGAGGCTGCTGGTAAAACAGGAGAAGAAAATCCTAGTTCAGTGTAAGAGAATGATATTATTTTTTATATTGTCCATCATACTTTGGGTAAGGAAATCTCAATTTCCTCATATTTTGTCAATCCATCTTTTTCTAATTGTGTCTTGTCTCTGGCTGTTCTGTGAGCATCTCTTTGATGAATCTCCTGTCTGGGGGATTTTCCCTGGGCTCTCTTCACTTCAGTCTCTGCACCCTTTGTTTGCTTCTGTTATATATTATATTATATATATTCCTATTATATATTCACTGACAGCTCCATCTCTATCCCGACCTCTCTCTTGATGAAGTTTTATAGCAAAACCTTTCTGCTTGACATGTCCTCCTGGATGTCTTGCTGCCAATTCAGAAACAGTCATCACATCCTCCCCGTTTCCTGTCAATACAGGCAACCCAACCATCCTCATGTCAATCAGCCCAATACCAGGTTGATTTCTTGGGTTCCTCATGTAGTTTTTCCTTCATGTACTTGTTTAGAACTGCCCAAATATAACAAATGCAATGGTGTGAAATGCTTGTTTCCAAGAACTGTGGTTCCATGTACAACCCTGGTTAATAGAACACAGGAAAAAGGTGTTCTAAATATATTGATGAACAAATAATGCTGTGTTTGAAACAGCTCCTTATGTGGAGAAAGTAAGGCAGTAAAATTACTGATTTTCTGTTGTGGGCCAGCAGTTTCCTCTGCCCTTTATTCTGTAAAGGCTGCATATCCTGGAAAAGGCAGAATGTTTCGGTAACAGATAGTATAGTCACTTAAAACTATCCCAGTGAGAGGAAACTTGGCTCTGGAGCTGCCTAACAGAATTTTTTCTTCTGAGATATTTTTCATTAATCTTTTTACTAAAGTAAACTGTTATCCCTGTGGAAAACAATTAGCACTTTATCAGGAATTTTAATTTTCAGAAAATACCAATGAGATACACTACTGTTTCTTTAGACACTCTCACACAGGAGGGCAATAATCTAAAATAAGCAACAGGGAAAAATTAAAGCCAAAACAAATATATTTGCCAATTTTCCTAAAGCTGAGAAGTCCTTTTGTTGCTTAACATTAAAAACTGACCAAGGAAGTGAGTAAAGATTAAGGTGAAAAATCTATCATGGTTCAAAAAACAAAATGAGGCTCCTGAGGACTAAAACTGGATAGAGTGGGTGGGGAGTAGATTTGCATTCAAATCTTTACTTTATCACAACCAGCAGGTCCGGGTTTCTTTAGTTAAAGAAAGATGTTTTACCAGGTCATAGGTGCATCTAACAAAAGATGCCTTTTGTCCTTGCCAGGCTCCAAGTATTTTCTGTGTGCTCAATCCAAACAAAAGTAGGGCAGTTTTACTTCAGACCTCCAGATGATGCTGGATCCAACACGTGGGGCACTGAAACAAGTGACCTTTGGAGAGTGAGTTGATGTCTATATGGCAACAGATATTTATAAAAGCCTCTTTGGAAGGTGAGAAGCTGAGTTTAATTCCCTCTGCATCAGACTTGATTAAAGCCCATTCATGTTTAAAATTATTCTCTGTGTGTGTAGAATGACTCAATTGTATAATCCTCACTGTGTAAAACATCTCTGACTTTCTTCTGGATTGTAATCTCACCTGAGGGGACAGCCTGTGTAATTCTGTCTTTTAAAATATGCTCCTGTGCAAAAAATAAAGCAGATATGGGCTGATCAGGACCTCTATGTATGAGCAGCCAAGCTGCAGCAGAAAACTCAGCTCCAGTGGAAGAGGAAAGATGGAGCTTTAAGTATTTATAAACATCTCTAGTATCAGAAAAAAAAATCTGAATTTTAGGAAGTCCACTTCTGATTTAGAGGATATGGATAACCTTTAGTTAAAGCCCAGTAAACAATTGAAGCTGAAATATTTTCTTATCACTGAGGGGACAAAGAGATTGTGTTTTGGGAATTTAGTTAAGGAGGTCAGTAGCTGAAATCTATAGGAAGAAATCACCTAGGAAAAGAGAAATTTTTGTCCACGGCAGTAAAATTAATGCTGCAAATATCTTGCATTAGGAGAAGCAGTGATGGAGCAAAGTATAAAGTGCTGAAAGGAAAACTTTGTGATTACATTATGAAGCTTGAGAAAGAACTAAGGAAAATGATACTGATGATAGAGGAATTCTGGTGGTGCTTTAAAGTCTGCAGGTTTGAACTTATACTGAGACTGATTATACTGCACAACCTAATATCCAGTTTTTCAAGGAAAAAATAATTATTAATGATTTTGTTTATATCATGATAGGTGCAAAATACCCAAGATATTAAAGGCACAAATGGCTGATACAAGTTTAAGCTAAAGCAATATAATGTATGTTCTAGAACTTCTTTCTCTACTCCAAAATTTAGCTCAACTTTGACTTAAATAATAAATCATTACAGAATAATCATACCTTTAACAAGCAATTTCCAGGAAAATATCAAGGAATCTGACTAGGAAGAAAGGCATTCAGATCTTCTGAGTGCTACTGGAAATAGAAAATCTCTTGTTAGATAAAGGAAAAGGCTTGATACTTTTATGTTCATTACTGCATTGGAGAATATTAACATGACTTTGTACACTCTGAATGGAAGCAGCTGTCAAAAAGATGGAGTAATGAACCACCAAAAAATATAACATTGTGAACTAAACCATTCTGCTTTTATTGATGAAAAAGTGGAAATACTTGATAATACTTGCAGTGGAATTGTACTGTATTAACAGGTACTTATTTTTCCTCTTCTTTTTTTCCCTCACCCTCAGAACTACTTGATCGTGCATTTCTCATGGTTATAAAAGAAATCTATAATGCTTTTTTTTCAGAAAAAAATTATGAGTGTAGTTCTCTTGGTCTTTTTAGTGAAATAGACATGAACATGCTCCTCATTTCTGTATTTTTCAGAATATTCATTTATTGCATTTTCTGGCTTTAACTCCTGTCCAAGTGTGATTGTTACCAGAATAGTTTCTTGTGAGGAGGAAACAAGAATGAAAGCAGATGGGATGTGAAATATACTTAGCTGCTATGGGCTCAGAACAACTTTAAAAAGTTTCATAAATTAAATTCCCAGCTCTTTGATGTTAAGATTAAACCAGGTGGTTTACAACAAGCTTGAAGTAATATCCAAGCTGCCAATAAATGCCGTATGGGAAGATCTCCAGAACTTCATGAGAATGAGCCAATTTCTTGGCTCACAGCTGATGGAGCAGTGTGGCAAAGGAAGAGGTTGCTAAGAAGTTGCCATGTTTTGCCATCTGCTTCCGCCAAGCGCTAAAAGTTTCCGTTTTGCCACATTTTGGGACTCTATGAAGTCCTGAGGCTTTTCAGCTCCACTGGCTCTACCTTCCTTTTTCAGAAATTTTAACAGAAAAATCTTGACACGTTTAATTTGGACTTTGGTTTGGTTTTGTTTCTCTGTTTAGTAGCTTGTTTTTTAATTGGGTAGGAAGGCAATGAATTCTCTTATGGATCATTTACGTCTCAGATTGTGAGAGAAATAGTCTGAGTAACACCAGTGGCTCCTGCTGTGACAGCCAACCATCAGGATCCTGTGGCTTGGGAAATAGTTTTTTTGCTCTTATGTGTCTGCTTTTTCAATTTTCATTTTGTTGCAACCTCAGCCACAGCAAACCTCTCCTTGCAATCTTGCATATTGTTATTATTCACTCAGAAGAGTACAGCAGCATGAAAACAAAATTGTCTTTTTGAAATGAATCTGGATTGCTTTTTCTTTGTCCAACCCATTCCAAGTCCTTTATAAGATATTTAGTAATACAAATATTAATCCTTGAACTGAACCTGCTTTATTTTTTTTCCTTGTTTTTCAAAGGAGAAGAAATTATGGAGAGATGAAAGAATTTTCTAGGGTATATATTGTGTTGGTTTTGCAAAGCTGTGTCAAACCTGGCATTGGCTTTCTTCTGAATTCTGCTGTCGTCTACTACTGTGTCCAAATATATTTAAAAGAATGAAATACTTTCTGAGATCAAAGAGCCTTAGTTTTGATCCAAATAGGTTAAGAAAAAAATGGTCCTCAAGGAGTCGTGAAGTAGGAATAGGTAGTAACTTTCCTGAATAATCTTTCCTCTTGTTAGTTAAATATTTTTTTTAAGCTAGACCCAACCCTCTACCCTGCCCAACACCCCTTCTCCCTCAAAAAAACCCCAAACCCAAAACAACAAAAATTCCCCAGCCAAACAAAAACCTACAGCTTTTATAATGGCCCAGTTTATCACCTTTAGGGAACTAAATTTTAATGTCATTTGTAGATTGAAATGCATTTGTTTCTTGAAAGTAGAAGGTAGTTTCTGTAGTTGTTTTCTGAGTGTCCTGCCCTAAAATTTAACCTCTGAATTAATACCATGATACCATTAATAGAAGGTGACCAGGGAAATTGAACTGGGACTTTTGTCCCACAGACAAAACTGATATCTTGCTGGGAATTGTTGTCACTGTAGCACTGTTTGCAGGACATCAGATACTCTTTGAAGAGAAAATATGCTTTGTTCAGAGAAAAACCATTGGTGCCTTCTTAAGGGCAAGTTTATATGAAACCCCAAACTTTTAAAATTCTCTGTCTGAAAAATGATCCTATTCAGGAAATTCATATAGGTTTAAATTAAGTTCATTCCAACTGATATACTGGAGCCAAGGATGAAAAGTCTGTGAAGATCCAGTTCAGCTCCTTCTAACAAATTTCAAAATAATTCCTTCTTTATTGTATCCTAAAGCAATCCAAGCAATTTCCTTAATAATTCATCTTAGCTATCTTCTATAGAATTAAAATTCAGCTTTGGGTTTAATTTCCAGTCAAAAAAAAAAAGTTTCAAAATTCCCAAACCTTCTACGGAAGAGAGCTAATATCTCTTCATTGTTTTACTGTTTTATCACCTACATTTATCTGCAAATGTGTGTTTTACCTGGAGAGTGGAACACTGCAGTGGCAAGTCTCATACTAAGGCATCACATATTTGTTTTGCCTGCAGCCTGGGTGGTTGGAGGCTGACATCCCAACGTTCCCACCACTACTGAAATCCCAGGTTATAACTTTGCAGCTTGTAAGAACATAGACTTTGACAGTAATCAGCTTATTCTTTCAGCTTGGGGATTTTTTTTTGTTGTGTTCTTGGTTTGAAAGTCCTGGTGAGCTCTCTTTCTGTCTTGATCTATAAATTTTTTTCATCTTGGAAATAAACCATACTGTGATATGAAATCACTTATTTAGTGCGTGCGCTAAGATCCCTCTCAGCGAGGCTGATCCTTTGTACCAAAGCTAACGGTTTTAAGCTCATTAAGTAACCTCATTAACATGCTGAGCCTTTGTGGAAGCTGCACACTGGATATCTTTCACTGGAAGGGAATTTGGTTCAAACGTAAATAAAGAATGACTAAAGAGACTTCCACAAGATTTTGGAAGGGTGGTTGTACCTTAGGAGAAGTGGATCAAAGGTTAAAGAGTGGATTAAGTCATTGACATAAGAAAACTGTGTATCCTCATGAAATGGATAGAGGTAAGAAGTTGAGACAATTAATATATATTATTCCCCTGAGATTGCAAACTTCTTAATGACCATGATTTAAAAGGAGTATTTCACAATGAGTATATTTTTATGTCTGTCAGGCTGTAGAAGGATGAAATTTTATTTTGTGGTTACGATAAGCTATGAAACTATATTTTGTATCTTCTTGGTTCTGTTTATACTTACTAGACTTCTGCCAAGCAACCTCATCTTTTTGCCTCTATCACACCTCTTGCTGGGAATGATCATGGGGGTAGAACAGTCTGAACGAGCTGTTAACCCTGTAGGAAGTCAATTTCAGTGGTGTTAGAAACCACCTGGAAAGGTAGGTCTAGGTAGGACAGCAGTCATAAAAAAATAAGAACAGAATGATTCCTGGTACGTGCTAAATTGTTCCAAGAAGTACTACGTACTTCCTAACCTTTTTTTGTATCCCTTTGCTTTGTTGTTTAAAAGGAGAGTCAGGTCTCCAGGGGAATAGGTTGGAGTAAGGAATGATGTGGTTTAAAACCTTAATTCTAATGTGCTCTAATAAGGTTGATGAAGCTTTTACCTAGTGGACTGTCCTAGCCAATGAAAAAAAACCCACATGCCACCATCTGAGAGCATTTCACTTTTATATATTTAGTTATTTATTTAAAGTAATTTTGTGCTTACTGAAAAGAAGGTTTAAAACTGCAAGCTTTTTCATCCCTTCTCATTAAATATCCTTTGTATCAAAAAAATCCCAGACACCAGTGAGCCTTTTCTTTTTTCTTGTTGTGGTATTATCCCTGATACTTAAGTTTTGTTTTGAGGTTTCCCAAGCAAGGGAAGAGTGATCTAGAAGACTTCACATATTTCTTTACATTACTTCTTAAAATATTGAGGAGTAAATGCCTGGAAGTTTGTATGGTGAAGAAATAAATAATTCTACTCACAGGACATGGGCGAAGCAGGAGAATTTGCTGAATTAATATGTAGTAACGTGTGTATTGAAGAGAGGGACATTTAAGTAGAGTCAGTTCAACAGGCAGTAAAAGATTTGTTTCTTTCCAACTCAACATAATTATATATGCAGTCAATATTTGAATAACTTAGATATTTAAAATAAAAGTTTAACCTGGAGTCAGATGCTCCCTGTCTAACAGCACTACATTATTTGTAATCTATTTCAGGGTTTTTTATTGTTTGACTTATTTTCATGGTTCTAGATGGAATCATTTGAGGTTGATGACTCTTTCATGACATGAGACATGGGAATTTTCTGTGGGTTCTGCTTTTACACTTTGTAATAATCTTATTAACTAATTTGAAAGCATTTGAAGTCTGCCACTTTGAGTGATTTTTTGCTCCATTTTCTTTTGAACAGTTTATTTTTTATTTTGTTGGTGATCACTATTACACCCTTGCATTAAAAAAAAATACATATATATATATATATTTACATGAACAGAGACATATTTTAGAATGGAAATTAAATAAGAAATGGCACCATTTTTTTTTTTTTGGTGCTCTTGTATCATATCAGCAAGACTAGCAAGGAATTTGATATACACCATAACTTAAACCAAAATCCCTTCCTGTGACAAGACTAATGTTAAGGATTCTGAAATTAAGTCTTAATTATTTTGAGGATTGCTTCTATTTCACTTATCTCAAATCATAAATGTGCTTCAAAAGTTCATCGACGCAAGACAGAATCAGAACCAAAAATTCCATGTGAAAAGGCTCAGGAAGTTAGAATGACTCCTTGCATCAATCAAAAATGTGTTTATTTCTGTTAAAATTTGCTCACGTCAGCCAACCCTTGCTCAATTTTCTGGTGCTATTATTATTCTTCAGACCATTAATTTGTTCAAACTCCCATTATTTGAAGTAAGAGGATGACAGAAGATGTTTTATTATCCAGTGCCAATGGGTGTTTCTGATTTAAACAACTAAATGAGTGCAGCCCTTCCACAGACCTTATTGCTCTGTTATAGGATCTTGCAGTCGTATCTTTTGAATTACCAAATCATCACTGCCTCATGAGGGCAGCAATTCAGCCCTAATTAATTAAGGTAACGGCTTTTATAAGTGCTGTTGCCTCAGGAGCAACCATGATGTGGTAAATTGTGGATGTTGAACTCCTAAATTTTGTTATAAAAGGGACAAGAGATTTAATAATCTGTAGGAAGATGAATACTCTTGGAAAAAAATTCAGAGGGATTCAATGGAACTGAAGAGGTGGCAGTCTTAGTTTTCCATTGTATTTCCATGAGTGGCAATTTAGTGCATTGTTAAAAAGAGATTCATCTTATGTGTCTTGTTAAGATTAATTGAATCTTCCTAATTTGTGAGGTTTATGACTACAATTAATGTGCTGGCAAAAAACAATCGTATTAAAGCAGGAAATACAAAATAATCTTAAAATCTTAGGTAAAGTGAAGCACTTTTCAGATGTTATGGATTTTTGTTTTAAATTGTTTCCTTATTTATACTTAAGAGGAAATATTGTCTTTTAACAAACTTTTACTCTTTTTCCCTAATAGTCATCTGGAGTTGTTTTACATACTTTATTTACTGATAAAGGTTAAAAGCTTGAGTGAAGAGGAAAGTGAGAAGCCTTAAATTCTTTATTTTCAGGAGCAACAACATAGTCCTGTTGAAATAATTTTGTCCAGTGAGCAAAGCAGGGTGGGGATGTGTGTAGTTACTCAGAGATGAGATGCACACACTTGTGTGTGCCATACATGTGCACCAGTTCCATGTTTGCTCAGAAAATGATTCCAAATTTCAGGTTCTAGCTCGACATGAATAAACACCTTTTACAATAAAGGCTGGATTTAATTGGCACAATACACTTTTTAGCTGTTTTAGCACACTGACAGCAGCTGAACATGCATTTCACAGCTGAAAATACATTAATCAGGGAACATGGCTGGGATTGTGGAACATTGGAAGAAACAATACATCCCCTCAGCCTGTTTGCCTGGCTGTCAATCCAACAACATATTTATTTCACAAAGAAAAGTAACACCTTTTCATAATATATATTTCAAATATAACAGAGGACTGTTCCTTAGCAACCAGAACTCAGGAGCTGCTGATCCTGAGATGAGCCACTGAACGGGGTGAAACACATAAGGGTTTGGGAACCCCAGTGCTTCAATTAGCAGGGAGCTCCCAGAGGAAACAAAGGGTTTCTGATGGCTGATTTCTCTCAGTAACTGTTGCTGCTTTTATTTGGGAGAGTAAAGGACCACTTGTCTCACCCAAAAAATACTGGTCTTCATTGGGGAAAAAAAAAATAAACTTTTCCCTCTTATTGAATAGACTAAATCAACTTGAATTGCACACAAAAACATGTGGGATAAATGTGACCTGACTATAAAACAGATGTGTTTTATGAATAGAACCTTAAAAAGTAATTACCCACAGCTTGTTTTAGAGAGACCTACTTTCTTTCACTCTGCAAAGAAAATGTGTGTATATGACATATTGGAACAATAGCTTTGAGTGCTACTGATATTAAAGAACTTAAAGATAGTTGAGCACTTTCTGAGAAGTGTTATTTTCATAGACTCCTATTTTTGCTTTGTGGCTAGTAAAGGAAAAGCAGTGTTGGGAAAAGAAGCACTTGAAAAAGAGAAACTACCCCAGTCTCATAGCTCTCCCCATGCAGGAATTTCCATCCTGTGCACAGATTTTACTACTTTTGCTCTTTTTGAAGTGTTCCTTACTGTTTGAATATATGCTTTTGACATCAGTGGTGTTCATTTCATCCCAATAGATACCAAGAATATGTAAAGGGCTTCAGGAAATTAAGTATAAGTCATATATAATGTCCTTCCACATGGGGTTTTTATAGAACAGAAGGATACAAGAAATTATGTGAAATATATCATTAGGTCAATTGACTTTTCCGTGTCCAAAATGCCATGGGAGAGATAAAAATCTCCAGTTCTTACCTTGAGAACCCTGCCTGGTTCCTGTAACTGCTTGTCCCTGTGGCAAGACTACAGAGCAAATAAAACATATCCCTGGGCATATTCCCATGTTTTCAATTGAGTTTAGATTAGCAACTAGTGTAGAAAAATAATACAAAAGGAATAAGGGAGACTTCCCTTGGCTTTTATGATCTTTGGATTATATTCTAGACGTGTAACTTCAAGCTGAGAGAGGAACCCATGGATAATTGATATTAAGAGATACAAAAGTGGTTGTTAATGAGTTTCATTTCCTCAATTCATGTCAAAATCTTTAAAATGCACAAAACCAGTTTTTGACTGGAAAATAATTTAATGTCTTTCAAGTCAATTTAAAGGGAGAAATTACCAGACTCAGTAAATGATTTACTATTTTACTGTCCAGTTACTTGTGACTGTTTGGATAGACCTTCAGCTTTGCTTGAGCTTAGTTTGCTGAACAGATATATCTGCCTTAGATATTCACCTAGTTCACTGTAAATACTATCTATTAATATTTTGTAAATAATAGCTCTTCACTAATTGGATAATAATGCTTGATGTGATGGTTATTATGAGATAACAGAGTCCACTTGTAATTAAATAACCCCAGTGAAGTGAGAGCACTAAACAATCAAAGGGTCAACTACAAAATGTTAACAAGTAGTGCATTACACATTAGAGTTATTACAGCAGTAATGATCATTCAGTGGTACATTTATATTGTTAAGAGTGTATTCACCAAAGGCATTCTTTATTGAAGTCACAGAATTAATCCAGGCAGTGAATGTCTGTTGTGTATTCTTTTTTTAAAAACTAAAAATCCTTATTTTCTGCTCTTTTGTTCCATGTACTAAACTTGTGTTAATGTTACCCCTGATGTATTTCATTGCAAGATGCAAAGTGCCATCTAATGTGTGTTTTGTTTATTTGTGCAAAACCTGTAACCACGAAGGGCAGTGCCATGAAATATTAAGAGACTTGCCATCTGTTTGTGAGAAGATGTTAGGCGTGGCTGTAGTCAAGGCTGATTGCTCTGGAGTAGGAGGGAACTTTTTATATTTACATTCCATATGGTACAAGCAAAATATGGCAAACACAGTATTTTCAGATGGCACCCACAAGGTAAAATCCTGTCTGTCCTGCAGTCCAAGCCAGATTCTTTACTGCTTCCAGTGAGTGCAATTTTCAGTTTGTTGTCTCAGCTATTAATTTTTCTTAATTTTGAAAACTCTTACAACATTTGCATTTTAGCTACCATTATCACCTTGAACAAGGTCTCTGAATCTGCCATATCCAGCAGGTCCCATCAGTAGGTCAGAAATTCACAAACTGGCAGTGGGAAAAAGAGCAGAGGTGACCAGAGCAAAGACTCAGTCATTGGACACGGTGGTCAGAATTTGTCGAAAAATTGTTTGGTTTTTTTTTCCTACTGTAACATGAATAAAGCCTTCAGATTTTTATTCATGAAATGGAGGACAATGCCACTTTGCTCTTTCAACATCACTCTGCAAAAGGGAATAGAAAGTGCAGAGAGAGTGAGGAAACCACCAGAATGATCACGACTCTTAGCGAAGGAACTGACTAGTGTTCTATTAGCTGATCTTGTGCTGCTGTCATCCCATGCCTTGAATTATGGTTTTGCTTTCATGATGTCTGGCCACATCAGAAAATCTCATAGAGTTCTCTTTAGGTGAATCATTAGATTTTGAGTGTTGTGTTTTTGAGTAAGCTTTGAATTTCTGAAGCCGTGGTAGAGTGATGCGACCTCCAAGTGCTCTTCATCTCTCCCAGTAACTGATCACCTACAAGACTATTTCCCTTATTATGTGATCCGTTCACTTTTGCCTATCCATGACTTTTTCTCAGGACTTAATTGACAGAATCAAGAACTTAAGACTCACTCTTCCCAGCTTAGATCGTGGCACAGTGTTCAGGCAGTACAGCATAGGATGATTCTGAGAGATTACTCCAAAGTCAGCCCCAGAGATTGTTCTTTAGTTTGAAATAATAGCACTGTGATGCCTTTCTTGTAGTCACAAGAGCATTTTTGAATTTAGATTTTGAGCATACTACAGGAGGACCTGTCTTAAGTATATATTTTAGTTTACATGCTGCTCATTCCAGTAAGGATTCTGATTTATTCTCATTGTTACCATAATAGAAATAATAAGAACAATAAGGTGAAATAATAAGAACAATAAGGTGAAATAATGTGAAAATAGCAGAGATTTTAGTCAACAGTCTTCAAAAATGATGTCTTTCACATTTTTAGATTCCATGCTGACACTTTTCTGTAGGAATGAGGGCAATTCATATTTTAAAGCTTAGTTTAGAAAATTGGTTTGGCTCATTAGAAACTTATGGTTGGGTTTTACAAACCTGTCCTTCCCCCTGCTTATCCCTTTCTCTGCCCTATTCATGTTTAATCTCTGCATATATGCATAGCATTTCTATGCCAATAGTAGAGTAAACTGCTCTTAAACTCCTCATGACATGGAAATCTTGCAAAAGTCTTATCCTGGAACCTGTGGAAGAGATTTCACTGATTTCACACCTGTTTGTCAGTGTCCATTACCAAGCAACCAAGCAACAGGATTGGAACTGCAGACAAATGTAATTTATACCCACTTCATTTTCCAGCACCATAATTGAGAATTCCATTTAATCTAGGTATATTCCACGCTGACTTTTACTTCTTCCTGAAGCTTCCATTCTCATCAAAGATTTACATGGTGTGTTACCTGCTTTTCCTCTCACTTTTTTTGTCAGCTAATGGCTATTCATAATGCACATTTTATATGAAAAATTGTTCCATTATTATCTTTTTCTCCTGGACAATTTGAAAAAGGCAAAATGACTATTAAAAGCTTGAATTCCGACTTGCTCACAGATAAAGCTCAGTGTTTAGATTCTTCTGTGGGCTGCTTTCATTCCAGCTTGTATAGGGAGGCATAAATTAAGCCCTCTCCACGTAACAGCACATTTTCAATTGCAGTTTCATCTTCATGAAGGACAAACAACTTTATGTATGAAGTTTCCTGCAATCCTGCTGTTCAGACAGGATGCAAACTTTTCGCACCATAAGTTCACCTTAAAATAAAAGGAGGTGAGCTCAGCAACAGGCATCACCCAGACTGAATTGATTGGGAAGGTTCATCTGGTGATGGGTTGCACGAGACTTTGAAGGGCAGGGGCTGCAGAGTGGCTGAGCAGGTGGGACAGTGAAGGTGACCTGAGGGTGCCTCTTTTAGTTTAGATTGGGAGGGAGCTTTGGAAACGAATCCTCTGGTTGCCTCCTCTGACTGTGCTGTGGTTCAGATTGTGCAATAAGCTTGGACATCATGATCTGGACTCATCTGAATGAAAGCAAACTGAAAATCCTCCTCGGGAGCTCACCTGTCATACTCGAGCTCATCATCAGCGAGGAGCAGCAGTGCAGGGTGCGGGTGTCAGGGCCTCATCCCTGACTTTGGCTCTGTGGATCTCCCGCTGGCCCATCCGGCTCTCTGTGATCCTGCTGCTTGAATGCCAACACCAGGGATCACACTACCAGGAATAATTATTTGTTCTCCTATTAAAGATCCACACTATCTTGCAAGCATCGATTCCTTTCATATAATTGAAGGGTTCCATGAAATGCAATAAAATTCCCTTAGGTCTGCAAAACTGTGCGTGAAGTTTTTCTACAGTTATGCCAGAACTGCTAAGGTGATGACCATCTGTGCAGTAATTCAGCTTTTTCAAAAGTATTAAATAGGGCATTCCTCTCTTCTGAGTTTCAGAAGCAGCCTGTTTTCAAGTGAGAGATTTTTCTTCTGGTATTAAAAGAGTCATGCTTTATCCAAAGCAGAAACAAAACACTTAATGTATTGCTGTTTATGTTCTTTTTATGTATGTGTGTGAATATTTGTGAATATTGAATATTGCTCTCCCTAATAGGAAGTCAAGAAAGTTGTTTGGGCATATAGGTTTCCTGTCAAATATACAAGACGAGTGATCATCAGAAAATAAGCCAAAACAGAGTATAAAAATGAGCAAGCAGTAAAATATGGGGTTTTACAGTCTGGTGTGATTTCCCTGCCTTCTAACATCTACACACAGGGTCCATACTCTTTCTTGAGGTATGTGCACTAACATATCTGACCTTCATAAAAATTCATAGCTTTTTAAAACCTAGAAGGTTAAAAATTAAGAATCTGAGTGAAGAAGTACGTATTGTTTTTTCGTGTCAGTTCTTACTGTATCATTAAAAATAGTGACAGAGTTTTAGATCTGAGTTGCTAACGCTGCGTTTGCTCATGGGCTGTAGGAAGCGGTGAAGTGGTTCCATATCATGATCAATTGTTTAAGTAGCTTGAATTTCAGCAGCACTTAAAACTTGTACTCACATGATTGACACTAATGATTCTGAAAGAGACACTATAGTCTGTCGAGTGAGTAATTTGTTTTTTTGAAGAATTGCTTGAATACCTGTTTACGCCGTAGACTGTTACTGTGGGGGTGACATTATCACGATACCGCCAATAAATAGGATGGTTGCCTTTTTTTTTTTTTTTTTGTTAATTATCTGAAATACTTTCCAACAAAATCTGTCATGATGGCTGTGAGGAAATGGATATTCATATGCCTGTAAAATTCTGTGAAGTCAAAGTAATGGTTTTGGTCTAGCTGCCTCCAGCTTTCAGCAATCAGAGTTATTAGTACCTTAAATATTGAAGTGGGATAAGCTTCAGTAAACAAGAGATCATAATATTATTGCTTATATCTGCTCTAATCCATTTATATAGGATATTTCCTTCATTTAATGAAGAGTTACTTCTTAACAAACTATTGGCTGGACCTGAGTGCTTTTGGAACTTGTGTCAGTTTAAGCAAGGGAGAATTTGCCAATATGGTTGGCAACATTTTGGTCTTACATATGTTACTCTACTGTGGAGCCAGATTAATCTAAATAACACATAGTGGTCATTAGCGGGGAAAGAGTCACATGAGGAGTAATACGAGGAAAGTACAGAGTCCTCTAGGTCTGCTTCCCATTCCTGATCCACAGTAGCTTTCCATGGCAGAAAACACAAGCAAGGTGTGTATGATGTATGATGGATTCCCGTGGCATTTGGTCCCCCAGGCGGTTCCCGAGGGCTGGATGCAGTCACCCAGGGCAGGTGCCCACCCTCAGCAGCCTCCAGACTTTCCTTTTCCCTGGAGCTCCTCGGTGGGTGTGGTGTGGACCCGGAGACTGCACACACGGGGTGGCCCTCTGTTGTGCTGGGTTAACCTTGCAAGGCCTTGTAAAATCTCTGCTGCTGGCAAGAGCTTTATACTCAGTACAACTGGTAGGATTTTGAGTTGCTGCAGAATGGTAACAGCAGAAATCTGCTGCCAGCATGAGGTAAAGAAAGCTGAGGCTGTGAGAGGTGGTAGGGTAATGCAGAAGTGTTGGCCTGACCTGCTTTCTCAGTACAGCTTCCCAGGGTTTTCAGCATAAGGGTCTGCTTGCTCTTTGTAGAAGCACCTTTCAGAAGGTCTCTTCATTCTTTGGACACAAAAGAGGTAGAACAGGGGTGAAGGACCACCTCAGCTTTTACCTTGCATTTTCTCTACTTCTCTGCTTTCAAGCACAGCCCACAGGATTTCTGTTGCACCTCAAACTGACCTTAATGAGAACTGTGCAGGATCATCAGTGAAAGCTGGTACCCTTTGGAGTTTCCAGGTGAGGAGCTGCATTTCCCCTGTGTTTCATGAAGTGCAGCTGATCACACTCTGAGGGCACAAGTGGTGCTTTGCACAGTTCCCCCTGCTGTTAAGTGTTCCCACAGTTTAATGAGTGAATGGAATAAAGGAGGAGATGTTGCATGAGGCCCTTGCTAACATTTGGGATTAAGAGTGTTCTGTGCCTCTTTCTCAGACATAAACTGCAGGCTCTGCCCAAGCTATGATACCTCAGAAAACCAGATTTGATAAGATTACTGCAACTTCAAGCGTCTGATACTGGCTGAAGTTGTTCAATTTCTGAATATTAATCTTTTGTTTAATATCCTTTGTATATTAAATCTCCTTAATTCCAGAAACCTTTAATCTGTGTATGTTATAAAACACTGCCCGTTGAAGTGCCAAATGCTTTGTTTGCACATTTTTAAGTTTCAGGGATCTTTTAGGAATACCAGAATGTCCTTTATAGAAGATTATTTAGATCATAGGCTTTATTGACTGGTGAAATTGTGTTTATCTTCACAAAGAAAATGTAGGAGTTCTAAAACAGAATAAAGAAAACCACTAAAAATAAGTCTTCCACTCCAATATCGTTTGTTGAAAGAAAATGTATATTAATTAAAAATTTAGACACTTCATTTCTGTTGCAAGGCTCCTTGCAAAAGACAAATTATTTTATACATCTAGTATGTGTTAGAACTGACAGATGAGATTAATATGCTTCTTAAATTACCATTACCAAGGGTCAATTAATAAGTGAACTAACCTTGTGAAAGTCATTCTGAAAGACTAGTTACAGATCTGTAATAGTCCCTGTCAAATTACATAGAATTGAGAAAATGAGAAAGCTGTCAAATAAATGCAATACCTACTAATTGCATTCTGCATAAGGTAAATGAGCTTTTGTGGTTGTTGGTGGAAGGAACAAAAAATAAGTCTAAGAAATGTTACCATTAATAATATACAAATTTGGAGTAAAATTTACTTGAGGGAATGTGTATGCACAGAAACCTCTGCTGGTAACAGAAAAGTGAATTTCTTGACAGTCAAAGAAAAGGGGATATGAAGGTTGAATTAGAGAAATATCTTAGGCTATTGTACAGACTATTACCTTCGTAAATACAGAATTCCCTTATTTTTTCATTCTTTAATGCACTTTTTAGTTGGTCTCTGGATCTTTAGATAAGCTGCTTACACAAATTAAGGTTTCATTATAACAAGAATTATAACAGCCATACATGATGTGTGACTTGACAAAAAACCCTGATACCAGGGTTCTCTCTGTGGGAAGGACTTTTAAAAATACTCAGCTCCAAACCTGCAGGCACACCAAGTGTCCTGTTGGTCACTAATCTTATTTCCTGTGATCAGGTTATAAAACTACAACAGATGTAAAAGCAAGATCACAGAAAACCAGTGTGCATTTTTCCAGGAAATACCGAAGATTTAAGACACTTCCGTCAACAAAATCAACCATTTTGGGGTAAAAACTGGGTCTTCACAGCTATTGGCAACTGCAAATATTTTTTGGCACCGTAGGTTGCAACCTGAGCCCATTTCTGGGTTACTGGGTTCTGACTGTTAAATTATCCAGCTACATCTATTACTGAATAAATATTTTATACAAATATTAAACACTATGAAAAAGCCCAAACTAAGTATATGATGTGAATCTCCAAAAAGCTGTGAGTCCAACACTTATTTGTGCAGCAAACACCAGGTTTTCAGTAGTGGTGGCAGTAGTGGACGCTTGTGCATCTGTTTTCTAAAGGTTTGAGTTTAAGAAATTTGGATATTTAGAGATTAAAATAGTCATCCTGCTATTGGATAGGATAAGCACACCACCATATGAAGCTTTGAGCTGTAAATTACATATTCCAGCCCTAGAAATGTTTAGAAGGGAGGTCGAGTCAGGGTGTAGCAGCAATGCCATGTGACTGAAGGGATCAGTCAGCACAGCTTTCTACACTGTGCTCAAAAGCTAAAGGCTGAAATGTGCTCAGCTGCAGCGTTGGATGAGTAATTTTAAAAGAGAAATGTGGTTCTCAAAATGAACCTGTTCAGGGAAAAGGTTAAAAAAAAGTATTTCCATACATTTATTCAGTTCTGCTATGATCTTCTGCTGGGTAAAGCACAACCTGAAGCAGAAAAATAAACTTAATGTCACTTTTCTTGTTTGTTGTTTCAGTAGTTGTTATGAGAGCATTTTTCTAACATTGAAAATCCTATTAAAGCAAGATTGTTTTTGGTGAGCTACTTCATTTTAGTTAAACTTTTACATGATATAATTTACCTGCTGTCAAACCCAGCTAAGTGACATGGTTTGGTGCTATCATATTCCAGAACATGCCTGGATTTGATGAGCTATGAATATTGTGTTTAGTAGTATACCTTTTTAAAAGATTTTTTTTTCAACATTCTACTGTACAGTGCGTGAATCCTTCTCTGAATGTCTTTTTTTTTCTGCAGGAAAATATTCCTGTTATACAATTTTGGTTCCTTTCTGAAGAGGCAATTCACACACATGCTTATTTTTTGACCTCTTACTGAGAGATGAAGGTTTGGTCACTTAAAATATGTTTCTTACAAGCATTTCCTCTGTGGTTAAAACTTCCATTTTATTTGAATTTTTCGATATGCAGCTCATTTATCTTCTGATAAAAAGCACTTATGTTTAAGTGGTGCCTGTAGTAAAATTAGGGCAGTTGAGTAAACTCAGAGCAGCCGCTCTCTCAGCTGCTCCATGTGATGTGACTTTGAGCTGTTTGTAGGAGAACACAGAGTGCCATCTATTGAACACTTGTGTGAGCCAGCAGCCCAGCCTTGGAAAGAAGGTCACAACCATGTTTATAAAACATTTAACATCCAGAAAAGTGATCAGCCTACTAGAGATTTTGCTGTGTTTCCTTTTGTTTCCGTTTCCTTCTTTGATGTAAAATGAAACAAACACAGAGGCTGTAAAATAATTCTTCGTGGACTTCTTTAGGCTTGAGAAAATACTTGGAGGTTTTCCTGCTTTCCTGAGTAGACCTAATAATTTTGAGTTGGGCTTTGGTTTTTTTTGCAGTTGATTTTGCTTTCCTTATAGAATCACAGAATCATTAATGCCCCTCCCAAACATGGGTGCTCTGTGCTTTAGATGCCTTTTGTGAGGATTTCCTTGGTGTCATAATAACAAGCCTTTAGTTCTACAAGACACCTCTATTAAAACCAGAATAGTTGACTCTTTTTGATAGGCTCTGTGTGGTTGATGGATTGCTACTGATTTCAGCTCCAAAATCAAACTCTTGGCATCGATTGGACTGAGTTTCTCTATGTGTTTTGCATTGAGCCAGCAAGTTACTTAATGGTGATGGATTTATAAATAGGTTACTCCAAATAAAAGAAATTATCTTATGTTTGAACCAGCAATATATTGATGAAAAGTGACCTTGCCGAGTCGAAGGAGAAGAACATGTTTTGGTGATGTAGCAGAACTGAGTGAAGAACTTTTATGCAATTTGCAACTAATTGTTTTACTGAACAGTAATGTCCAATCATTATGTTTGCTGTGTCTGTCAACTTAAAAACAAGAAGGTGACAGGTGAAATGGAATGGAGACAGGACTAGACCTAGTCACAGACCAGAATTTGGTGGATAAATCTTGCTTTCCTCTTTTTAGACAGTAATTGTGCAATAAGATACTGTTTGTACTCACTGGGTCTATCAGCAATTGCTTTGGCAACAATGGTAACACTTCAAGCTATAATTAAATACATTTCAAGAAAATAATACCGTACTTTAAAACACCTCCCTATTGCTTCATAAAAATTAAGATTTTCAAATACACAGGCCTATTATTTTTAGAAAAGGTCTGTACTGGGATGTTAAGTCCCTTAACTGACACAGGGGATAACACTCCTCAAGGGGAGTGTAATGGAGTAAAACACCACAGGGTGATTTTCCATCATTTTGTGAGTGTAATGACACTTTGGGAATAAATACATGAAGGTGGAATAGTCTGGTCTGTGCAAGAAGTCACTTTTTTACTTTGGAGTATAAGCTTCAGAAGTGTCTTCAAAGACTTCCTGCTTAGGTCATCTGGAGCCTTGGAATTCAGAAAATTGCTTATATAATGTTGTCATAATTTGGAGTTTAGGAGAAGCATGAGGGAGAGATAAAGAGAAGTCTATTTTATCTCCAGAAACAAAATAAATGTAGAAATGTGGCACAGATAAAGTCCTGAAAGGTAGTGAAAAATTAGTAAATCAGAAGTCTGTGGATTTGGTTTGATTTTATCAAAGTGCAGCACAGGAATTGCTGTTGTATGCTGTAAAACATCTTGTGAGATCTCGGAATTAAGGGAAAGTGGTGGTGGAGCATATAATTTACTGAGGAGAGCCTTTCTAACATGTTAAAAGCAGTAAATTATGGTTGACTGAGATATTTAGAAATAAATAAATAAACTCAGTGAGGCATATTAGAACTGCAAATTACACCTTAAGATTAATAGTTTTAGCAGGTAATGTTGTCATGAGAGCTAAAGACCAGTGAAGCATTTCAGAAAGTTCCTGGGTGAAATGTAAGCAAGGACAATAAAAGAACATGAAATAAATTCTGTCTTTCGATGTGTCACTACACAGCAGATGCTTGTTGATCCTTCAGGAATTGCATTACAACTATTTGACTACTCAGAAAAGACTGTTACTGTGCTAATTTACTTAATTTGAGATTCATTGACTAAATCTTACTTTATTCACAGTTAACGTAGAGAGATGGTCCAACATGTTAACAGTGACAAAGATTCATTTTAGAGAGGGAGAAGAAGTAATTTGAAACAACATTTTATTTTAGATCAGGCTGCTCTTGGGATATCTTTCCACTATATCAGTGTCTGCACACTATTTTTCTACTATAGTAATGTGGAAACCATTCAAATACTTTCTTTTTTGTATGTATGAAAATATATATAATAGAAAAAAACCCAACTACACTGTTGCACTGAAACAGAGAAACTGTGAAATGTGTGTGATCTGGGCTGTGCTAATCTGTTTAGCTGCTCTTACAAGATCATCTGTCTGAATTACAAAAATATCTGCCACAGACACCCTTTTGGAAAAAAACCAACTGGGCATAATGCAAAATTCAATAAATCTGACTGTAGACAAAATCAGCAAACACTCAGTTTGGAGTAATAGTGTTTTGTTACCTTCAGGGCTTGCTGAGGGCATGGAATGAAGGAGGGGAGTGAAAGCCAGGTGATAATTCTGCATAGTTCTGTGGTATATTTTGCCACTCAGATGTCAAAATTTAACCTTAATATAACAGCTTACAACCTCTTCTGCTGATATTGAGTAAGATCGATAAACTCACTTTTACTGACAAGTGAAACCAAACACACAATGGGGAGAGAGTCATGGCGATGATGCTTCCCACACCTTTTATCATCACCATTGAAATATGTCATCTTTGGTTTAGCAAACAGACAGCCAAGTGCCAAATGTTTGCCAGGGAGGAATGTGAGGGGGAAGGAGAGGTGTGTTCCGTGGCAGGTTCTGTGGTCAAACAGGCAGGCTCCAGCTGGTAATGGGGGTGTGCTGAGAATATGGGAGTCTGCCAGAGCTTGAGAAAGGAGTTAAAACGAGATTTCGCAGCAGAATAAAAATAAATAAATGAATAGGTAGATAAATAAATAAGTAAATGAGAAAGGTGTGGGTACACAAGCAGGACACTTAATAGTTTATCATCATGGCATGCTTTGTGCTGGAAAAGAGGGATGGCAGACACCTTGTACCACAATCCAAAGTTTCACAGCAAAACCTCAGTGATGGGAGTTTTGCAGCTCTGAAATTTTTATGGGTTTCATAACACACAGCCCTTAAATTTGTAGTATGGTCATCTAGATCCTGGAAGAAGAGACAAATAAATCTCGTCTAGTTCTCCTTATGTGACTTCTGGAGATCAACCCTCAAAAAGGTGAAGTTTAGAAGTAGTATAGAATTGTATCTTACAAGGGTGTGACAAATGTAGTGTATAAAATATGGTGATATCATTTCAAATTTGGAAGACCAGAGCAATTTTATTTACAGAATAAGAAAATTTTTCAGGAACTCTTCTAGGAAAAGCTTGCTTCCAAATTTTTCTCTTCACTGACGCTTAGATCCCAAGCACTCTTATTTCCCTCTTGGATGGGGCTTTGAAGGAGTCCTGGCTGCAGCTGTCTGCTCAAACACTGACAGGGTAAAGAGGATGAGCTGTCATCCCAGGAATGCTGACAGGGCTGGAACCTTGGGCAGCAAGGCAGCAGTGTGCTGCAGGCCCTCCAGTCCAGCCTATAAAATCTTCTGTACAGGTGTTTTTATAACTGTTTTGTTGCTTAAAAATAGAGATGCCTGGTCGGTTACATCTGTACCAGCCTCATATCAGCTTGAGTGATCCTTGACTTCTAAGACCTTTTCCTATTCATTTGCAGGAACAGATATTTTAAGCAATAACAACAAAGAAAAATATATATTTGTGTGATATATACCCAACATTTACACTGACCTTTATTTCTTATGCCTAAACAAGTCAGTTTTCTTGTCACCGATGCATTTTACATCTTGCATTTTAGTTCCTGGTCTGATTAACTGTGGGCTCTCTCTGACCCTGTTGCTTGAATCCTTCCATGAGATGAAATTTGTTAAACTCCTGCCACTTCCTCCACGTTTGGAGTTATTTTTGAATACTAAGGATGGTGAGCAGTGTTGAATAATGCCAGGAGCTATTTAAAAGTGCAAAGCTATTTTGCAATTTTCCTTTTGTAAGTGTCTTTGTTGTTTCTGTGGTGCAGCATAGAGTCTGAAAATTCTGGCACAGCTTATGTCCTAATCCTTTATTTCAGTCCTACTTTGTCTCTTTTTGATTTCTTTAATATTTTTGTGGTGATTAGACTTGATTGCTTTGGTGAGTCCTGATATCTTCTCCCTCTCCCCCACCCCCGCTCTCTTTTTGAGGGGATCAACATGTGTTCTCTTGTGATAGGGGAAGATTTTAATTAGTATTTATATGATCATCCCTAATACTTGTGGTCTGTGTGAAGTACACGTGGCTTCTTGAAGGGCTGTGCTGCTCCACAGATTGGAGGGATGTTCTCGTTTGTTCGCTGAGGTTATTTTTGGAGTGGGCATTCTCATTTCAGCTCGTAGATAATACTTAACAGGATGTATGCTTCAGAAGTTCTTTTAATTCGATTTTTGTAGCCGTATGAGAGCCTCTTTGAGGCTTTCTGTTGTGAGGATGCATAAAATTATTTTAAGTTGTGGTTTTGTGTCTTTACAGATGTAGAATAATTTGTAAAGCGGGGGCGGGAATGATACACTGAGAGGACAACTGGGTTTTCAAAGATCTTTCAAAGGTGTTTTGATTTTAATAGGATGTATTATCCAGTCTCATAAGGCACTTTGAAAAATCATACTGTGCACATGTTGGTAGCTTAATAACCTCTGTAAATCTAATTTTACATCACTTGCTCAGCAAGAGATAGACTATAGCTATCAGTCTTGTACCCAGAGATCAAAAACCTAGATTCAAGCTTGATTTAAATTTTGTCTGGTCTACAGCTTTGGTGAAGTCATTTCATTTCTGTCTCCCATCCTTTGCCCATCTTATTTATGTGACTGATTCTCTTTTGAAACACTCTGTGGCTGTTGGTTCCATCAGTTCTATCGAAATTAATCAGGATGGTTACGATCAGTTTGTATCAGAATATCAGAAGGAATCTGGCATTTACAAAGAATTGTTTTTCACAAGTATTTAAACTTTAAAAATAGGAAATTTTAAGTAAAAGTCACAAGAACTCATGAGTAAATCTTATCTATTCCAAACAAATGTAACCCCCCCTGAAAATACCAATTACTGCTTGCTGAATAGTTTTGCTTTTATAGCTTAGAAACGAACCTCAGGAATGGGTGGTAAAAAATATGAGATGAAGTTACCCATTTTGTGCTTTTATCTTTTCAGTTCAAAGCTGCTACAAAATCCCAAATTATTTATTTTATATTTCAATGAGGTGAAAACATCAAAATAAGTTTGGAATTGAGCTTAGTGTAGTCCTGCAGGAAAGGCAGAGTTCATTTTGCTATTAGCTTCCTATGAGTATGCATTTGATGCTTTTCTTCTGCAGTTTATACCATCACTCTCTATAGTTCTTTTATTTCTTATTTTCCTCCTCTGTAATCTTTTTTCATGGGAAAGGGGCCATTTTACACACAGAGCAGAGAAAAATTTTCAAGCTTTAAGCTGTACAAGAAAACAACACCTTTTCTTGCAATATTGTGATTGAGAGACACAGCTGTGGAAGAAAATACATTTCCTGTAACACTACTGGTGTTACAGTATATACATTCAATTAGCTAATGAATTCATAATTGCTTAGTTTAGAGCTGTGGAGCAGTTTAATATATTAAAAACAAAAGATATAGAATGTATAGTATTTTAGCTTCATTTGGCAGCAATGAGCTTATTTCACTGATGGCATTTTCCAGGAATATTGTGACTTTCCTGGATTGCCAGTGCCAGGTGTTCCAGTGAAAAAACAGTTTCTGATGTTACCTCAAGGCAACAGGAGCTGCAGGTCCAAGGAGCTTTTGGATTTGGCCTGTACTGAATGCAAAGTGGCCAAGGCGATGTTCTTGTGCTTCACCCTTCAAGGACAGGATGAAAAATAGAAAGATTTACTGCACAGAAGACTAATGTAGAAAATATACAGAAAGTTATTATTTAATTAAGGCGTTAAGACTTTCTTGACTTGGGCTGTTTTTTTTTTTAAGAAAAAGCAGTTGAAATAACACAGGAACCCTGATCTGATTGATAGTCACAAACAGATAAACCCCCTTGTTGACAGATTGACAGATTCAGACGCAACTGTAACTTTGAAAAGGTAAAGATGCTTATTAGTCAAAAGTGTATAAACTTGGAAAAACTGGCTATGTTGCACTTCACAAACTGGAACATGATGATGTAGACCCTGACCTTTCAGTCTACTGATGTGACTAATTATTAAAATATTAAGACCACTGCCTTAAAAACCAGAGATAAAAGAACATATTTGACTGTTTATAATATTAAATTCCTCTTTCTTTTCATAAAATTTCTATTAATGCGTCTAGAAACCCTTGCATCTGAAGTGATCAAAGAAAATGAAGTGACTCTTGCTGAAGAATTCATCCTTTGTCACTTTGGGGAGATAGAAGTCTTGGGGTTTTTTTTTAAAGTGTTCATTAGTTAGTCCACACAGTTAAGAGATGGTTGTGGTAAGAAAATAAAAACTATGCAGTAACTGCACTGTAATTCTTGGATTGGAAGAGAGGCCAGTGCAGACCTTTATCTCAGGGAGCTCCTGGTGAAGTTGTTCTGTGTTTCACCTGGTGCAGAGGTGCAGAACCGTTATGGTTTGATGTGTCATTGCAAAGGGCAAAGTCCAGCAGAAAACAACACAGAGGTAGATTGGGGAACGTCCTGCTCACCTGCACCTTATTTTTTAATTTAGCTTTCTCTTAATTTAAATTTCAGTAGTTCAACTTACTGAGTAGAATTAAATAACAGTGCAACCATAGAAATCATCTGATATGGTAAAATCTAATGTTTAATATGAAAACTGCACTCAAGAAAGCAGTATTTAGGTCATATCTTGTATATTCAGAGTGACTTGGTTACCTTAACCAACTACATTTTATTATTTTTAACTAGAAGTAGCGCCTAAAATATTACCTGGTTTTATATAAGCCCTCAGCAAGACTAGACCACTATGTTGTGGTTTTTTATGACTTACACCACTTCTAAAAATTTTTTTTTTCTGAAGAAAAACACGAGAGAATGACTGAAAATAAGGTGGTATTTTGCAAATGTCCAAGAAAAGAAATAGGACAGAGTTTAGGAACATTTAAAGTGGGGACTTCCCTATGATAAGCTGCTGATTACAAAGATCTAGTAGGAATTCAAAGCAAACCTTGCATTTCTAAATGCAATGGCTTCTCAGACATTGTTAGGAACAGACTGAATCACAAGACCTATAGCAGTTGTATAGGATTTTCAGTTCTATTGGGTTTTTTTTCAAAAAACCCCACATATTTTTGTAAAATATTTCACAGCTTAGAGTGAAAGAAAGTCTGCATTTAGGGAATTCTCTAATGCTCCACATTTTGTTCCAGTAGTGTTTGTCCAACAGAACATGTTAGAGATAAAACATGTCTGATAAAGACAAGCACCCATCTTAAAATAAAAGCAGAGCTGCTGCTTCTTCACCTCTGCTCTTCACGAGTAAGAAATGCACAGAACACAGTGATACCTGCAGTCATTGAGGCTTTAGGCTTTCCAAAGTCCCTGTACTGAACATGAAGTGACAGGAGACGTTCAGTGTCTCTGTGTTCATACTGCAACAATCCTTTCTGACTGGAACTGCTTCTATTTCACTTGGGAACGTACTGAAAAAGGGCACATGAATAAAAGGTTGCCTGACTATTGCTAGATAAGAAAACAGTAAAATTAGAGCAATAAATTGTGTATTTTGAAAGGAATCAGAATCTGATTTTTGAGGTGGATGCAGTAGCAAAACAAAACCTCTGGAAGATATTCATAGGAGTACTTAGAATGTGTAATTAATCCCTTTCCACCTTGGCTCTAACTCTGAGTGCGAGGGTAAACTCTCCAGTTGCAGGTAATGGTGCTGGGTTTTGCCGTCACCTGGTCAACTGTGCTGGGGTTGTCAATACCCTGTCATCAAGCAGTTTGAAATAGAATTATGTTTACCTGTTAGAAACAGAGTTTTTTATTTTGCATCCTCTCCCTCCAGATCTTCTTGAGCAATATAAAAAATTAGCTAATGTTTTATTCATACACTTAAATCAGGAAAATTTAATAGTAATTAGTTTCTCTTTGTCTGAATTACTGTCTTCTCTGAGTTGGGCTAGGTAATTGCATAAAATTTTTACTACAACTTTTCACTACAAAGATAATTTCTTTACTACTTTTTATGACCCTGAGGGGGCCAAATTTTCTTTTCTTACTAGGAAATTTCCTATATGAAAGATCTGTAAGTTCATCACCTTTTCTTGCTGTCAATCCACACTTAAAAATTGATGATAAATAAAACTAATAAGTATTCTCAATAATCATTCTATTCAAGCTAGGAATAAATGAAGCCAGCAATGGTTTTTTACCTACTGACAGCTCAGAATAAATGAGATGGGGCAGGTGATGGTGTAGCAGAATTTTGTATGGTACAGTGCTCCTGTGAAGCTGGGGATGAGGAACAAGTAGGAAAACCATCTGTTGAAACAAATGGAAGAATTCCGTGGGAAACATTCCCATCAGCAACAAATTGGAAATTAAAATTAGACAGCAGGTAATGACTAAATAGCCTGTCTTAGACTTTGAAGATAATTAAGCACTAAAAGATATTCCAGATTTGCTTATGAAAATCTCCAAATTTATGATGTAATTTTATGTGGGCCATTGGCTGGCTGGCTGCAAAGAGAAAATAGACATTTATATGCAGGGAAGGAAGGTGGCTCTCCAGAATCGTTTCACCAAAAGCAATAAATGAATGAAAACAACCGTTCTGTGAAGAGAAACCTTTGAAATTACTTGAGGTAATGGTAAGAACGAGATTGGTTATCTTTTCATGTAAATGTTATTGCTGACTGCAGAGTAGAAAGGATTCAAGATTACGTAAAATAAAGCTGAAAATGGGCAACTTTGAATAAGCTTAACTTCTGATGATATCTTTGTATTTGGGGTGACGAAAGATCCTTGCTTTGGATATGCTGAGGGAAATTGAGTGGGAAGTCTAGAAATAATCCATTTTGAGAAGGGAGAGAGGATTGGGTAGAGTTTACTGTCCTGCTAGATAGGATAAAATCTATTACTGCCTGCAGTTTTGGGGTTTATATTGCTTTTTCCTGTTTCATTGCTGTGCCTAATTTGATCAGTGTTTCTAAGCTATACCAGAGGTAGCAGCCTGTATCAGATCGTGGAATTTTGTGTTGTGAGGTGCAAAAGTTCTCCTACAGCCTTGCTTATCCTTTGTAGTTTGCATGTACACTTGTGTCAAAAATGAAACGGGGATTTAGCCTCAAGAGTTCCTGACAATGACCGGTTAGACTGTGATGAACACAACCTCATCATTATCATAGAATCCTGGAGCGGTTTGGGTTGGAAAAGACCATAGTTTCCACCCATATGAACGTAATTCCATAAATTCTAAGTTGGAATATTGAATGGATCAGTTTTTCACAAAAGAAATAGCTACAGAACTTGGCAGGTTGGTTTTGTCCAAATCTGTCTTTATGCTCAGCACTTGTCCTTAGACTATATTGTTATAATCAGGTAGGAATTTAGACAATTTCTGAACGTTCCACTACAATTTCTGGTTATCAAAGGAATTAATTCAGTATCTTTCATACTTCAGTCAAGTTTTGCATTAAAACTAGGTAGGCTTTCCTGCCTTCTCTACTGAAAGACTGAAATGTCACTCTTCTGATAGTTAGGTACAATGTAATTTTCCACCTGATTTTATTTACAGCCTGTTCAAAGTGCCAATATTGTCTTTTCCTTGAACGCTTTTCTCACTTGCACATGCTGGCTTTTTGTAAATAACAATATACTTCTGTTTTTATTTTGTGAGCAGTGTGACTTAATGGATCTTTTGTGGATTTTTTTGGTTTGGTTGGTTTTTGTGGGTTTTTCGTTTGTTTGTTTGTTTGTTTTTTTCATGGGGGAGCAAGATAAGATATAAGACAGCTTCTTTCACAAAGCAGTCATATAAAGACAGATGGACATGAGTTCAGTGCTGCAGGCTTTTATTTTGAAGCCATTGTAGAAGAACGGGTTTAAAAGGAGCCATAAGGCTTGAAAATTATTGCTCAAAGATTAATAAAATAAAGTCCTCTGTCATCTTAATAAAATGAAGAAGAGATCACATAACTGTTCCTACAGACCTGTCATGCTAAATTTTTTGGACAGTTGCAGTGGACTTGGCAATGATAAAGCAAATCTATTTCCGTTATTAATAAGAATCCCTTATTCTTTTCCTTAATCTGTGCAAGTCTGAGGAAAAAAACTCCAAAAACTTGTGTCAGATCAGCCTTTGTTTTAAATGACTTACAATTTTGATAAAGCAGCTGAAGTAGTTTTTTAAATTTAGCAAAGGCTTTGTTCTTTCCAATGAACAGTACAGTCACTTGATACTGAGAGATAGATTAAGAGCAAATTATCTTGAATTTGAAAATTAATTTGCTGGAATTTCACAGAGAAATATTGCTATTCTTTCAGTTCCCGAAGCAATTGACATAGTTTTGATGAGTCAGCTTTTACTGTGATAAAGTGTCCAGCTCTGGAATTCTCAGTTCAGGAAAGATATGGACATGTTGGGCCAGAGGAGTCCACAAAAATGACCAGAGGGCTGGAGCACCTCTCCTGTACAGACAAGCTGAGAGAGTTGGAGTGGTCAGCCTGGAGAAGAAAAGGCTCCAGGAATTCCTTAGAGCCTCTTCCAGTGCCTAAAAGGGGATTGAAAGGAGGCTGGGAACAAACTTTTTAGCAGATCTTATTTGACAGACAAAGAGTAATGGCTTTAAACTAAAAGAGGATCGATTTGCACTAGATATAAGGAAAAGAAAATCACAATAAGGGTGATGAAACACTGTCACGGGTTGCCCAGAGAGGTGGTAGCTGCCCATCCCTGGAAACATTCAAGCCAGGTTGGATGGGACTTGGAGCAACCTGGTCAGTGGAAGGTGTCGCTGCCCATGGCAGGGGGTTGGAGTAGAGAGAATTAAAAGTCCCTTCCAACCTAAACTATTTTATAATTCATTTTGTCAGCAGTTTCCAGCTGTAGCTAAAACTGTGTCTGACTTTAATGTAGTTCAGGAGTAGGGCTGCTCTTTCCTCCCTAGTCCCCATCCCAACACATGCCATCAGAGATTACTGCACTGATTTGGAGTCCAGAGTTAAACAAACCTGGAAGTTCAAGAGGAGGTGCCTCCAGAAAGCTTCAGCTGTTCCAGTGCTGTGGGAATCATTGTCTTCAAATCAGAATATTTACTAGCTGTTAAGCCATGTATAGATAGTAAAATATAAGGCTTGGGAAAGGCTTGCAAGAACAATTTCTAGACAAGTGAGGATAATCAGTGAGTAGATGTTAAAATGGACTGTGACACTATTTACAAACAGTGTATGTAAGTAAGTAGTTTACTCATAACAAATACTCCTACTCACACCCAACACATTGAATTTATAAAAGTGGAAGGTATTTATAAGCATAACAAAATATAGAGAGAGGTGATAATAAGACATCCATTTTAATAAGGAATTAGGATTCTGACCTAATTCTTTCCCAGTAGGGTTTATCACTAAGCTATAAATAACTTACAGGTATAAGACATGGCAATGAAGAATAAATTAACAGTATAAACAAAATGCTCAGAGACTTCCAGCTCCTGCTGCCACCACGTTCTCAGGGAAAGACTGGGAGAGAGTGATATTAACGTCTGAACTCAGCTTCAGTTTCTGGCTGGCTTAACGCCACTAAAGAGTTGAGTCTGGGGATGGGGAGGGCAGGGGAGAGTGATAGTGGTGTTTCAGACATGTTTATTGCTGTGTTTTATTGATTTCTTGGTGAGGGGAGAGAGCTGCAGGTAGAGCATACAGTTGCAATCTAAATTGATTTCTCTATTGTTTGAGACGTTTTGGCATGGTTTGCCCTGGTGTCCCATTGTGCCTTTGCACTGCACATGGTTTGAAGGGTTGAGATGTACAATAGGATTTTTCTGTCCAGTTTTTGGAAGTACAGGAAATCCAAACAAATCTTCAGCTGCATATGTCAGCTTTGTGTACAATAGGTGCTTTCATGCATTGGGATGTGAGTGTGTGCATGAGAATATACCCATGTTTTTGAGATTGCAGATGTTCTCTTATCCTTCCATTCCTTATTAGAAAAGCTGGAGAACTGGGAAAATGGTCTAACAAAGACTTCATGCCATCGTCATTGAGAAAATGTATTTAATATAAAGCAATCCTGCTTTCTTTCTGTGTTTTTCTTTGTTTCGTTTTCTGTTTGTTTTTAAAAAGGCTTTTAATTGAACATTAGGAGAGATGTCAATTATACCATGACAGTTCTACAGCTGTCCACTGGAAATATGCTTGATAACAGTAAAGAAACAAATTCTAACCAAATCTTCACGTGATTAGTACCAATTTTGCCAGGAGTCTTTTTTTTTTTTAGGCTCTAGTCCGTTCATTCTTTGGGCAATATGGCATTTTCAAGCTGCCAAGGGGTACCTTAATTTGAATGAACATCTGTCTTTCTCTTTTGCTTAGAGCAGAAATCTGCTCTGAGCCTGGTCCAAAGGAATGGGCTGCGAGGGGTGTCCTTGGCAGGGTCTGGCCACAGCAACACTGATCAGAGCTGTTTTTTTCTTACTCTCTGCTCACTGTGACAGTGCATTCATGACTTTACTCCTTTTTTCTGTTCAAACAGCTGGAAGTTGAGGTCGTAGATACGATTGGGAAAACCATTGATGGCCCAGTCCGCCTGGATATTTCAGTCATTGACCAAAATGATAACAGGCCAATGTTCAAAGAAGGGCCCTACGTTGGGCATGTCATGGAGGGGTCTGCTACAGGTAAGTCCAGTCAGAGCTCTGTAAATAATGCCTGAACTAATTGTCTTTTGAGAAATGTATTTTATCATATTGTACAACTTTTCTTGTTGATTTTATGGCTCACCGAATCTTTCCCCTGCAAAAAGAGGTGGGAGCAGCACACCTTTAGGACAGCGGGCAATGGTTTTTGAAAAGCAAGTCACTGCAGTTAAAAAAAATTTAAAAAGAATTAAAAAGATAAATTATTTGGAAATAAGAACTTTGATTTAGACTCATATTTTTTTATTCATCTCTGGAATCAACGAAGACAACCCCTAGGATATGGTTAAGATTCAAACCAAATAACATGTATGATTTCTGTGCAGAGTGGGAATTTCACTCTTTTTTCTCTAAATTTAGCCCTGGATTAGTCATTTTTTTTTTTTTATATAGCGTGAATCTACTAAATAATACAAATAGATGGAAAGCCCATTATGAATAAACTAATATTGTAGGGCAGATTGAAATACTGAACAGTTACAACAAAATAAAAACAAGAATTGGGAGCTGCTCCTTCGTCAGATTAAAATTGCAAGATAAATGTTTATTTACTTACTTGTGACAAGCATGTAATGAACATATTGATGGTCTTTTCATTCAAACAAGAAAACGTGTTTCATATTGAGAGTAGGGCTGCAAGTGGAACTCTTTTCTGCTGTAGGCCTCTGGCATATTTTTAAACTGACTGTTCTCTATTTTTGTTATCTATATATCCTTGCTTTTACTTTTTTTTTTCCCACTCCTTATATTGAAGTTTATGCTTTTGATTCAGTAGAGAGGTTCCTCAGTCCAGCTTCCAGTAAATTCTTCCATAATTTTTCCATCCATTTTCTCCCATTGCTCTTTTGTATTGATCCATGTGATCCATGTATCATTTAGTATTTGGATTGTCTTTCCCCTTAGCCAAAGTTTGAATAATCTTTCTCAACTCTCCTTTCCTTACCCTCTCTCCCTTCCCTCCAGGTATTCATCACATTAAACTTCATAACCTCATTTTCCTGGTGTCAAGAACACCAACGCTTGCAAAATTATTTTGTGCACAAGTGAACCTGTAGACTCAGCATTGGCTGGAATCAGTCACAGTTCTCTACGCAGATGGCACCCAGGCAGCCAAGATTTCATCTTGTTTACATCTCTTTTCCATAGTTCTTCAAATCTTATGGCATAGCTCTTCAAAGTATTCATCAGGGTCTGCTATTTTCTCACAGAGATTATCACAGAATATTCCGAGTTGGGAGGACCCACCAGCTGTCGTGCTGCTCCCAATCAATAGTTGCACTGCACAACTTGATAGAAATCTTGATGTGCTTGCATATAAATTCCTGGTTCCTTCCTTTTGGATTACAATTGTATTTTATTTCATGTTTGAAGCTGCAAAAGAAAGGCTTTGCATTGGATGCATAACATTATTTCCTGTCACAGCCACCTTCATCATCATTCAGGCTCTGAATCAAACTCATTCACTGAAATGGTCTTCTGCTAAAAATAAAAAATGCTCAAATAGGTATCTTGGACTTGACGTTCACTGCATCAAAGTGTAAATGTCCATGGATTCCACTAATTCAATGAGAAATGCATGGTTAAGTAGAGAAAAATGCAGATATACTGGACTGTGAAACCCATCCGAAGTCTTTTGGGGCCTTTTGAAAGCATTCAGATGATATTCTTATCATATTTTAAATTATTCACTACAGGGTTCCAGTGTATTTTCTTATTAGGCCATAATTTTATCAGTCACAAACCAAATGGAATTCTCTAGTGACTTTCCACTTATTTGTTGACTCTAAAATTAAGCTTAGATGTTGTCTATTCATCAGAATTTTCGGAAAATTACTTATAAATAAATCTTGGAGAGAGTTAGCATCAAAAGTTTAAATATATAAATCTTCATTTTAAAAATCAAGTGAATATTTAAATTAGACTTCCTTGGCATTGCTGTAAGAGATATTTTTGAACTTTTTATTGTTTTACAAAGTGACATTTCTTCCTTAATGATTTGAAGGTTAGTTCCTTAATTAGGGAACAACACAGGAATTACAGTGAAATGTTGTGGCAAGCCCCCTTTAGGAACCCTCCTTTCTCTGCCATTGAAGATAGGTATAAGTCCAAGAAAACTGAAGAAAATGTGGAAACAGTGTCTAAATTTTTTATTTATTAATCTGTCCACTAATAATTAAATGGTCTTTTGTGCACAGTCCCAGTGAGGATGGGGTTTGATGGTGTTTAAATAGATTTTCTCTGTTACTAAGGCCATTAACATTTTTTTTGTGTCTGATTTTTGAACTCACTGGTTATTTGGACACCTACAATTTATGTGCCATCACATTTCCAGAGAGGCAAATACCTGGCTATAATTACTGGGAATATAAACTGCATTACAATAAATATACATCTGAATTTCAAGCTAGGGCTTGCCAGACCTTATAATTAATGATAAAAATATGTGAATGCTAGGTGATATAGCTACATATTTCTGTCTTGATATATCGTTCCTAGGGAAATTTAATAATACAGTTAGTTACAGTAAATTAGCTCCTTTCAGGGAAAATTGTCAGAGTTCTGAAAATAGCCAAGAGTCAAATTCTAATGAAAATACACTCAAATATGTGCCTCAAAATGACCACAGATGTGCTAAGATTTCTTCTCCTGGAGGAACTTCAAACTTGGAGGCTATTTATTTTAAATAAATACTAAATAAATAAATAAATAGAAAGAAAGATCAGTAGAAATAGGTGTGTTTTTTTCATATTTTTTTTTTTTAATTTATGACATCTCTCATTTCTCTATGAGACTGCAGTCAGCACAAACATACCAGGAAAATAATAGTTGAGCCTGATTCAGTGACACCTATGACAATTTTTCCACTGACTGTACTGGGTTTTGTGTTAACTGTACTGCTGATTTCTCATGTTTTTGTTTTCTGAGTTATGGCCCAGTTTATTTGCTATAGATCTCTGCTCTATCCAGCTGCCAGCTCAAGGGTTTAGGATCTGTGTCTTGCTGCAGCCTCACCTCAGCACATTAATGAGAGTGACCCCAATCTCATGGACTCCATAGGAAGGCAGGAACGTTTGGAGGTCTCACTCTTTAAAGGTTGGAAAGGGATGGAGGGTTAAATGAACTTGGCAGCCACCTCATTTCACTGGCTGGAGGCACTTAACAGAAATTATTTTAAACACGTTTGACATTCTGTGACTTACAACAATATGCTGCAAACCCAGTGGGGTAAAATCTGAACTGCAGTGCTTAGGAAAATTGCTTGAGAATTGCATTTAAAAAAAGTAACTTGTTTTCTGTGCAGCACAATAGCCTGGATGCATTGCATTCCAGCCAAGGAGCCTGGACTGACAGATGTCTATAAATAATTGCTAGAAATAAAGGGACACTCGGAGACATTTAGAGAGGAAACAGAAGGAATTAAGAAGAATAGCCTAGAGGGTTCTTCAGTATCATAAAATAGTAATTTGTAGAGATGGATAAAACATGAGGAAGGGGCTGAAGGACTGAGTATTGTCGGTAGCTCTGCACTGGAAAATAGTGCAGTGGTTCAGGTAAATGAAAACTGGTGCCTTTTCACCTAGAACAACCTGCCAGGATGGTTTTGGTTTTGAGGTTTTTTTAATAGTTAACCTAACAGCAAGTTTAGTAAACAAATTACCATAAATGAGATTGCATGTGAATGAATCAAAGAGTCCAGGAAAGGTAAGCAATGGGCAGGCTGGCCCAGGAAAGTGGCAAAAATAAATATGGCATCATTGTCTTTTACACACCTGCTGCCAGCTTTGATACATTTCAAATATTATGGTAGTGTTTTCCAGATTGAGGGTTTTTTGTTCCTTGTAATCCTTGCTGGCCTATGGCAGAAGAAGGTTATCAAAGCTGTAAAATGAATCAAATTGTATTGAATTTGGTGAAGTCTCTCAGTCTGCTTCTTCCTTTTGACCTACAAATGCAATAGCACAAAGGAAAATCAAAGGGTGTTTTTAAAAGTTGTGTTTTTGCCAAAAGATTAAAAATAAAAATTAAAAAAAAATCACAAAGAACCATTAGATGAACATAGTAAAGAATATGTTTTCTTTTTATCTAGGTAAAAGTAGAATCTGAAATGTCCTAGTCTTTTGATTCTGCCTTCTGTCTTTTGTCACAGAAATTACTGTGTTCTGCACATCTATACATTTGTTGATGTTTTATTTGGTTGGGGTTTTTGCAAATTTTAAAAAGAAGAATAAACTTCCTGGAGGATTAAATTGGAGGGGTGGTGCAGCTTATCAAATCCTAAATAGCATTAAAAACAAAGTGGTGTAAAAACCGCCAGCCCCTCAGAGCCAGCACTCAGCAATCAGCTGAGAGGTCTGAGGCAGGTCTGTGGATTCCAAATATGTGCTGATGGTCCTCACTGTGCTGGATTTACATCCTGATGTGATGGGCAGACTTTGACACAGGAAATCCACAATGCAACCCCTGGGTAAAATTTTCACCAAGCAAAACGCCTTCCTAACAAAGTCTGGGGCAAACACTTGGAAAGCAGTTTGAGTGTAGATAGAGTTCATGACCATAATGAGAATAAAATATGAAATGGTTTGAATAAGAATGGCAGAAAAATGTAATAGAAGAAAAGAAGTGCATTTTGATGGGTCTCAAAGTGGACGTTTAAATAAAGACACACGCTTGAAAAGTTGCTGGCATTAATGATGGTCTTAAAACAGAGAAACAAAATGAGTTCAAGACAGTGGCAGAAATGCTTTTCTCCTTGCAATGCATAAGGAGAACCAAGGAGTTGTAAATGCTTTTTGAAATTTCTTGTAATAAGATAACTATGATTTACTCTTTGGGTGAAAAAAATAAAATAGCTTTACTGCTGAATACGCCAAGGAAAATAAGAAATCAAAGATTTAATTTTTATAGGGTGGAAGCTTTCAGGTAGGCAGTAGAAAAATTAGAAGTATCTATAGATCTGAACTGCAATGCAGAAATATCTCAGTAAATTCACCTCAAAACTCTCTCAAAATTAAATGTTTGAACCAGAAGTTTTTTTATTCAGAACAGTGCTTCTTGCAGGAATACTTTGATTTTAGAGGAGGTTTGAAATGTCAAAAGTTACATATTTGATTATGAAACTTATTGCTATGACCTCTTGTGGAAAACAAAAGAATAAATTGGAATGAAACTGTGGATAAGGAAGCCTCTGAGTCAAAGGAAGGAAAAGTACACAACAAACTCTTATATCTGGAAAAACAAGCCCATTTCCCTCACCTTTTCCCCAGTCCTTCCCAGCTGGAGGGAAGGACTCAGCTTTGGGTGTAATTCAGCATAGCAGGCTTTAAGTTCCTTTGCTTACAGATGTGTGCAGTTCTGGGCAAACTTGAAAACTTGCTGATGGCAAACTTTCAGCCATCTTTTCTTGGGGTTAATCATCTGCATTTCAGCAAAAATATTCTCGCTGCCTTGAAATCTTTTGTAATCTGGCCTGTAAATATAACGGATGTGAACTAGGTAGAAACATCTGTAATGTCAATATTTAAATTTCCAAGCAGAAGCCAGGCTAATTATGCACAGCTGCTTTGTATATCCCAGTAGGAATTTTTTTCTCAGAGCAGTGTGGAATAAAATACAGCTGTATATGAATATTGTTATTGTGCGTATAGATGTATATTTATATATACATGATGTGCATATATTGCAGAGAGATGAGCATACAGAGACACAAATACTTCTCTGATCCTTTAGTAGGGATCCTGGTATGTTTTAATTACTGTGTAAGTACATGATGGAAAGAAAAAAATATATTTACTTATTATTTGTTGTATTATGGCAGACAAGGATTTACATCCACTGTAATCTGCCTGTGTTTCTTGGAAGTTGAGAGGAATAATCCATTAGAGTATTATCCAGCAATTAACAGGTTCCCAGGTATGCAAGGTTGGTTAAATCAGTACATTCTGAGGAAATTAAAATAATCTCATGTGTAGCAATTAGCAGTTCACTCAACCCGAGTCTGTGATGGGAGTGTCTGGGAGCAGGAGTCTGCAAACCACTCCAGGGTTCAATTAGTCCTGATTTCCAGCAGAAATAGGGCAAACTGAGAAAAGGCTCCAGATCAGCTTAGGTGCACAGGTGCTTAGGTGCCTGCTTGTGAGGACTGGAAATGAGTCACCTTTCAGCCCCAGACAGAAAATTCCCTTTGAATTTTTTGTAACTGCACAACTGATTTGTGTGCTCACTGTCCCTCCTAAAATGAGCTTTCTTCTGCTTTTCTGCAGTTCCACACATGATATACCAAAATTCAGGCTCATGGCCAGCTCCGCGTTAATGCCTGATGTTAAAGGTTGTAAAAGCATTATGGTGTGTCTGCCTTGGACAATTTATGGAGTGAAGTTCCCACACTTCCATGCCCAGAGCAGTGGAAGCAGTGATGGTTAGTGCTTTTGGCTCTTTTTGCATTATAGTCCAGGTTCATGAAATAAAAATAAGCACATTTCTTAATTAAAGAACAAATGAATTAAAAAAAAAAAAAAAGCTGGAGTCCTTGCTGGGTACTGGAAAACAAGGTCTCAAATGAATTTGTGTAATTCAGAATGTAATTGTTTGCAAAGGGAAATTTATGCACTAATTTCCTTACCAGTAGCTTTTGCACCTGGGCTTTTGCACCTGCTTTGTGCATGTCCTCTCAGAACAGAGGAGGCTGAGCTTTAAAGCTCCAAGCAGTTTGGACACCTGAGATAAACTCATCCATGTAATCAATTCATTGAAAGATCCTGCAGTCCCAGGAAAGCCTTATCTGAAAAAAACGTGGGGCTGTGTGGCAGACTGCAGAGGAGGAGAGAGGTGCAGCCCTCTGGGCAGGCTTTATTAGTGGTATAAAACCTCAGTTTGTGTTTATACACTTCTAAATCACCATTTCTGGGTATTGCCTCCCCCTCACCTCTCTGCAGGCCGGCAGCCCCGCAGGCTCTTCAGCAAGTTGTGCTCTGAGTCAGGGGACAGGCAGCACCCACCCCGCTGTATTTCATTCAGACCCTTTAAAGTGCATGGAAAGGGTGATAAATCCCCACAACTTGCAATCATGTGCCATAAATTTGTGACATGATTTGGACACTGATGGCAGTGATGCAGCAGCTGAAGCCCCATCCTGCCCGCCTCGTCCTCTCCCTGAGCTGGACATAAATCCTGGGGTTGTGTTCCAGGCGTTGGGACTGTGGGACATCGCTTCCTCTGACAACAGTGCCGTGGTGTGGCCACTACTCCAAGTGCCAAAAGAAAAAAAAGCCTATAAATTATCAGTGCAGGCAGGATTTGCCTCAGTGTGCACTGCCAGGATCAGTCAACAGACAGATCCATCCCACATTTATTGTGGAAGAGATACACAGCTGAGTGGAGAACTCACCAGTGCAGAATGGCAGGATTATTTATTCTCTTGCAGGTTAATCTGATTAATTTTCCCAATTTTATTTGAAAGGTATTATCAGATTGATAGTGTCTTTTAAAAAAATATATTTTAAACTGTGGGTTGGGTTCACATTTTTCTTTACTTTCTTTCTCTCATTTCTTCTTTTATTTCATGCACTCACAGTTCTTCTTTTCCCACCACTAAATATGCTTGGTGTTTAAATTGCAGTCTGTAATCCCATGAAGTCAAAAAATAGTTGCACATTAGAGTTGGAAGAGTGAAAGCAATTGCAATAGGAAAGGAAACCTTAGTGAGAATGACCCAACAGTAATCTATTTTTGTAGTATGAGAAGTTTGGGGTATTTTATAGAAATATTCAAAATAGTTCACTTGGCTTTCATATATTGAGCACAACTTCTAGAAAATGGAATTCTGTGGTTTCTTCATTCAGATCACATCTTTTAAATACATAAAAAGTCACCTGTGCACACCACTATCCATTTCCATGTACAGTTGCACGATTTCTGTGTAGCAGTTTTCCGCAGCTGTCCACCAAAAATAGACGGGAAACGAGATCTATTTATAGAAATCAAGCTCTCCTGGTGAGCACCACTAACCTGCTCGAAAGTAAGAGAAGTTTTTTTAAAGTGACACATTTGTACCTGAAAAATATTCTGGAAATGTGTGATTGGGTTTCTTGCAGAGGGGAGTAGGGGAAGGTGCTGCCAGCTGGTGCTGAGGTAGAATCACGCTTAGGGAATGTGAGAGACAGGTTCAAGGTGAAATCTCACAGTGTGCACAGTTCTTACTTTCAGTCCATCTTGTGCCGGTGTAAGCTGGAAACTCCCAGTAGAAATGCCTTTTAAATATGGATTGGGGAAAATATTAACAGATGCATGTTCAAGACAGCGATTTTTTGGGGCACAAATGTAGCTCTTCCTTGCTGTGATTTCAGCACACAGCACTAAAACGCGTTGGATATCCTCTTGATGGAAAATACATGACTTCAGTTCCATGTTTTCAGTTTCGTGCAAGTCAATGCTATGAAGGAAAATTAAATTTTGATTCCAAAGTAAAAGCAGAAGATAATGTAGATAAAGAATTTTAAGTAATTTTTTCACAATCCTTACTTATTATATTTAGAAACCACTTGTAGTTTGAAAATGGATAGTACTATGTGCTAAGTTGGTGAAAATAGTTCATGTTTTCTTGTTCTTGTCCCAGCTCCAAATCTGTTTTTTTAACAGTGTTCTTATATAGAATGTTCTATTCTAAAATTTTGTGTGGGTAAAATAAGATCTTAAGAGTACTAGAAATATTTAATAATTGTTTTAAGAGATAGGAATGTTATAAAAAATGTGTCTTTTTAATAAAATAGCAATATTTACCATGCAAACATTATGGCAGCATATAGAGCACCTCCAAGAAAGGAGATGCGTATTACTGTGTGAAAATATATCTGTTTCCTCTGTGCAATCTCTGAGAGAAAAACAAAATATGATGTTCATTATAAAGGTAGAGAGTACAGTCTACTTTTAATGTCATTTCATTTTAATCATCAAAAGCATTTTCAGGAAACTTGGCAGGGAAATTTATTTTTAACACGGTTTTGAAATTGAGAGACACACCTCAAGACAAAGCTACTTTAATTAATGAAATAATTTGCAATACACTGCAGGTCTCGTCCATGGGGTCATATGATTACTCATTCCATTAATATATTATGAATTTTCTTCCAGTCTACTCGAGGGTATAGTTTTATTAAGCACATATGGAAACTGTATTTCTTGGCCTTGCTGCTTTAGGCTTTAAAAGGACAGAGTTTAGTTGATATCACAGTGGGAGGTAAGAAAGATGTTTTTCCTGATTGGGTGGGGGTAAAAAAAACCCCAAACCAAAACCAAACTGGAAAAAAAAAAAGGTAAGGAACCAACCCCCTCCAAATCTGCACCTTCACTTCATCAAACCTTTTTTACTTTCCCAAATGAAGATGTGTTTTTTGTTGCTCCAAGCAGTAGTCTCTTATCTATAGTGACAACCAGCTCCTTTGGGCTTTGAAAATATTGCCAGTCTCAGTATGTTTTTACAATCTGAATTTCATGATGTTTGATTAGAAAAAAATCTCTTGAACAGTCATTCTCTTTTACCATTAACAGTTATAAACACAGTATCTTTCTTTAAAGAAGCTTTAAATTTTTAAAGAGGTGTTATTAAAAGTTTTTTTTGCTGTCATTTCTTGCTATCAACCCTGTGCTCCCGTGGTGTACCTCAGAAGTCTGGAAGGCATCTGAAACACTGAAGTTAAAGAGAGCATGAATGAAAGATCTCTTTGTGGTTTGCTCTTAAATGACAATTCCTGGTGTCAGCCGGGATTGGCAGATTGTGAAATCAGTGGATGTAGGAATGTCAGCGAAATTCATGCAGACTTGTTATTGCTAAAAGCACATGTACTGCAAATCCGAGTCGTTGGGGATGAAGTTTGCAGTCATCCCTATTCAGGCAAAGCAAAAATCATCCCTGCTACATCACCATCGCTTTGATTCAGAATATGGCCATAATGTTAGAATTTGTTAGAATACACAAAAATTTCACAAGGTCGTCAGCAGATCAGCTCCATTCTGTATGGAACTCTGCTTTCAGAATTTAATTCACTACCTTAATTTTCTTTTATATTTTGTTGCATGAACCGTTAATTAATGTCATTGATCTAGCAGTGAATTCTTTAGCACCTGCAGCACCTTTGCTGGAAAGCTCTGCACCTAAGTACTGCTACCCAAAGCACTCTCCATAAATTCTCTGATTCAGCACCTAGGTAGCATTTTTTACTCTTCAAAAAGTTCTCCTCTGGGGCAGAGCACCAATTATAAAAATGCAATCACAGCAGTTGCATGATATTAAAATAAAACTTACGCAGTAGCACATAATAGCAAATCAAACTATCAAACACTATAGAGTTCCTTCCTATATGCAAGAATAGGTTCTTGCTCCCACAGGCTGTGGAAATGCTACAGAGGAATTGTAAATGTTTGCAGGATTGGGCTGGGGTTGAGCGAGCCCTGAAAACACAGAATCTCAGAATGGTTTGAGTTGGAAGGGCTCTTAAAACTCATCCAGCGCCACCCCCTGCCATGGGCAGGGACACCTCCCACTATCCCAGGGTGCTCCAAGCCCTGTCCAGCCTGGCCTTGGACACTTCCAGGGATCCAGGGGCAGCCACAGCTTCGCTGGGCACCCTGTGCCAGGACCTCACCTCCCTCACAGGGAAGAATTCCTTCCCAATATCCCATCTAACCCTGCCCTCCTCCAGTTTAGAACTATTGTCCCTTGTCCTGTCACTGTCTCCCCATATAAAAAGTCCCTATCCCTCCTTTTTATAAGGATGAAAAAATGGTATCTGGGTACTTGGGATCTGAGATCTACATCCCACTCAGATGCACTAACTCTAGTGCCAGCAACAATTAAATAAAAGTGGTTTAAGGTTTTCATCTGATTAATTCTGCAAATCCATGAACAAATTGGAGGACTACTCAGAAAAATGAGTATTCATGTAAACTGAAAAAATAGAAATAACACTAAAATAATATAATTACATTAATGGAGGGAACAGAGATACTGACATGTCTCTGGTGTGGCTGTGAGCAAGTGGATTTTGCAGTGCCTGGCATCACTGCTGTACAATGTTATCCAAACAGATGTAGGTTTAGCAAGCAAAGTTTGTGAGAGATTTAACCAATATAAAATAGTCAGTACAGTTTTTTTTATGTCAACTTTCTGTGCAGATGGGACGAGTGGTCCCCAGATCTGATTGCCCAAACCTTGACATAGGAGCTCAGTTCTCAGCTGTGGCAGAGAAATGCCATGGAAAACAAAAGCAACGGAGACACATCAGCATGTTTTAACAGACAGTGTAATGGATCATGAAATTGCAGACATCACTGTTTGGACACACTTGCAAGCATTGTTTTGCAAACTTCTTGTTTTTTAATTTTAACAGCTTTGCCTTCTTGATTTTAAGCTGAACTCTATCATAGTTTCTGCTAGAAAAGACCTACAGTACTCAAAATAATTATAAGACAAAAAGATAGACATGCCTCTTGGGCTTGCTGTAATCTTGCTTATTTGGCAGTTTCATTTGGGGAGGTTACACTTGCAGCAGGCTTGGTGTGTGCTGCAGGCTTACTAGGAAAGAACTAAGGAATTGAAAATTTGATCGTATTTTCTTAGCCAGGGAAAAAAAAAGTTAATAGTGTAGCTTTTCTTTTCCAATTTCATTTTTTGAAGGCTTGCCTTTGCTAGTTAAGATAATATAGTTTATCCATCCTTTGGGCTCTTATTTTCTCATTGCTACAGCTGTATCCCAGAAAGCTGAAATTATCAGCTTCAGGCTTCATTGCTATTGAATAAAGTTTTAACTCATTTTTCTTTTTTCTTTTTTTAATTCTTTTTTCTTCAAACTGAAGGATCCTTTTGGAAGCAAGCAACCAAGTCTTTTGCTTTTCCCCCCTTCCTGGTTTGCAGATAACAATTTGTCAGTTCCTTTACAAGTAGCTCCTCAAACTGGGAAGTGTAGGTGGAGGATATCAAAATTCGGAAAGTTTTCCTTGATCACTCCATAGATTAAACCAGCAGTTACAGCACTATTAACAGACTGTTCGGAGCAGTGTGAGCAGAGGAGCCCGTGCTGTGCTGGGGGCAGCCCCAGCTGCTGACTGTGCCACCTCCTGCCAGGCACCACAGTTTGGAAAACATTCCTCAAAGAACCTTTCTTAGGAGCCGTTTGCTGCTGAATGTAGATGTCTCTTTCCTAAACGAAACTAAATCAAATTTCCTGGTAAAGGCAAGGATTGTTTTCTCAGACCTCACCCAGGGAGAGATGCTCTCCCGCACAGGTCGTAGCAGGGAGTTTGTTCATGCCCACCATGGCTCTATATTAAATATATTGTTCCAAAAGTAGTGTGATATTTACTCAGTGATGGTACATCCTTGTATTACTTTCGTGTGCCCTGAGGGTTTTAAACACTCTGTGCTGGAGTAGAGGAAAAAAGTCTTCCTCAGCTTACGGATTTTAGCCTTTTCATAAGCATTTCTGTGAGGATGGGTAGTGGTGATGCTGCTTAAATACTTAATTTGCTTGGGCTGCAGCAGCCAAAGAAGTGAAAAAGTAAAAAAAGCATTAATTAAGAGAAACCAAATGAAGTAAAAGTTTCTTTGCTATTGTGGCTTTTCTCTTGCAAATCTGGTATACCTTAGCTCTAGGCCAGTCCCTCACAGGTCCAGGAATGGCAACCTGTTGAATGCTAAGTAGGTGGTGTGGACCAATATTAATGAGGATCTGTGGAGCAGTCTCCTTGTTACTGGCAGCCAAAGGGAGAAAAGAAGGGTATTTCATGGTTTGCTACTCTGCCTAGGGACACTGAATTTACATATGGCCTAAAACTGCTGATCAGAGCTAATCTCCCTGATCATTATAGCTTGAAGAAAGGTTTAATATTCAGGATGTTCTGAAGGTTTTTTCTAAACAAAAATAGGCTGCATGAAAGTGGGCCATTGGCAAGCCAGGACTGTGTGCTACTGCCAAGAATTTTAATAGCCTGGTGCTAAGCAGTGAGGACTTGTGCTCCAGTAAAACTTTTTGTAGTTTTGTTCACAGATACTCGTTCAGTTTATTCTGTTTTCTTACGTCTGCACTACAGCACACTTTTTCCCCAGACTGCTCTGAGGGGACTTCAGAGATCAAGAGACAATGGGACGTGGCTGCTTCACAGAGCCTTGGCAGCAGACATGGCTGCTGTGATTGCCATGGGATGTCCTTAAATCCTCCTCTCCTTGACAGTTTTCCTAGTGGGATGTGTCAGTTTGCAGCTTAGGCTGTCGTCTTCATTTCTATCGGGGCATGGAGAGAAGGGACACAAAGCTTTTGGGGGTGAGGAATCCTTGTTCCTCCTCACTTTGGTTTTAAAGGTGTTGCAAATTAATTGTCAGCTTTTGTCTTTCATTCTTTATGATCCTGGGCCAAGGACAAGTGTGAGCTTAAGGGAGTGTGCCAGCTGAGAATTGTGCTTGCTTTCCCACTCTCCCAAAATTCTAATTTATGTCAAATTTCTGAGAAAAATAGAACCAGACAGTTTCCTTCTAAATGACTTCCCGTAAGTGGCAGGATTTAGGCTGTGGATCCATTTAGGTTTCATCTGTAGATGCATTTACAGACCCCCCACAGACTTGGTACAACTTCCACCATTATGTGGCATTTGCTTTTATCCAGTAGCTAAAAATTAACACCTTCCATCTTTACTTTGTAGTGCAGAGGGGGAGATACTTTCAAGAAATGAAAGTCTGGGTCAAAAATTGCATCAGCAAAATTTTGCCCACTGAAAATAGCTGCTTAAGGAAGTAGATTAGAAAAAATGTGTTATTTTTCCTGGTGTCTTTGTTTTGTTTTTTGTTTGTTTGTTTGATGGTTGGTTGGTTTGTTTTTTTTTTTTCTGGGGGGCAATAAAAAGTGCAAAACTAAAAAAAGAAACACTCCACTGTACTGTCCACTCACTAGAGCTGTGTGGAGAGACAAACACTGAAATGTTTGCAGTGGCTGATGTCCATGAGGAGAAGTCGGTGGAGCTTCTTGTGGTTGCTGTGTTTGTGCCACTCCAACCACACTGTGTTTTGTGGCTTCTTTCTGATCTCTGTGTAGTATCCCTTTTTTTTCCTCTGGCGGTAGGAAATCTGGGATGCCTCCTACCTCCCAGAGCAGCATGTCTCCTCACCTCTCTGACCTGCATTGCTTCTGCCATGGCTCTTGTGGAGGAAGAGCCTCAGAGCACTTCTGAGCTGTGAGGGCACTGGCTTAATGTGGGTAAGCCAGGAATTGAAATAATTTTGCCTCACAGCACTGTTGACCTTTTCTGCATCACATATGCTGTGCATTTCCTCATGTGTTAAGCTGCAAACTCCAGAGCATGTATTTTTTAACTTTATTTTTGTTTAATTTATTTCTTAAATGGCACCGATTTGGGGGATTTTTTAAAAAATGTGTAAGAAGTATTTTCAGGGGAGCATTTTGGGTATCTGAAGTGGCTTTGGCAGTCTCAGCTTTGATGTGAATTGTGACCTTGTGATCTGTGACACTGTAAGCACTTTATTGCCCATAAGCTGCCAAGAAATGCATATTTCTATGTGCTGGTAGATGGCACATTTGAAATACATTTTTGCTCATGTAAATACACATGCAGTGTCTTTTGTTGCAAATCACTATTGGGAATGGGTCCCATGAAAGCTCCTCTGAGGTACTGCTTCCTAATTTTTCCTGAAATGTGCTGAGCACTCGTAGCTGTATATTTTTACTTTTAAGAAAATCACTTGAGCTTTTCAGACCAGTGTGGGAGAACACTGACATAGGATACAGCAGTTGTTACTCCTACATTTGACTTTTTGAGTTAATTTTCGAGAACATAAATTCCAGCTTGCTAATTAATTTTTTTGCATGGTTGGAAATGACTGCCACAGTTGGCAACTGCAAGTTGCTATGGAGATATTTTCTGTCGGCTTTAAAAGGTGAATGATGATGTTTAGATGTGCTCATCACGTACCTCAAGTGTGCAGATATATATTCATATCTCAATTAATAAATTTTCACCGTGTGGTTGAGGTCTAATATTTATTACAGTTAAGTAAAATGGCTTGTATTCCCAATTTTGAAGGTTCTTTTCAGAGTTGGACAAATAATGACATCTCTGCATCAAGTTTTTAAATTATTATGAAACATGAAAGGTCAAACAAATTCATTTATTATTTGGGATGTTAACAGAGATGGCAGACAAAAAGTGCATCAGCTGTGTGTAGATCTAATAGAAAATAGGGAGGGAAATTTAAACCAAAGGCAAACTTGGTTTTAGATAGAAAGCAGCTTATTTAGATGGAATAAAGGCCACACAAGTGCCAGAAGGATTTTTACTATTTTTATTCAAACTCTGAGTAAATGTTGATTTGGTCATGTTCGTGGGCTCCTTTCCTCACAGAAGTTGATGATAACAGTGTGCTCCAGTAATAGAGTTGTGGGCAGATGCTCTTTATTGATGAAATCCGTCCTTCTGCCACGGGTCAGCAAAAGGCCTCTGCAGTATCCAAACTCCTGGAGCAGTTTCCTTTTGGAAGATTAAAAGAGCTCTGGAGTCCCTACTTTGCAGCGAGATGAGGCAGCCACAACCTCCTCCCTGATGTTTTCAGGCAACTGCTCAGCTGTTATCCATCACTTCCCATTTAATCATGGGATTGGAAATTCAGTGCACTGTCAGGAAACACAAATACTGCCAAAATTTAGAGTAGACAACTGCAAGTTATTCTTTATTTAACTTATATAATTTAGCTTTATAAACAAGAGAATACATCAGAAAAATTTTCCACACTTCAAACTGGTAGCGAAAACATTAAAAATAGTACCCTAGTTAGCCTAAGAGACTGAAGAATTAAATTGATTTTAATACTCCTCTTCATTAATTTGTTTTAATCTGTCAGTTCTGAGGTCAGACTCTGGACACACAAAGCCAGGTGTGATAAGCAGCACTGCCTGATGATTTCACACACTAAGCAAAGCATAAAGCAAAAGGTGTGTAAGGCTCAGTCAGGAATTTCCTGGGTGTGCTCCTTGTGTTCCCTGGGGAAGTGCCCACACACAAGGGGAGGCCTTTGAGATGCTGCAGTTTCTCGTGGGGCCTGAGAGTTCCCCCCTCAGGTACAACCGGCAGGGTGGTCAGTGCTGTCTGAATGCAGGGTTCACAGAGGGACTGGAAAGCTGCCCCAGGGCCATGCTAGGAATGGAAAATGCCAGGAAAATGATGGAAGTTAATGGGATTGACACTGAAACGTCATCCTCTTCTTTGGCTCCCCTGAACATATACTGATTTTTATATTTTTTTTAATTGTGTATTTCACAACTGAAAGAAGTCATCATGTCATATTGGCTTCAAATACAGTTTTCTGTTGTGAATCATTACAAACTCAATGGTAAAAAGAAATATTTAATACTGTAGTCTTCAAGAGAATACTTAAACTCCTGCTTTACCTTTCCTATTTTTGTCTGAAAAAACAATGCTCAGCATAGAGGGGAAAAGAAAAAAAAAGTTTATCTGCTATCAGTCAAGTTAACCTGTGAACAAAATCATAAACCTTTGGGATTTATAAAAAAAACACATTTGAGAGAGTTCCAAAGAAGAGTAGTCCCAAGTCTTTTAACAATGAAAACAAAGGTCTATAGAAAAGGGATCATTAAGGGATTCTTAGGTAGTTCTAGAAGAGTGTTCTGAGTTTTAAAAAGTTAATGTTATATTTTATTATACTAATACACAGTATCAACCCCTCCAAGGATCTCCCAAGTGTCCTGCAGGAAGTAACTCGCTGCAATTTTAGAAGTAATGAAATGCACAGTGTTCAGAATTCCTTAGTCCTGCAATGCTCAAGGCTATATTAATATTTACATTATGTAAATTATTTGTTAAATGCTAAATAATGTTGGACCTAGTGTTATCTTTCTAGCATTTATTATAATAGAGCATGTGGAATTTTACAAAAAGATACTGGGAATTAATAACTCCCTTTAATTATTGGAGAAAGATATAATACTTTAAATGGGATATTATATGAATTATTAATTAGATGTAATACTGTAAATGTGTTATTCTATGAGTTACTAATGTTTTTTTAAATGGTCCTCAAAACCCAAATAGTCATGTTGGCACACATTTTTGTTGTAATAGAAGCAATATGGAGATATAAAGGCTGCTTAGAGAAATTTGGGGGTTCTTTTTCTTTAAAAATGTTGTTCACTCCAAGGTGAAATGCAGCTTCTAGGGAATACATTGGAAGCTTTGCCATCAAACTCAAGATTCCAAAATTCAATGTTAAAAATGTTTAGAGAACTGCATCCAACTTCCAAGTACTGTCAATATCCACACCAAAAAAAAGAAAAAAAAAAGAAAAAAAAAAGGCAAGAATTTAAAATGTGGTAGATCCTGGGTCATGCATCAACAAAGCTCTGCAGCCACCTTCACAATAAGGCAGTAAAATAGACATAGCTGTAAAGTGGGAGGATTTATGTGATGCACGAGATGTGTATCATAGCTCAGTCCTCTACTTCCCTCTAGAGTCAGTGGGAAGAAATAGGAGTCTCCAAAGGGTGATAAATCCTCCAGCGTGATCCGTGGGAACTGCTGAACGTTCAGCCACCACTCAGCTCAATGTCACCCTGCATAACTAAACGTCTTTTGGCTGGATGTCGTCAGGGTAAAACAGGCAACTTCTACAGCCAAATCCCCGTTTGTCACGAAATTGCCTTTGATGTCTGTCACGTGTTTGTTTAGCAAGGGTAAACATTTGGTTGGTTATTCAGACTTTTGGATCACGTCCTGCTGAATCACAGACCCCCAATTCTTGTAGTGATCATGTTGTGCTACAGAGAAGTAAAGTGAAATGAAGGAATGGGAAGTAAAAGTTTAAATTCCCCCTATTTGCTCTTGATTCATGTTTGGTTTGCTCATTTGCTCACTTGTTTCGCTGTACTGGAAGCTCTGCTCGGTCATGACTTGTGTGCACAACAGGCAGGATCTCACATCTGCAGTTTTGGCAAGCTGAAACCTTGCAGTTTTTATTAAATTTGAGGACTGATGTTAACTTAAAATGGGGGAAAAGGAAAACCAAATATTGTTCTTCCTATTTTGAATGGCAGGTTTGTGAAGTTATAAAATATATTTTAAATTTAAAAGGGAAAATTGTCAGTATCCTTCAACTATGAGAAATATTCCTATGCACCTATGTATTTCTTTTAATCCTCATATTTCATTAAGATAATTGAACTTATGGTTTTATATACTCCTTTTTTTTTCACCAATGACAAAATATTCTGTGGCTGTATCCACTGAACAGTCTAAGCCTTACCTTAAGAAGATTAGATTTGATTTTGACTTGATCTTCTTTTCACTTCACTTGTGTATGCTTTTAGTTTGCTTGTCTTTAGAAAATATACTTCTACTTTAAAACAAAACTTGGTAAAAAGCATGAATGTTCATACCATAATCACCCAACTCTGCAGTGAAAAGATAAAAGTCAAGATGAAGTTTTTCTTTCTATAAAAATACATTTATATAGTATCCTAACATGTTAAAAGCAGTCCAAATTGATGAGTTCACTCCATTTACTTTTTATACAGTTTTTGACATTATACCCACCTGTTATGTAGGGTAAAGGAAGGTGAAGTAAAATTAAGAGAAATAGTAAACCGTAAGAAAAGCAGAATATATAACTCCGTGTAGAGATACAGTTTCCATGTGAGCAGGAAAAGCTGCTCTTTTTCTGATCTTGGTGATGTAACATTCAATAAGTCTGTCTCTGGTATAAATATTGCAGAATTACTAAACCTTTTTGTAGGTCTTGAGTTTCTTCCCATGAGATAATTGTCTGCGTTGCTTCTGTTTTATACACCATGAAATTAGAAAGGTTAGAGTCTGTTCAGGTTTTTTGGCTTCTATTAATTAATCTGACAGAGTCTTTCTGAATGTTTTTGGTTATCAGAGCTCAAAAGAAAAGCTAGGAAATGCCATGGTCAGTGTGGGCTGTGTCCATTCTGTGTGTGTGGCTTCATTCCCTTTGCTGTTGACGTGGTTCCAGTTGTGCCCTGTAGAAAGCGGCTCATTTATTGCAAAAGGCAGGGAAAGAGGGTGTACAGTGGAAAAAAACAGGGACTGAGAGTAGAATTTAAAAAAAACCCCAACAAACCCAGTTTTATTTTAGTGCTAAACATTAGTTAAGTTTACTGTTTGCCATTAACAGCTCTCACTCCAGTAACACTAGTGCCACAAGTTATTTATTTCTTTTGGTTCAGCACGTGGTTCTTGCTTTTTCCATACCTTTTTCTACGTTTTTTACCACAGATGAGTTAATGGCAGACTGGAAATGTAACAGGCATTGACTCAAGCTGTCTCCTCTATTTACAATATCTTTATAGAAACAACAATTCTTTAGTGGTCTCACAATAAAAGCACTCAATAAGAAACAAGTTGATAGTATAATTAATTTATATTGAGTAACAGGCTGCTCCTTGTAGACTTGATTATTTGGGAGCTCTATGGACAACAAGAAAAACTGTTCTATAAAATTAACTGTAAAATTAGCTCTCTCCATTTCTTCCAACAAGAAAGCTCAAACAACCTTTAATGTGATACCTGTTAATTCATTCCTTTTCACACAGAACTAGAACCCAGGAGAGGATTGAAAGCAATGCAGTGGAACAGCTTCTTAGCTCCCAGTGTCATTTGTAGGTCCACGATTCCCCAAACAATATCCATTTTGTATAATACCAAAGAGATAAGCAAAGTTCTAAAGAGATAAGCATATTGTATAATTCTAAAGAGATAAGCAAAAATCTGAAGCTTGGAAAGGGCTGAAGAAGGAGCCAGACTCTGTATTTGTTGGATACTGGGGATGATTCAGACATGCAACAGGAATTGGAAAGAAGACAGATATAAAGTGGCATGGATTTGCATGTGCTGCATGCTGCTGTACTATCTTAGAACAAAGGTAATTTTGTTTAGGATGTTGGTGGTTATCTAGCTTAAATTCAGAAGTTCCTTTATAACTTTGCACTACCATTGCCAGAGTGAAAAGATTTTCATTGTTAATCTGCAGGCAGATTGGCACTACTTCTGGGTATTTTCTACTTTAAAAATTATGTTGCTAATGCTATCCTTTACACTCATATAAAATTCAAGTTAAGATTCTTAAAGTTCTCTAACCTAACAGTTGTCACTTAATCAGCTCTGCATGTCCTCTTAAATCTGCTTTCCGAAGGCTTCTCTTCTTCAGATTCTACAAAGTCTAAGTCTGGAATAGAGGAGGGTAGCTGTGGTTGCATAGGATATTAAATTTAAAGAAAGAACACCAAAACCTCCCCAAACCCCCAGAGTAGTTACAGAGGATGGAAAAAAATACCTGATCTTGTGTACAGGAGACACAAGATTGCTCTGGCAAAGCTACAGCAGCATCCTCTGGTGACATTTGGCCAGGGAAGTTCATTTTCAGGAGGGAAAGATGAAAGTCTTCTCCAGAAGGACGTTTCATCTGGATTCTCCAGACAGGACTGTCAGGTCCAAGGTGCTTCAAAAGGTACAGACCTTCTTTATTAAAACTTTCCATATCTACTAGTTTTGGGGGAAGTTTTGATAGTCTTTAATGCTACTCCAGCACTGAACAAAGGCAAAAGGACAGAAAGGAAACTTCAGGAACATTTCTTCCTTGAAGAGCACTCACTGTGAGTTTTCTGTGTGAGGTCACAATTTCAGTCCCAAAATGGAATTTTAAACATGGGTTTTGCAATGCTTGTGGGATTTGAGACTCTAATTCTGATTGTTATTTTCAGTGCATTTATTACTGTGCCAGCAAAAGTTCGTAGGTGAAAACTACATAGTCTGAGTAGCACAGAATTCATTTTATGTTTTTCTCCTTCACCACTTGAGAGAAAGTGCACTTGTAGGAATTTTTGTGTTGTCACAGGTTCTGTCATGACTGCTCTGTCCTACCCAGCTGGGTCACCTCCCCAGCCTGGTTACACCGAGCTGTGACAGTGCTGTTGAAAAGGTGGATCTTTTTGGAGTTGTCTTTGATGAAATGGCTCGACTTTGAGTTAGTGAATTTAACAGGAGACAATAACAAATCTTCCTACATGTCCATTATATGATGATATTATTGTTTTGTCGATACTGCTGTAATTTTTCATCTATCAGTGAAGAGCCAAAGAGTAAAGGCACGTCTAAACACACCCATTTCTTCCATTAATGTGTACACCAGATATTCCAGCAGCATTGATTGCTAAGATTACACCAGCCTTCAAACACATGCTCCGTCTCAGGAGAGGAACAAAATAGGGTTTATTGATTGCGGTTTTGTTTCAAAAGACTGTGAGTAAGGAAGGAGTTGTTTACCAGCCCTGCTGGTAAATCTGATTTCAGACAAAGTTACCATTGATTAATTTGAATATCAAGTAAAAGAAAAGCACTTCTGTATGTCTCCATGCAGTAGCTGCCATATCAATCATAATCAATCATAACTTATGAGTGCTTAGCTTTCTCTTAGAAGAAATTGCAGATATGTTTACATTTTGCATAAAAAGAAATGGCCAATCTAATCTTAAAATCCACAAGTACTGGAATGAATCTGCTTCCCTGCCTGTCTCCCTTGTTAATCTTCTCTGCAGACAGGCAGCTTGGCAGAACAAGACAGCAAATGTATCTCTGTAGTTGATTCAAACTAAAGTTGAAATGTTTTATAGGATGAATATTTGAATTTAATTATACTTTACACCATGGAAATAACATTGCAGGCATCTATTAAAAAAAGAAACCTGGTCCTTCATTTGGCTTATAAATCCTGTCTATTATGAATGCTGGAAAATGAGTATAAGCCAATATATTTCCTCAGCTGCCTCCCTAAACATTAAAGTGACATAAAATGCCCAATGATCTGGAACTCCTTTGCCTTGAGACCTCTGTTAACAAGACTTTCAGCTGTGGCATTGGACGAGAGTTATTGGGAGCTCTCTTTTATGGAGTGGAATTATCAAATGACTGATTATAATGGAATGTTTCTTATTTCTTGGTTTTAATCTGTTAATCCATCCTGGAATTATTTCTAAAACCAAAGTGTCAGGTGTCAAGTTCTTTCGCAGTGGTGTGGACCCAAAGACTGAATTCAAACCTATTGCTGCTACATATCAGTGGTGGTTTGTTTTGACACTTTAAATACGGAGAAAACTAAGTTAAGGCTGCCTCTTAGGACTTCCTAAGTAAGAATTTTATATATTTATCTATAGCTATATCTATATCTTAACCATTAACTTGAACAGAAGCTGGTAAAATATTGTGAGTTTTAAAGGAATTTTTCACTTAACTGAATTTTTATGAGGAAAAAGCCCCACCTTATCACTCTATGTCCTCTTGTCCTCTTTTTCCAACTCTTTTACACAAATGGTACCTTTTACAATCACACAGGCTCAATACATGAACTTGGGGACTTCTACAAAGGGAATTTTTTCTCATTGGTTTCTCATTGCTTTGATGTGCTAATTTCTGTTAAGAATAGTTTAGGAATAATTAAAGCATCTCTGAAATAGACCTCTTGAGAGTCTGGGAGACACCTACTAAAGATATTCAAGAACTACTGAAGGTGACATCATTCCACTATTCTAAATTTACCGAAAAGTCATAGTGCTAAAACTTTATACGTTTCTTAATGCCTCACTTAAGCTATAAGTGAGAAATGAAAAAAGTAAGAAAACAGAGGGACATCTATACATTTATGGTTATGGGGTTGCCCTATATAAACGTAGCCTTTTCTTTATTTCTGTGTCTCATTAACCCTTTTTTCTTGATGGCAGCGGGTGAACTGCACACAATTTTCACCTTCTTTAAGCTTTTTAGCTTTGACCTTTTTTTGTGGGTTTTTTTTCCATTAATTTCTGAACTTTTTAGCATTGTGCTGCAACTGTACAAATGACAAAGGAATTCTCTTGCTAAATGTATCCAACAGATCCCCTACTTCACTTGCAAATGACCATCCTTTGTAAAAAAAAAATATGTTGCACAGCTTGTAGCTAATAGAAGCCCCAAAAGATAATGAGTTCTCTATTGCAGAACAGATGTATACTGCTCCTTTTATCATAAGGAATGGATTTACAGGAGAAAAAAAATCGCAGTAACCCTTGAAAATTCACAGCTTTGCTGGCAGTCCTTGCTGTCTGTTATTACATGAAAAAGGGCACTGTGGCAACTGAGAGTCAAAAGCAATTAAATAAAAGCTAAAATGATACATAGCAGGTTGAACATCTAACAATGACAACGAGTTGTTGGAGAGTAGGGAAAAAATGGAAAAGGACTAAGAGGAGAAACTATTAAATGAAATATTGGCTGGTAGTTCCCTGCAAACTCGTTAATTGAGGAGTAATTCAAACAAGTAGGCAATTGCCAAAAGCTTCAGTAGAGAACTTACAGCAGAAGTTGTGATCACAGCAAGTTGGGTTTTCTTTCCAAAGCAGTATCATTCACTCTACGGCTACAGAGTCACAAGGGCCTGTAAACCACAGGACCACATCCCCTTCAGCAGAGCCAGTGGAGGGCTCCCTGTCCATGCTTGGAGTCCACAAGGTCTCCAACAGCAGGCTAGACCCATCACTTTTCCATTTTTGATCGAGACAAGAGATGGAAGGACGGCCCGTTCCCAGTTTGGAATGTTCTCTCAGTGCCATCCTCTCCCAAATGCCATCGGCAGCCCGACCACAGAGCCCTTCCACTGGCTCTGCTCAGGAGCAGAGCATCTGTTCTGAGAGCTGCAGCTGTGGCACCCTGGCTGCCAAGGTGCAGTGGGAGCTACCATTTATAACAGGGACAGTGCACAGATGTTGTTTGAAGGAAAAAATAACTCCTCAAATATTTTGTCCTTACGATCCCAGAGCAGTGTTCTTTATTCCGTGTTAGCAGCAAGTGAAAAGAGTGAACCGTTTGTTCAGCTCTGTCACAGCATCACACTGAACTTCCCTTCCAGGACTCTGTAAATAAAGATGCAACCACAGCCACTGGGTCCAGCACTCTAATGTGCCATTTTGTGCCAAATTAGCAGTTATCTGAAGGACAGAGAAATCCAGAAGCAGTAGGGTGTAATAATTTCTTAATTACTTACAGTTTTGGCATGAAATTGTGGGTTGAACTTAGAACTACAATAGGAAAATAAAGATAAATCACAAAATCATCTAGACTCATGAGAAACACCTTTAATAATAAGTAATGTCAGAGCTTTCTGCAGCTTTTAAGATTGAAGGATGTTGTTTCTGGCTGTATGTTTATTTTGAAAGTTGTATTTCATCCATAGTGCTCCAATCATTTTGGAGCATGTTTTATTTTTAATAGCACAACGATCATTTTCCACGGTCTGCTTCGGATACATGATTTGAGGTGCTGAAATTACTGCTGAATTATGTCAGTTTTACTCCAAGAGCATTCTACCCAAGTCATGCATTTAACATACCTTAAACTAGTGTGGCCAAATAACAAAAAAAAATTAATGGACCTTTTTTTGTGTCGGTTTAGCAAGAGAAAAAAACACATGTATAACACTGATGTTTCAGTTCCCATGGGAAGTCAGCTGGTTAAATCCTATCCCTGTGGATTTCAGTGGACTTTTGTGTGGTCTAAGCCATGTCAGGCCTTTTGTGTCTAAGCCATGTCTTAGCCCCAGCTGCCATCATGAGATAGCCGTGGCTCAGCTAATTTTTTTGGACAATATTAATGTCTCTTGAAGCAGAAACCTTCTCTAAACAGAGAAGGTGTGTTTGTGTGTTTTTGGGGAATGGGTTGGGTATGAACCCCTCATGTACAATAGGGGTTATTTTACCATGAGCTCAGTGCAAAGCCTGCATGCAACCTGCTGCCAGCAGAGATACAACTCCCCTACTGAAGCAGAACTTTGAAGAACAAAATCAATGTTTAAGTCAAGTTACAAGAGGTAGTAGCAGACATTACTACATTCTCAGTAGTTACTGAGAATGGCAGTTAATTTTCAGCAATCACAGCAGATAATTGTGAAAATATCAAGTATTTTTGGAGTTGAAGATACCTATATAACTTTATAGAATACATAATATGTGCAAAGATAAAATTTAAGTGCAGAATGACTATATAAAAAAAGAGTAATTGCTTTTTTTGTCTCCCTAGTATTAATCTTCGCTTCTGGTGCTTTTTTTTTTCTTTTCCACCCAGTACAACGTATGCCAAATGCTGAATCTCACCTTCATAATTTGAATAGAGACCAAGTTTAGTTTCATTTATTTACTTCAGTGCTCCTGCAGAACCCCATGCTGGCTGGTTTTTGTAAAGGTTTTGCAATCTCTCTCACGCTGTGCTTATTTCTACATGTGCTGGAGGTCTGTGTGGCTTTTGGCATAACACTTCCATGACTGTACAGATGTTATTCTGCTCTTGGCACAGCCTCTGCTACCTTTCTAATGGTGATGTATCAAAACAATAAGAACAGGCAAAGCTGAAGGACACTTTGGGGGCAGGAAGAGAGCTTTTTATTCCATTTAGGAGATCTATTTATGCACCACACCCTCATTAAGATGCAGGTTCCTTAATAAATCACTCCTGTGGTGCTGTGTGTGCAGATCTCATTAGGGAGCACTCTGATTTCTGGGTTTTGATCTTGGTCGAGATTCCAGGGGTTTTGACCTTAAGTTTGGGGTTGTATCCCTTTTTTTTTCATATGTTTGGTGGTTTTTTCCTCAAAATGAAACCTGCAGCTGCTGGATTGCTACTGGAATTTAGTGTCTGTTTCTCTCGGGATTTGTAAACAGACAAAGTTCACCAATATCTAAATTATCAGCCAAGTCCAAAGCCCTGTCCTGCTGTTGAGTGACACCTTTTCATTGCTTTTGAAAGGAGGCTTTATAGCCTCAAATCCTAACAATTTATTTTCCTGCAATTTTCTCATTTTCCCCAGAAGGCTCAGATCCTTCAGGGTGCTGAAGTGCATCCATTTCACTCTGAGGTAGGAAAAGAGCTCGGCTTTTTGCTGAGGTTGCCTTGCAGCTCACAAGATTGACTTCATTGTTAGGTGAGACAGAAATAGAGGTGATCTAACAAGTGATTAGAGGGAATCGGGGTGGTTGGTCTGGACATGGGAATCAAATTAAGTGAGGGTGGGTGGTGTGAAGGTCAGGCTTGCCTGGCACCGGGGTGGTGCTCACCTGACTCAGATCAGAATTATTGCAACGCTGAAGTCCCTGAATTCCAGCCGAATTAAACGTTAGTTGCTATCTACTCCTGAGGACCATTCATCTCACCCCAAAGAGGTTTTAGGGCAGTGGATGAAAAGGGACTCTTGTTCTCTTTTGACAGCAGCATGGGCTGTGTTATTAGATTGTATGTTTAACTTTGCCATGGCTACAGTTTGATTAGATTAACCCAGTCCTTACTAAACTGGGATGTAGCCACTGTGCAAAACTGTCATAGAATCACAGAATATCCCAAGGTGGGAGGGACACATCAGAACCACCGAGTCCAACTCCTGGCCCTGCACAGACACCCCAACAACCCCAGCCTGTGCCTGGGAGCGTTGTCCACACACCCCTGGAGCTCTGGCAGCCTTGGGGCCGTGACCGTACCCTGAGGAGCCTGGTCAGTGCCCCACCTCCCTCTGGAGGAAAACTGGAGATGTGCCTCTCAAACAAAGGGTTCCAGAGCTTCCTCTGGCATTCCAAGATGCCTCTTAGGGTTATGCTGAGTTTAGATCCTTTGCCAAGAGGCATTCCCTTTTGAGCTTTTATTGTGATCTTTAATAATTTTAACAGTATTTATCAAAGGAGTTGAGAGCTCTGCTGCTCTAGCACTGACATGGCAGGACTTTGTGGATGTGCTTTTGGGGGCTGATGCTGTGTCCTTTAGGTCCCTCTCTGACTCAGCAGCTGCTACCCAATCAGCATTGATATACAGAGTTCATTGGAAAAAAAATCCTTGTCTTGACACTGATGTTTCCCTTCCTATTTTCTTGGAGCTCTCTTCGTGTCACTTCAGCAACAATTTTAAGACTGGAAAAATGATTTAGGGATAAATGTGATTGCTGCCTCTAGTCCTTTGGAGGAAAAAGAAGTAATTCTCTGTTATTGGATATATTTTTTTAATTATTATTTTTAACAATATAATTTTAGGCTGAAATTTTGACAGCTGAATTGCAGAAAGAATGAATAAATTACAGCCATTCACACCTGCCATTTAGTAAATTTCTTTTTTAATGACATATATACAGTTGATATGCCAATATCATAAATGATTACATGCATGCAATGCATTCAAGAATAAATTCTTCATCACATTTAGCCAGCTGACAATCACATGGGTTGTATCAAGAGTGATAGGGAACTGTCATTTTGACACTAATGTGCAAATTGCTGGTGGCAGAAGCCCGTGGATGATGATGATGGCAAAGTGGGAATTTTGGCTATGTGTTGACCAATTGATGAGTGTTTTAAAAAGGACACAGGAGAGCCACTTCCAGCAGAGTGAACACCCTCAAAAAGGCATCGAGGGCTGTTATGGATGTGAACAGCTGGCACAGCTGCCCAGGGCAGTGGTGGAGTCACCATCCCTGGAATTGCTCAAAACCTGTGTGGATGTGGCACTTGAGGACGGGGTTCAGTGGTGAACATGGTGCTGCTGGGTTGATGGTTGGACTTGCTGATGTCAAAGGGCTTTCCCAGCCATAATGATTCTGTGATGTGAGCTACTCAACATTTCACTTCTTAACTAACAGCCTTGAACCCCAGGATAGGTTCCACAACAGATCCTTGCAGCCTTTGAGATGAAAATACAGATGGTGCACACTGGGAAGAAAAAAGGCTTTTATCCATTTCTAGGACAAATGAAGCAGCACTTCCTCTCGTTGTGATCTTCTGCAACAACCAATAAAGCAAAAGAACTACAAAAGTTTCATTGCCAAATGTAGGTCGTGTCTAGCAGTGTAAGCTCTGCAATCAATTCAAAATTCAGCAATACCTCAAATAAACCAGCAGTTATATGAAATACCTAAAAAGCTGCCACCAAATGTTGGCTCCTATAGAAATAAAAGAAACACGAGCTGTGTGTTCAAATGTCAGGCAGTGTGTGACAGTGTGTGAGCTGTTAAGAACCAAACGTGAAGTCAACACATTCCCATTACCAACATATCTGTACAAACTTCCACCTGGAATCTCCCAGCAGCAAAGAGATTTCCTACACCTCTCACTGAAGGTGAGCTCTCACCTGAAGGTTAGCTTTCAGTGCATTTGCAGGAAGTTAGAGCACTTAGGATGTTATAATAGGTTAATTTTTTGTTATACAGTTATAACTTGTTTGCCAAGGATTTTATTATGAGAAAATTATTTTTCTCATTACTTTATATTTTAAAAAGCTCTTTCAGCATCTCTATAGTTCTTTGGTAAATATGTAAGGCAGGAAGATACTCACCTCAATTCTAAATAATTGGGATTTTATATTGTAATTCCATTTGTTTCTGCAAATATTTTAAAATTATGATTCACTGGGGATGAATTTCTACTAACCTGATTTTTATTATCTCATTTTACACTACACCTTTTTAATATATTTTTAATGTGCTATTAGTCATTCCAATAACTCTTTCTCATTTTTCCCCATTGGCTTCTCAAGCTGCTTTAACACAATGCTATTTTCCATCCTGTGGGTTCATTTTTTTGGGGGATAATCTTGAGGGATTTGTGCCCGGGAGGAGAGCACCAGGAGCAAAGCACTCCCCAAGGGGGTTTAAAGGTAACAGATCAAGCTGAGTGGCAGTTCTGCAGTAGTTGTCCCTAATTAAAGCTGAGGACTTTCTATCAGTGTTGTGTTTGTTCTCTTGGCTGCTCTCTGGTCAGAGACACGAGGCAGGAGGGGTGGACAGGCACAAACTGTTTTGAAGAAAGATCTCGAAACTTTCGTTATGTGTTTTATTGCACTTGACTGACGTGGCGATTGTTCATGACTTCTGTGATCAGAGACAGGTATCCCACAGGACACTTGGAAAATCACTTATGAAAGAGTGGCTGAAATCCCTGAAACATTTGAATTTTAGCTTTGATGTTGAAGGCTTTGGTGGTCAGGGCCCTCATCTTCCACACGTTATCGGACTGCTCTTCCAGTCAAACTAAACTTGCCGAAAGAGGGATTTTCCCACATTTGGAGGCTTCTAATTTAGAAAAAAGTAATGTACCGTGAGCACTGTAATGGTGATTGCATGATTAAATGCTCTTTTTTCCTGTCCCTGCTCATGGCCAGGCGGTTAGAACTGGATGATCTTCAAGATCCTTTCCAACCCAAACTATCCTCTGATTCTATGATTTTTTAATGAACTTTCTGTTAGTGCTATTTCAAACCACCAGTTGGTGACATCTAAGGTGCTGTCCTGAGCATCTCAATGTTTTATTAAGAATGCATTGTTTAGTGGTTTGGGGTTTTTTTGTTAAGAAAAAGTATTCTTAAAGAAAATGTATTTTCATTGAAGTGCAAATGAGAAAATGAAGTTCAAATCCAACTATGTTGTTTTCACTTAAAATTCATCATTACCTTGATCTCTGAAGTCTCCAGCTGATCAGTAAATCTTTTTGAAACCTTCATGGTTTTTTTCAGCTTAATGATAAATTGTGATATCCTTGATGTGTACTTGTTCATAGCTGGTATTTCTTCTGCCTTAGCAGAAGGAGTGGAGATAAGAAATATTCTGTGATCTTTTAAATGAGTGTACATTTATTTTATTTTGGTCTTGGGTTCTTTTGGTAAAGTAAATGTTACAGCTTTCTCATACTTATACATAATTTATTTATGCTTTGCATGTGTTTATTTACCTTTTGAGTTGACTATTAAAAGTATTTTACAAAAATAAGTTAATTAGGTCTACATGTTGGTTTACAGCCCACCATCTCCATTGTCTTCGTATGGCTTGAGCATATTTTAAAATTGGGGGACCATAACAAAAATGAAAAAGATTAAAAGGTGGTTTGGGGTTTTTTTTAGGTCACAATGGGTGTTTAGCAGAGTTGCAAGATTCCTCTGTTCCCATTTCAAAGCTATATTTAGTTCAAAAGTCTCCTTTTTGCTTCTGTCTTTATTTGTCAGATAAGAGCTGCTCTGATCAGACTATGAAGAGAACTTTACAGGATTGTACCTTTATGGAGAAAAAATATTTGGCCAAGTGCCTTTAAATGTTTTGCTGTCTGTTCTTAAAATTGAAATCCTTATTTTCTTTAGCTTCTTCCCTTAGGCAGGAGACACATTGCTGTGATAAATACTGTATGGTTTTTAATGCTAATCATTGTTGATTCATGGCGGAGACGAGCAAGTTGTAAAAGGATATCCAGGATGATAATAAACAAAAAGTATTAAAAAGCATCATAAACAAATAAATACTTAAGCAGCTGCTTTTCAGTGCCCCATTAAAGCTGTTATAAATTAGGAATGTGCTTGTATGTTTTGCCAAGTTCACACTGTATTATATTAAACTGAAACTGGCTTATATTAAAAGATAATCTTGCATGGATGAACCCAATAAGTCCATCCCTCATTCTGTACCTGCCTGATTTCTGTGAATGATCAAAAGCAGAATTTTGGATAGTTCAGGAAATTTGTAATTTATTTGCCATTTCTCTTTTGCAATAAAATTTCTTTTGCTATAATTTAGTTTTTAGCCTGTACCTTTTACAGGTACATTTCTTTTGTTAGGGTTCTGTTCCCAGTGGAGTAAATGCAGGAGTACCCTGCTCTGACATTAATATTGTTGGTTTTATCCCCTGATTATTTGGCTTTTAGTTTGTACTGGTCAAAAGTTGTGCAGAAAACATAGACTACTCTAAGAGAGCATAAGCCTGCCCCAAGAAAAATTAAGCCTTTAGATATTTTGTGTCTGTGTTTCATCTTTCTAATGGAATACTTTAAGGAAAAAAATCTAGGGGCCATTCATGTGCTCTTGATGTCAAACGGCTTCCCATGCAGATTTCCAGATGGAGGAGGGCTTCCTGTTTATATTTGTCCACTGCTTCAATCTTTACACATAGGGCTCTGGAGCTTGATTTCTAGTCTTCACTTTTATTGTAATTCCTTTGAAAACAGTGCAGCTGGACTGGTCCAAGACTTACAGAATATGTGACTACATTTTGCCTGATGATGTTGGTATTTAGTGTTCTCTAGGGTCCCTTATTTTTCTGACTTTGGAGGAATTTAAAAGATACCATTGTAACATTTTCATTACAGAGAGTCCTCTTGATGGAACTCATCTTTTGCTATGTTTATTTCAGTCTGTTTTCAAAAAAATGCTGTTGATTGACAATCTGCATTCTTTTTGACAGAATGATTTCATCTTTTTTCAAGTACAATTTATTACATGGCATCGAAATTATAGGTCTTAAGGTTTTTTAGAAACTAGCTTCTTGCTGTAGGCTTTCAAGTTTGTACAGTTTATCCCATAAGGTACTGGGGGTAAAATATTGGTTTTTTACATGACATGTAAAGTGAAATGCCCTCTGGCTGTGGTAGTAAATACAGGACAAAGTACGTGGTTTTCAAATTGAGGCACAACCTTCATTTACAATTTATGTCCCACTGAGTTTGGTGATTGCTGGAGTACCTGCGTCACGGACATCTGTCTGGGTGAATATACCTCCCTCACCAGGCATTGGTGAGTATTAATTACGAATGCATGACACTCTGGTCACTGCTTGGTATGGACCCCAGTGAGGTCTCACTGATCTCAGGGGAAGTATTTCCATGGGTTCTGGATGGGGTGGAGGACCTGGCTGGGGAGAGCTGCAGTCTGTGCAGTGCAGTGACTGGGTGTGTTTGTTGAGGTGTTGGTGTTTGTATCAGTGCTGTGTCATGCAAAGGGTTTTTGTTGTGAGAGGGAGGCACATTTTGTAACGTGTCTTTGTGTATTTCCTCATAAAGAGCTGCTGAGAGCAGCGGAACTTCTACCAGTGGAAATGTGTTTGGCCCTAAGAGAGAAACCAATGTCTGGAGCTTTGATGGGAAGATGAGAATTAAAAATGAACTTTTTACTGGTTTAGAGGGAAGTCAAGAGTGAAATTATCAACTCATGAGAACAGCTCTTGTTTGTAAGGGTGTGCATGCAGTGCCTTTTAAAAGTAGTACCTTCTTATTCCTCTCTATTTCCTCGCTAGCTTTGCTTTTTCTTCCTTACTTTATTGATCTGATGCACTTTTGTCTAAATTGATCCCTGAGGTTATAGATCAACACTTTGAAAAAATCTCCTTGATAAACGTGTAAACTGGGAATATCCTTTACAGCAAGTATTTGGTGAATTTGTCGACTTACACGTGCAAAAGTTGTACAGGTAGAATATGAAATGTGATCTTCAAAATATCTCTTTGCACCATGAGAGTGAACTGGTTTAAAAAAAACAGTATAAAACCTGCTCACCTGATGCTGGGTAACTCAGAGAGCAAGGCAGAACAGTTGTCTTTCTACCCAGAATTTAACATTTCAAAGCTCCATGGACTAAATATTGATTATAGAACAGTGCATTAATTAGAGAAACCTCTGATGTTTTCTCAGTACTAGAAGATTCTTAAAGGTTGCTTTTTCCTTTTTTTTCCCCCCAAAGACAGAATTAAGTTAGATATTTACAAAAAAATATTTAGCAAGAAAGATAATTAAACAAAAAATCTTTAGTGCTGCTCAAGTGCTATTGGCACATTACTATGGAACTTCTCTACAGTTTTTTCCTTAAATTATGGCTATTTTGTGTATGTTTTAGATGAAGCCATTGCACCTGCCACAGATCCATTCTTGTTATCAGGCTGGCTGGACAGTTGGCTTTGCATCGACTGAAATATCTTTTTGTCTTCAACTGGCCTTTTCATAAATGTATGGATTCATTCACAAATAAGGACTCGTGTGATTCATCAGCTTCTCTCATTAATTAATGTTTATCACATTTAACTTCCTGGTGCCTCAGAGGCTGCCTAGTTTGGAGTGGTTTGTGCCCCAGACTTTCATCCTGTTGTCAAAGTCTTTTCCAGTGAGCTGTGTTCTTGCCACAGGCAATTTCTTCCTTCAAAACTGTACATAAATAAAATATTTGTTCACGCTTCTCTCTAAGCAAAGCACAGAGGAAAGTCTTTACTCACTTATGTAGAAAGCGATATCTGTTGCACAGAGTAAATCCTCATTTTCATATTTAATGAAGCCATAATCAATGGTAATGGCTGAAGATTGCATTAAAGAAATCTTAATGTTCCTCTCAAGGGAAAGTAATTTTACTGGGAACAAGCTAGTTAATCAGCCTCAGAAAAACTATGTGTGTTTTATTACACAGGCAGGTTTTCCAAGGACAAAGCAGGAAACATAACAGAAGCAGAAAGCATGAGTCAATTTTCATCCTCAGGAATTCCTCACATTTGGCACTGTGTGGATTTGCTCTCTCAAACACCCAGTACTACTCCTCTTGTTTAAGTTTACAAACAAAAAAGGCTGACATTTGTAAAATATTTATTTCTGCCCCATTCTCTGTATGATTTTCATGCAGATGCAGTTAAATCTCCCCATTAAATGAGTCTTGGTAAAACAGCTAAACAGGCAGAGTACCAAGAGAAGCAACCAGACAAGTATTTCTCTCAGCATGTGTTATATATCAACACCAAAATTTAACGTCAGTGGTGATGTCCACAGAAAAGCCACAGAGGTCTATGCAGGGGCTTCTCATGTGCATCCCCAAATCTTCACTGCGTAGGGGAAGTGAAGCCCAAGAGTTTGGCACCATCTCCTGGCTGGCAGAGCAGGAGCTGCTCCCCTCACACCAGTGCACAGCTGGAGGACTCTTGGGAGAGAATTGCCTGGATCGCAGGCCAGGTAGGGAGAGCTGTGCGCTCAAACACATTCTCCTCCGGCTGGATTTGGGCTGCCCGTCCCACCTTCCCTGAGGCACAAACCTGCAATTATCTGACGTGAACGAGAAGCAATCAGAAGTGACTTCACTACTGAGGTTCTGCCATAGGAGTGATTGACCACAGAGGGTATTTTGTGCCTGGCTTACAGCTGAAGGGCGGGACATGTCTGGCTAAAGGTTTCTGTATAAGCCTCTTTTGTACACCACTAGGTGTGATTGTGATGGCCTAAGAGTGTGAGCAGTTTATATGTGTGAGGGAAAATAATGTTGTTTACTTGTACAACAGAACTGGAAGCAGAAGACTCCCTTTGGGGCACCCAGCCCTTTTGAAAGGTACCTTTGAGTAAGAGATATTGTGCCCAAAAGCTCTTCTGTTTTCTTAAAGTTATATTTTTCAGTCACTTAAAAACGGTACTGGCTTTCTGCTGAGAATATTGGTTTGTTTGTTTTAGAATTCAAAGGGAATTTAAGTTCCTACACATGTTATAGAAGCCTCTTAAGGTACAGAGGTTACCTGGTCTCGGGTTCAGAGTGAGTTGTTCAGTGAAATTAACAGCCAAAACCTCCTCTCTGGAATTGCTGTCACTGTTTCTATCAGGACAAGGGATGTTTTAGTGGTGTCAGCAGGAAACACAGAGGTTGTGGAATGCCACAAGAGGAACGAAGGGGAAATCTGGATGCATGGAGTTTGCTTTTGCAACGAGCTTTGCTTCCTTTGACTGGGGAAACGCAAAGACACATTGCGTCTTCATCTCCTTGCTCATTCCTGAAAGACCTTTAGTGTTTGATAGAGCTGAGACTCGAGTCCATTTCTTCTGCTTTTGGAAGAAAAGCTGAATCAGCCTTTTCTCTTGATATGTTCAGAACAAGCCTCATTTCTTATACATGTTTCTTGGAGCACTTTGCATTATGTATACACAAGGAGAATAGATTGTGTTACAGTTTTGTAATTAAAATGCAGCTGAAAATCATTGATCTAAAAAACAAAAGTACAGAGAAAAAGAAACATTGCTTATGGTTTCAAGTAGAGGCTGAGAATAAAGCACGGTCTGTAGGGTGCTGTGGGACTTCCACTTTTCTAGCGAGTCTCAGGCTATTTATAAATGCATTTATAAATACATTAATGGTCACTGCTGCATTCTGCAGAGAGGTGGAGGGAAAGAAAGAAAAATCTCAATGTTAGCAGATAAAGGTTATTGGAATTGCCTTTAAAAGGAAATGTGAATGTTCCCAAATATGTAACATGAAGAGAACAAGAAAGTAACAGAATAATGATATAAACTTGATGATCTAATTGGTTTTCTGATGCTCTCATTTCTATGAGTCATTTTCAGAAATCTTTTCAAGCTTGTGTAGTTATGAAATAAATGGAACAAATTGGAAATGTGGAAACTAAATAAATAATGATCTGCCCATCATGTCACTATTACTGCTGTCAGTAGTAGTAACATTTATTTAACAATTCTACTGCACTAATAGGAATGTATGTATAATAAAATGTGTAATAAAATCTAGTCCATCTGTCAAAGAACTTGATCCAATGTCAGCATGTCTATTAAGTCATCCTCCATTCAGAGAAAGCCTTATACATTGTAGGAGAGTCACTGCCCTGGAAATATTCATGTGGACAGTATTTAGGAACCAGTTTTCTTGCTAATGTGGATTTAAATTTAGGACTGTAAAATTCCACGGTTGCTTAATATTTGAAGAAAGTTGAAACCTGCCAAAGCAATATCCCTTCAGAATATTCAAGGGCAGGAAAGATGATGACAGTTTTATTTTATGTTGGTCTTGTGCTGATTTAGATGTCTGTATTTCCTTTTGAAACCTTTGCCTACCCTCTCTGCTTAAGTTGTAAACAGCAAAATAAACATTTTTCATTTTAGGCAGCTCTCCAGAAGTACAATAAGAAGCCATAACCAGTTGTGCAGCACATCAAAGTGTGGTGGTTCATGAAGAACTGTGACTCTGAACAGCCCTTGGACTGACCACCAAGAGCTTTTCATTTTCTCCTTTGCTATGTGACGAAACAGCCCCTGAAAATTATGCAAAAATAAATAAGTTTGCCTTTCAGAATCACCAGTAATAGTTTTCCTAGATTGTCTGTTTAAGTTTCCCTGCTCATATATCCTTTTATTTTCATCTGTCTGGAGCAGGTTTGTGTAGTAGCCCCTGGCTCTGAGGGAGGAGGGCTTGGACACGAGAAGGAGAACTCTCCTTCCTGCTTGGTGCCAACCCTGCCCACTTCAGCCCCAGCCTCTCTGTAGGGGTGATGCTGCAGCTGGTGGAGCAGTGAACGTGAACACATCTCTGTGCCAGCATCTTCTCCTGGGGTGCTGCCATCCCAAGGATTCTTGATGGATCAGAGGCCACTCACTTCACCATAACCCCAGGGCTCTCCTACAGCCCTTTTCCACACGACTCCCTCCGCTGCCAGCGAGTCAGTGATGTCTAGTGTGGGTGAGGGGAGGAAAACGGGGATGTCTGGGGTGGTCTCCTGGCAGCAGCTGTGATTCTGTGCCTGCAGGAATAGCCCCAACCTGAGCATCACAACACTGGGCAGGAGTCTGGCACGGCAGCCGGGTGGGAAGGGTTTTGGGAAGCAGCAGGAGTTTCTAGGATCATGCTTCACACACTCACGGCTGCTCAGGGTGGAACCAGTTGGCTGCCCTCACCTTCTCTTTGATTCCCACTCAAATTCCTTCTGTCTGTCCCATTCAGGACAGGAAGAACAGAGATTTCCAGAGTGAGAATTTCAGCCAGTCTAAACAATATTTTAAGGTGGTTTGTCATAAGCACAAGTATCTCCCTCTCATGAAGGCTCTCATTTGCTGTATTCCAGAGGCATAAATCTGTTACTGATTATATGGATTCTGTTTAAAGGAAGGAATTAAATAGTTTTGTCTTGCGGCAGGATGCCAGGGATATTTGTACTGCAAATCCTCATTTTGTGGTTTAAAAAAGTGTTTCATTACTGAGTGAAGAACTTTTTATTCAGCCGTAGGGAATTCACTGATCAGGAAAACATTCCAAAATATCATAAAGGAAAATTAGACTTGTAGGAGATTATGCAAATGAAGCTGTTTTCTTAGAGAGGGAGAAGGAGAGGAATCTTTAAATTTTCTTTTGTTTAGGGTTTGTATGTTTGCCTACATGAAACAAATTGGGGAAATCAGAATTTTTTTCTCTCTCTAAATTCCAGTGTTGGTTGGTTTTTTGTACTTCTCTGTTACTATGTTTGAAAATTGAAACATTAAATGAAAATTTTACTTATGATACTTTCTAAGGTGCCTCTGAACATAAAAGTCAACAGCCTACATTTTGTACATATTTGCAGCTGTTTGCCTTACACATTTGTATATTTTTCAAATATTCTAATTGAATAAACCTTGTAAAGAATCAATTGAACCAGTTTTGTACATCAGAGTTGCAAAAACCTCTTTGAATAACAGATATATTTATTGTAGTGTCACATTTCAGTTTGCAGGGATTTTTAAGAAAGTATTTTCAGAACAGGAGCAGAAATCATGTTTTGTTCCTCCTCTGTAATGATTGTGGTGGAATTATCAACACATGTAACTTTTAATTAATACTAATTGCTTTTGATACGTGCAGCAAAACATGAACAATATGAATACTCTATCTCCGCTAATTACTTTTTAAAAGAATATTTTTTTTTTTTTGCCATAGCTGGCTGATCAGGTAAGAGTTCAGATTTATGGGGAGGACACTGGCTATGGCAGCTAAGAGATGATGTAAACTTCTTATTCCATAATGAGCTCTTCCGGAATTATTTGACTCAACCAAATCAATGTGGATAATTTAGCAGATGAAAATGTCAATGAAAAGACCCCAAGTTTGAAATTCATTTGCACTGATGTAAATGAAAAATAACTTCATTTAAATCTATTTATTTATTAATGTTTTCTATATCTATACATCTGTTGTCTATGTTATACCAAGTGTATGCATATGTAATATAGAAATCTACTCCATTACATATTGAAATAGTACTATTCAAAATGAAATTATGTCAAAGGAAAATATACAGGCACTCATAATGATACATATATTAAAATATTTCTCTTTGCTTCAGAGCAGTACATTTAAATAGATTTCAGGTTTAAGAATGTATGTCCTGTCAGCTCTTAAAGCATTCATTTATTTTATGAGCCTGTAATGCTCCTGCACTATTATTCATAGAGTCATCCCAGAATCATGAACTCAAAACTTGTCAGAAATTATATCCAGTATTGCAGTGTCTCCACATGCAGTAACTTGGGCAGAAGATGAAATGAAAGTGCTTTATAAAGTTTGCCCAGAAAACTGAAAGTCATCATTTATACTCTGTTTCTCTGTAAGTGCCTTATAAATGGTTAGCTGCTTTTGAATAAATCTTTCATAAATGTTTAACTGAGGGTCAGGGGGTTGATTTTAATTATGGCTTATAAACATCTGTAGCATGGTTAATTTATAATGCAGTTTGTAGATTTGTAGATAGATATCACTGTGTTAGGAACAAGCACAAAGCTAGAGAAAGAAAAATTTCCTTAACTGCTTTTTTTTGTTAATTGCACTCCCAACTCCTGAGCAATGGGGCCACTTTGCAGAATTTCCACTCGAATCCTGATGCAGCAACACCTTCATGATGTCCTACACAGACAACTCAGAGTCATTTCTATCCCCTGCCCAGACCTCAGCATATCAGTGAGCAAAGCCTTAGATTAAAAAGAAGATTTTTGGAAGCCAGTTGTAACAGACCATTCAACGTCATTGCATTATTCATGATATAACCTATTTTCTGTGCACAGGAATGTTATTGTTTAGGAGCAGCAGGAAGTGTCTGTATGAGGAGCTCCAGTAATATACACAGGAGATTCCACAACTGATAGGCCACAGAACATTTATCAATTTATTTCTTACTTGTAAATGTGCTGAAACTCCTCTGAAATTAGAATAACTAGGTGGTTCTGCAAGTGGGATGCAGCTGAATGATACTATGACGTGCTGCTAAGATTGCTAAATTGGAATAAAATCTTCAGTGGTGCTTTTATGCAGCTTCGACTACCTCCTAATTTTGCAAAAGAAAGGACAGATTTATGGACAAAATCTAAGCAGAGAATGGCAGCACTTTTCATTTTATTTAGCACGGAACCCAGGTGTGAATAGTGCTTCCAGCAAAACGATCTCATTTCCTGCCCCAGCACCCAGCAGATTCCCAGCCAAGGGAGGGAATTTTGGCTCAGGCTGCATTTCAGGCACCAGAGTGCACCTATTCCAGTTGGATACAGCTTAGTCATTCAGCTCGCAACAGCTTTGTGTTACAGTGTATGCAAAATATCAGAATAAGCGGTTTGCAGTTGTCATTTTTGACGAATAAATAAAATACTGGTTAAGAGATCACAATATTTCATGGTACAAGAAACTGAGAGAATGGCAGGCTCTGAAGGCACTAGTTGTTTATTTGTTAAATACAAAAATATGGCATAAAAAGATTTTTCAATCATAGAGATTTTTTTATCAAGACATCTGAATGCGTCTAGAAGTTTGAATTAAAACTTCACCTCAAACCATGGTCACTTCAAGGACAGAAACTATCCCTGGTATCTGATATATAGAAATAAATGTTTCTCTATAAAGTCTTAATACATATTATTAAATATATTCTATTAGGGGTTAGTATTTATGCATATTTTAATACCGTTTATTAACCAGGGAAGGTCTGAAAAATTCGGAAAATATATACAGAAGAAATCTCATGCCTGACATCTTTAGAGATTAATTTCCTTGAGAACATCCTACTCTTACCTCAATTTTTTTTTCACAGTGGCACCTGCATGTCTGTGCTTTTGACAACATAACCAACTTGCCACCAGTTTTGTAGTTTTAAAAGTCAATGCTTGCATGAATATACATGGTTGGGTTTTTTTCCTTTTCGTTTTTAAACTATATTGGTATTCTGTGTCCTTGCAGTGGAACTGGGAAACTTGTAAAATGTGTCATCTTTCATTTGCTTTAGCAAATTACCCGTTTGGTTTAATTTGTAGTTGTACTGTGTCAACAGATATATTCAGTGCAAAGAAGATCATTATCAGATCTGGTTGTTTTAGGCACAGAGAGTTCAGTGTGCTCAAGAGATTGCTGCTGGGATTGCTATCAGTGGGCAAGTTCTTAGGTGGCTTGGAAATGACTGAAGTCACAAACTCTTCCCTCTTTTAAGCAGTACATTTGAATAAAAAGCTAAGTGAATTCCCAGAACAAAAGAGTTTGCAGCTATTTAATGCATGTTTCTGGTAATGTAATAAAAATACAGAATAACTTCATTTGACATTGGAACATGCCAGTGGAATGCCTCTTTCCTCTTAGACTTTGCTGATCTGTCATGGATCTATGATTTAAGCTACAATTTTTCTGATTTGCCACGTAATCCGTAGATACAAATTATTGTGGTTCGTTTATAGCTGTCATAGGGGTTTTGCTGTAGATAAACAGACATCAAATAATTACAATATAAATATAATGAGCTTGGGGGATTTTTGTTTGCTTGGGTTTTTTTTCTTTAGTTAAGTTTGGGAGGAGGTTTGGAAGTTACTGATCTTGCCAAAATCAAGGAATTTACAATATGGTAGGGATTCTGTGATCCTCAACCCTGGTGTTTATATAAATGTCGTAACAATACTTTGATGATCTCATCCCATTCTGAAATGAGTGGCAGTGGCAGGGAAGGACATTATCAGACATCTCAGAGACAAAAACTGTGACTCAATTGCTGACCTTGGCTTGTTGACTGTTAGGGAGATTTACAGCTCAAATCCATAGAAAATAGGATTTCATATAAGTTGATGGGAAAACAAACAAATAAATCACAAAAACACAAGGGGCATGAAGTAAAATATTTCTTGCTTGATTTTTTTTTAACAGAAGTTTTGCATGGAAAAAATCCACTCAAGCTCTGAGATTGTACCCTGAAGGTTGATGTCATTTGAAATTGTCATTCTTCCATACACCTTGAATCACGGCTCCACTCAAAATTCTAAAAGAGCTGAGGTTGAGGGGAAGCTCTGTGAATGTATTTGACAAATGGTGCTTGCAGATTGCCTTTGAACTTTGTGGTATATTGCTATTGACATTTTCGACACTGGAAATTGGGAGGGCAAATGTTAACAGGGAACCCAAGGCAGGACCACCTGTGTCTGCTCCCAAGTCCTGTTTGCCTTTCAATTTACTTCTAATGGGGAAAGGTGGTGGGTGGAATGGTCACTCACCTGCTGTGGTTCCATTCAGTGCCCCCCATCCACAGGCCAGACCCACCTTCTCCCCAGGTGACAATATTTCATGGAAACCCTGAGCTGAAAATTTGGATTTTAAGTCTGTTCAGGTCGAGGGCTGTGAAAAAGTATTTGGTGGAAAAGTAGAAGTGTGTGACCATTTGAAATCTGTTTCTGGGACTTCTTTCTTGGGATGATGTAGCACTGACTGATACTTGTTTTCTTTTTGCCTAAAAATATGTGCATATGTATAAACGTGCTTGAGCAAGCCTGTGACTTAATGACACCATATTTGCACACAGCTCCACAAATTTTTATGATCCCTAAGTATCCAATTGCTGACAATGATATACCATGACCTGTTCTCTGCTTAATTATTAATTTTACATTAAGGAGTTTCACAGTCAATATTTAGATGTTTTATGACGTACAGAGCCTTTTCCATACTCATATTTTCTTTGCAGGGACATGATGCAGCCCTTTCAATACTAAATCAATTACACACAAAGTTAAAATAACTTGATTTGTTGCTTAAGGTCGTTTCCCAACGTGATGCATCAATTCTAAGGGAGCAAGACCAGGGATATCACGGCCTGCAGTTAATTCCTGCAGAGCTCCACTTGGCAAGGGTCGAGTGCCAGGGCAGACTGTAAAGCTGTGCAGCACAGGGCTCCCTTCAGCCCTAAGAAATCCTGAGGTGGGCAAGAGAAGGGGTTTGGGATTCTGTGGTACCAGAGAAAAAGTGCAGGAGAATAATTTTATTCTCATCCTACTTTCCACATCTGTAGTAATAGGAATTAGTAGGAGTGATACCATCTAAGTGCCCTGGAGTTTGATGTCTTCTATGAGTTAAATTTCATCTGCAATTAACCACTTCTAAAAATGCTTCATCTCTCCTTTCCTAAATTTTTAGATTAGAATGGGATGAACTACATCCAAAATTACCCGTCCCTCTCCAGTGACTATTAAAAAACCTGAAAGACTGGCTATCTGAGCCTAAAATGGATGTAACTGAATGAAATTAGTCACACTGTCTAACTGCAAACTTGCTCTATTAAATGACTTAATGATTTAATTCAGGGAAGAATATCAAGACCACTACTTAAAACATACATCACACACTCAAAACTGTATTCTTGTTACAAATATGGATAGAGTTTTGAAACCTGTGATTTATACAAGATAGTCTCAAAGACCTGCTTTAAAATCACAGAGCACACTCTCTCAGCATCTGAATCATTTATTAAATTCAACTATCAGTGGCTTTAAAATACAATTCAACCAAAAGGATAATTTTAAGAGAGGCTGCAAAGATTTCTTTATGCAGATGCTTCAATTTCAACATGAGGAAAAAGGCTGAAAAATATTCCATCCTCTGTTTTTCAGGATTGCTATTAGGGAATGAATTGTATGGACTTGATTTAATGGTTGACCAACGTGAATTGTAGGCTTCCAGAATAACTGATTGTGTTTATCCTTCCTCCCTGTGGACTCCTTTCCAGTGGGAAGATATTGGACTTGGTTCAGGAGAATGTATGGGAGAAGAATGAATCCTTTCTAAGGGAAAGGATATCTTTCCAAGACATGTCTTATGATCCTCTATAAGGATTTGTTCGATACTAACTCTGAGACCTTAAAATCAAATATTCCACTTCTGTTTGTCATTTTAATAAGAATTACTGCATCTGTGATATGATTTATCTAGAAAAGTGCAATGGACTTAATGCAATTCTCTGAATGAAGAACAGGGAGTAGTTGCCCAATTTATTTATTGGGTCCAGCAGTGAAGTCCATTATGAAATATTGCTCAGGCAGGATGAATTTTAATAAGTTCAACAGGGCAGACACTAGGAGACCAACCAAATCATTTTTCCAGGAGTTCAGCTGCAGAAGGGGGGAAAGAAGAGCAAAACTCACCTAAAAAGAACCTGTATTATGATGAAAACACCTATCTCTACAGATCAAAACTCTCAGATGTTTAATAGATCAAATGGCTGTGACTTGACTATGAAATCAATACAAAGATGAAATAATACATTAGAATTAAGAGTGTGCTCTGGTTCCTGCAAATGAAGCTGGAAACCATGTAAGATGATTTGCCTCCTCATTAGGACATCTGTTTCTTCTTTCATTAGCACTACTTTTATAATATTGAAGCACCCTTGGCTTATATGGGTTAATTTGGGATTGATGTAGATGCTGAGAGCCACAGTGACAGACTCGTGGATAACAGGGATGGATGTTTCAATTCTACACCCACTTTGTAACATGAGATTAAAGCACAACCAGCTCAAATCAGTTAACAAGCAAAGGATAAAGATGAGAACTTCCAAGGTGCAGTGACTGATGAAGTGTGTGGTTATCCTGCATCCATATGAAGAAAGGGATACTTGCATAACTTGCTGGTAGCAAGAAGGAAAGGGGTCACGTGTAGAAGAGGCACAAAAAAAAAGGCACAGATCATCCCTTTGCTTTTCTCTTTCATTTCACATATATTGACGTAGAAATTAGGGAGGTTAAAAGGGAATAAAAGCAATGTAATGCTGTGTATACCTAATGTAGACCTTCAAGGTCGTTCCTGTACTCCACAGCCTCACCTTATATAAATCTTTGCTTTAGCAGTGCTGGGCTGAATTAGATCAACAGAAATTCTGGCCCACTGTCTCAAAAAGCATTTCCAATCAGGGAAGATTGACCTTGCACTAAGACATCTTATTAAAATGTAATATTATTACCTTTTAATCAGGAAGGATGCCAGGGTACCTTACTTGGACATGGATGAATAGTGCAAAGTGATTTCTGTGAAGTAATGACATGTTTTTGATTAAAGCCCACTGAGACTGGGACGTGTAATTGCTGCTTTTCTTATATTTTTAAGAAGTCAGTCAATCCCTTTACAAAAGCAGGTAATTTATGGAATGAGATCTTCCATTTATGAGTGTGGCCCTGATCAAAAGTTTATTGAAACCTGTGAAAACCTCACCTTCTCAGAAAAATCTCTACATTTTGTTGCTCTTCTGGAACAAATCCTAATGCAGAATACACACATAAAAATTGTAGCCTGGGTTTCTTATTACTCAATTCTCACTGTAATTTTTGGTGTTTTTAAAAAATAGGCACTTCATGTCCATACATTACATTGCCTTTTTATTATTTCATTTTGGAATAATTTGTTGTTGGAATGAAAGGAAAAGTATTCTTCTCATTTTCATTCTCAAAGTGTTATTAGATTTTAATACGCTACTAATTTAAAACACTCCTTCCCTACCAGTGGCCCCAAGTTTCCTTTCCAAAGAGCTGTGGGATGGAAGATACCTGGGCTGTTTAGCAAGGGCTGGGAAATGCTGTTTGGCCTCCAGATCTGGAGGCTTTCCTGGCTTGATGGATGTGAACTGGGTGCCCAGTGATCAGCTGTGTTTTGTTTAATAAGGGAAGAGTCTGGACTTGGTTTCGTTGCCACTCTTGTAAATACTCAGAATACTAATTCTGCTTGACAGGCCTGGATGGAGACAAGGTGGAAGTGGCTTTGAAGTGAAAGATGGCCAGTTCTCTCCCAGAAGTTCAAAACGCAAAAAATTGTCAATCCTTTTTTACCAACCTAAGTGAAGTCTCTGAAACCTCTATTTTCTTTTCTTCATTTATCTAGATTAAGAATGCCACCCTGCTTAGAGGCTGGGAGAAACTGGATATTAGCTTCTTTTTGGAGGAGAAAATTAAATGATTAATCTAATTTTGTCTGGTTTATTTTCTGTCATGGAAGTTTAGGGGAAGCTTTCTACCACATTCAGAAGGTAATTTCTCATGGGTATTTCTGGATATGAAGTTTACATCAGGATTTATTTATTTGTATTACTTTAAAAGTTGCAGTCTATTAGCAATTTGCATTGCTCTGGCCAGAACTATACCACCCAGGTAAACAGGGAAAGGGTAAAGAATGGGAAACTATTAAGGAAAAGGTAAAGAAAAGCTAAAAGAAAACATTTGGATTATAAAATAGAGATAAATGCAGAATATATATTTTTAGTAAGCTCTCTGCTAGGCTGTTCATCACTATAAAGTTTACATCTGCATTTAAACAGCTTGTATACGCCTGAAATCAAATTTGAATGATTGCAGGCAATTCCAATTTTACACAGGAACGGGGAAAACAGCACAGTGGATCACGTGAGTTGTAAGCATCTCTGACAAAGTCTTCCAGCTGTCAGGCAGTTCAGATCAGAGGGCTCAGTGAATGACAAAGGCACTTGGGCAAGAGGTGTCAAGTCTTGGGCTTTTTACCTCTGGTAGTTTAACAAAAGGGGAGGAAAGAGTTTGGCACCCTCCACCTCCCCTGGGGCAGTGGTGGCCTAGAGTTTGTCTGGCATTGTCCAGTCTCCTCTTGGGATCTGGGCTGCCTCTCTGCAGGTGTTGGACAAATGCACTTGTCGTGGTGTTAAGTTACAGAGGGATTCTGGAAACTTCTCCATCTGAGCTTTTCAGAAAAGAAGCCAATATTCTTGTGTATTTTTTCGAGAATGGTCCTGCCTTGTTTTTATGGGGTTGATTTTAATGATATTTTAATGTCCCATCTAGTCTGTATTTGCTGTGATTTTTCTGATTGATTTCTTGTGCTAGTCAAACTCCAGAGAGAATGTGGGTCCTTTGTATTTTCTGAGTATGCCTAGGGCTGAATCTTGCTCTTTGTCTGTTGAATAGATATCCTTTCACACATAAATCACTGCTCTGTCATGTTCGCCTGCTGCGAGATGTTCAATGCATATCATCATTTACATTAAACCATTTACTTCAAGAGAATGTGTTATATTGCTTTTTGAATTATGTTATCTGACATATAAGATTATGTTATGAATTGGCACTTAGAATATTAGAACAGTGGGACTTTTTATAGCTTATGGTCATGATCCAAGAAGTAATTCATGCCTTTTCTTAATAAACTTCACTGGTCAAAAGGGAAACAGACATGAGAGTGTGACATTTTTACTACAGATTCAGAACTTAGGAAGAATCCTAGGTAAGAAAAAATCTTTGGTGATTTGCTTGAATCTGCAGCCTGTTCATATCTGGAGGAAGGATATAGTTTTTTTTCAGCTGCATCTCGATTGTCTTAAGTCGTCTTTTACTAAACTTGCAATTCCCAGTCCATCTGGAGAGGCTGTAAGTGAACAAGTGAGAAGAATTCCCCTTGTCTGAGCAAGGAAGGCTTGTTTGGTGAAGGGTAACAATGATGTTGAGGAGAACTGGGAGAACTATTGAGGGGAAGGCAGGGCTGCAGTAGGTCTGTTTTCGTGAGCCCCTCTAAAAGCCATCATCTTATCCATTGAGGGGATGAGTTTTGGGGACCAGGAGTTTTGCACAACACAAAATCTGTGATGGGGATCTTTATGTTCTGAAAGGACAAATAACATTCTTCATAATTTATTTTATCTGCACTAAATAGAGGGTAAATTTCAGTATAAATACGCTGCCACAAAACGCCATAACCTGGTATGGACTGACAATAAAACACGATTTGGGAGTCCTTGGTGGAGCTAACAATTTTCCATGTTATCACCAAACAATTTTACCCTAAAGAAAGAAACATCCATAGCACTGCAGACAAAATACAACACTCCAAAGAAACATCTACGTCACAGAACTCCAGCTAATGCAAATTCCCATGCTGACATTTCATATATCAATGTCTGGCCTGGAGCAGCAAATACCTGAAAGCTCCTCACATTGTTCTCAGCAATGTGGCAGTGGCTGCAGTGGGGCTGGGGACAGGCCTGTGGACAAGTCACGCTCCAAACATCCCAGGAGTGAATAATTCATTCTGCCAAAACCACTGTGCTACTCATGAGAAAAAAGGTTAAATACCAGTATTGCTAAAGGTTGACCTGCCCATACGTCTTCACTGTTCTGTCATAACATTCAGCTGGGAATGTCCCATTATTTCTTACTCGATTTATGTGCTTCCGACTGCATTAGCTCTCTATAGATAGTAACAATTCCTGACAGTTCTTCATCTCCACTTAATATTACTGAAGTTTCTATTGTGTATCGGGAGAAGTTTGTTTATTATTCATTCCACAGCTGATGGTTCACCAGGTCACCTCTCCAGTCCTGCTGACTGCAGTAGGTTGGCATTCCCAGGGTACTGCTCAGTGATGCCATCTCATCTGTAGTTTAAAAAGAACTTACCATGCATCTAAAGAGACAATGTGAAAGACTCCAGCAGGTTAGAAAATTATTGCCCTACACAAGTGTAAGATAAGCTAAAAGCCTGAACTCAGTAATTCTTACTAAATGTCTTCTTTAGTGAGAAAGGCCTTCAAGTTTTTAATAACACACATAAGTTAATAACCATAGTTTCATTTGAAATGTCCTCAATTTGAGCCATAATAGACCTTTCATCTTATATTTGTTTTGCTTCCCTGGGGCTTTTTGTCTTAAAGTACAAAATAACAGTCAAACATGTAATTAGTTATGATGAGAAGATAGTCAGGAGGGCTTCCTCCTTTGCTCCAATTTCTGAAAGTTGGGCTCTAGAGACGTAGGTAACCTTCTTGGCTTCCTCCTTCTTCTTCCCATTTTTCACTCTTTGTTCTCCCTCTTGGGTTGAAACAGCTCTACTTTTGGAAAATATGCCATTGTCCAACTGCTTGTTATCCCTGTTCAGAGGTATAGCTGAACCTGTGAAGAAGGTGGAAACATAACTCAGCACTGCCGTCACAAAATTAAGAAAATAGGCCCTTCCCATTCAGTAACACCTGTAGAGAACATTTAATGTACTGAACATACAGTGCAGACACACAGAAAGAGTGAAAATAACACAAGAAAGCTTCTGTGCGAAGTTTTGTGCTCTGTAGCTCTCATAAAGCTAAAATTCTTCAGTCCTTAAACTGATTAATATTTTATTGTTAGTCTTCAATTCAGAGTCTTCTCTTAAGGCTGTAGGCTTGAGACGTTTGTTCACATTTCATCAGGCTAGAGATAAGCATCCTTTCCACTCCTTTCCACTCCTTTCCAGTCCTTTCTTTAAACCTGGCAGCTGCGCATAGTAAATAAAAACAATGTTTAGTAGTAATGTTCTCTTGGCACCTTGACAGTAAAAAAAAAAAGAAAGAAAAGGAAAGAAAAAAAAAAGAAAGANACAATGTTTAGTAGTAATGTTCTCTTGGCACCTTGACAGTAAAAAAAAAAAGAAAGAAAAGGAAAGAAAAGAAAAAAGAATGAAATAGAAAGATTATTAAGAGGTTATTAACAAAATGCCAAAGAGCTTTTTCCCAAAAAGCCATCTGTTCCAATCACTCCACAATTGTGCATGGGTTATTTTTAATTCTGGATGCCCAAGGCGAGAGTTTGCCAATATTTCCAAGATGACTTAAGGGCCAAATGAGCAACCCACAGACTGATAGTTCCAGCCTCTGGAGCAACAGCCTGGGAGTGGGATGTGTGTCTGAGCAACGAGGAACCCGGGGAGGTGCCACTGGAGGTTCTGAGTGATTCTGGGAATAGTGGGACTGCCCAGAAAGCGTGACAAATAAACCCTGAGTACTGAGACACAGCGAGACACAGCTACACCTTTGCTGGGAGAGTTGTCTCGAGGAGTGTCTGTGCGTCATCGGCACAATGAAGAAGTTGCTGATTTTGCAGACATTTCTTCCCCAGCTTGATAAGTTAATATATATTGTTTAACATGATAATGTAGCAAGCTGTTGTTTTGTGGTTTGAAAGCCAGCTGCGTTTGATTGATGCCAGGAATGGAAGTATTTGTAAAATGACACTGAATTAGATGTAGTCAGTTTATGGGTCTGGGGAAATGAATCTTTTATGAAGAATAAAACTTTATGATGAAAGAGAAATGCTGAAGAAGTGTGCATCTTGAATGAAACTCTTTTGGACTGGATGCCTGCTGTGGAACCTTTCAAAAAACACTTTTGTGTCACTATATTTTCAAGAAAGAGATGTCTCTATAAGCATTGTCTTTTGTGGTGATTGAATCCCAATTAATCATTTGTGTTCTCTCTCTGGACGCCTCAACTAAGATAGGAAACTTCTTTGGAAATGTAGCTGTTGGAGTTCTCCAAAGGCTACCAGGTGTATATTTTAGCTGCTGGAGACAAGCTCTTGTAGTTTTTGAGGAATCATCCACAAATATGCAAGCACGTAGGTGATGTTTAAAGAGGTGTCATTTCCTGTATTGGCTCCCAAATAAAAAACAGATAAAACCCTAAACTGACACAACCTTGGACTGTACTAATACATAATTTCTTCTAAAGACAACTCCACATTTTATGTGCATTTTTACATGTTATGAGAACTTGTGAGAATAAAATAACTTTAAAATTTAATTTAAATGCATCTTTGATGGTAGCCAGAAACCAATATCTCAAAACTTTTGACAGAAGAAGCATAGAAAAAAGGCGTACTGCATTGTCTCCAGGTTTCTTCCTGGAGCTGGCATCTCTGTGCAAAATTGATGTAAAATTCTGCTCATTTGAGTTGCTGGAATTCTTATCTGTATGCACCAAAGGAATGATTGCATGGAACAAGATAATGTCTAGTGAGTTGAAAGGTTACAGAACTGCAGCTGGCAAACCAGAATCAGATTCAGCCATTGTATTAAGGCAGTTCTACGCCAGAGTAACTAGAGATTAGGGGATTTACATCAGATCTTAAAATTTACATGTGCCTTCCACTGTCTTATCATCAGAAATATTTCACGAGAACTATCCTGGAAAACTGTATAAATAGGATTTCTACCTGAATATATATTGTAATAGGTTTCTAAATCTCTGCTGAGCATCCACTCATCTAATAGATTAATAATAATAGTACCTGTATATTCATTCAAAATGTTTTCTAATGTACTTGAGTGTGGCATCTTATTAAAATACATTTTTCAGGAAAACATTGTGTACTGAAACCCATTTAATTTCACTTGAACTTGGGCATTCTTTAAGACCCCTTGAAGATTTGCCTTAGTCCTTATTTTTTTCACTGAAGTCCTGTGATTAGGAGACCTTTGTGAAACATGTTATCTAACACTAATGTAAAAAACCTCCTCAAAATGTGATAAATTTCTAAAAAACAGCACATTGTGTTGTACTTGTGAAAAGAGGGTGAATTTTCATTCTTCAAAAAAGAAAGCAGTTCTTTTCTCTCTTTTCTTCTGAAACAGTCTTACACAAAGTAGGTGAAAATATCAGGGCTGGGATCATCTTGTAATACTGGGAAACATGGCATGGTATCCAGTGGTAAGCTTCTTTTTGAGCTGCCTGACCTTTAATCACTGGTGAATAAAACCAACATGCTGTCAGATCTCTGTTATTTTTCTCAAGGGGGTAACTCTGCCTGAAGTAGCAATGCAGCAAAACCTTTGAGAGCTTATATTCAAGGTCACTCCAAGAAGAAGCAACACTTTGTACTCTGGGAAGTACAACAAAAGAAAAAAAATAGAAGATATGTGTCTAAACAAGCCAGCTGAGTTTGTTTAACAGTGAACCAGGCAGTTGTTATACCAGCCTATAAATGAAACTGGGTTTGGTTTTGTTTTTACCACAATATTTCATTTTTATTTTCTTTTTATTTGATTTTTTAAATCCAAGACCTTCAGAAAGAACATAAACTCACTGCACATGAATGACATATATTTCTGTTACTGAGGCACTTCCAATCTCATGACTTAGGCCTTGTCTGTACCAGAAGGTTTTAACCTCTTATAGTTATTTTGCCACAGAAGTCCTTGTGAATGCTGAAAACAGATCTATGGTCCTACAGACCTGTTAAAAAACAAAAATGCTGCATTTAAAATGTGCTCTTCATGCTAGTGTACAATAATACTTGTCCAGTCTATGGGGGAGAAGAAAAGGTTAGTTCCCACATAGGATTTCATCTCTAACAAAGAATTATGACTCTCTCTGACCCTGACTCACAGGTGAGATGATGTGGTATCAGTGCGAAGTTACTTCAATGTAAATTGTGTAGATTGTGGAATTTGATAAATTGTTTCAACTGGGATTTTTAGGTCAAATAATGGATACCTTCTAAATTCCTTATTTGCATAAAGTTTGCTAATGTCTTGCATTAATCTGTTACTTAACTTTGATTCACCATTGAAATTTGTTTCTTGATTTGATCGTGACTTTTTTGTTATTTGGTAGAATCTCATTCTGTCTTCAGCTCGATATACCAGAAATATTTTAGTCTGCTGTGATGTTCTATTATTTAGTTTGATTTTCTTTCAAAATAATGCTCACATTTATAATTATAAATGAACTGATGAAGAACTGATTTTGGTCTAGGGGTGAGGATCTCACAGTTCAGCCCAGGTGTACAACTACACCCTTTCTTCAATTCTCAGTGTACTGAGAACAGATAAAATGCTATGACAGAATTTTGGAGGCTATGTCAGCTTCTGGTCTCGCTGTCTGAGGGAGGGGAAAAGCCTTGATCCAGGGATGCAGGATGTGTTCACTTGCTAAGTACAGAACTGGCAGCAGCTCAGTACTCTCTCTATTAACTGTGATAAAGAGGCAGAGTGAGGTTTTTCCTTTGTGCAGCATTTCCCTTATTGCACTTTACAGCAGAACTGTCTGCTAAGGGAATTTCATGTTAAAAAAACCTTCAGCACTGGAAGGACAGCGGGGTAATAGAGATGGGGGTTTTATTGAGGCTGAAACAATAAGCCCATAAATTTGCACAAATTTAAGTTAGAACAAAGTAGGCTTTAATAATTACAAAATTTTTTATTGACAGAAATCACATCCAATAAATGTCGAACTGCAAGACTTTACAGTGCCAACACAGGCCCTTCTGTTACTTCAGTGTTGTCATCTTCATTGTACCCATCTGCGGCCTTCTGCCAGCAGAATTTAAAGGGAAAGAGATACACCTGTAGTTGTTTTGGTGACATGCAATCAGTATGGATGTCTTCAAAGCACAGGGACACGGGGAATTTATGTCTGCTGCAAGCCAGAAACACAAGTCCTCTGTTGGCTGAGTAACAAGTGAAAACAACAAGAACACAAGCACAACCTAAATATCAGGTGGAAGCACTCAGTGGTCTTGATGAGGTACCTCCAGACTGGAGCCAGCTGGCTCTGCCAGGTGAAGGCAGCCCAGTTTGAGGTGTTGTTTTGCTCAGTGCCTCCTGTGTGTCCCCTTCTCCCCCAGGAACCACCGTGATGCGCATGACGGCGTTCGACGCCGACGACGCCAGCACGGACAACGCCCTGCTGAGGTACAACATCCTCAAACAGACCCCCACCAAGCCCTCCCCAAACATGTTCTACATCGACCCAGAAAAGGGGGATATCGTCACAGTGGTGCCCCCCGCGCTGTTGGACAGGGAGGTAAGTGAGCACTTTGCTATCTCCAGTCTCGCATTTTAGTGGTTGTGCCTCTCGTCTTCTTCTGGGCTGTGAAAAGAAGTGAGTGTTGTCAGGGTGGGCACCCAGGTGCTCAGCTTTGAGGAGTCTTCTAAGAGTTTTGTTCATTTCTTATTTGGATGTAAGAAGTTATAAGCTCTGATCAGTGTTTATAACTGTAGTAGCTCGAAATTTCTGAGCAGGACGTTTTAGTGTTGTATGGTGAAAGAAAAGGTCTCAGGATTAAGCAGAGTTCAACTTAAGAGTTGCTAATTGTTCATATAGCTTGCTCTGAGATGGTTAGTTTAATGCTCTAAATTCTTTTTTAGAATAGTCTTTTAGTTAGTGGACTTAATAGAATAATTAACTTAGTACCCCACAGTCAAAAAAAAAAAAAAGAAAACAGAGAAAGGGATAGTAAAGGGACAGGTATTCTGCATATGGTTTTAAGGTGAATTACCATAGTGCCAAAATCTATGTTTATTATAGACCATTAACATTATGAGAGCATAAATTGATAACAAAGAAAGCTTAGTTATGATCATTTAATGCGCAGAAGATAATAAAGTAGAGCAAATCTGTTAATCCAAAAGTTTAATTATCAGAATGTACAAGATCCTGGCACCAATGCAATGCTGACCCTAAACAGTTACTCTATAAATCAGCATTTCCTTTGATTAAGTAGCCCTGGGTGCTCTTCAGTTCCTGGAGATGAGCAAATCCTTTTCTTTCAGGATGTCACTGAACTTGTTGTCTATGTTGGTCAGATTCAGGACTGTTCAATGTTCTCAGTATTCAGCACATTATTTTTGATTTTAGCTTGCTTTTCCAACAGCAAGCATTTAATGGGTAAATTAGGCACAGATTTCAGACACACAGTGCAGCAAAACTAAGGTCTGGGCCTGTAGATCCGTGTTTTTAAGTTTAGAGTGATTCTAATTTTCTCATATTTGGGTGGCTGACCACAGAACCATGCCCAAGTTAAAGTTCATACAATCATTACCCTTTTTTCCCCTCAAGTTTCCCTTCTAAATTCATTGTTTCAGTTCAAAATCTTTCTGCTGTTTTCAAAAGACAGTTTTAGGTATTTTTATTCCTAATAGATAACCATTCCCCAGATTAAACCAATTTACTCAAAATTAGAAAATCAATGGAAGCAGATGAACATGGCTGCTTTTCCTGGTGTCTTCCAAAGGTCACTGGTGATTCATGAAATAATGATGCTGTCTCCATTCAAGAAACCTGGGTCTTATGGCAGGGTAGTATATTCTGAGCACAGGATCTGAATTCCTCATGATCTTTAATAATGGTCAATTCAATACCTTTACTTTGAAGGTGACACGACAAGTTGTGATTTTGTTGAAACTGTGAAGTAATTTTTATTGTTGTTGTTCCAAATGCTGAGTGTTTTATGAGCCAAAATGAAGGGCTGTGTACAATTTTAGCACTATAAATATTATCTGCAGTTAAAATCCAGTTTCATATTGTCTTGTCGGGGAAAGGCTTGGGGAAAATGACGTTTTCCATTTCTCACAAGATGCTCTGTGCTGTCTGTCATCTTTGTGGGTTCAGCCTCTTCTCCCCCTTCCTGTTTATGTGTCTTGTGTAGAAACTGCTGGTCAGGCCTCCTTTTCAGATCCATGGAGCTGCCATTCATGGTCAAAGATGTATAACTTCTATTTTTAGCCATCATGACAGCTTTTATGGCCAAGCGGCCTAAGGATTTTATTCTGAAAAAAAATCTGGGTACCAACAAAATCTTGGTAGTTTATAAGTAACTCTTATGTATTTCTGTGTAGCTCGTGAAATTGAATTACTGTAAAAAGTTGTCTGCGGTGGAGAGAGATGGGAGTAACACCTGGAGGAGGAAATGTCTGACTAGATTCCTGCTTAGGGAATAAGGTGTCTACATGTCTTCAGGCTTGAACTGAGGGCCTTTCTGGAAAGGTGTTGGGCTGGAGGTAGCTCCATGTGCCACTGCTTTGCAGGATAATAGCTGGTATTAATGCCTTATTATTGTGAACCTTTGTAAAGCTTAAATGTTTTGGCCACTTATCACAATCTTCCATGAAATGTGTTATGGAAGCACGGCAGAAAGGAATGTTCTGTCCCCTGAAAGCCTTGCTAGACGGTGTGAGACATCACAGGATGAAAACTGTAGGTAGAGGCAGACAGAGAGAATAAACTGCTCATGAAGGAACGTTTGTGAGCAGGAGACAGGAATGGTTTTATCTCCACAGTTCTTGCCCTGCCTTTCTTGGCATCTCAGTGGACAGTGAGTTATAGCAGACACACAGAGGAAACAGCAGCACTTGTCATCGTGTTTTCCATGGTTGGGAAGAGGGAGTGGATGCTGAGTAACTCAGCTGTTCCTATTTGGTGACTGGGATTGGAGTCAGCAGCATTTGCAGGTGCTCAGGAAGGTACACAGGGCCTTTATAGAGGGGGTGAGGGGAAGGTGGGATTCTGTGGGGAATTCCACGGTCCAGAAACTGTAAAAACTGCTCCTGGTGAATCTGGTTATTCATGACTGCCAGTTCAAACCAGCAGCTTCTCCTAGGGTTTTACTTAAACTTTTAATTGGGTCAATCACTTGTGATTGCAGGTGTGTTCTTTAAAACTGTGTTAGCCCTAGACACCAATTTAAGAAGCTGAATTAAAGTAAAAATTTCTCTAGGATGGACATGAAGAAAACTATTTTTCATTATTGATATTTATACGCACCAGAGGTTTATATGGACTCCTTTAAAGCATGTTAAAACTGATTAAAATTGCTCCTGTTTTCCATCTCTCTGGAAGCTTTAGCACTGCTTGGGTCTTGATGTTTTTGGGAATGTTTCCATTGCATTTCAGACAAATTAGCAGAATATAAATTGTTTTAGAGGTTGTTTTGGTCTTTTTTTTTTTTTGTAAGTATGATTTATTTGATGTTTGTGCATCAGAGGGAACAGGAGACTGGGGGTTTTGCCCAGTGGGAGACACTGAGATGTGGAGATAGAAAACATCTGGCAGGTTTTGCACATACTGGATAGTCCATATTGTTTTTCCATGCTTCAGTATTTTGAGAAGAGGACCTATGACATAGCCTAGGAATTCTTGTTCCAGAGCAAAGAACCAAAATACAGGTATTTACACTAAAGTAAAATAAAGTTTGGGCATCTAGAGAGCTCAAGTTTTATATCCAATTACTTATGTGGGAGAACCTTAGTATGCATAAGTAAATATCACTGTTAGTAATTTTAAGTGACGAAAATGAAAAAACCTTTTTTTTTTTTTCTGATAATACTTTAGAAATAAAAGTAATTTCTCACTAGGCACTTTTTAAAAAAAAAAAAAATTTAAAAGGAGAAAGAATTAATTTGGTTTTGGTCAAGTTCAGCTGCGCATCTTTTAGCTATGCAGGATCAGCTCAAAGTGAAGACAATTTTTTTTTTTTAATTCCTACAAAGCTTCAAAATTTCTTTCTCTGTGACTGTTATTTATTACGTCTGTTGCTAAATGGGGACTTTGGGAATGTTCGCTGTTTGTAATTCCCTGGGTGTTTGATGGAATATGGATGGGTGACGGTGTTGCTTTGGAGCTATTTCCACCATGGAATATCACCTAGAAAAACATTAAACAAAAAAGTCATTCTCTCCAGAAAAAGGGCGTGTAGGAATCCCACAGATTACATCCAGCAGGCTGCTGAGGGAATGCTTCCTGCCTCCAAGGAAACACCTGGCACTGTGCAGGATTTGTAGTTATATACCTGTGGATTTTTATTTATAAATTTTTTAGATTCAGAATTGTTTCCAAAAGTGCATGATCCTGGGGGTTTAAAGCAAAACTCAGATAATTTCTCAAAGAACATCCATTTTCATTTTCAGAAGGCAGGTAAGGACATATTTTTGAAGATTAATGTGGGTTGGTTTTTTTTTTTTCTTGTGGGAGTTAGGCATCCTTGAATGTGTCAGTAATAAAGATTGAAGAGTGTTAGGGGGCAAATTATACCTCCAGGTATCTGTTGGAGAACACATTTTGATTCATAAATTCAGAGGAGAAGGATGCCCTCCATCAAAGTATATGGTCTAAATGACACAAAATAGAGAACAACAGGGAAAGAGTAAAAAAAGCAAGAAAAAACAGGGGGAGGGGAAGAAATCGGAGAAAAGAGGAAAGAAACCTTGAGGAAATGTCCTCAATTTCAGGGATGGAGACTCCAGTTCAAAGTGACACTTCCCTGCAGTGAAAGAAAAATTATTTTCCTCATGTACACAGGTGAAGAAAAGACTTGTAGTCTTGTAGGATCAACACTTAAATTTCCTTTAGGGGTCTGTAACTGGGTGTTCTGCTTACCCACAATGCTGTTTTGCCAGCATTACAGACCTCTGCTCTACTGTGATTTGTATACATTTTATGACTAAGAAAGCTGTCACCACAGTTGCTTAAGTGAAATATTTACTTCTCACAGTTTGAGAAGTAACCTGCTTTTGCTTTTGATAGGAACTGCTGTGCTTAATTTGAGTAAAAGTTAACAAATAGTTTGAGATATCTGCTGCATGCTGATCCATGTGCTGTCACACGTTTTTAAACTCCTCAAGAAAACCTTTGCAAGGGTTCTGTGATTTTGAGAGGCCCTGGGCTAGACTGAGGTGAATGAAATGTGTGTTTTCCAGTGGGGCTTACACTGATGTGCCTGCACAAGCTGCTCCTCCAGCTCAGCAAGCAGGTGCTGTGTTCTGTAACCATTTGAACCGATCTTGGTGCATCAGTCTGCTGTGGTTTGAGTCATACATACTTTTTCCTCTCTTTATGAGTTGGGAACCAATGGAGCTGAAAGCCTTGTGCCATGACCTGTGAGAAACCTGGAGTTACATCAGCCCGTTGTGCTCATGTTTGTGTGAACTGCCCACAATAATGGGGATGATTTGGGCTCTGGAGCATCTCCCTTATGAGGACAGACTGTGGGACCTGGGCCTGGTTAGTCTGGGGAAGGGGAGGCTGAGAGGGGATCTCATCAATCCGTACCAATATTTCCCAGGCAGGTGCCAGGAGGGTGGTGCCAGGCCCTTCCTGGTGGTGCCCAGAGACAGAATGAGGAGCAATAGCCATAAACTAAAACACTACAACTTCCACCTCAACATGAGGAAGATCTTCTTCTTTCCACGGAGGGTGAACAGCTGCCCAGGAAGTTGTGGAGTCTCCCTCTCCAGAGACATTCCAACCCCACTTGGATGTGTTCCTGTGTCACCTGCTCCAGGTGACCCTGCCTGGGCAGGGGGTTGGACTGGGTGATCTCCAGAGATCCCTTCCAACCCTATTCCATGATTCTCTCACTCTGTAACAGTTGCCTCAACCTCCTGCTCCGAGATTTAAACAACAACTGCAGCAAAAAGCAGTGTGTCACACCCAGCAAGTGCCACTCCTGCCTCTGAGTGATGGATGAGTGTTCAGTGGGTAGCAATTTTTCAAGTCAACAGCGGCCCACTGATACATATTCACCAACACTCTGCTCGTGTGGAGCAGTGGCAGAAATGTTCTTTACAGCATGAACCAGTTCTGCTGTGATAAGTAAATCACAGTGCTCGTGCTAAAAGGGCTTAACTTCTCTGAAGGGATAGCAGAAGAAAACAGAAAAATCTCATCCACTTCTGCATATGGACACTACCTTCTTTATTCATATTTTCCATTTTGGAGATAGGTGTCTTAAGCAGTCAATATACTTATTACCTACTCCATCTAAATGCAAATGCTGAACCAACAGTGCACTCTCATTTTTAATGAAAAGATATTAATCTTTTCAGCAAATGCATTCCACATTTGATCTTCATATTAACCTCTAAAATATTCATATTTACAGCAATTGTGGGAAAACATATACCTTGGAGCATATCAGCTCTGAGTTGGAATAATTGTATCATTTTGTCTTGTCTTCTCTGACAGAATTCCCACTTGCACACCTTTAACTTGTTTTGCAATATGGTAAATTCCAGAGCTGAACCTCAGTTTCTATGGTTTGAGGGGTTTTAGTGACAGATATAGCAATATCTCATATTTTCTTTCTGCTTAAAATACAAGATAAACAAGAAATTCACCATTTTTCCCTTGGTTAATGCATTTCTTATGCTCTGGTTTCTGTTGCCTGTAAATGTAAGGAGAAGAGGGTGTTGAGTCAGAGGAAAGCTCACAGGTCTTTGGTCTCTTTTCAGAGAATATTTCACAGTCCATTGTATCTTAAATATTAGAAAAGGAGAGAAAAGGGGAGAAGAAATTTTCCAATGATAATGCTACTTATGGACAAATGGACAGAGAGGTGGAAACTGCTTCTTAGTGAGATCTAAAATCATATTTAATTTTATGATGAACTTTTTGTCATTTGGGCTTAAATGTCTGCAGTGAGAAAAAATGTTAGTTTACTAAAAGTACCAGTAATTCTTAGTTTGATTCCTATTATGTTTTTGATGAGAAAGCTCATTAACCTGTTCTTAAATCTTGATAGGAGCTGTGCAAGAGAGAAATAAAAGTAAAACTGATATGTCAAAATATGAGTAGTATCATTCAGGTTACAAGTAGGAAAACCTCCTATTGAGAGAACATAAGAGAATTAAAAAAAAAAAAACCTGATCTGTTTGAAGCTGTAGTGGCAGAATTCCTACAAATCTTTCATTACATTGTTAGATAATTTCTAATTTCATTTAATTCAACATGCAGCTTGATAGCCAGGTTTTTATTTTAAAAAAAGAAGAAAACTATTTGGCAATAATAGGAGCAGAGTTTCTTTTCTATAAAAATCCAAGAGGGATGAACATATCACATCAGGAGCTCGCAGGCAGCCATTTCAGCACAATGTTCCTGTCTCCTTCTGGGCAGGGAATGGAATACTGAGATCCCGAGGCAGATCAATCCTGCATGGCTCGTCTTCCCAACAAAAAGCACAGCATGCAAGAATGCCCCCTCTGGAAATAAAGGAAGCCATTGGGTGAACAAACTCATTTGGTGCCTTTGTAATGAACAGCTCCCTGAAGAAGCTGCTGCTCGTACTCTGTGTCTTGCATTTCCCCTTCCCACTGGAGCTGCCAAAAGCAGAGCCAAACCCTCTGGAGCTCCCCTCACATCCCTGCCTTGGCCCCTCTTGTTTATCACAGTCCTAAATTCTGGTTTGAATAAAAAACAATTTTACAGGTAGGACCCCCTGGCCAGCACAGGTGATCATCCTGCCAGCTCTGCTGGCCATGTGTGGGTGCTCCTTTAGGATTTCATCCAATATAATCTGGGATAATCCCTGTAAGTGCTTAAACTATTCAAACTGTAGCTTGCAGGTGGGATAAATAACCACTTAAAGGCAGGGCTTCTGCAAGGATGTCTCCTTCCTCTGTGCAGATGAACCACCTGAAATCCCAAGATCTCTCACAAAGGAGTCTTTTTCCTGCTTTGCTTTCTCTGTGTCTCCCTCTGACACCAAGGGAAGAACAAAGACCATTCCTTCTTCACCAGGATCTTGGATTTACTTCTTAGATGGACTACTGGCTCCCCATTCCTCTAGTATGTTATCCACCACAGTGAGAAAACCAGGTGATTCTGAGCTATTGGTGACTCCAGCCATCATTTTAACTACCATAGTTTGCTTTCTGGAAAAGCTCCATATTTCCCACAAGAAGATGTGAATATGGTTTTTCAAACCAGCAGCTCTCTGTAGCTGCACGAAGAAATATTTATATTCTCCCTCTCATGTTTTGGGTTAGGAGTTTTGGTATCACTGCCTCCTCTGGCAGATACTTTGCTGATCCTCTAGAAATGTCACTCATCTAAACATCCTGAGTTTCTCTGACACTGATGTATTGCAGAGAGATTTAGAAAATATCATCTTCAAGACACTTACAAAGAGTGACACAAAACACGATATCAGCTGCCCACATATTTTGAATACAGGCTGATAATGGAAATGTTGTCTTTTTGATGAGAGTTTCTATCTTTTAAAAAAAATGAAAGGAATATTAGCTTTATGGGTGTTTAGATGTTAAAATCCCACTGTGACAAATGACTGCCTAAGAGGGGAAAAGAAGTGGTGTACTTATAATAAAAAAAGCCTCAAATTGCAGATTTTGCAGAATTGCTGAATACTGGCACATATTGTGCTAGTACAAAAATGACCATCTCCAAAGTTCATCTATGAGGGAAGATAGTGAAACTTAGCATTTCCAGATTGGAGACATACCATGAGTGTTGTAGATGTTTGGGGCAGAGAGATTGGAAGGGCCAAAAGGTGAGAAAAGTCTGAAAGATTCTCACTGCCAGTGTTTTTCAACCCTTGCTTAGGGCCAAGGGATGTGACTCCAAAAGGCAGAAGTAAGTCACTACTTATTAATTCAAGTAAATCCCTTTTTTCTTGCACATATCCCATTTGCAAACAGTTTTTGCTGTCTGGATAAGATGAACTTCCCTTTACAGAAGTAGTGTTGGTTGTAGCTCAGTGAATGTTCGGGAAAAAAACTTCTGAATTTCTTATCTTCAAAGTTTGATTTTTGCATCAGTACATTCAGAATGCTCAGTGCTTAAGAGAGCAAAAAGGAAAACATCTGGAATTGGTCAGTTTACAGCCAGCACGACTCAAGTAGAGTTGGTACCAAAAAGTAAAAGGAATTACTTCAAAGTCACTATAGGAATAATTGCTTACCTGCAGTGGAGTTGCAGCCCATCCAACCTGGCCCTGGCCTGTACTGAACCCCTGACCCCAACACTGGTGTAAATTCAGCAAACTTTTGCACCTGGATGTTCCCTTACCTTGGCAAGGGAGGGAACAACCCAGTGCCAAAATCAGGATTGCACACCGATCAGCTTCCCAAGAGAAAACAAAAGAAACTCCTTAGGTTAATGTTTAATACCAAAAAACCCCCCACAAAACAACTAATCTATCTTTAAAACTGTTAGATTCAAATTCCTTGATTCTATTTTTCTTAACATTAGAAGGGTATTTTCAAATACATAGGTGGTTATTTTTAGTTCTGCTAGCACAATTCTGGTTTCCCAATGTGTTATTGTGGGATAATTCCTCTAGCATCAATGGGATGTTACTTTTGAATCTCCAAGTGCCATCAGACAACAGCTCATCTGGCTCTCTTTATTTTCACTTTCTTTTCTCTTTCTTGTTTTCTTATGATTTTCTATTTTTAGGGTGTATGTAGCAAAAATTATTTAAAATATGCTGGTTCATAGGAGATTATATCTTAATACATTCAGTTGGAAAATTCCCTCCAAATTCTGCCCAATTTTAACTCTTTTGTGCTGGAGTTTCTAATTACAATAGCATTAATTAAATGTGGGTATATTTTCAACTTTTACTCTCAGTGTAATTTTGGCTTCTGAGAAGCTTTAGGTAACATCTTCATGCAGCTGTGACCACATCCCATAGTCCTCAGTCTTTACTACAGATCTTTATAAAGCTCTGTTCAAGGTTAAAATAAACCCCTCTCAGTCTACGTGAATAACAGGAGTTTTATATACTCAGTACACCAATTAAAAGGTAATTTGAGAAGCCAGAATGTGAATAAATATAACGAGACATGTTAATCAAATTCTCCTCTGCTTCTCTTTTGGATTGGAGAATCCACTGGTGTCCACTTGTAATACATTCTTGTAACTTTTTGCCTAATTGTTTTCAATTTTTGTATATTAAGCAAATTTCAGAAATTGAAGCCTTAATTAAAATATAGCTGGAACATCCTAGGGAGACTGGTGGCAGCCTTTGAGTCTGTTTTTACTTGTAAATGTTGTCCATGACATCCATATTATGCATATTTAAGCATTTCAGAAGCTCAAAGTCTAAGGCATAAATGAAGACATTCAATTTTGTGGTGCATTACTGCAGAAATAAAGTTCCCTTTAGCACAGAGGGCCTTGTTCTTTCTGTACATTATATCCTTTATTTTATATAGCTATGAACACTCCCCAGATGATTGATTTCCCCTTGCTGGAGATCACTGCATTCCCTGTCAGTGACCACAATGCTGCTGTTTGTGCACCTCACTCAGTTTTGCTGATTACTTTTTGCAGTTTGCTTGTAACATCTTTGACTTGATCTGTCTTGTGTTATGGCTTTTTTTTTCCCCTTTTTTACTTTTTTTTTTTTTTTTAAAGCAAACTTTATTTCCTTGAGAGGGAATCCATAAAGCATCATTCTCCCTGCAGAACAAGTATAAGCTGACTCCTTGGGGACCATAGATAAATCACTTTTAAGGGAAGGTATTGCTCACTCAGAAAAGTGATTTGTAAACACTTTAAGTTTGTGCCATATTATCCCACCATGCTCAAATAGATACCTGCATCTAAAATACTAAAATATGAATTCTCCCTTGTAGGCTGATGGTACAGTGAGCAGTATTTATGAGTGGTGGCTTTTCTTTTTTGGCAAAAAACACATGATGTCTTCAGAATATGTTGCCTGACACTGCACATTTAATGATTTTAAGAATCCTGGGCCACAACCTGCCCTAGACGAGATGCTTTCAGCATAAGAACTGAATATCCTTGATATCCTTGCCACCTTAATTCTTCTTCATAGTATTTGTACCGGGAGGTTGCCTTGCATAAAGTTTGAAAGGAGACTTAGGCCAGGCAGCCCTGGCAGTGCAGAGGAGATGTGTGGTAGTGCAAGGAGACTTCCAGTCCTTGAAATGGGGGGTAATTCCAATGACAATCACAAAAATATTCCAGCTTTAAGGGACTGCAGCAGAAAAGAGGCCCCAGAATCTGGTCTTTGATTTCACAGTGAAGAGAAGTAGTAAATTTTACTCCAAATGTATTTCAACTTAATAAACATCTGTCATGTGCATTTAAAACTGCCATTTCAGGATTGTAATTATATCATCTGAAAATAAGTCCTCCTCAAAAGAGAATGGAAGTGACAGGCTGAAGAAAATGAAACATGACGTTGCTCGTTCCCCTTTCGTCCTAGAGCTAAAATTTAAATTAATTTTCTCCTTCTTGTCAGAAAGTATTTTAATTGGAAATTACTTCTGATTGCAGTTTTCAGAGAGGAATGGGATCCTTCCCATTGTGTTGTTCAGTGTCTTCATAATATTTTACTAAATTAATCTTTGCAGGTATTTTAAATAGTTGATAGCTGTGCTGGTAATTCTAAAGAAGGTAAAAAAAACACTGAGATAAATGTAAAGATTTTCACTTTTTTTTTTTTTCTTTTTTTTTTTTTTTTTGTTTCTCAGCACCTTTTCCTACAGCTATGGTGTGTTTGTTGCCATAGTTACCTGCTTGTTGGGAGAAATGAATATTTGATAGTAGCAGTAACTAGACTGTAAAAATTAGATATGCTGCTTTGGTTCAATTTAGGTTTATCACACATTTTTTTTGCAGCTGAATTTTCATTATAAATGTTGAAGGAAAGTTGTGGAGTTGTATTCCTATGGGAACTACAAGTCTCTGCAGCCCTGTAAGTTCATTCACACTCATTCCAGAGTCCTCTGATGAGGATCCTAATTAAATTTTCTTCCAATATACTTTAATTTTCAGGTTTTGGGCCTCTTATAGTGGGAGATCCTTCTATTAATGTCTTAATCCAGCTATGACAGAGGACAACAGCAGCCATGCCATGGCCACCACAGAGGGTGGCTCTCTGTGCTGAAGCAGTGACCCAGCCTACAAGGGATCAAACACAGGGGTTTGGACTAATATCTCATTTTTTAATAATTTATGGTTTGCTGTGATGCTTTGTCACACCTGGTTCAGCCCACACCACACAGTGAAGCTCCAGGCAGTTCAGGAATGTAGCTTTAAATGGCTATCCAGGCAGCAATTCAGTGGAAGTTGCACATTAGAGAGGAAAAGAGTCTTCACAGTAATAAAAAGGAATATGTGGTTTAATCAGGAAAATTCCAGGAATGGAACAGTTGCTACTCTATTTACCTGAGCACTGGCATCTTGCTGCCTGCACTAAAATCTTTGGCAGAAAGGGTGACTTAAGGAGCAATGGTGCTCTGAGTCATGTTTTCATGCAGTGCTGTCTCAGATGTGAGAAGTGACAGAAATCCTGTTGGCTGCATTGTCTTCCCTCACTCTAATTTCTGTTGTCTTAGAAATGTCTGAACTGTCCCTGTGTGCTTTAATGTACCCCTGATAAAATACGTAACGTATAGGTGACACAAACTGAAGGGAGCTCACAGTTTTCCCATAGGATTGCTGTCCTTCCAATGAGTCATGAGATAGGTGGTAAGTGCTGAAATGAGAGAGAGTGTTTTCAGGAGAATTTGTCAAAAATGCACTTTTAACATCTGGAAGTCCAGAGATTTCCACTAATGTTATTAAATGCTTGAGAACACGAGAGAAAGGCAGCAAAATCTGTGCTGATGGTAATAATGGCCTGATTTAGGCTTTCTTGAGGTAACTGGAAAGTTGTTGCCATTGATTTTTGCACTGGATGTTGCAGCAGGTCCAAGGCAGATGCTGAGGGGAATTGGAGATAGCAGGGCTTTTTGCTGGACTCTTGACTTCTCACCATAGCCTAATTATAACATTAAGGCATCATGTTCCTGCCTTAAAAGAAAAATAATCACCAGGTTCTGCAGACTGTCATTTGTCAGGCTCAAAGGTAGCACTTTGGGATAGCAATAGGTAAAAGCATTGCTTTTAGCAATGTGGCTGAAGAGATGATTCTAAGAGGTTTAGAGAAGGAAACAGTGGGGTTCAGTTAGAAAAGTCCAGCACTTTGAAACAGAGTGGATTGGGTTTTTTTCTTTGAGAAGTAAAAAGGTCTCAGTTCGATCAGAAAGTTTAAGAAGCTGTCACGAGTTTGGTTTTGGCTGTGCCTGCCCGGGGATGGAGCCATGTGGCTGAGCAGAGGACAGGACATGAAGCCTTTCCTTGCCAGCAGTGGGGAACCCTTCCTCGCCTCATCTGCTTTGGTTAATCCCCTTCTCTAGCCCCTGACTTCTGTCACTTGTGTACAGCGTTTTATCAATATAAACTCTTCCCTCTTTCAAGCGTGTGTGATGCCAGGAAGGTTATTTATTAACCTAATGTGAAGTTTGCATTAAACAACGCTACACCAAAATTTCCAATGACAATTTCCACACCCCAAAACAACCCCCAACCCAATTAAAAAAAAAAAGGAAAAAAATAAACTACCAATCACCCGAACTGAACAAGGCTTCAAGAGTTAGACTCCATTTCATCCAGCAGCAGCGAAGGCTGGCACAACACCTTCACCTCTCTGGGTTGCAGTTGAGATCTCAGATTGTGCTGCCACTCTGCATTCCCTGTACGTGGCTCTGACTCTGCAAAGTGCATTGATCTCCTCACAAGAGGAGAATGACTCAGTGGAAGGAACTTTCACCCTGTAAAAAATGCCCTCAGCACTGTGTCATCACTGACATCATGGCCCTCCTTCCCCAGCAAAGAAGGGAAGGAATTTCTTTCTTACACAGGAGAAAATTCCATTAGCGATATTCTCAAGCCTGCAGTGGACTTTCCATTTTGTCTAATTTGTTGGGGGCTGTGTGAGTTTTTCAAAAGTGTCTTCAGGTAACAGGAATTCTTCAAAAATTCCGTTCTTTGGGTGCACTGGATGTAGGGAGGATTTGAAATTTATTGTCTAACAGGGATCCTTGAACTAGTAATTGTGAACATAGAGATATTTAGATAATATAAATATATGTATGTATATACATTGTTTGTTTTTGGGTAGTTTTTTTTGCATTGAGTTCTTTGAAAGATATTTTATAACTGCCTTTCCTTTAACTGGAAAACAGGATACGGATTTTCCTATGGTCGTGTTGTGAATGTCATATCTCAGCATAAAAAGTCAATCCCACCACATGGAAAGGTGTAGATGGAAGTAAATGAAGCTTTTACTAAAGCAGCTGCAAATGGAGTCTCACAACTTGTTTGAGGCAGGAAGCAATCTTTACAAAACAAAATCACAAGTTAGGCTGTGTAAATGGCTAGCATTTCTTTTCAGTTTTAGAGCAGGTCTTGTATCCTTTTGGGTGGGAGGAGCAGAATAATGAATACTTGGAGTTCACAAAGTTTTAATAGAAACTCCTGCCTTGTTAGGCACTTTCCATGAGCATCAGTGTATCAGATTGTTTTTTTCCCCCTGTAGTTCATATATCATATTTAGTTTATCAGCCTCCACACAAGGCAAACAGGATTTGATTGCATGATCTGATATGTCAATGTTATTTTTGGGAGGCAAAAGGGGGAGTGAGTTTGATGATTTGATCTCAGTGACTTGGTAAGTTACTCCTCCTTGAAGAGATGAGTTTAAATTAAACTGAGGGTATTCATTTCCAATAGATAAAGCAAGATAAGGTTTTCTTTTTACATCCCAGAAATGATAGAAAGCAGTATGTAATTTTTGTTTTATGAAGATGGAAGACCGAACACTGACACAGATTTTGGAATATAAATTAAGAATTTAGATGACATTTTGAGGAAATGGATAAGCAAAAGATGCCGTGTGCTTTAGTTGGAGCAAAGCCTGTCTTTTCCAATCCTATCCAGGGAAGATAAATTATGGAGTATAATTCAGGCTATTACTGATAAGTGTAATGGATCAAACAGAATATTCTAAGTTTCAATAAACGGGAGCGAGAAAGGCAACTTTCTGAACACTTTCTTATTTTCGGTGCAGCCCATCTCAGCAAATACTAGACAGTATCTTTAAAACAAATCATACAGTGCACTGCAGAATACATACTGGAATATTTTAGATCTTTTTAAACATGTTTTTCACTTGGTTCTAAATATTGGAGAACACTGGAAACATGTTATAGCATTTTGCATATAATATATTATATCCTATTCATAATTGTGCCTGCCAGTAACCACTCAAAGATGCAACAGCTGATTTAAGACTAGTAGGCAAAAGGGAATCTGCTGCAAATAGAAGATTGAAAAGTTGCTCTTGTTAGAATTCCAGGAGAAAGTAATGAGTAGAGAAGAAAATGAGTAGCAAATAGAAATTGTTCAGGAATTTGTGGAGGGATTCAGAGTACCTAATTCAGGCTCTTGAGAAAGATGTGCACTTGCACGCTCAATGGGAAAAGGGAAATTTGGCTCTTTGGAGGGTTGCATAGTCCCCCACAAATGCCTGTTTATAGAACAAACCAGACTGTGCTTAAAAACTCACGATAAGAGTGCATGTGTGAGGGACAAGTGACTGCACTCATCAACCTCTGCAAAAAAACCAGCCTGGAAAGAGCTGGAACTAAAAAGAGCCCAGGACAATTTGGGTTTTGCGTGGTCATTTCCTCTCTCTGCAATACTGCTGTGTGGGTTTTTGTTATTGCGCAAACATCTGGAGAGGTGCAATTATGTGTATTCAAAATCTCAGTCACTTGAACGCAGTTGAAAATAATTTTAGGAACTTCTGCCTTTCGGCTGTTAGCTCAGAGTACATCGGAAAGTCTCCAGAAAGTAAAGAATTTACTTTTGTGGTGCGTGGATTATATTAAATAACAGTCTGTCATAACAGAAAAGAATAACAACGTCCTTACCAGCTGAAAGACAAGGCTCCATCTGCAGAGACTCAACCAGTAACATAACTCATGGCTTTTTTGTCTCCTCGTAAAAGATTCATGGAGGCTTCTCCTGCTGCTGTCGGCATCCACGGGGGTCTTAAGCAACAGGCATTAGGGAGAGCACATCTAATTGCTGTTCCTCTTCCATGGTGGTGTTGTTGTTGTTGTTGAATGCCCTTCTCAGAGTGCAGGCTGGGATGCAGCTAATGCAGAACCATCCATTTCTGCTTTTCCAAAATCCTGGAGGAAGTCGCAGGCTGATTTTTGAGGCTGACCCAGGAAAGCACCACTAAGATTTATCTTTGCTCAGTCCTTTCCTGCAGTAGGGCAAACCTCAAATGGCCTTTCTACACATCTACCTTTTCCTGGGCAATCCATCTCTGGAAGCAGCCTTTCCTGTGTATAATTGTCTCCTTGGGAGGACCAGAGGCTCCTGTGTTGCTGGCTCACTGATTTACTCCTCTGCTAATCCTTGTGTGCTTGACAACAGAATATTGGGGAGCCAGAATGTCAGGAATTTATGTCTTGAGGTAATAACTGGATGGATGATGACAGAATAAAAAAGATTGGTTTGGAACTATTTATCTTAAAACTGTTTTCTCATCTGGTTCTCTTTGTTTTTCTCTTTCTTCTAAAGTTCTAGTCTGATAAATAATACCTTTTCAGTGGCTCTCACCTTCTGAATTTCTCTTTTTTCAAGAAACAACCCATATTTTTAAGTAAATAATACATTTTTTAAAAGTTTTGAACATCAGTAAGGTTAAACAAATATAAACAAACCCAAAGAGTTACAAGTGTATTACTGAAATAATAAAACATACCTCAGCTTCCTGCTCTGAAATACATTGGAGAAAAACTGGGAAAAATAGTCAGAAGAGAGAAGCAGGAATAGGGAAATTTTTAGAAAACCATGAAGCACAAAAAAAAAAAATCAGTTAAGTTAGAACTTTGGCTGGTTCACTTGTGTGAATTGTATTTATGAATAACAGAATGGAAGTGGCTAAAAGAAAATATCCAGGAACCTTTTTAATCAAAGATTAAATTACGACAATTCCTTCTAAAGGAATATTCACAGGTGTATTTTGGAGGAGGAGAGAAAAAGGCCCAGCAACTTCCATGTGTGTGCTTGAACAACAGAAAAAAAAAAAAAACCAAATAAAAAAAGCCACTTATGGAAAGTGTACCTGCCAGAAAAAAAAAAATCTGGGTTCAAAATTTTTCATTTCCTACATTTAGAGGCATTTCAAGGCCAGGTTGGATGCGGCTTGGAGCAACCTGGGACTGTGGAAGGTGTCCCTGCCCATGGCAGGGAGTGGAATGAGGTGATCTTCAAGATCCCTTCCAACACAGACCTTTCAATGATTTAAAACACCTTTAAAATGAGTCCTTGAAGGACTGTACAGTAAAAATCAATGAGCAGAGAGCAGCCTCCTCAGATGGATGAGGTGTATCTTTGGTTGAAATGGAAAAGGAAACAGGTGAAAAGCATCCCTGCTATTTCTGAAGAGCCCTGATGACTTTTGTGAGGAACAGTTCTGAATATCCAGATGTTCATATAATAAGGTGCTATTTAAAGTTAGCACAAACGTCCCTCTCTCTCTCTCTAGATAACATCAGACTTTTGAAGTCTTTTAAAAGATACAAATTGAGCGCTTCAGAAAAAAATGCAAATCAACAGATATAGCACGGCAGAAGAACAGAAAAAAGAAAGGGTTTGAAATGTAGTTTTAGCCACATTGTTTTAGAGTTTATGAGTCATCTGAGCTTCTTCTCTACTGTGGAAAATTGCTTCAGAAATTGCTCCAGGCAGTTAGCACAAAAATCATGTTTCCAGATTTGTTCATAGACTTACAACACTTGCTCACATCTGCTCACTTGAAATGGACACTTAGCAAATACTCTGGGTTTAGTTCCAGACTCTGAACTCAATCAAGGTGCAAGGTTTTCTGAAATATAAGCACAAATTTTAAACATTTATGAAGCTTGTATTAGGAAATTCTTCCTGTACTTTATTTGGTTACCAGCAAACCAGCTCCCAGGGTGGTGAAAGAAGTGATGGTGATATTGCTGAAAAGTAAAAATCTGGTAAAGCCAGTGACTGGAATCAGTATTAGCCTGAGTAACATTCAGAAATCCAGCAGATAAATAATATTTCAAGCTTCTAAAATCCTGTGATACACAATGAGAGACTCAGTGGGGACAGAAATCTTCTGGCACGTGCTTTGCTGCGTGCTGCATCCAGTGTTGGAGAGAATATTGCTGAATGTTGGGGGTATTTCTCTCTCCTCAAAGAGGTTCTGGTTCCAAGGCACCCTGCAAAGATTTGCTTTGACATTCAGAGTTGTTGGAGGTTTAAGAGAAGATTAGCCTGGTGGGAAATCCCTGATGGTTTTATTGAAAAAAAAAAAATTTTTAATTTTTTTTTTGTGTTAAATGTACGGAGTGTATTTATTAGCATGAAATATTCCTTTGGTTATTGTTGTTGTAAGAATGGGCTGGTAGCTTTGTCCCCCCTGGATACAGCCCAAGCCTGCCAGGAATCCAAAGACACATTTCTCCAGCAGCTCCACAAATCTCTGGCCCATGTAAAGCCTTGGTAGTCATTGTTTTTCCCACTCCAGCAAAAATGAAATTCACCCAATCAAAGTGCAAGTTGATGGATATAGTGAATATTAGCCTGGCCTGTGTGAGACCATGGGGCAATAGAATGCAGAGCATTAGAGACTGGAGGCAAAATTTCCAATCTAGACAGGCAAAATTAAACATTTCCCTCTGTATTTAATCACTTAAATTAACAAGGTCAGAGATTCAAAAGTCCTGACTTTGCCAAGAGGTGGGACTGCTCAACACCTTTGAAATGAGCCTGTTTTGCACGTGGCTGGTGAAAGGAAGATGTAAGAATCTCGTTTCGGACAAGCAGAATGTCAGATTCAATTGCGTTGGCTTAATCTCAGCTGTCTCATGAAAAGGAAATGGCAGTGGAATGATCATATCAATATTCCATGTATCAGTGGAGGGGAAGTAATACTTTTAAAATATAATTTATATGAAAATGTTCCTCAAAGGCATGTATTACAAATACAAAGGATATGAAGGATATCAAATGAGCTAATAGAAGGAGGAAGACAGCAATACCTTTTATTACATCCCCTTTAATCACAGGAAAATCTATTTCCAGCTAATCAGCTATTGATATGCAGAATGATAGGTTCTCACAAGTTCAAATAGTTGTTTCATCTGGAGATGCCCCACTCTGTGCCTGTAGTTCACTCAACCTGTTCCTTTTACCCACAGTAGCAGATAAGGAAATAATAGAAAAGATCTAAAAAATGAGTACCTGGAAAAAACATACTGTACACTTAGATCAGATCACAGCCTTAAAGGCAGCTTTCATAAGTAAACTGTGTTTATTTTATCACCAGCTGAAATCTTTTGGATCTTTAATAAGAAAAGGGAAGTTTTGTTGTAATTGTGGTGAAGGGTCGAGGGGTGGACTTTGTGTAAACTGTCTTGTGTTCTGTGTTGTGATAGTGTTGTTTTGATTCTGGTGGGGGGAAATCTTTTCCTTTTTGTTCAATTTTAGTTGTTCTAAGTGAAGATTGTGTGTTGAATGTTGATTTCTGTTGTTAAGGAGAAGATAATATTCAAGCAAATGGATCAAGGTCCTGGCAGAACAGAACTTTCTTTTTCTTACTATTTCCTTATATACAATTTCTTTGTAAACAACATATATGAAGGCCAAGACTACATTGTGTTTAAGACTAAAACTCACAGCTAAGGATGCTCTCACTTGTGTCCCCTAGCAGAGAACTGGTCTCTGCAGAGCTGTCTGTGAGTCCCTCATACATTAATGAGAGACTCTGTGTCCTCAGGGCCTGTGAAGAGCTGCTTGAGAGGATGGAGAGTTGTTTTTAGATGGAGGACAACAATGTCATTTTCTTTGGAACACATACAAAAGCACTGCACGCACAGGGAAAGTCTTATTTTGGGCTGCAGTCTTGAACTCTGAATCTTAGCTTGAGATGCAATTTGGCTGTCCAAAAGGGGTTATTTTTTTTCCTAGACTCAGGGTTAATATTTTTCCCAGAATTGAATCGTTGTGGTTAAGAGATCTTAAATTAAAGCACTGTATGCATAATAGTAGTGGTCCCTATTATTTTATATCATTTAATATAATTATACTTCTGTATTATGTTTAATTATGCTATATATATTCTGCTCATTGTCCTCACTGCTGAAGTTCCAAAAGCCCCAATATTTACAAAAGGAATAGTTTTGATGGTTGCAAATATGGTTTTGAATGTTGAAAATACTGGAAATCAGATGTATTCATGCAGAAGTTATGTAAGAGCATTCCTTCAAATTTACTAAATCTTGAGGATTAATTTAATATGTAAAACACCTCCGAGTGGCTTAAGGTAAAATGTATTTCAAGACAACCAACCCTTGAGCCAATTATAGTAAGATCCCAAATCCAGATGGATTTTTCCTGCTGCAAAGGGCTGTGCAAGCAATGACTCAAGCACACAGGTGCATGGGGTAAGGTTGGTGTTATTTCAGTATAAATTACTGAATTAAATTCAGTATGATTACGTGTACCTCAAATCTCAGTCATGTTTCAGATGGGTGAAACAAGACTGCAAAAAAAATGGGCAAATATTGGCCAGTGTAGTCTGAATAATTCTTAAACTGGCAAAGAATTGGTTATATAAAGAATAAACATAGTTTTACAGGACATCAGTGGTGGAAAAGCAGGTATGGTGTTATCCCAGTGTAGGTAATACAAGAGAAGCATTTATTAAGAAGAGAAGAGCTTTAAGTTTTGCCAAAGTTCAAATTTTGAGCATTTCTAAAGATGATGGCAGACCTAGGTGAAAAACCCAAAATCCTTGTCATGAGTAAAATTTTGCCCCATTTGTGCTAAATAATTAAAATAAATCCAAAGTAAATGTTCCACCCTGTAGAAATCCCTGCTTTTCTTATTTCATTCTGTTACGTAGGGTGTCAGAAATGCTCATTCCCTGAACTCAAATGTGGGGAAACAGTTCCCATTTCATTAAAATACTCAGCTACTACTTTTAATCCCTTCCTTTCGCCATCTGAGACTGTGTGCTGTATTTATAGCATTTTGTGGGAAAAAAAAAATTTAGAAAGAGGCAAGTTGAGGAGAAATGCTTTACAAGCTTGTAAATTCTCAGGAGGTTTTTCATATAAAACTTCTCCTTCTTAGAAAATGTTAGACGGGGGTGCTTATTGAAGGGAATTTTTTATCTGTCCCAGATATTTCTTTACCTTCTAAAAACTTGTGTGGCCTGGTTTTAAGTGGACCATGAGATTTCTTGTTAGCTTTGGTCTGCACAACAAACAAAACACAGACAAAATCATTTTTAGAAGCCATTTTGAGCATGGGAAATTCAGTTAAAAGCTGAAGCATCATTAATTTTTATCAGGCCATATAAATGGAAGGAAATAGTCTAAATAGAAAGGTCAAAATCGTGAGTATCTATAGTTATGAGTAGAGCTTTATGGGGCATTAAGAATTGATATTCCTTAGTGACTCCTAAATCTAATTTTATAATTGACAAATAAATATAATTACTTGCCTTACAGCCATGATTATTTTATTCCCTTGTAGATCTAAGCTCTATAGATACAGAAAATTATATTCTGTCCTCAGAACTCTGAAATGTTATAACTGAAAGAGATACCTGGGTCTCTGAACCTTAATTCATCTTGGACTTTTGATGTGGTAAAAGAGCCTTTGGGAAGCTCACATCACATTCTCTGGTAGCTGTATTTGGCTCTACAGGGCTAAGAAAATATAAAAACCCCATATTGGTGTGGAGCTTATTTTAGGCAAAGGTTGTAGGCATGTTGATTAAGAAGGATCTGTGTGGCATTTTCAGCTCAGAAATGTACTGATGGTTTTTCTAAGTGGACAGCACTGAATATGATCAGTCATGTGCTTAAGGACTGTAAAATGAGTGTCCTTCATTAAAATTCAGCTATGAAATATTGCTCTGTGAAACTGAGTGTGACAGCAGATGCGTGGCCCTTGCCAACCTGCTCCATCTAGGGGATGCTTTGCACAATTCTTGTTTTCACATACACTTTTGAGCCTTTCAAGTCTTTTAACACCATTTAAATTGGATTTACAGTAGTGTAATGAAATAAGAATCTAGCCTGTGAACGGTAAAAATCTACTTTATTCATTCAACAACAGGATCATAGCACTTGTTTTATGTCCTGGTACTTGTTTTCCTAGTGTCGTTTAGTAAATGTATAAAGGCAGCTTACTTGAGGGTCTGATTTCCAATGTTACTTCAACAGAACCTCAGTTTAAACTCCTCACTAAAATATTTACAAGATATGTGTTTGGCCCATGTAGGGGCTTTATGGACCATCTTTTATAGACCAACTTTCACCTGTTGTTAAATTAATACAGTTTTGCAACGTTTTTACTACAAGAATGAAATTTGAAACCTTTCACAGTGCATGAAAACAAAGACAGATTTTATGCTGAACATACAGTTTTTCCAAAGGTGTTTTTACTCTCTAGTACAGTAGTCTAGAAAGAGTATTAATGTATTTGGAACAATTTGCATGACCTAAAACCACAAATGCTGGTGGTAAAGTGCTGTTTGTCTTCCTTGCACGACCATTCTCTGTGCTGACCCAGCATTATGGAGGTATTTCAAGTGAAAGGCAATCAGTCATTAGTAAGAAGCACACATCATCATATTAGACACTGTTAATTTGCTTTAAACTGATTCCTGTGTCTGAATCTGAGCATTTGACTTTTCTCTAGGAACGTTATTTCTTATCCATTGATACTGATTTTATTTTATGAACACTGTAAAATTACTTTAACTGAGCTCCAGTTGTGCATATTCCTTTCGTTTGTAATATTTGTGTCTTTAGCTGTATATTTTAAAGGTATGTAGTTGCAACAGGCAAAATTTTATGTGAAATTAGAATAACTGTCATGTCATTAATTACAACCACACTATAACATTTGGCTTGTGAAGTAGCTCATCCCTAAGTATGAGCTCAACAAGAGGCACAACTTCTCTCTGCTGCTAGTTTTAAAAACGCAAGGATCGAGGTCAACAATCTGGAGAGGAAAGTGAATAACACCAGAAATTAGTCCGGGCCACTGTTCTTGAGCTGAAACGTGAGAAAACACACATTTGCAGAGACCCCACAGCAGTATAAACTCAGGATGGTTGAGTATGATAATGTTAAAAAAACCCACTGTGTTTGGATACAGTTTCTGGAATGAAATCTTGCTTACATTCCCAATCCAGTTGATTCTTCCCCCAGAAGTCTCTGCCGGTGTCAGCTGTACCAATCTGGAGTTCCAAGCAGTGCCCATCCCGTGCTGCCCTGGTGGGTTTGTGCTTTCTGGGTGTCCCTGGGGCACCCAGGGGTGCCAGGCAGTCAGTTTGCCTCCAGTGGCAGCTGAGCTCTCCGGGATGTGGCAGCTGACACACGACCTAAACCTGCACAGGTTAAAAATGCTTGCTGAGAACCATGGGATCTGACTGAGAAAGAAAATCTGGTATTTTGATTGCCATGAGCAAGACAGTGGCACTTCCATCAACTTCCAGTGCTCTGCGACAGCACTTAATTCAGAATACAGTCTGAAGAGTCTCTGTTCAGCCCCTCTCTGGGGACTTACCCAGTTTTGCAAGCCTTGGATGTACAGACATCCTCCCTCTGCTCCAGCCGTGACCTCCTTGGTGCCCTGGCCCTGGAATTGCACAGCCTGGAGTCACATTTTCCTCTGCCGTCACCCTCACGAGCTTTGAACTTTGCTGCCTGTCTGTCTTTGACTGAGTGGGCTCCTTGCAGGCTTGGCATTTCCCTTTAACCTTCCCTGGGATTCGCTTATGGCTCTGCTCTCCCTGCAATGCTCTCTGTTAGACACCCAAAATATAACTTGTATTGTCTTGCAATGGAAACAGCAAATTACTCTTATTACTCATTTCTAGTCCTTTGCTGCAGCAATCCATTAGGAAAGAAATAACCACTAAAACTAACAGCAAAGGACAAAAAGAACAGCCAAGCTGAAATCACAACTGCCTTTCAACAGTGGTGGCTGCTTCCAAATTATTCTGCTGCTTGTGGCCCCCCTCAGTCAGGATTTCCCAGGTGTGAGGATCCTTCCAACGTCTCTGAGAGCAAAATAATTCTTATTACACCAATTTCATATATGGGGGAGATGAAGGAGATGGATGTCTAGGCCAAAATCAGCTAGGACATTTGAACTGATGAAATTTATTTGAATCACTATTAAAATGTAAATAAAGCTGAACACAACTATACTTACACAGATTTTAAATTATACACTGTGAAGTGTGCATTTTCACTTCTTAAATGCCCTGCATATGTACATATTAATGTTGTGATTATTCTGGAGAAAAATTAGTGACTTCTTGCATTATTTTATATTTTACAGTTCAGCTTTGTACTTAGGAAATGCAGTAAGTCAACTGCAATGAGGAGCTCAATACTTTGAAGTATATTTTCCATTTGTCTGACAGCAAAAATTGCACCTGCACAAGTGAGGCCACCATTTTGAAAGTCAGTTTTCATAAATGGCTTGAAAACCCCCAAGTGAGGGCTTTTTGTGCAATTTTAGACATCTTCTGCTTTAACTTGGTTAGAAATCCCACATGGATAATCCCTTGTGCAGCAGACATCAACAGTTGTGGTTGCTTTAGATGTGGGTCAGAAGGGATAATAAATATTAAACCTAATCTTCTTTATCACTGATACAATCTTAGGTTGTGTTTTCTGCTTTAAATGGATGATAGCATTGCTGTAAAATCAGGTAATAAGTTTCAGTGTGTGTGGTACGAGGCATTTGATTCCAGGCATAGCTACATATTTTATAGACTTTATTTAGAAATCAAAAGTGAGGAGCCCGAGTACACGGCTGTATGTCTCAAATATTTATTTGTCATCCCAGCTACGGCTTAGTTGAAACATTGGGAGCCTCTCTATCTGATCCCATGAGATGTCCCATAAAAGAGTTTTGCCTGTGGGTATCAATATCTATATGCAACACAGCTGTTAGAGTCGGCAGCGTGATGGATTCAGCTTTTATGAACATAATGAAATGGAATTTTTAAATGCAGTAAAAAGAGACATAAGCCGGCACATCAAACGGAATCGAGTCCGTCTGTGTTCTCCCGTTCTGGAGCCTCGCACGCTGCTGCTGCTGCTTTCAAAAACAAGAGCAGCTGAGGAGATTCTGCCCCCTCCTCTCAGCCTGCTGAAGCAGGGGCTGCTCTGCTCTGCACAAATCAAATCAGGCTGAATTGCATATTAATCAGCGCCCCTTTAGCAAGGCCTGCCACTCAGAGAGTGCAACACTTTCATCCTCGCACAGAATGTGCTGTCATAATTGGTTTGTGTTAGGTGTTAGAAACATCTTGAGGCTGAATGACCTGTAACTAATAAGAAGCAATGCTCAAATGAAATGGAGGTCCTTGTCTTCCAAGCACTAAACAAATGGGTTCCATCTGGCAGCAGAGTGACTTAATGTGTGATTTATGCTGGACTCTTACGTGCTAGCGGGTGGGAGAGCTAAGGAACCTCATCAGAATGCAGGGGTTCCTACGACAGCTTTTAAGCTTTTGAACCTTACTTGGAGGCTTTAAAGACTGAAGTTTAATTAAGAAAAAATAGAATTTTTAGATCAGAAATGTCAAGAAAAGTTTCATTAGCCTAGAACAGAGCACACCATTCCTCTCCTATTTAGTTTTCAATGATGATCTGAATCAGCACATGGATGAAGTAGAGACTGTTAAAAAATGAAAGGCAACAGTGACATGGTCAAAATGTCCACCTGGAAAGCTTTCTCTGCTTTCTGTATAAAGACTTGAACATTAATCTATTTTAAACAGACCATATTGGTGTTGAAAGTTTTCCTTGATACATATTTCATTGAAATTGGTGCTTTCCAATTAAAAACCATGGTCCTCAAAGATCATTTTTTCTCCTTGAAAGTTTGTTTAATACCCATAGAATCATTAAGGTTGGAAAATCCAAGACCATCGAGTCCAGCCAGCACTGCCAAGGCCACCACTAAACCATGACCTCAAGTGCCACATCTACACATATTTTCAGGGATGGGGAACGCTGCCAGTACCTCCCAGGGAGACTGTTCCAATGCTTGATCACCCTTTCAGTGAAGTTCTTCCCAATATCCAAACTAAACCTCCCCTGGCCCAACTTGAGGCCATCTCTAACTGGTTATAATGAGAACAAAGATTGTGCCTTGTACTGGAGCACCTGGAAGTTTCCTACAGTAAAAATGGAAAAACATTTCATGAAATGAATAAACGTGATCAGCACATTAGATTGTCCTTGAGAAGAATTCAGAGAGGTCACTGGTGGCTTCCCCACTGCTGATCAGCTGTTACACACTTGGCTTTTCACCCTGACACTGGCTATTTTCTCTTTTCTCATTCTTGGTTCCTTGTTTCAGTATTTAAGGCCGTTCACAGCAACCCCTGGGGACGGGAGGTGTTTCTGCTGTGTTTGTTTTTCCTTGGGTGGGAGCAGCGCGGTTTGTAGCAGGTTGGCAGCTAAAGGGATGGTGATTGTCCTGTCTTGTTTCCTGCACAAGGAAGAGAGCAGTGACAGGAGGGTTTTTCTTCCTCTGGGCAGAGGAACAAAAGTGTGCAAATTTGGGAACAGAGCTCTCAGGAATGCAGGCATGGGAGGAAGCCAGCAAGCTGAGCCCTCTTTCGCAGAAAGTGACAGGATACACAAAAAGAGCAGGGATCAGATCTCCAGCCAAACCTGAGTGATTAAGGGGAAAAAGAGAGATCCTGGGAGGTGTGTGTGAGTTTGTTACAGATTGAGAAGGCAGGGAAAGTCGCTGGAGGGAGAGCAAAATTGATCCTCACCAAGAGTGCACAGTGCTCAGGGAGTGGAGCTTTTTTTTCCCCCCAAAGCTTTATTAAATCCCTTTCACCCACTAAAGCCGGAATTTCACCTTAAGAAAATGCAAAGTCTCTAAATACCCACTCAACATCCCAAGCCTTGCTCCAGCCACTACAGCTTGTGTTCAGAGATTGATATTTTTGTCTCTGTCTCAGAGCCTGACTGACTTGGGAGCCTGTCACCCCTTGAGCACAGACAGTCTGCAAAGAGCACCTGCTCCTCTGAACCATGTCCATCCCCTTCCCAAATTCATTGGGAAGGATTCAGTTTGCTTTCCAGATTAGTTTCCTGGAATTTGTTTGGTGATTTTCGCTCTTAGGATCCAGTAGAAACTCTCTGAAATGGCACATATTTCCTCTCTTTTTTTTTTTTTCTTTCCACCCAGAAAGTCTTGGCATTTTCATCCTATCCTTAAAAAAGAGCGGAGGAACTGGGACTAGGATTTTCAAAGAAACATTGAAATAGCTTTATTTTCTTATCCTCTTCCCATCCCTGACCCATAAAAAGTAGAATGCCGTATTTGTTCATGCTTTCCTGCTCACCATCTGCCTCCCTTTTCTCTTTTGTATAAAACTTGTACATTAAAAGCCTAGTTTTGTAACAGTCTGGTGAAAATATAGCATCCTCCTGACCTGTACTCTTACTGTTATCATGTCTACAACTGAGAGAGTTCTTTATATGTCCTCCTATGTCTTTACTGAGAAATGGGTGTCTTACCCTTTTTGGTGATGTGGGGAATAGCTTTGATTACATAAAAGATCCATGCAGTTTCTTTTTATTGTACTACTATAACATTTCAGGCAACAGAAAAAAAAACAGTCTAGCACTTCTGTGATGAGGCTTTTATATAAAAATGTATAAATTAAATAAGAGCAGTGTGAGATTTAAACCATCTCGGTTCCTTGTGCTGTTCATTGTTATTAAACTAAGACACCTTTGCAAATACCCTGCTGCAGGGAGCTCGGCCGTTCCATCCCAGCTAGCTGTGCAGTGTTTAAATGCGTGCTCTAAACAGCTCAAAACCAGCAGCAGAGCTTTGTTATCCAAGCTGAAGGATCCAGCTGTGCCATGGGAGATACCTTCAGAAGGCATCCTCTCCTAACTGATGACTACCAAAGGCATAGGGTGGTGTCCAGTCTAAATCTCCATCACATCAGAGAGGCAAATTTAGTGGTGCTTTTATTGCAGCTGTTGTTGCCATGTCTTACCTGGACCTTGTCACAGGTGATTCTTCCACATTTGGGACTTTTTTTTATTAGCAGGAAGAATCTCAGTCTTGAACCAGGACCCCAGCATATCACATCCCTGTATGAATATGAGATTAAAAACTTCTTAATCCTTTCTGTACAAAAATTACAATAAGCATAGGAAAAGCAAAGCCAATGGGAAATACAGGTAGAGGTGAAACCCTGGACTTTCTCAGCATGTGGACAATACCTGTAGCACTCTGGGAGACCAGATCGTAGGGGAACCTGAAGAGGATGTTGAAAGAAAATACTGGAACACCTTCCCTGATACACTGAGTATGTCTCATGGCCAGGGGCAGAGTGGGAAGAGCTTGCTGTCTATGCTAAATGAGAGTTAATAAATCGGATTGCAATGGACAGGAGAACACCCTGATACAGAACTTCCTGCTTGTTTGGTAGCTAGAGTTACCTCGTATTCCCTAATTTCCTAGCTCAGCTTTAACAAATGTGTTCGGCCTTGTGCCAGGCAGTGAGTTCTGGTCTGTCCTTTAGGTAGCAAGGTCCTCATTTCAGACTCGGAAGGTGCTGTGTGAGCTGTTATACTCCCAACATTTTTTCAGGATTTCTTTACAGATATACAGCTGTGTTGTCCTGAAGGCATTTTGTCAGGTATGTCATCCTGTAGTAATTGGTGGTTTTCTACCTTTTTTTACTACTTTGAAACACATACTTTGTTCTTTCTGTGGTGTAGCAACCCCCTCTTGCTGGGAGGTTGTTCCTCATGTGGTAGGGCTGACCCTAAAGCTTTTAAGTTGTTCTGGAAGAATGGCTGTATCTAACAGCCCTACTTTTTGAAAACCAAGAAAAATAGCACATTGTAATTCTCATTCCCCGGAGACCTGTTTTTATAATAGATTTCCACTCACCCACCTGCCTTCTGTGCATAGCAGGGGATGTGCTTTGTATGATTGGAAGCGATAATTAGAAATGATGGTGGGTGGCCACGGGAGGGACTGCAGATCCAAGGCAATAAATGTGTCTCCACAGAGTGACACATCACCTTCTCACAAGATGGTTTAATACTACAATTCCGTGGAATTAAACCTGGGGGTTCCTAATCAAAGCCCTTAGAAGTAAAATTGTGTGTAAATCACTGATAGCAAACGGCAGCATCAAAAGTGCATCTTCCAAAAGTGCATTAATACTGTTGTGAGAATAGAAATTATTTTTAGAGGATGCTCGGGTTTTTTGTTTGTTTGTTTTGTTTTATAGTTTATGATATAAAAAGTATTTTAGGAAGAGGTCGTTGTTATTACTACATGTACATTCAAAGGGATCCAATTTAAGGAGAGGATGTAGTTTGAGGAATGTGCAGCTTTTTATTTGGTGCTACAGCTATTCCTTAATATCCCATGGAGAAAATCCCTTTACCGTGTAATTTGCAAAGCCTCCTGAGATGCAACGCAGGCAGTGTGGAGCATGCACCCAGCCTTCTGCAGCAGCACAACTGTGCAGAGCTCACTTCCATCTCTTTGTGTGAACCTGTGACACCTTTCTGCCTTTCACAGTGCAGAGTATTCGTCCAAGGTGTAACAAATGTAATTCGGATGGCACCTGTTTGAATACTGCCTTGACTGCAATTTAATTTTGCTTCCCAAATTAGCATGTTTCATTACTGTCCTTTTCCCAGTGATAAACAAGATAATTCATTTTGGGCTTTTCTGCACCGTGGAAACATAAAAATTTGTCAACTGTAAATTGCTGTAGGTGTCATTAAAATTCTCCCTAAACAACCTAATACATTCCACGGATTTTTTTCAAGACACTTGCAGCTATTTTTAAACCACCTGCTGTGTCTATACATATTCAGACTGTAATGGGGAGGCACTGCTGAGCAATTCAATAGAAAATCATTTAAATGGAGAGGGACATAAGAGTAAGTGATAGGAAGTTCAGTAAGTTAATGCACTAGTTTAAAGTCTTTGTCCCCCCTGTGATCTCCCACACACAGTCCTTTCTGCATGGCAGGCTGCAGATTTGGATTGTTTTCCACTGAAATAATTTCTCTGTGATTGCCTTCAGTCTTACCGAATTGTCTAAGTTAGGAAGTCAGTGCCTTGTGGCACCAGGGGAAAGCCTGGGGTTTGTCCTCGGAGAGGTGTTGGTGATGCAGTGCAGAACAGCTGCTTGTAAGCACAGGAGCAGAGCAGCTAAACTGCACAGAGGGGTGCCCAGGGTTTGTCCTGTGCTTTTGGGAACTGGGAGAACTCTCTGGGAGATTTGCACGTGTGCTCAAAACCCTCTGTAATATTTGCTTTAATCTTTGGGGGTTTTTGTCTTCAATCTTCTTTTTGACATTTTTAAAAGACTCCCTCTTTGCACTTAGTTGTAACCCTCATTCCTAAAAGAGAGAAAACAAAGGAGTTGGTTTTGTTAACTTCTTACTAATAGGAGGAGAAACAAGAGGGGGGGAAAGTATACCTGTTGCTTTGACCACTCTTCTCTTCCTGGAGGTGTTATAACACCTCACAAGTTCTGGATGCCATGGACATACACAATAATTCAATCAGTCTTACCCTTGTAGCAACAAACTTTTCCGTTCATATTTTATATTCAAGGGATTTAACACACACACCCATTTAAGTAGCAAAGGGATAATAATAGTCCCGAATAGAAACTAATCTGACCGTGGTAGATGAGTATCTGCTGGTAGAGTGGACAAATGTCAACTTACTCTCCATTTTCCCACCCATTTTTCTGTTTCTGAGTTCAAGCATGTTTTTATTTTTTGAAGTACCAGGAATGGCAAGTAGCACCTCCTAACTGAGTCACAGGTTTACGGCAGGGGCAGAGTGGGAATTGTGTTGGATAAATGATCTGAAGTAGTGACCTGAAGTTGACTTCTGCTGGCAGGTTTAGTAAGTCAGGACAGCCTGAGATAAGATTGCATAATCCACCAGACCTGGGGGATGAACTCCTACCCTGTGGTTGTGTGGAGGGGTTGAGAAGTCTTTAGTGGCGCTGCTTTTATTTTTCTGGAGTGTGTTTTTGTCCATTTAGAATCCATTTGTCCTTTTGTAAAGCCTCATGACTCAAGTATATTTAGAAGGGCAAGAGAGGGAATAAGTGAAAAATAAAAAAAAAGGAAAGAATGGAACTTTTGTGGGTTGATGGCTGTGTCCTAGACAAAAGCCAGCTGAGGAGAAGCACAGAGCGGCGGAGGTTGAGCTGAAGCATCATTCAGCTGTGAGTGAGCAAGCAGCAAGTTAGTGCTGGGACTGGAATCAGCGCAGCTGCCTCAGCACATTATGAGCTGCCACTAATTATCTGTGCTGGCAGGAAGGGCTGATGAGTCCAACAGGGCCACGTGAACAGCCCTGGTCCTTACAGGACACCAAACATCCCTCGTGCTGCTGCCCTTTGTCACAGCACAGCACACTCTGGGGTCACTGCTTGTGCTGGGCTTGCTGCTGCTGGATGTGCCTCGGGCTGTGCTGGTGGATCAGACTCACCAGTGGGGCAGAAAAGCAGTTCTTTCCAAAAATAGCAACGGCAGAGACAGGAGCAATATTCAGCCCAGGATCAATAATCAGTGTAAGGTTCTGCCTTGAAGGCTGCATAAGCCAAAGCAGTTCAGTGGTAGTTTGATGTTCAGACCTTCTGCAGTGTTTGTAACAGGAGTGGTACATAAAAAATTCATCATTCTGGCTGGCTGTACTGTGCTGTCAACCAAGATGTTTCCTCTGTGTGCAGATGTTACTGAAATTGAACTTATCCCTTTGCCCTTAAATGATAAATATGGACTAACCTGATGAGTGCAGCTTAAGGCTTGTGTTTGCAGAGTGAGGAAGGCATGGTTATATGTCACGTTAAGGAATTCCTGACAGCATAGATCATAAAATGCTTAATTTATTTCTCACATAACTTAGATGAAATGATAGACCAAATGACCTAAATGAGGCAGGCTTTATATTTATTTAGTCTTAGCTTTAACTCCTAACAGGAGCTTTATCATATTTAAACAGTCTCACATCATTAGGTTAATAACAGACTGCAGATTGCTCTGCTGGTGTCTGGATTTTCATTATCCTCAGATTTGGTCTTTCAGTGGCCATTATTGTTTATTGTGCCCTTTTAAAAAGTGAATGTATAAATTAAGAGATGTTAAATCAGAGGAATTTTTTATCAGAGGAGGCAGTGACAGATATTACTGAGTTCAAGTAGAAGGCAAGAAAATAGGAGATTGAAATGAGGTAACAGTGTTTTGAAATTCAGACACAAATTAAGAGGGAATACTATTTTTAAAACATAAAGCACCTAAGTTTGATATTTTCACACATACTTCAGTATATTTTGTGAACCTATTTAACTCTTCATTCTTGACTTTTGTACAAGTGTGGGATTTTTTTCCTTCCAAGAGGAAGGGAGAAAAAAACTTCTCAGTTGCCCAGAGAAGTTGTGGAAGAGTTCAAGGCCAAGTTCTTGGAGCAGCCTGGTCTAGTGGAAGGTTCCTTGCCTACAGCAGAGGGGTTGGAAATAGATGATCTTTAAGATCCCTTCCAACCCAAACCATTCTATGAACACAGGGTGCCTGTTACTCATTGTTTAATGATGGTTGACAGATTCAAAGTGAAAGAACTTTAAAACCAGATGCAATTCAAAGCACTCAGCTTTGCATGAAGTGGGGAACAGCATCTGGCCTGCCACAAAAGTCTGCACAGCCAGACTTTTCAATCAGTTTCAGTCTCAGAAATTGTTCATGTATCAGGAACTGCCTGTTCATTTACTGCCAGTGCCAAGGTATGAGATCACTTGTCAGAGTTACAACTCCAAGTAGCCCCTCATTACACCAGGACTCCTGAAAGATGAACAAAAGGGGAATCCAGAAAAGTGCCTACTATACCTTGATGGCAGCAGGTGGCTCTGCCCAGGTGTGTGCAGGTGAGCTGCACAGGCAGCCCATGAGCCAGGCAGTCCTGTTTGATTTATTTACTTTCCTGTGTCAATGTTGTAAAGTTGCAGACATGCAGAGGTTTTCGACCTTGACATCTGTGCATGAGCCAGTGTTCCCCACCGAATCCTGCCTGTGGCACCTGTGTGGCACCTCTGTGTTTCCAAGCCCAGTGTTCAGCAGGAGTTGAAAAAGTGCCCGTGGCTGAAAGAGATTTGCAGTTTGTATTTGAGCTGTGTGTTCACTGGAGTAAACATAAGACATTTCTTTAAAAAGCTCTTTTCCTCCTCATCCTCCTGTTTCCAAAAAGGAGTCTGTCCGTGCCTCAGCTTATCCCCTGCACGGGGCAGGGTAAAGGACTGAATGTCTTTGCTAAATAAAAAGCTGTTTTGAATTAGGAATCAGACACTGCTCCAAGATGCACAGATTTGCAATTACAGCTTTGTCCTGGGAGTGAGGATTCTGGAATCATTTGCTGACACAAATTTGCTCTGTGACCTGGGGAAACATTTAAATACTTTGTGCTTCATTTTTCTCCTGCTGCTGCATAAATTTTTCAGTGTTGTGTCTTACATCAACTGATTTGTGGTTTCTGTCTAATCAAGCAATATAAAATTTTAGCCTCTTAGCTGTATAATGCAAATGAATGACTTTGCGATTGATATATCAGACAGTGGCCTGAAATTTCTTTAATTTTTTGAATTAATTTCTATCTTGTCATGACTTGCCTGTTGTTTTAGAATAAATTGAAACAGTTGGAAGATGCTATTCCAATACTAATTCGTATTCTGAGTGTTACTTAATGCTGGAATTAGTGACATGCAGTTGTCTTGATGCAGGTGAATCAAAGTTTGCTGTGTCAAGTCCAATTCTGCTTCTGTTTAAGATGATAATAAATCACCCACTGAGCTCTGCTGTGCTCGTTGTGGTCTATACTCTGTGCTGTTACAGCTTGTTTAAATTTCTAATGAAGACACAGGATAATGTATGCTCATCTTATGGCTTCATTATACAATGTAAAATGTCTGCAGGAAAACATATCCCTAGTCAATCATCAGTTGGAGAAGTTTTCTCTTCTACTGACTAATACTCCATCACTTTGATACCTTCCAGGCAGGTTTTGCATTCACCTCATGTCCTCAGAGTCTACAAAACAGCACAGAAAAATAAGCCAGTGCCCAATACCATTACAGTGGATGCTGTGAGAGCCCATATGGTGTTAGTTTCTCAAAAATAAATCACACTGAGAACTGTTGGATACATACAGGGACCTTTTCCAGTCCCTCTTGGAGGAAATTCTACACAAAAATATTTTAGAAGAGCAGCAATGCATTGCTTTATAAGAATTATATAAAACAAATGGACCTGGGATGGATTAATATTCACAGCATTAATAAAAATTAGATTTTAATTACTGTTTAGTAAACCACATATTATAATTTAATAGCTAATTTAAAATCAAAATTACAGCACTTAGAGCAAGTTTCTAGACCAAGAAATTATATCTTTGCATAGTCAGCACACTCATGCTAATGCTTTAATGTATGTATGAGATAAACCCCACTGACACCTCCATTGCACTTTTGCATCCATTATATAAAGTTTCTTATAAACAAATTTTTCATTTTTTGGAAAGGAGAGTCTTTATCTGCAGCTCTGCAAAAGCAAGTGGAAGTTCAATACCTCAACAGGGTTGTGCTGGCTTTCATCAGTTCTTCCCCTGGGCACACCAGGCAGTTGTGAGGCAAAAATGTTTTTAAAACCGTGTGTTCTTTCACAAAATGAAAGCAAGATACCTCTTTTGGTGGCAAATAAAACAATATTCTCCTCAAGATATCAAATCTATCCACCTAGAAGGTGTTTTCCAGCTCTTGAGGCCTGATGTCCATAAGGACACTCGTTACCTGTGAGGTGAAACACACCTGCAGCCCAGGGGTTCCCTCTCTTCACTTACATCATACTCAGACCTTCATCTACTGGCATCTCTATTTACATATTGTAATTACTTAAATCTCACTGTTTGGTGTTTCCTTGTGGCAGAGCAAAACCCTCAAAAAACAATGACCAAGTAGGAAAAAGTGTAGGGACATAGGTGAAACAAGCAGTTTGTTGTCGTGTCACCTTTGAACCTCAGTGCTAAGAATCTTCACTATTATAAATCTCAACAGGCTTTTTCAAAGAGATCCTTTGTTGTTAAACCCCTTGCTAGGATAGATTAAAAAGAAACTGCTGGAAAGGGAGAAAATAAGAACAAAAAGCAGCTTCCTCAAGATGAGAAGGTGATATCCCAGCTGGACAGGAACAGCTTTGTTTTCTGATCTTGTGTTTTAACAGGGTCATTTGAAAAGTTAGTGGCTTGTTCAATGGCATTAGAGCAAAAGATGACTAAACTAAAACAAGAGAAATATTCTATATGATATAAAATCTATCTGCATTTCAGAACCTGTCAAAGTGAAAAATGAAACCACAAGCTTGGCCTTTAAAAATATTAATTCACTTTAAAGATGAAATGTAAAAGTGCTGGGAAAGAAGTCACCTTATCTTCAGGAAGAACCAAGCACGAGTAAATCCCTATCGCTCTTCCTAGATCTCAGATGGCACTTTCATGCCACCCCTAAATCTAAAAAGGGATGTAATCATCAGTTCTTGCCACCATAAATCCCTGAAGTGTTTCTGCTGTATTAGTAATGAGACAGTCATCAAATGTACTAACCAGGGCTTAAGGAATTCCAGTTTCAGAGGAGTTATTTGCCAGTTTTACTGAGTGAGGTGGGTTCAGCTCAGTGTTGACCTGCAGCAGTATTTTGGAGTTACAGCCACGGCTTATTGACAGCAGCAAGCAGTGGCCATTAGGATGTCAAAAAAGGGAATTGGTGAATATACAGATAATAAATTGTCAATATCCAGCTATATCTAATGTACAGCTTTCACATACATTCATTAAAAGCCTATATTTAGCTATTCAGCTAAGCATAATTTAAGGCTTTTAGGGATCATTCTGGCTGTTTGACATTATTGATTCCACACAGCAAACTATAATCAACTGATAAATCTGTGATCTTTAGTTGCAATAAAATAATATAATAAATGAATATTTCTCTACTCCTTGAGATGACATTTTGTTATTGGTTTTGTCAAAATATATTGCAGATGTTTCTCAAAAATTATCTGTCTTCATTTCATGTGTTTGGCATTTAGGCTTGGCTTTATTGCCTAATCTACATAGTACAAGTGCAAAAAGAAAACTCCACTAACCTGAAAAGGCTGAAGGAGGTAATAAAGCAGATGTGCAAGTTTGCTGCCACAGTGGACTGGTTTTAAAGAGTTCATTTTCCATAAATAAAACCCAGTGCTTGAAATGGATATAAACAACTTGCTGCCAAGTGCCTGCTTTGTCCTCACAGGGAGTGCTGTGATTGTTAGATCTGTTGGTGTTCTGGAACTGCTGTGGGTGCTTCCTGAAGGAACAGCAGCTCCTGAGGATGGGGCAGGAGGGTTGGATGCTCCTCAGCTGTAGTGCAAATTTTGTTTCCATGAGGCTGTGCAAGCTGGAGTCTCTCTGGCAGTGGTTGGCACGCAGGGTGATGCCCTACACGATCCTGTCAGCTCCCTGAGGGTCCTGTGAATTTCACAGGAGAATATCCATCAGAGACACTCTTTCAAGTGTCTCTAAGTCAAAGTCTGCCATTAATTTTACCCTCACGTTGCCTTAATCTTTACTAACTGATGAAGAAATTATAGGTAAATTTTCAGCATAATAGACCTCAGGCAAAACCTTTGCTCTGCTGATGTCTTTTTCTGACATTACTCTTTAGCCAGTGTGTTTTGAATTTTCTACTTACTAATACCTTCAAATTTGACAACACAAATTATTCTTCTTGAAATACAGACTATTACAATGAGGTTCTTTAAAAAAAAAAAAATTCCAGTCACCTGTTGTTTTTGTTGTTGTGGTTGCTGGGGTTTTTGTGATCTCACCTCCCATACGCCCCCAGTCTCTGTTCTTAGGCTGCCACCTAGTAATAGAAGTGAACAAAAACCTGTTGGATAGACAGAGTAAGTCCACAGCAAAGAGCTCTTCCCTGCAAACTAAGAGGAATAGAGCTGTTGGTTTGTCTTTCACATCCATAAATTAAACCTGCCATTTTTTTCCTGAGGTTTAATTTCCCTTGCAGCTTGTTTTAATACTTCAGCCAAGTGGAAGTTCAATACAAGCGAGCATTATAATGAATATTTCCCATTGTTTTATTTCCTAGCGCCATAACCAATGAGGCAAATAATCCATGGCCATTAAGCTTTCTATATAAAGAATTGGAAGGTACACAGAGCTTACAGTAGCATGAATAACAGAGATCTTTCCTCAGGCCTTCAAAGGTTGACACACACAGAGTATTTTTCAAGCCTGTGTGATGATCTCTTTAATATTAGAATATTTTTATTGCTTCTTCAGGGAATAGCTGTGTGTCACTTGGCCATTGAGAAATTTAGGGCAAGTGGCTTAAGGATTTCAATTTTGCTTTTCTTATTTTTTTCCCCACGTACGGTGAAGCCCAGCTGTTGTCCTCCAGGTAAAGTCAGTGCATCTGAACAGTTACACATCAACCTTCTTGTGATCATCAGAGAGCCCTGTCGTGTCAAATAAAAAGTAGCAATTAAATGCTAGAAACAAACGACTTCCTAGAGGCTTAGAGGACTTAAAGTTAGTCTCAGGAAAATAAGCATGTGAATGCTGTTTCCTTAGAAGATTTAATAAGCAAGGATATACCTAAACCAAACTGGCTATGCAAATATCCCCAAAGCTTATTGCCTTTAAAATTCTGAGGCAAATGTTCCAATTAGAGTCACTCGGTGACAAGCAGCCAGCAGCTGACCTAATCTGAAACCTGACATCCCTGCTGCCTCCTGAGGTAATTAAACGTTTGATTTTACTGAGACACTCGGTAAAGATGAAAATATTCAAACGAGAAAAGCACTGAAACACAGAAGCCAGGACCAGCAGAAACAAGGGGGACACGTGCTGCTTTCTTTTACTGTAATGTTATATTTGTGGGGAACAGGACCTTCCAGGCTGCAGGTTTTTGGGCAACTGGTCAAGGAGGTCACTGAGTGGGGCAGGGGACGAACACGAGGGAGACATAAATCAGCCTTCAAGGAAATTGTGCAAGTCCTTGTAAAAACAGGAAGGGAGTCTTAATTTTTTCATTAATAACTAAAAGGGAGAAAGTGATTAGAGCTACAGAGTAAGAACTGGAACCCTCCCAATCTACTTCTAAGTCTACAAGTGATTTTCAGCATGACCTCAAGCCATGCCATTGATCACTGTACCAATTAATCTGTCTGTGGGGTGTTGCTGTGCCCAGTTAATGGGTGTTTGTGGTAGGCATCAGGATCGTCATGTAAGGACACATTTCATTGCTTCTGGCTGTCATGCTGAACACTAAATAGATGGCTCGCACAGCAAGAGTCACACGTCGCTCTGTCAGATTTAAATAATGTGTCCTTTAATAGCTGAATCCTTACTGTAAGGCTTGGGGAAAGAAGTCCTGCTAAAAGAGGCACTTTTCAGGATGAAACTTCTTTTAAAAGTTATTGATTAAGTTATTTCCCATACGTATTCACTGCCACGAACCCATACAATGCTCTCACGGGAGTTATTGCAGTACAATTCCCTGTAAGTGTGGATTTCTGTGTAGTCTTTCTCTTGTCCCTTTTTCACCCATAATCAAGAGATCTCATTTTATAATCAAATTGCATTTCCTGCCGACTTGTCTATGTGGGGAAACAAGTGAAAGAAAGAATAGCATGTGAATTTCAAGGCACTGGATACCAACAGCACGTTCAAAGTGGGACCCTGCTGCGTTTAACTTTCCAATTGGAACTGAAGCCATCCCAGTCCCCACTGCACATTGCAACAGGTCCCTTTGAAGGCAGAATTATATTCAGAGATGCCTTTTTTATCAGCCAGTTTTTTCTGGGATTGCTGGCAAAAATGCCACCAGCTACACCCAAGTCAAGGATCCCGCAGTATTTCCTTTGATCCCTGCAGGGAGAAATTCTGGATGCTGTCAGGACCAAGTATGTTGACCTTTGGTAAACAGGGCCTCTGTAAATAAACTTTCAGGTCAAAATTTCATGCTCTTTTAATGTATGGCTGGACATTGTATTCCATCTAAGAGAAAGATCAATTGTCTGGTCTCAATATTGATGGAGGATTGTCTCTGTATAAAATTCTGGTTCAAAGACTTGGGTTCTTTGGAACCATATCTCAATAATATTGATTAAACTCAACATAATCCTTCATCTTGCCAGAACTCATCAAAAAATGCTTTGTAATTTGCCATTATTTGGAGGCACTTTAAAAATTGCATATTTTCCTTTTCTTGTGCTGTGGCAGTTTGCTTTAAAGTGCTCCTTTCCAAAGTGTACTGTAAGGGAGAATTTCCATAATAGCCCAAATGACGAGGTTTTGGTTATCTCTGTTTAGGGATGGTTCAGTGGCCTGCCCAAGATGATGAATGATCTGACTGGCTACTAAAATGGGTGCTGTTTGGTGCTCTTCTGGAATCAGAATCACGGGGAGAAAGAAGGTGTCTGATAAATTCCATGGATATTATAAATCCATTTTACCTACCCTGTCCTATAAAGAATTCAAAACTTTAGGTCCAGAGGAATCAGTGGAGTCCAAGCTCGTTATCCTCTGACACTCTCTTGAAGGTCCGTCTTCAGAAGAAAACCCCACATTTTTAGGCAAATAAACAACTTTTCCCAGGAAAAGCTTCACTTGCACTTCATCCAGGTGAGACTCAGCTGGAGCAGCCTTCAGGCAGCCTCGTGAGAGTTCCTATGGAAATGTTCTCATGGTCCCCATCCTGAGGCACAGGGATTGTGCAAACTGCCAACTTAACCATTTATTAAGCAGGTATTTTCTGTTTCCTGGTGCTAATCACTGCACTCATTGCATTCCTGAGTCCCGGGAATGTGGAGCACATCCATCCTGGGACACCCTCTGCTCCAGGGCACCTTCTTGCCTCTCAGACTGCTTTTAGCTTGTTGCACAGGTCGTTATTGGTTGGGACTTGTGCTTTGTGTTGCGCATTTCCTCCTCAAGCCTGGAGAACTGCAGACAGCCCCACTCCCACGGAGAGAGAACCTTGCTGGGGTTCGTGTCCCACTGTGGAATCCCTCCTGGGAGGAGGCACAGCTGAATGTGGGAGTTTCTCGTTCAGCGCCTTTGAAATATGTTTGAAACAGGGGTAGGTACAGAGAAGGCAAAACTTGGGGAGAGGGAGAATACTGGAAGATAACTGAATTCTGCCTCGGTTATCTGTTGCCAGCCTTTGAGTTTCCAGAGAGAGAATCCCAGGTGCTGATTTTTTTTTTATTCTGGTTTATTTTCATTTGTCTACCACAGTTCTGCTTTAAAACATTAACACATATCTAATAATATAAATTTTATTTCACATTTTCACCAGCAATTGCATTCTTGCTTTGATAAACAGAATCTTTATCAGGCTTAAGATGCCGAACATTTGACAAAGGCAGTAATTTTAGAAGTGTCTTCTCCATCTGTTTATTAAGCTAAATGTTTCACTTGTAGCCTCGCTTCCAGTTGGCTCTGCCTTTTGTAATATTAACTCAGCATTTTCTACCTCTGGAAATCTGTTTAACTTAAAGTGACCTAGATAGGCTTTTAAGAAAATTCAGCTTTACGGTTTTCTTGTGAAATTGAAATTTCTTTCTTCCTTTTCTTTCTCTCTCAATAAAGTTTATGCAAATAAAGTTAAAATTTATAATGAGACTAATATTTGTTAATCTCAGTTCAAATACTGGATTTGTATTAAAACATAGTTTCAAACACTTCCATTGAGAGTGAAAGAGAAAGTGTATTGCTTTTAATACATTCATTACTGTGCTGCTCTTGTTAAGCTTGAATTGTCATTATGATTATACACCATAATTTTTAGTATTCAATATTAATTATATTTAAATCCCATTAGATCTACAGTTCCTGGGCCTGCTTTGACTCCTCTTTTACTAAAGTGTTTTGAAATAGTTCCAGCACATGAACCTGATCCTGCAGCTCATTTGTTGGTTTCAGTAGGAGATTTATGCATATAAATTAACGATGGGAATTAAAGTTTCTTCGACCCAGTAAAGGTTGCAGGGCATTCCAGAATGACACACAGTCTCTGGCCTGCAGAAATGTCAGGAATTGGATCTTGATCTGGTTGAGGTCAGTATTAAATGTCCTGTTGGTCCAGTGGGTGTTGGAGGACACCCTGAAATACAAATTGCAGGTTTCATACACATTCCAGACACAGAAAAAGCCAATCTGTAAAGCACTGAAAAGGTGCCTCACTCGTTTATTTGGCCTAATTGCAAATCTTTATTAGCTGTCAGACAGCAACACAAAATTACACTTATCTACAAGATGTGCTGCGCTGAAAAGATTTTGACCCAGTTTCTTTCATGCTATTAAAAGCTCTCGCCTTGTTTGTGGCCAAACTTGCTTATCAAAACATTGTGGCTACGGCCAGAATTTGTCTGTACTACCGTTCTGTGTGCGTCTGCTGCCAGATGAGCCATGCTAAAATGCCGTGCTGGGGAGTACAGGGATGTGTGGATCCCTTCAGACATCCGTGCTGCTTGGATCAGACCTCCGGGCACTCAGGAGCAAGCAGGGACTGCACACATCTCTTTCCAGAACAGATGGATGTGGATTTGGCAGAGCTGAGACACCCAAAATGTTGTGATGTTTAAGGACTTGCCATGCCCCCATGGAGCACAATGAACTTCTGGACAAGGAGCAAACCGTTAATCCTTCACTTCAGAGCAAGGAATGAGGGGAGCAGGACAGGATTGTGATTCTGAGAACTGTCCCTGTGTCACAGAGCTTCCATGGCTGATCTGAGTGTGGAAGTGCTGCTCAGATCCACAGACACAGCCACAGCTCAGCACTTCCTGGCTTTGAAAAGTTCTTTTAATAACGTTATGGATGTCTCTTCCCAGTTCTTCAAAGGGCTCAAGTATTCTTTCCTCCCACTTCTCTTCCTGCTACCAGTGCCTCCCATACCGTTCTCCCCTTTGTTGGTTTTATTGCTTTTAGTCTACAAGAACTGCCTGGAAATGGGACTTGGAGTTTGCAAAACTCTTTCTGAACTCTCTCCATTGTAGTTCCCTGACCTCTGCTCACCCCCACGTCCTGTATCCCACCTCCTATATTCACCTCCCCTCTGCCTCTCATGGTGGTATGTGTTTTTCACTTAATTGCACTTAGTCCTCCTTTAATGTAAAACACTAGATTTCGCTCAGTCATTAACTCTTATCTTTATTTCTTTCCTAATTCTGCAGATTAGCAATAATTTATTTTTCTTCACAGTGTGGCTTGGGAATTCTCCTGAAGGAAGTTGTCTATAAAACTACTTTATGGAGCAGCAGGCCTCCAGAAATTTCTGACATTGAGTAGCATGAGCACAGCAGGGAAGCCAGGTTTATCCTGCAGTATTATTTCTTCTTATTTGAGCAAGGTGTCCTATATTTTCTGTCATGTAATTTATTGTTTCATAAAAGTAACTGTATTGCAGTGCAGAATCTGCATGAAGCAATGACAGGTTAAGTGTGAAAGTGAGAATAACCTGCAAATCTTGGTTTGGTTGCAAGAAGACAAAGCCTGACTTCAGGATGAAAGTGGGGAGCTGTTTGGTTGGCAGAAGCTCTTAGAAAATAAAAGTAGGATTGTCAAAGTTTAGCAAAGAGAGAACTTTTTAACCAAAGCAGAAAGTATAGGACTTCCGAATAAGGCATTTAATTATTTTTTATCATGAAAGGAAGCTGATAAAAAGATACGTAGGAGTAAGAAAGAAAAGAATGAAATTGACTGGAGAAATTTTAAATGTAAAATTCCATTGTTACATCTTTCATCAGAAAGCAAATCCTATGGAGGGGTTGATTTTTCACCCCATAGTGTGATAAGCTTTTTGGTAAAACAGCAATAGTGTAATTGAAATCCATTTTGCATCATTTTCCCTTGGATGATTTAGAATTAGCCCAATTTATATTCTGCAGGTATAACCCAATGAGAGTATAAATGCAGCCACCAGAATTGTTTTTGTCCAAGAGCAAAGCTGGTATCATTTACTGATTCATTACACTCTCAGCAGGGTCCTCTCTTTCAAAAGCTACCTGGAATTATTGCTGGCAATAGAACACTAAACTCTAAAATCAGATTTGCATAAAAAATTAAAGTTAAAGGAAAAATGATAATAGTGATTAAAAGTAACATTTGATGCCTGTTTTGATTAGAATACCACCTTGAAATGGGAAGTGCTTCAAACAGACATGGAGGCTTTTTTCCCCTCCAGCTCCAACTTACAATGCACCTATTTAACTCTACTATTATGTCCCTGATAATTCGCCTGAAATAATAGACAGTGCTCCCATTAATATTTTACAATATAAACATCAAGCAAAGGTTGTACATCTGGAATCACAGAATATGCTTTCTGCATTAGGGTGCTAATTTTAGAAATAACCTCTGTCTGCCCAGGCCTGCTGATGTATGGTTGTCATAACAAGTCAGTAATTGAGTTTTCTGGGCATTTTGACCACTGGTACAAATTTGCAAAGCAGATTACACAGCAGAAACACAATTTCCGTCCTGACCTTTATAACATTGCTTTCTGTTGTGGGAATTGCAATGTTTAGGGAGGGAAATATAATCTAAGAGGGCCTAATTTTTGAGAATGTGATTTCTGATGTTAACCCAGTAAGCTTCATTTTGATTCATTCAATGAGATTATGTAAAGATTTGTCATGAGGTAGGTATCACAAAACTTATTATCTTTTACTACCTAGCCAGAAAATATTGGATTAGATGATTATAAATTGAAACTCAAGGAAAAAACTTCCATTTTCAGCTGCTGTGCAAAGATCCTCAGGAAACCTGTCTGCCAGTGACCTGTCACAGACTGGGTTGTTTTAGCAAACAAACAGCCTCGTTCACATCCTTCAGTGTAAACTGAGCGCAGGAATAATGCCAAGCTACTGTAGATGTAGAGGTGTTGTTTGGGGGTAAGGATGAAGGAGCTGCTTGAAAAGCCTCTGCAAAATGTTCCTTCAGATGGCTCATCCTTGTCTTGCCAGCGCCGCGCCCTTGTGGTGTCACAGCCTTTGGGCCTGTGAAGAATTAGGGGATGCCCAGGGCGCACTCTCCAGCGGAATTTCGGCTGGAAGAAGCCCAGTTGCCACACTCTCAGTGATACAGAGTGGAGTGAAGTCCGTGTGAAAGTGCAGATCAAAAGGTCTGTCCCGACCAGCGCTGAAGCGGCAGCGAACACAAACCCGGCACGGGCACAAGGACAAGCAGCTTCCCTGGGATTGCTCTTGTCAGCTGGATGCATTTCAATGATTTTGACTTGGCTGAACATCCAACAGGATTTGTTGTTTGATGAAAAGGTGAAGGAAAGCTCAGTGTGGCTCTGTGGTGTCTTGGAATGATGAGGTGGATTGGAGCAATTGTTGCCTTGGAATCCAGGCAGGTCTCAGTGGTATAAACTTGACTAATCTAAATTCAGCTCTGGTGAGATGATAGATTGTATGATGGCAGAAGATCATAAAATAATCAACATTAGTTTTCACTTAGATTCCTTCAAAAATGTGTGCTAATAAATGCAATCTGAGATTACCGAGGCCTGTGGTGTCAGGATTTAAGCTGTGCTCCTGGTTTGCTGCTTGGTTCAGACCTGGGTGAAGGTCTTTCTTGTGAAGCAAGAAAAATATTTAAGATACCCTTACCTTCTTCAAGTTTTTATAGAACTGCAGAATGGTTTGGCTTGGAAGGGACCTTAAAGATCACCTCATCCCACCCCTGCCATGGGCAGGGACACCTCCCACTATCCCAGGGTGTTCCAAGCCCCATCCAATCTGGCCTTGGACACTTCCAGGGATGGGGCAGCCACAGCTTCTCTGGGCACCCTGTGCCAGGGCCGCCCCACCCTCACAGGGAACAATTTCTAATCTAAATCTACCCTCCTTTGACATCATGCCAGTACCTCTGCCTTGTTCAGATCTGCTTCTTGACACCCACAGGAGATAAAACTCCAGGGCTGTTCAGTATCCTCCTCCAAAGCCTGCAGGAAACACTTCAAGGGCTTCTTGAGCCTGAATCAGACTCAAGGAGGAGCAAACTCAAGCATGGAGAAACCTGCCTGATTCTGAGTTTTATGTTTCTTTGCTCAGAGAAGGATTCCCCTGGTTCGGGGCTGCAGGTACAAGGTATGATTATCAATGAGATCACTGATAACTGGCACTGGCTCCTGTCCACACCATTTAGGAAAGCAATTTGTTCCCAGTAAGCAGAGGGGAGTGCAGATCAGCTGCATGGTATTGCTTCTGCATGAAATATTTATGGCATGGGCTGATCCCCCTTCCCAGTGGGTCCCTGCCTCGAACTTGTCATTAATGTGCAGAGCCTGTGTTGCACAAATGCAGACACGGCCACACTCTTGTGATTACTGAAGATTTCCCTAATTATTTTTGTGATTAGACCTGCAATGAGGCAGGAAGTATCAACTTCATCCTCCTGTTTTGAAGAATTTGGGGACTTTTTTCCAAAGTGTATGTTTTGGGAGCTTTGTTTCCCGTGATGTTCTGGAAGGCAGCCTCTCACCCCCAGCTCTGCTTGGGTTGGAATGCAAACCTCTGGGAACAGTTTCACAGGTATCTTATGGCATGAAAGCACATGTTAATTCATAAACTGGGTAAATTAACGCTTAATAAATGTGTAAATAAACCTGGGAAGTCCATCTGAAGTCAGCGGAGCTGTGCTGATTTATGCTAGCCTGAGACTCTTTTCAGGTTTGAATACTTTTGGGGTTGCTCCTGGTTTCTCCTCTCTCAGAGTTCCAGCAGAGCAGCGTGGCTCATCTCAGTACTGATCCATATTATCTGACCTCTGCTCCCTTCATATACTGAGGGAATTCTCTTGGCAGAGGGGTTTTTATAGAGAGATATTTGAAAAGCTGTCTGCTAAAAGCCATTTCAGGTTCCTGTGCAGGAGAAATTTGTCTCTCCTTTTATGTTTTTTGATTTAAAGAGACTTGTTTCTACCTATGCTAAGAATGATTCAATAATTCGCAACTAATAATTTATTAGAACAACTTTGCCCTCCTTTCTCTTCACAAATTGTCTGCAAACAGATTGTACAGCTCTAATATGTTAATGGCTGAAAATTATTTGACCATTTTTCCAGCAAATACCTTTTGGCCTGTGGATTATTTGAATTGCAAATTGCGACTGTTAAAATGAAATATATAATTAACACTGCAAATAGAGCTGATTGGGTGCTACAGGAGACCTGTTTTTATGGAAATATATTGATTTGTAGAAGTGAACATTTGTTATGGTAACACAGTGATTTGGGGAAAAAAACCAACAAAACAACCAGAAAGCTTTGTTGAAATAAATATTTGTAATCCAGAAGGGAATTTTTATCTTGAGTGCTCTGACAGCTCGCTTGGGATTTTGCTGGTGGTGGAGACAACCAGGTTGAGTGTTCTCTTAAAGCAGTAGAACTGGCTCTTACCTGCCCTCCTCCAGTCACGTGTCCTGATGCAGACATTTATTTATTCCCAGACACAGCTCTTTTTATATGCTGTGTTCAAATTGTTACCTTTGTAAAAATAATTAAGCATAAATTGGCAGAATGAATTCTAGTTTCAGTATTTCTTTAGAAGTGTATTAATCAGGACAGGGAGAATGGTGGCTCCTACACTTGTCAAACGCACTCTTAATGTCTCTAATTGTGTATTTTGATTTTAATGGGAAAGCTCTCGGAAATTTTTTGCTCACTAACATTGTTGCGGTGTTCAATATGTCACCTTGGAAAATGTTAAGCACCAGGGAAATTGTTTGCCACCTAGTCCACCAATGGTTTTTATCAGGGTGCAATTAATTAATGTGGATGACGTGCAGTGGTTTCCACCCAGCACCCGAAACTGGCGTGTAAACGGTGGTGGGTTTACAGCCGGTAAGGAATAGGAGCAGTGCCACGGCAAAGAACCAGAATCCTCAGCTCTGCGTGTGCAGGGAGGGTTGGGGCTGCTCCCTGGGGCAGGCTCTGTGGAAGGGCGGATGCTGGCAGCAGGAATGCGCAGCACACGGGGGTGGGTGTCAGGATTCCCACGGTCCGCTTCCCACGGGAATCCTGCGGTGCAGGAAGGGCAGGGAGGCCGCACGCAGCTGGGCGGTGGTGGCGAGCTCAGGGCTGGCAGGGACCCGGCCGGCGGGGCCGGGTTGGGGTGTTCTTCACTCCCCGCACGGCCCTGGAAGGGGACAGAGTGTGACAAGGGGTGCTTGCACACATCAGGGGCTGTAGCTGCGCACAGACTGTAACGCTGGGGTCTTCTCTTCAGTCCGGCCTCTTGCTGGACAGCAGGCCCTCACCACAGCCGTGCGCGTAGGTGACGTGAGTGTCACTGTATTCCTGGCACCTCTGACTATGGAATAATAACAGAGTGATTAAGTGGTCTAAAATCAGCCAAAGAAGTTACATAATAATTGATGCTTTCACACTGCAGTGAAAGATTTCTGCGGTACTGTTTAATTATGAGGAACAACTGAATTTTTCCCTGGGAAAAAAAAGAAAAGAAAAGAAATGACATACATTGGTCCAGAAGGAAAGCTGAAACATAGCTTGTGTTTTACGAAGAAAAGTGTGATTTCAGTGTATTTGACAGCAAGCATTTTCCTTGGGACATTGTGATTCTTATTCTCCAAAGCTATTAAAAATTATTATAGTACTTTATACTTCTAGCACAGCTGACATGGAAAATGCTTTTTTCCCCAAACCATGAGCATCTAGTGAGCAGCTGTTGCAGATCAACATGTCTCTATTATGAAGGATTGTACTCAGGGAAATATCTTTGGCTGGTAAAAGTCAGTGTAGGGGTTCTGACTTGAGTGGTGTTGTGTCTTTTATGACAATGAAGGTTTTTGTTTAGAATACTGAATATTTGCTCTCTTCCCTGGGCTTCTTTTTGGTACAGCTTAACTAAAAATAATAATTTAAGGGGAAATATCTCAAACTAAACCTGAGCTTCAGTCACTGTTCTGTCCTAGAGATTGGTGATCTTTACCCAAGGAGAAATTCTTATTAATAATATTTGCCATGGAAGGAAGCTCTCTTACATAATATTTATATTTATATTTATTTATATTTATATTTATTTAACAACCAAGATGCACCACGTGTGTGTGCAGTGAGGGGTGAGCAGCCAGCAAAGAGTTTTTCTGTGCAGCCTTCTCATATTTCTCAAAGGAAATCCTGTCACCCCACCAGGGCTGGCAGCCTTCTCCAAAATGGTATTAATTCAATGACAGCTCTAAATCCTGAACTGCGCATCAGTCAAATCTGATAATTTTACACAGACTGTTGGAAACATGCACATACAGATCCTGTATTTTCATGTGAAATGTAAAAATCCTATCCATGTATATCAGCCCTACGGTTAGGCCAGCATTACGAAAAATTAAAAGTGTAAACTTAGTGTATTTTAAAACAAATGTGTAATTCATGAAGAATTAAAGTCTTGATCCTACACATCCTACACGTTAAGTAGTTACAGATTTCCTCCTGATGAAAAACCAATAACTCTGGCCAGGAAACCTATTTGGATCAAGCACTTTGGAGCAATTTCTTTCCTTTTTTAATGGCTACTGCTGAAGGAGAAAATTCAGTCTTCCCTTAGCTTCCAGATATAGCTATGAACTATATGTCTCCCATGGGTAGTAAATAGCTATTGATTTTCTTCATAACAGAAGTACATTATTACAGTGATTAAACTGTAGACCTTCCTTTATGATATAAAAAAATTGGAAATTGGTGAGCTAAAGAGGATTTATGTTACAAAATAGTTTGGGTTTTTATATTCATCAAACTGTAATACAAGCTCTAAATGCAAAGCCTCTGTGTATATCTCCCTCTTTAAGCAGCAGCAACTGGCATTTAAAATAAATGCTGATATTATAATTATTGAAGCATTATGTCTTTTAGAGCTGTTAATAGTCACTTTGCTTCATTTTTTTATTTTACATTTGTCAAAATCCTGACAAGCATACTCTGGGATAATGTTAGATTCAATGTTGATATTGTTACTCAACAAGAACATTGATTATGTCTTAATAGGACATATTCAGTGTGCATTATATGCAATTATCATCTTAAATGAACACAAGCATTTATTTAGCACAAACTGAAATTATTTAAATCCTAAGAATTTTCCTTTCTGGTTAGCATTATATTATAAAGTCATTAGTACCAAGTATGATATGGCAGCACACTCTTGATGCAGTGTTATGCATGAATACATCGTTTATAAACAAAATTATAAAAGAAGTGTTGAGGCACTGCAGCATCATTACAGAAATATTGATATTCATGAAATAATAAGAAAACTCTTGGTAATCAGTATTAAGATAGCCTGAAAGGGTACTTGAAACCCTAGTAAGGATTTTGAATGTTCTGTGTGTTGTTTGCTTCACAAACACTGTTTGTTTTGGTCTTAGCAACTTTCTGTGAGTTCAGGGATTTCTATTCTCCCCAGTTTTTTTATATTTTTTTTCTGGATGAGGACTGAAGCACTAAATGAAAGTTTGGTGCTGTGGTTCTGAGGGTGCCCTCCCCAGGACGTGCAATTCCTAGAGCACTGGAGGAGACCTTGGTTTGGGTGGTCCCTGTGGACACCCAGGCTGGAGGAAGCACTGAAGGGATGGTTCCTGGAGCCCTGCTGCTGGCAGACCCCTGAGAGCTGCTGCAAGGCAGGGATTCACAGCCTCAAGGCTTTCATGGAATCATCCAAGTAGTTCCATTGGTTTCCACCGTACATTTTGGGTCCTGCTGTACAGACGGTGCTGCCAATTCCAGCTGAGTTTCAGTGCCACATGGATGCTGTCAATTCCAGCTGAGTTTCGGTGCCACACGGATGCCCTACAGCCTGCAGGTGATAGCCCAGGCCAAGTCTGGGACTGTTACTGCTGCTGGTGTGAAATACTGATGGCCAGGGCTTGCTTCTCTTCAGCCACTGATAGCTTTTTGTTGTAGCTGTAGGAAATATTAAGAGATTAAAGCTCAGCAGAAAACCATCATCATTTCCTAAAAGTTCTCGCTCGGTTCATTCCACCTGTGTGTGCCTGCACTGAACTGTTTATTCCCTGTGCTGTGATTAGATCCTGCTGGCTTTGTCGGGAATCTGAACTCTGGAAAAGTGCCTTTTCTGGCCTCTCCCTGCTCTGTGGTGCTGAACCAGCCCTGTCAGGGCGGCAGGGGAGTGAGCTCTGGTGGGAATGTTAACTCCGGTGGGAATGGCAGGGACGGGACCTTTGGGGGAAAGCACTCCAGGCACAGCTCACCTCCTTGGCAAGCCACGCCGCTCGCCAGTGTCAGCCCTGCCGTGGCTACATGACTGGAGGGAAAATTTATGGGGAAAGGAGTGCTTCTCCTGCTGTAATTATACAAACCCTCTCCACAGTGTCACACCGCACAAAGTCACAGCTGATAAATAATAAGCCACACAAACGCCGGCTTGATGTTCGTTTATTAAAATAATCTCTTATCCTTTCCAGCTGCAGATCCCGCGTGTTGAGAGCTGGGGCATATTTCTGCTGCTGACTTCTCACCGTGCAAGGGGTGTTAAATCGATTGGTTTTGTGAGGGTGCCCAGCAGGTCTGGCAGCAGTGACAGGGTGGCACAAGGCGGAGCCATGGTGGGGTCCCGGAGCGATACAAACTGTGGGTGCTGCATTTATTGCTCGCCTTGCCAGCGGTGGGGTGAACCGCTCTGGTTCGGGTAACCCCTGCCAGTGCCTGAGTGAGCTGGGCTGGGAGCAGGAGAGCTCCTGAAAGGTCCTTGACAAGCGATCTCCGAGTGGAACACGGCTCTGCTCAGGGTTTGCATCTGTTAGGAGCTGCTTTCTCTAACAAAGCAAATATTTGGTGACAGAACGAGATGTAGGAAGTGCTGCATAGCAGGAAAGTGTGAAGTATTCATAATTATATGAAGTACTACTCAAAATTCAATGTTTTTCACATTTTGTTGCGAGCTTAAACATTGGACTCCTGTCACAGACATTTCTGCTGCAGTAGATGCAATTTCTAGCATAAATGGGCTTGCTTTCAATAGAAAATGGGACAGTTTTCAAAGGAAAAAAGGCCAATTTGTGAGTAAAAATGTGCCTTTTTCTGAGCACAGAGGCGTATAAACATGAAGTGATAAATGGCTTTGCAAGTTTTCCATACAATAATAACAACTTTCTAATCAAAATAATGAAAAAGTTGCAGCTAGGGGAGGGGAGAGAAGTCTCATTCAGGTTTTAATACATTGAATACATTTTAGAAAATAAATCTATGAAAACTGTAAATTTAGTTCCCCTCCATTTGTGTTGGAAACCTGTCTGTAAGACTTCTTTGCGTGTATTTTTATGATGTTATAAATCAAATTCCTATTCTTGGTTTGCTGCCTTCTGAGATGAATTTCATGGAATAATGCTGTAAGACTTCAGATTTCTTAGGATCCCCTGTGTGACAGTGGCATCTGATTTCCTAGCAGTCCATGTGTTTTTAGAACAAAATACATCTTCTGGCTTGACTCATTGATTTTAGATGCAAATATATTGTTTCATAATAGCTGATCTGATGAGCAACTGATGTGGTTGCTTCTTTCCTGGCCTAAAAGTGCTTCCAAATCTACATACTGAGGAGTTGGGATCTCCTCCTTACGTATGCTCCCAAAAAAGAGATGGTGGGATGTGCCCGGGAAAACATATAATGCAAAATGCACTGTTCAGGAAAAGCTTTCAAATCACTTGGCTACAGAGTAGATTGTGTGCCCCAAGAGCTAGCTTTGCTAGGTTGTCTCCCTGCGTGCTAATTCCCTAGAAAAGTGTCGGATAAAGGATGAAGGATGTCAAAGATGTGCATCCTGGGCTCGTGCAGACACGGTTCCCAAAGGTTCCAAAAGCAGCAGCTTTTGTGTCGCTGTCCCCATGGGACCCAGGCTTATTTTTCAAGGGAGGTTTGAAAAACCGTTCCTGAGCACGTGTGATGTTCTTACCGCAGAGCTTTAAGGGTGGCTGCAGCGCTTTCCCTTCTGTGCTGGTGCAGCTCACGTTCTCTTGGGGCAGATGGTTCCACCCGGGGCAGCCACACAAAGCCCACTCTAATTTAGTGCCCAGCCTTGTCTCCCGTGACATCCACGTCAGAATTCGCTGTGAGTTCCCCTGGAGCAGGTCCTGATGCCGCTAACAGCTCCCTTTGACAGAGCTACTGCTGACCTATGGCCCAGCTTTCAAACAGGTGTGCTTTCATCCCTGATGTGAGAGAGCAGGATTCCAAATGCTGTCACATTCCCACTGCAGAACAGTGGCCACAAATGGGGTTTTTTTCCCAAGCGAATGGCTGTCTTTAAGGGAGGAAATTAGGATGGTTTTAGCTATGGACCGGCGCTGTCTGGTGCTGCAATAGGTAGGCAGCCAGATAAGTAACCGTGACTTGGGAATCAGATATCACCAGTATAAATCATTAAAGTTACTCTACACATTTGCTTTGGGCAATAGCTGGAAGTCTCTGCTCATTTTAGAAGCTGCTTTTTTGTTTCTTACGGTGAAGCAAACTTAGATTACCAGTCTAAATGCTAATACACAGAATGAATGGGATTTAATAAAGTGAATTTATATGTAGATTGTGACATTAGTATTTAATTATGCACCCATCATAACACTGATGAAGCAAGCTGCTAAATATTGGTGCACTGAAGGTAGAGCTTACTCTTAAAGAGCAAGTATATTTTAATTTCTTAGCTCTTTCCTAATCTTCTTAAATAACAGGATAAATTATGTGCTGTTTACCAATATTCACCTTCATGCTGGATTGCAAATGAGGTTTCCAGGGTAGCAGCTGAAGCTCATAGAAAGCTGTGCTTCTGTTTTGGTAAAACACTGTGATGACAGATCTGTTTCTATGCTATGTTTTATTAGGCCAAATAAAGTTTGGGATTATTCTACTGTATTATTTTAATATGAAATAAAAATAGTACGGTGTCTGTGTGGGTGTTTTTTTTTCTTAACCTTTCCTTTTCTGTTGGTTTTTTTTTTTCCAGACTATGGAAAGCCCAAAGTATGAGCTGGTTATAGAAGCCAAGGATATGGGTGGTATGGATGTGGGACTCACAGGCACAGCCACTGCCACTATTCTTATCGATGACAAAAATGACCATCCACCAGAATTTACCAAGAAGGAGGTAAGAATTTGCCATCTGTTCTCCGCAAAGTGGTGCAAGTAATTGTAATTAGCTTGTTTCTAAATATAAAAATGTTCCTTAAGGAGAGAAAACACGTACAGAATGTTTTTAGCTCGGTGTGACAGACTTTCCTGGAGCTGCTCTTTTCTTTTTTTTACATTAATAAATGTGTATGCACCAGTTCCAGTTCAAAGGGCAACCACAAGGTAAAAAATTATGTCAAGAGATGTCATTCAGAGGTTGGCTAGCAGGGTGAAAACCTTTTAAAATAAAAAATTTGCTGGTGGTAACTTTCTCCTTTTGCTCCTATGGAGGAAAATAGCAAAAATACCTCAAGGCTTTGGATGGTCAGGACTGTGGATGAAAGCAACATTTTTTTCCTGTCTACAGCACTTCCCCTGTGAGCCAGACAGTGTTAGGGGTTCTGTAATTAAATCTCCAGTCCTAAAAGCTCCACATTTAACCTACAGGTGGAATTTGCAAGGGAAGTTTTTTTCCCCTGCAAATTGAATTCAGCTGAAGAATGCTGGAAAGTCTGATAAAACCCCAAACCCAGGGGTTCCCTGCCTGCATGGGAGTGCTGCAGCAACATTTCTGGTCTCAGGCAAAGCCTCTACCACATTTCCTGCCCTTCTCACACTGTTCTCTTCCATCCCCTGCATTTACTATTAGTCTGATATTTTGTTTGATTTTTATTTGATTTTTTTTGCTTCTGGCATCTGGAGAGAATGAGAGAGTTTCAAAAGTTTTACCTAATAACACCTAGTTTGGATTTTGCTATAAAAGTTTCCTGGGGCTCTGCAGGCTTTTAAGGGATATTCCCAAAAGATGAGAAGGAAGCATGAGGGATGCAGATATTAAGGTAATTATGGAAGAAGGAAAGGAAAGCCTACTGCTGTGGAAGTTTTGGGGTTTTTAACCTGAAGTATATTTTTACCTTTTTAATTTTTTTTTCCTGGCCTAACATTAGCAATTTGACAACAGATTATTTTGAAACAAACCACTGCTATTTTACTTGAAAAATTATTTCTTTTATAAATGCAAAGTGGATATCAGATTAAAACATGTCTGAGAAGGGTTATTAAAAAAAAATTAAGAAAAGGAAGAAGATATTAGAAACAATGACAATTTTGCTAAAAGAAGTATTATTTTTCACCAGTCAGTGGCAATTGCTATAATTACATAAGTGAAATGCTTTGGCAGTGGTGTTTCAGTCACCTAACCTGTCATGGAGAGCCTGAGCCAAATCTTTCAAGTACATAGGTGACAATTAAGTGACTATGATCAAACTATTAATTGCCTTAGAATTACCTTTTAGATCAGGCTTTTAATGCTCTGAAAGCTGTTTCTTGACAACCAATACTTAAAATATCTTTGAAATACTGTGTTTTTTTAGAATATAACCATGTACAGCTTGGTTGTCCATAACAATAGGACAAGTTGGTGTATTTAGAAATAAGTATTTATTGGACTAATCAATATTGAGAGCAATTCATGCCATCAGAATCCTACCTACTTGAATATCCAAAGTTGAAGATTTCTCTTGAAGAAATATTTCTAGATATCTTTCAATAGAATTCTTTAGAAGAAATCTTTCCATAATTATATGTGCTGTGTGACCTAATGATTTGGTAATTTGGACAAGCATGTAAAATACTCATGTGCCTCCTTAGCCACAAATGTACTGTTAGTGTCTATTTCTGTGGAAATTCAGAAATGCTTATAAAGTCAGTTCAATCAGTGACAGTAAAAGATACTATGTATCCTTGAAAGTTTGGGGCTTTTAGCACATAAATAAAATAGGTGTGAAGAGACAGCGTTATCTACTTTGCGTCAAAAAGTCTGGTCTTAGACATTATTCTTGCACATATTTGTTTTCCCTTTTTTTTTTTTAATGATTTGACATGGGTTTGAAACTTCCACTTTTCAGAGATGTTAATGACCTCAGAAATGTTCCCTTTGCCCTGTTAAGTGATATTCATATTCCATGAACAAGGCAGGAAAACGCAGGCTGCACTGTGGGGTGCCAGGCCCCTTTAGAAGCAGGTGCTTTATATAAAATCAGAAGTGTAAGAGGAGGGAGGTGTCTGTCAGTTGATCTAATACCACTTTATTTGGTTTACTGCTTAAAGTGCTCAGTTGCTGTATTTTAACACCAGTTGCATACCACAGGCTGCAGCAATATTGATTGGAATTCGGGCTGAAAGAAAAAGACATATTTTACAAGACAACTTTTGGAGTAGGGAGCTCAGCTTCAGTAAATCTGTAGATTTGATTTCAGAGTGCATTTTCTTTTACTTGCTTTGAGGTTGGCTGCTTCAGGACTGGCTTCTTATGGCATTGACATGTTTTCCCAGCTAGTTTCCTTCTCTTTAAAGATAATTTTTCTCAGTGCATTTTTTCCTTTTACAAAACAAATGCTTATTTACTGCTCTGTTTCCTTCTAACAGTATAATTTTGCATACAATAGCTCTGCCTTTATTTGGCATGTGCTGTTATGTAGCTCACTTAAGCCAGATTTTCAGTGTGTTCTCTTCATCTGTGAGCACAGGGGCCAAATTCACACCTGATCTGACACAGTGGAAGGTAATAAAGTTGAGAGAGCTGGATTTGCTTAAAAATCTGGACCCTGTGTAGGTACAACACTGGGTACCCCAGACTGTGCACTAAATGGTGTTTTGTATCCTAATAAATAAATAAATATATATATATATATAGATATGATTTCAGTAATTAATGCCAACACAGAAGTGTAGTCATTTTTCACAACTTTCTCCAAAGCTGAAAATTTCTGTTTTTCTATATAATTCTTTTGCCAAGAAATCTTATAGACATGAACAGATTTTTGGTTCCTCAGTGCAAGGCAATCTCAGCCATGAGTGAGCATGTCTCTGCATATTGAAGATGAGTTTTATCTTTTGACACTTGACCAATCTCTTCCCCTTTTCTCTTCAGAAACGGTTTTATGACTCTGCCCCTAAGCAGTGATACACTCTGTGTACTCCTGTTGACTGGATTTATTCCTTGGAGGCTGGGTCCTTAAACGCCTACTCAGAATGCTCATTGACAGGCTTTATTTTAGGTTTTTTCAGAAAGAATCACAGAGTTGTTTCGGTTGGAAGGGACCTTAAAGATTATCCAGTGCCACAGGCAGTGCCATGGGCAGGGACACCTTCCACCATCCCAGGTTGCTCCAAGCCCCGTCCAACCTGGCCTTGGACACTTCCAGGGATGGGTCAGCCACAGCTTCTCTGGGCAACCTGTGCCAGGGCCTCCCCACCCTCACAGGGAAGAATTCCTTCATAATATCTCATCTAAACCCACCCTTCTTCAGCTAAAAACCATCCTGCTCACTCTATGCCTACCTGCTCTTGTGAGAAGTCCCAGTCCTGCAGTTGCCCCTCCTGGAAGAGGGGGTGTCTGGTGAATCCCACACCTGTGCCATCCTCCTGCAGTTGTGCTTAAGGAAAAGTTCATCAGTGTCAGGGCACAATCCCAGGAGAAGCTGAGCATCCTGGCCGTGGTCCAGCACAGCACTTCCATTAACTCCGGAGGAACAGTTCAAGCCCTCGAGGCTTTAAATGTGTGTCAGGTGCTTTGATGGCTTAATATATGAGACATTGCTTTGTGGGATTCAGCCCAGTTAATTATTTGGTTACTGCCCCATCACTCTACACACTTCCAAAATATCTGCCTTGTGCTCTTTCACACCTCTACTTACCCTTACTGTTAACAGTAGGCTCTGAGCAGTGCAAAAATCCAGTCAGGTGTGCAAACAGTACCCTGTTCCCTCCAGGGCTTTAAATAATTTCATCTTTAAAGCCTAAAAGAGCAATATTTTAAGAGTTCCTCCAAAACTCCCAGGTGAGGTAGCAAGGTCTACCTTTTAAAAGGTCACAGTGGCTGGGATATTGTGCCAGATTTAAATTAGAGACTGAAAATAGAGATATTTGTAAAGTTAGTGGCCTCTTTTTTAAATTTACAACCTTATTTCTATAATGGGGAAAAAGTTTTAAAATTAATTTTGTGAATTATTACTGCATGCAGCATTTTGTATCACAAAGAGCGATATGGCATTTCCTTTCCAGCAGGTTCAGGCTTTAGGCTCAAATTTTGTTCAGCAGCAAGGGATTACTCATGTGAAAGTAGGGAGTGAAGCAGAGCAAGGAGCAGGCACTGATTGTTCTGGAAAATCTGATACCTGGCTTGTATCCCGCAGGATATTCCAAGTGGGTGGGAATGAGTCGGACTGAGTGAACACTAATGGTGCTGAGTATTGTTTTTATACCTAGAACATTAACAAAAATGAGAATTATCTTCTGGTCTCACTGTAACGAGTGTCAGACCACTGCAGTGTTGTATCCCTGCAAAAAGGGATTTTACTCTAGAGTTAATGTCACTGTGGTTGTGGTGTGATGAAAAATTAACAACCTGGTGTCTGCTGAAAGACACAAACTGGCAAATTCTCCTCTTGTATCTGTTCCTGTAGTCATGGTTCTTCACAGATATTCCCTAAGACCAAGGGAGGAAAAAATGGAAAAAATGAGAAAGATAGGGACTTGACCCCTTTCTGTCTATTCTTCCTTCTCCAAAAGAATAGTCCAATGAATCCTACTTCTGCCAGTCCTGACTGCAGAGTATATGCTCAAAATTGAGATTCCTCTGATTTTATTTGCCTTTATTTTCTGTCCTGAATTTTTAAAGCTTCCTTTGCTGCTCTTTAATGCGTTACTTTTCCTTAACATCAGATACTTTGTCTTTCCTTAGTAAATGCTGTCAGGCACTTGAGAGCAGAATGCAGTGATGTGGCTTAAGGGGATGACTTTTCTACCGTCCCTCCAGTCCTCGCATCTCTCTGTTGCCACAAATTTGGGACAGCAGCACATCCCAAGCCAAACCTGGAAAAGTGGGACTGGTCAGAGTGCTCTCACTTGCACCTAAGAAAGAGCGGCTTCATTTGGCCAGGGAACAGCCTTTCTTGACACAATTCCTCTTTCTGCCACCTCCATCCTCACCTTCAATTTCATCCATTTCTGGGACAAAGAAATGTAAAATAGAAATAATTCTGTCACACCAGGGAGAACAAGATTAGGGAAGATATTTTTCCTAGTATAGATATTTTGAATATATATGTTCCTAGATAAGAATTTTCCGGTAAAATAAAGAACCTTGCCTCCTGTGAACAGAATAAAATTTGTGTAATTTGACAAAACACCACCACAGTGAGATCTGAGATACACTGGTGCCGTGAGCCTTAAGTGAAAAATATGATTTGCTCACGTTTTGAATACCAGCTGATAAATGGTTTATAAAAGAGTAATAAATGACTAATGTGCACTTTAATAAATGATTCATCAGTTCCTATAGAGACCTGTAAGTGAATAAGTTGCTTGTCACCATGATTTATGATGACTTCCAGCACTGTCTTCTGAGTCAGTTGTGCAACCCAGTGGGTAAAGCAGCCCCTGGAGGACAATCTGTATCTCCGTCTGCTCGTGGTTCAAAGAGGATATGAGACCTTCCCAGCACCATCTGGAGAGATTTATTTTGCAGTTCTGACTGTTGAGAAACAGGCTTGAAGCTTTTGAGAGTCCCTGTCTTAATTCTTGGTATTGGCTAAAGCGTATTGAGGAACAAATATTGAGCTAAAAGCAATTTTAAGGTTCCTCCTGGATCACTTTTTCATACTTCTTTTACAAAAATGTCTCTCTCAGACGTGATACTTTTATTTTCTGTGGTAAACATTCTTTACCAACACAGACCAGACCTTTCTGTTCACTTTGCATGTTTAAAGCCAGCAAATCTCACCTCCCCTGCTTTGGTCTGGAAGTCAGCCCTGATCCCTCTTACCTTGCCTTACAGGGAAAATTTTGCCCTTTGGGACTCCTCATTAATTTTATTCCTTTCTGTGTAGGACTTGCAATGAGCTGGACCATACCTGGGACACAATTATTTTAATGGTAGATTATTCCCCTTCAATCCCCTCCCTAACATGTGATTGGGAGGAATTTCTAGTGAGAACCATAATTGTGTGGAAAACAGCAAAAATGGTGCTGCCCTTTGACTAAAACACAGCTGGGGAGCACGGCCAGAGCTCCAGCCCTTTTCCATCTCCCTGTTGGGAGGGAAATCAGGATGTAAACCAGGCTGAACAGAGACCAAACCAACAGGAGCTGCCAGTGTAGCTCAGCAAGTTGGTGAGTTAAAACCCCGCTGGATTCTTCCCACGTTCTCTCCTGCTGGATGCTGGAAGGGCAGACTGAGCTGAGGTGCTTGAGCAGCATAAGCAGATCTGAGCAGATCAGAAGCCACTGCCAGGCTGATAGTTAAGAAACAGAGTTTTATTATGGCCTAAAAGTTATGGGAACCAATCTAAAATTCCAGCAGCCTGTTCAAATTGGACCAAACTTCCTCCAGTGCTGATTTGTCACGAGAAATAGTTTTGTGGAATGGATAAAACCATTACAGCAAAATCACACGAAGAGAATGCATATTGGAATTTCCATTTGGCTCCTGTTTTTGGACTGTGAGGCAATTTACATGCAGAGAAATCAGAATTCATACAGGAACTCAACAGAGCAGGGCAAAGCCTCAACGGCTGTTAGCAAACTTTGGCATAAAAAACAGCTTCATGATGGCTGAGGATCACCAGAGAGGAGCTTTTTGGCCACTCTCGTTTTTTCTAGAGCTGTAAATACAGCTAGAAAGGCTCCTGGAGCATATCTTAACCTTCAGAAACCTCTACATCAGATAAATATTTGCTCTGACCTTTTCACTCAGCTCTGCTTCCACTTCATGCTCTTGTAGCAGTTCACCAACACACTCGACATTCCTCCAAGCGCCCTAAAGTCTCCTTGAAACCAAATGCAAGACGTTACCTGGCGTACTTTTCAGATGTGAAAGGCAGAACTTATGAAAGGAAACAAGCATCTAAATAGCGGCAAATATTTTATTTTCTAAATGAACATTGCGGGCATTCTCTTATCACTGCACAAACGAAATGGAAATTGTCAGTGCCTGCTCCGTTTCCTCGTGGTTAATGATTGGTCATTGGTCTCACTCGTGGCACAGTTCAAGGCATCCAGTTTTCTGAGTTGGCATGACTTACAGAGCAGATTTCAAAATCTCATCAGCAGTTCAGGAATCTGAGAATAACATGCAGACACCTCCTCCTTTATTTTTTTTTCCTAAATAATTTTACATGTCAAAAATAAAAATGAAGAGTTTATTGGACTTTAAGAAGTTGCTGTGAAGACATCTGGTGCCGACTGGAGTTTAAAAAGCTGGGTTTAGGAGCATACATTGCTTTGAGTCTCAGTGAAATTAGGATTCCAAAAGTCTGTCTCTCTTGTAAACATTTTCAAATAACCTGGAAAAATGCCCATGGTCCAGAAGAAGGTTTATTAATATTTCTGAGTTGTGTTGTGGTGGTACCAAACTAAGGACATCTGGAAGACTTATTTAAACAGTCTGGCTATCTGGATAATGAAATTACCCTTTTTGTTTTTTGGGTTTTTTTACTTCTTCTTCAGTGTTGTGTGTCAGTTTTTATCAGAATTAGCTGGCTTGAGGATTCTCCTGTGATGAGAAACAATCAGCACCACTCAGGACTGAATTGCCAATGACCTTAAAAACAAATACTCTGCTGTACCATTACAAGAATAGCATAATTTTAGAGAAAGGAAAACAAATACAATTATTCTGTGCATTGTCTGAAACAGAGGAATATTCAGAAAAAAAGCCAAAAACAAAAACTGTGTCTGGAAGACCAGTGTTTCCTGTACTCATCCAGATTCATACTGTGTGCATAATAATCTGTATTCATGTGGCTTTCAGCAAGCTATCTGCACAACCAGTGTAAGCACTTTGTTAAAGAACTTTTGCAAAATATGTTTAACACTGAGTCCATGCACTTATCACATAATTAGGGCTGGATACACTGCATAGCAGTAGGCAGCAGACTTCCACATTTATCTTTGCTTGTGAGGGGTGAGCTCATTGCTTTGTTTCTCTCCACCAAGGTCATGAAATACATGAAGTTGTCTATTTAATCTCCAGATAAACACATTTCAGTGGTACATAAAAGAACAGAGTGCCCGCTTTATAATCTGGGAGCAACTGAGCAACACTTGTACCATAGAGGAAAGGTTCTATGAATAGAAATGATCATTCAAACAGTGTGAATTTGGGGAGGAACACAAAGGCACTGTGCTGCTCCTTCAGATCTGGTTCTCCTCCCAGCACTCTTGCTCTCCAAGTAGGCTCACACAGTAAACTTGCATTTTTGCCAGTCCTTTTCCTTTTTTTTCCTCCCTTTGACACTGTTCATTTCCTGCCCTTTGTTTAGTTTCCCTGATTTGTTGTGATCAGCTGATCTGAGCCACCCTGATGCAAACTTCTGTGCGAGCCCTTGCCTGTTGTGAGCCTTTGGTTCTGCTTGGAAGGTCAGCAGCAACTCAGTGGTAATAACAGCAATTCTCACTGCAGCTGGCAAATTCTCACCACAAAACCATTCCGGTGCCGACTGATCCTCTGAAGGCTTCTTCCATCTGCTTCTGCTAACAGCAAATATCCAAACACTGTGAGCAACAGAAAAGCCATAAACCCACAATTTATTGCTCTCTTCTACAAGAAGTGAAGGTTAATATGCTCCCTCAATGTGGTCTATGAAGTGTGAACTTTATGACAGATATTAAGGTCAGAATTACAAAGTAAACAGTAGCAGTAAGAGTTTGAGTAGCTCCAGCTCAAATGCATTTGGGTAAGTAGCTGGGTAGTAGAAATTAAAAAGGAAGGAAGGCTCAAACAAAGGCTCTTGAGAGAAGCACAAGCTAAACAAAGATAATGTAATGTCCCGAGACCTAGTCTTGGACCACTTACCCAGAGAACCTGTATAAACATAATTATTAGCAATCACTGCCAGGAGTGGCTCTGTGATTTTCCAATTAAACAAAAAAATCCTGCCAGCTGGAATTTTGCTGTTGCCTTCAAATCAAATTACAACTGCTTTCTAGAGACTTCAATTGTAATGTACATTTTAAAATTTGAGGCTTTTCCCTGATAATTTTTTTTCTTCCTGCTAACTGTAGTGCTGACACAGTCCATGGAAATTTCCTTTGATTTCACTCTTCTCCAAGAGTGTTTTCAGCACATATTACTGCATTAGCTGCCCAAGGAATTCCAGCCTCACACTGAGTGCAGGCAGGTGGCACACAGATTTCCAGGAAACTTCAAGCAGTTGCTTTCAGATCAAGATATGAAAGGATGCATCAATCTCTTTTCTCAAATTAACTTTGAGGTTCTATATTGGAAGACCTCCTTTGGCAATGTGACATCCAATTGGCAGAAATCTTAAGTGTGGAAACACGTGGTGTTGATTGCAGAGTGACTCCTAAATCATCATTATCTCATTGACAGGTTTATAGAATGGTTTTGGTCGGAAGGGACCTCAAAGATCATCTCATTTCATGTGCCATGGGCAGGGACACCTCCCACTATCCCAGGGTGCTCCAAGCCCCATCCAACCTGGCCTTGGACACTTCCAGGGATCCAGGGGCAGCCACAGCTTCTCTGGGCACCCTGTGCCAGGGCCTCCCCACCCTCACAGGGAACAATTTCTTTCAAATACCTGATACAATCTTCCCTCTTTCAGCCCAGAGTCACCCAGAATGTAAATTGGTGGTCAGGCAGTGGGGAACAAATGACCAGGTATCACCTTTGTGGCACAGGCAGCAAAAATGTTCTGTCTTGAAGGACCTTTTATTTCATGTACATAAAGTATTACAGTTCCTCACCTGTGGAATGCAGAATTGTAACAAATACCAGGAATTCTAAATCTCTTTGTCTGCCACAGCACAGCTGATTTGAGGAGCAATAAATAGAGGAATTGTTAGATGTGTTGCAAAATATCACTCTAATCCCATGAGTTAAGAAACCCACACTGTTAATATGCCTCTGGCATCTGTGGGAGTTCTATTTTAAAAGTAGGATTAAACACGATAACACACTATAGATCTTAACATATTCAATTTGCAGCAGACAAAACCCTATTTAATACCAATTACACAATATGTGTGAGCTGGTATCATAGTTGCAGTTTATATGAGCAGAGGGAATTTGTAAAGCTGGAGTCTATTCATTCAAAAATAATAGTAATATGACTGCTTGGGTCATTCCACTAGAGCGGAATGAGTTTTGTGATCAGTTTATCAATTTCTCCACTGACAGGTGAGATTTAAAGATTTTTCTCAGCAACACTAAAACTGATTTGGCTACTACAAAATTTGCTAACCATCTGTGCACACGAATCAAAATGTCAGGATTATTTAGACAAAATATCTTTTTTTCCTTCTGCTCTGAAGCATTAAAACAGACAGTGGATAAAACTCACCATGCTAAAAGGAGCTGTACGTTTATCCACGTAAAATTTTTAGCCTGTGAAAGGTGCTCGTTTGGAAACAATAAAATTGTACAGGGCTGATTGTATCTTGGACTTACCGGAATGAGAACGGTGTTGCTACACGTAAGACAAAGCAGATTAGGGGGTTCATACAGGACTCCTTGGAGTTATGGTCTCCTCTGAGAAAAATGGTTCAGAAGTGCAATTTATTCTTATCCTTGTACGTTCTACTTTGGCTTGTTTCCAGGACTTGTTTCCTTAGAGTTCCAGATGCTTATTTGCTTAAAGGGTAGCCCTTTCTCTAGCCGTCTGTCTAACAGTCACTTAATATTTATTTGTTTTTACAAATGTTTTCCCCTGTGTTCTCAGTCCATATGTCACCAAAAAAAGTATAAGCCCAGCTCTTCATGGAGTATTGATGTTATCCTTCCTTCCCCGTTCTAGACTTCACCAGATTATGAAAAATCCCTGAATCCCAGTTGTTTTCCTCACCCAGTGTTTCTCTCCAACATGACTGCTCTACAGCCAGTTCTTTGGAGTTTATGTACTAACTCCTGTTCTCCTCTTGATGCAGCTTTCATAGAGATGTTTTCACTTCTCAGCACTTGGTGGAAGATTTCTTCCAGCTAATTACTTGTGTAGTCTTCTTGATGTTTCATTTGCCCAGTGCTGAAATTTATCCTTCAAAGTCCCTTCAGCCTGTTGTATCTTTTTTTAAAACAAAACAAAGCCCCCTGAGCCAACTAACCAAACAGCAAACTCTTACCTTTTGGGTTTTCTCCTTCCCGAGCCTATTGTTTAGTCAGCAGTCTGTAAAGAGCCTTCTCTGAATTTTAATAATTAAATTTTCCTTCCTCTCCAAACTTCTTGAGTCTCTCCTTTGAGTCTCTGAGCCTGAACATCCCATGTTCCTTAAATTCCTCTACTCCTGTTTCCAGTTCCTGCCTCAGAACTGCCAAGGCACTTCAGTGATGTATCCAGTGACTGCTTTTTGCTGAATGTGATGTCCCCTTTCTCTCTGTTCTTATTTTCATCACTTTCCCTGCTGACTTTTTATATAGAAAACTTTTACTATATCATAAGCATTTGTTTCTGACCTTTGTTGTCTCATGATCCTCTTTCTGTCCCCATGATTTTGCCCCTTTATTGCTATTTCTGGAAGACCTTCCTTTTTCCATTCCTTGATACCCCGTGAACTCTTCTTCATCCCCTCACTACCTGCTTGCCTTGGGAATCACCTTTCTGTCCTGAATTACTTAAATTGACTGTTTGCTCATGCCTCACAGAAGTCCTTCTATAAACCCAGCCCCATCACTGTCAGCTTCCACCCATCCCCTCATTTGTTCCTTTTATACTTTAGTTCCTCCTCCCCAGCTCGTTTGTTTTGCCCATCTCCAGTCAGCAGGGCTGGCAGTGCCCATACATTGCACAGTACTGTCAGGTGTTCTTAGATCAATGATTTTGTTTCATTTAGAAGACTGATGGTAAGGAGAGTGCAGCTGTCCTCAAGTTTAAAGGGTTGAAAGCAATCTTTTAGCTAAAAGAAAAAAAAAAGTTTGAAAAATCAAAGGAGTTATGTGGGAAACTTTCAAAAAATACATAAGGAAAATCAATCCTGCTAAATAAGTGTAAATCTAAACCAAAAGTTGTCTCAAATAATATCAGGGAAGAAGATTTATCTACAGTATTGATATTCTTAACTGCCTGTATCCAAGCTGTGGCTCCCATCCAAATGGAGCGCTCCAGGGAGCTGGAAATGCAGGATTAGACTGTGAAGCAAATCTGGGTTGCTATACATGCGCATATCTATATAAATAGAAACACAGGCCCACAGATGTTTGCCCACCTTAACTGAGGACCTGATGTTTTATTGTCCTAAAGTTGCATTTTCTAAAGCGGATAAAAACAAAACCAAAACTTGCTTTTAGTTGTCTATTTCATAAAACCACAGAATCATTTAGGTTGGAAAAGAGCTCTAAGATCAACAAGTCCATTTAGAAATAATATCATGTATTTCCATATTTGGAAATAACACAAGTGGTATTTGAACACAAAGAACATTTTTCCTGATTAATTGATTCGGTGTTGGACGAAGCTAAGAAACCAGTGTATGTTTGAAGACAAATGAAGGGCAGGCTTTCTAAGTTAGCAGTTCTGACCTTTTCAAGTTTTCCATCTTAAATAATAATTGAAGCCATAAGTAAATAAATTCAACTCTGCCTGCAGATGTTGAACTCTTTAATGTCCTTTTACTCTGACAGAGCCACTGCCTGGCATTCCTGGCACAAACAGTTTTATCACGCCCCGTGCAGGGGCTGGCTGACAGCCTCTAGGAACTGTTTTCCTTTCTTCCAGGCATGTGGATTAAAATGCAGTTCCAATCAATAAATCTGTGCAGCTTCTGTCAATGGGAAGTGTTTGCCCAGGGGTCCCCTGCGTCCCAGAGGTATTTCTTGTCTTCAGTTCTCCTGTATTCACAAGGGAACCAAATTACAACACGCCTTGTTTGCCTGGACGGCCCGTGGAGGTTGTTTTTGGCTGCCTGCTGGAAGGGGAGTGAGCAGTGCTGAGCACACGGACACACTCAGGGGCTGCTGGATAAACACAGGGATGTCAGCACCGGGGCCCCTCTGTCAGCAGTGCTGCCTTCCAGCATCACCTCTGGGAAACCTCTGCTCTGGGAACATCAAATATTTCAGCCCTCACCCTTGACTTGTTTGGTGTTAGTGGAACCATCATAAAAAGGTCTCGGGTTCTGACACAGGATTTTAGCTGAACTTTACAGCTTTTCAAGGATAGAAGTTGCCTGTTTTCCCTGTTCTTGAATGAGGGTTATTTCAGTTGGTCAAAGAGCAATACGTGCGCAACTAATCAGTTTTAGATTCTCTTTACTCCAGTAGTAATTGCTTTAATGTAATCGATTAAAAGGAAATTTTAATGATCTTAATAATTGTGCTTTTAAAGGAAACACGACAGTTATTATTGAACCCTTAATGTATTATTTCCCACGGAGATCAATTTGGAAAAACAAAATATAAGCTTTTAAAATGCAGCATCCCCTGCAGCCTCACTTGTTTATTTCTTAAATTTGCAAGTCATCTTTGGAAATAATGGTACAATAGAAACAATGAAGTAATTGTATTCTGTTAATCACTTTTTCCATTTCTAACTTCTGTGTTGTGGCAAGAGAAAGGTTCTATTCCTGCCTGAACTCAGCAGAAGGTAGTACAGGTTTCCATGCATCCATACAGCCAGGAAAAGCATCCCGTTGGTTTCTTTAGTGGACTGCTTTGAAGGGAAGCACTGGATTGTAGCTGCCTAAAGATGCAAACACTGGGTTCTAGTCAGCAGAAATAAATGCATTCAGCTACGTGTTGCACATCTGAATTATTTATTCAGAAATAATAAGCGTGCTTTATCAACACGTACAGAGAAGATTATCTGTGTTACATGGGAAAGCTATTGGAGTGCCTTTCCTGAACTCATTTGGAAGTATTCAGGAAGCACCTTATGCTCTTTTAAATGCCCAGAGTCCAGACTATAGGTTTAAGCTCACTTACCCCATAAATTTATTTTCCTTAAATTCATAAAGTATGGGCAGCATTACAAATGTTAATGCTACTATTATAGGATCATAATTTAAAAATACCAGCATTCTCCAAAGACTCCAGCAGAGTGTCATTTCCCTGCTTTATTAAAATGAATGAACAGATGTACAATTTATTTCTGCTGAACTATCATCTAAATTCATAAGCTATTTCTCATGTGCCTGAAATCCATGTTGGTTTTCCATTTTCTCTGCCTTAGAAAAAAAAAAAAAAAAATTGCGCTCTCACATTTATCACTCTGGGGATACAAACGAGAAGTATACTCTCCACTTCATTCACTTTAGACTAATACCCTCCACACAATTTAAATCCCATCTCTTCGAGGCTATTCAGCAAAACCCAGGCACTGGGACACGCGGGATCCGACTGGAAATCTCCCTTGCTGTCTGTGCTGGAGATTGGCAGGCGCACCCCAAGGGCATTATCCCTTCTCCCGGACAGAACCAGGGGGCACGGAGCAGCTGCACTTCATCTTTGGGGTTGGCATTTACGGTGCAAGTGGAGGCGATGCAATTTCTCAGCCGGAGGTTGGGGAAAAACCAAGGGAAGGACAAATAATGACGGGGAAGTGGGAGAGGTGAGAAGGCTGGGTGTAATTGTGGTGAAATTTATGGCTGAGGAACAAGTGTCAGCCGGCCCCAGGCACTCCAAATGTGCTTTACGTGTCTTGCAGCAGTCTGGAGGCAGGGCAGGTGCTCCCTGGAAGTGATAAACCAAACAAGACCGAGCAGAGATTGGATGGAATAAAACCGTGCACGTGAAACAGTCACGTTGCCATGGAAAAAAAAAAAAGAGCATAAAAATCCCAGACAGTGCTCTCAGCCTGTTGCAATCCTTATTTGTTGGCAAGGTTTGTGGGCAATGGAAGGGTGGCACTTTGCTTTAATTCCATGTGAGGAATGAGTAGATAATACATTCTAGGGGTTCTGGCAGCATTTCTTCTGTAAACCCTGTTTCTAAGGCTTTATATTGTAAGCAAATCAAAAAGATTTCAATGGTTTGATGTTGAAAACTGAATTCTCAGGCTCAGATTTTGGTTTTTAAGTCTTTTTCTTTTTTTTTTTCCTGATAAAAATCACTTTGGCAAAGAGAGCAGTGGAACAGAATGCAAATCAATCTGATTTCTTCATTTCATAGCTGCTCCAGAATTTAAATGCAGGCCTTTAAATCCCTTTTTGCCAGACAATCCAGGAAAATGATGAAGTAATGGTTGAGATTTGTTAAAAGCATGATTTTCTTCAGAAATCTTGTCTGCTTGGCAGGAGCAGTTTGTTCCTGCAGGACTGCGAGGGAAGGGCTTTAATTCACTAATAAAAGTGGAGAAGCTCTAAGTGGAGCAGGAATTTTGCTATAGTGGTCACATTGCAGCCTCAAAACAATTAAATTTCGATATCTACTTCTGCCACTCTTGTCCCCTTTGGATCCTTCCCCAAGCTGAGATCAGAGTTATTTTTCTCTCCCCTCTTCTTACATCTTTTTGCCAAAAGAGAACATGACTAGCTGGGAAAGCAAGTCCTACAGGCACAATTTTTATCTGCAGTAAGGAGGGCAAATGTGATTTTGCAGTTACACCCTTGTATCTCCAGCTGTCAGCACCAAATCCAGCATAATGAAGAGTCTTGTGTGATGGGGACTTTCAGACTGGAAGATCAGTTAGGAAGCTCCTTCCTATCTCTTCCTTTTTGGGTGCAGAAAAAACAATTCACAGCAATCCAGTGAGCTGCCTGGAAGTTAATGAGCATTATGAACCTTAAAAATGTTTGAAAATTAGGCAAAAGTGCTTTACTCTGTATAGATTCTTGGATTTGGGTTTATCAAGACATTTGCAGGGAAGGGTTCTCAAGACATCCTCAAGTCCCGCCCTCCCATTTGTATAATTTCCAATATTGGCTTATTTTTCCTTCAAGAGCTTTGAGGCTGCAGTCTCTGTGATCTCCCAGCAATCCACCACAGTCCTTCAGCTTCCCTGCTGGTTACAAGTTTTGCCTCACCTCTGGTGAGGTCTTGCCTTGCCTCCAGCACAGCCCAGCTCTCCTTGGCCTTGTCCCTGTGCGGGTGACACACAGACAATCCTTGTATCCACAACAGTTCATTTGCTGCTCAGAATTATTCCAGGCCATGGCCTTTAGAAATCTGCCCCTCATTGCCCTTTGCCTGCCACGCTGTGGGCAGGAATCAGGTGCTATAATCCAGCCTGGGCTCCCCAGTGCTGAGCAGATGGAAGAATTCCTGCCTCTGCCTTGCATGTGGAGATACTTCTTGCACATCTCAACAGTGTTTTGCTGTTTGCACAACATTAAATCGCCTTTATTGTCCACAATTCTTTTTCCAGTACAGAGTAAGTGACAAAACCAACATCTGCTGCATGTGGTTCCTTCTTCTTTCATCCTCAGCACAGGAGGAGAAGAGTGTATGGATTTTGAGGACTTTGATGTGATGGGATTTGGCTGCTGTTTGTTTTCGTCTGTACGTGTGGGTTGGTGTTTGATATGGAGAATTGATTAAGTCATTTGGGTGTTTTCGTTTTATTTGTTTTGGATTTTGTAGCAAACAGGCTGAGAGTATTTCATACAGAGAGTCTGCAGGCACTGTGTAGGGCTCTGCAGGCACAGCCTGTAGGCTCCCTAGCTTTATGTCCCATTTAGGCACCCTGTGACCTTCTCCACATCTCTCTGCCAAGACACCAAACTTCTGACCCTCAACCATCCCGCAGCTCCAATTTTGGGTTTCTCTTAAGGTAAAGGAGCCTGACAGCTGTGCCAGGGTTTGTCCTGTGGGGACATGTACACAGGGGTTTAGGGTGAAATTCATCAATTCCAGACACACTTGAGAGTGAGCTTCATTAAGAGAATGTTTTATAACCACATAGCATTTTTCATTCCAAAGAACCCCAAAGGAACGTACAGAAAATGGATCTTCTCTGTGGGCAAGCAGAAAATTAAATTGCAACTTTCTGCTGCTTGCAGAGAAAATGGAGGTGTAAAACTTCATTTCCTTTATTAAAGAATTCTACTCAGGAAAGTTGCTTTAATTTCTAAAGAAGCATTGCAAATAATGGCTAACACGGATATATTTTTACACTCAAAATCTTATTGATGGGCAAAGGGGAAAGTCCTCCTCACATATAAAGCTAAAAATTTATTGTTAATAAAATTGAAAACTAATTCTAGTCCATTCTAATCCAAGAATCATTATTAATTGATCTCAAGGGTCTTTTCCAACCTAGTTGATTCTATGATTCTAAGTAAACAATATTAAAAATCCACCAAAGGTGAAAGTAGAACAAAAATCTGGCAGTGGCGAGGACCAAGAGGACTTCAGTGAGTCACCAGCAGTGTGTAACCAGAAAACCACAGCTGAGCCATGCCAGTGTGTGTGTGGCTGCCAGCAGAGGTTGTTACACAGGTTAATGCAGGCATCCTTTCTCCCTCTGGTTTTCCTTCCTCCCTCCAAGCTCAATGCCCCTGACTTTGAGTGAAAATATCATAAGTAATTTAAGTTGCAAACCCCAGCAGAATACTAAATTAGAAATTAAGCAAAATTGCTCATCAGTTGGAGCACAGAAATCCTGGGCAATTTTTCTGATGCTATGTTACAGCAATTGGAATATCTCTTTTTTTTTTTTTTTTTTTCCCAACTGCTTCACTAACGGAATTGATTGAATTAAATGTGTTCTGTGGTGCCAGCAAACCTCTGACCCCAGTTACTCAGGATAATCAGGGGGTAATCAGCCTGCTGTGATCCGAGCTCCAAAGGAACAAGAATATTGTAAGGTTCAGGGAGCCTGTGCTGGCGTTAATCAGGTGTCGTCAGGGTTTGATTATAAATCCTAAAGACCACCAAATTGCTACAACATGGTTTAATCCACTAAAAATTAGGTATCTACATATTAATCACCAAGTTGAATATCTGAAAGTGATTGCTTTTCTAGTAAGTGAAGCCAGGTGTCAATGTTTTGGAACGTCCCACAGTTAGTAATAAATATAATGATCAGCATCAGCACAAAAGTAGCATTAGCCAGATTAAAAAAAGATTTTGTTCTAACCTCAAATAGATTTTTTTTCCCTCCTGTTGGAGTTTTACAGCTCCATTGAAATTGTTCCTCATGCTTCTACTCTAATTACGAGCTCACTCAGAGGTAAGAAATAGGAGATGTTTCTAAGGTACCTGCAAGCACAGCATTTTTCTGCCTTCCAAGGGGAGGAAGGGTGGCTGCTTACAGTATATCATACTGCTGTGTACAGAAATAAAGTGGTATTTATTGTCCCTTAAAATGATTTCCCCTAGAACTGGCAAGCTCAGTTGAAAAATCTGTATCTAGAAATGCGTGTTAGGATCCAATTAATTGCTGCTGTACTTGCTGTCCTTGGGAAGAGCTCGGTGTGGCAATATTGATGCAGATGCACGAGCACATTATGTAGGGGTTTCTACAGCAAAGGGGATCAGTCTTAAAAGAGAGGAATAGCACAGCCTCTTAATAAACTAAAGCTCTTCATACATATCCTGATTTAATAAGCATTCAGCCCTGTGGTAAAGTTTCTTGATATAAACCAAAGATGATATTTATCTTATTGGTGTCACCTGTGTTTCCTGGGAATTGCCTTTATTTGCTTCAGATACTTGGTGTACTTGGAAATGGAGGACTTAAAACGCTGCTTAAGGATTTTCGAGCATGCCTGGGTGTTAGCTGGGACCAGGATGAGGGAATTGCACGGAATTTGGGCATCCCAACAGGAGTCAGCTCTAGTGACTATGGGCTGCATTCCTCACCACCCTCACAGGGAAGAATTTCTTCTTAATGTCTAAATTAAACCTGCCGTCCTTCAGCTTCAAGCCATTCCCACTTGTCCTGTCACTGACTGCCAATATAAAAAGTCCCTTTCCAGCCTTTTTGTTGGACCCCTTTAGGTTTTGGAAGGCTGCTCCAAGGCACCAAGTTCAGGTGACTCTGCAGCCCGGACAAGGGAGGTCTGACAGGTTGGATTCAGGGTATTTGGGCTTCCTGGTGCCCAGAGCACAGGTGTAGAACCTGGGCCTGTTTTGACCTCCCTGCTCATCTCAGTGCTCCGTAAGCTGGGGAGCAGTGCCATCAAACTGCAGTCACTCCTGATCTCTGAATAGCTCAGAGATAATTCAGGATATAAAAACATGCTTAGCTTGTATTTATCCTCCTTATTAATAAAAAGGAGAAAATGGATACTTAACCATTTGCACGAAGCGTATCCAGCTGCAGAGGTGTTTGTGGAGCAGAAAGATGTGTGTACAGGGAATGTCTGGGTAGGAAAACATAAATTACCAATGAGAAAATGAAAGGGCCCTGAATGTTCCCTTTGTGACATTCTAGACAGGAAATAACCACACAAAGGGCACTTGCAGCAGGAATGTTTCATTTTCCCTTATTGCAAATATTTTTCTTTCAAAGAAAGATGAAAAGAGCACTGGCGCAAGGAGCTGGGTGGTGGGAGATGGAGACCATCAGTAGCCTTTAAGCAGAAAGCCATAAATCCCTTTAGCATACCTGGGATTTGCGCTGACCTTTTCACAGCTGTGCAATGCCAAGCCATACATCTGTTGCTGCAATGTGTGCTTAAATCACATTGCTTCCAAAGCACATCTGAACTCCCCTCAGTCTGCCTCTGGAAACCTCCCATCACAGTGCTGGATGGGGAGGCTCAGATCACCCACAGTCAGTAGTCAAATGCACTGCATTTATATCTATTATTCTTTATTCTTGACCTCGGAAAAAGAATTTTTCTGTGCTAATAGGGTTAGAGGCCCCAGGTCCTCATTGTTCCTTGCCAGGGTAATGAGAGTTCTGTGCTTACCTGGATGTCCAGGATATAATAAAGATTTTCCTGCTATGGGAGGGAAACTGAAAAGGAGAGAGATCATTAATCATGAAAGTTCACTTCTGCCTCTGATCTCTAAATGATTATTCTTGTATCATAGCTTTTTGATAGAGCAGTAATGTTTTGCTCAATGAATGTTGAGCCAACTGGATGTAGACTGGATAATTTGAGGAAAAAAAAATCTTGTATATCCAGTAGAAGTAACTGTGTGCAGTAGACTTCATTCATCACTTTGTCAGCAGACTTGGAAGCCTTATTGTGTTCAGATGGATTGAAATATGGAGTGTTCAGCCCAAATTCTCCTTTCCCCACTCAGCTTTTCACAGAAAACAAAATGCTGGCTCGAGATTTCATTTTTAAAAATTCAGACAGATTCTGTATCACTGCAGATAATACTGCCTGTAAACTTCCATCTGTACCTCCTGCTTCCACTGGAACAGTGTGAAGCCTTGCAGAGTTCTTATCTGCTTCCAAAATAGAGTTCTCAAACTGGGATAACTTCAGACAGCTCTCAGCTGGAGGGGCTTGTAAATCTAGGGCATCTCATCCCCATCAGTTGGCACAACCTAAAATGCCAGAAGTTTGGGGAATTGATGAAATTTGTAGCTGAAATATTCTGGAGATACAAGTTGCTTTGAATGCTTGGAGTGGGGATGCTCAGCACTGCTCACCAAAGACCCTGTGAAGAACTTTAACCACTGTCAAAACATCTGTTCTCGGCAGCTTGGGCCATGACCAGCTGTGAACTGGCACAAAGAATAACCACCTTCTTTGGAATCAAAGTCCCCCCAGGGCAGAAAAGGCAGGATTTCTTGTTTGGATGCATATGCAGCTTTTTCTCAACAAGGCCAAAGATTCTACCATGAAGAAAATCTCATTTACATTCCAGTTTCCACCTCTCTACAAAGACCAGGCTTCTGAAACTGGTGAGAGAATGGTTCAGTCTTGAAATGTTGAGGAACCAAAATAGATGAACAAGATGCTTATGGATTTATATCTATTCCATGTATTTAGAATGAAGAATTCTTTTCTTTTTGTTTCATTGTTTGTTTTTTAACTTCCATTCTTTTAGTGCTTTTGAATAGAACTAAAATATAGTTTTCATACCTTGTTTAATCCCTAGAGGTAAACATGATAATAATTTAAAAATCACCGGTAGGTTTCAACTACTGAAGCTTTTGTCACTGCCCGACTCTCTGTCCATCAGTTCTGATGCCACTTTGCCTTGTTTTTACCTGGGAGCAGGGTAAAGCCATTAGAGAAATTTCTCCTTCAATCCTCTCAATCTCCCAAGCTTTGTAGTAAATTAACTGATCTCTCCATCTGCATGTTGATGATAATTAAAAAGAAAAAGAGATCTCTATATTGTCATACAATTCCTTTTACCTACCACTCCAGTGTTCAGAGAGGAGTAAATTCATCTGTCCTGCTGCTGAAGGGCCTCAGTGGTTCAGGGAACAACTGCAGCAGTGAAAGAGGATGTGTTTTCTGAACACGTGCCATGTCCAGACCCCAAAAACGTGACCGTCTGGGAACTAGTAGGAGGAATTTGTTGCTTTAGGGTCTGACCCATGGAGCAAATGCATCCCTCTAGCTGGGACTGGCAGTTGTAGGAATTCTCTGCAAAGTGAGTAGCAGGTGGCTTCCACAGCTTTTTCTTTTAGTAGGGCAGCATCAGTCAGATTCTATGTTCAGGTGTTAATTTTTAGCATCAGAAAAGTTGGTTTGGGTATGAAAAAGGCTTTGCTGAAAATGAAAAAGAAATATTTTGTGAGGTCTCCTTCCCTCCCCTCCCCTCATCACCACAATTAGGAGAAGTGAGAAGTTCGTGGATCGTTGTGGGAAGAAAGCCTGTCAAGCCTTCCTGCTCCCAAAATCCACTGGATGAAAGAGAAAGAAAAACCCAGCTAGGCCTATTCTATTTAAAGTTCATTCCATTTAAAGAAGACATCCAGAAGAATACAGGCTTAACACGGCTCTTGATGGGAAGTGCACTGGGGAAGAAACGAGACAGAGCTGGGTTGGCTGAGTTCAGCACAAGTGGCCTCATGAATGTGAAAGGCAGAGCTCTCCCTGCTCCCTGGGCAACGCTGCTGCTGGAGCAGCTGAATAGGTGCAGCCTGCTCTTCCAGGCTTGGTCAGATCATCATTTTCTCTCATGCTGTTGTTTTAAACATAAGGTTTGTTCTACCTGCGGTGAAAGAATTTCTTATGGCTCGGAAAATAACATCATTATTTGAGTTTTTCTCAAAAGTACCTTAAATGTAATAAATACAGTGACCTTTCGCTGTTCTCTGTCCACCTGGAGCAGGAGTATTTGTTTTTCTATGATACAGCCATCATTCTGGAGGTGTCCAATTACATGTAGGTACTTGATTTATTCCAGGAACAATTGAATGCACCTTGCATTTATAGGTGAAAAAGTGAAAAAGAATGAATCATTTCTAAATTATTTATATATTCAGGGAGAAAAAAAGAGTATTTTTGTCTTCCTTCTGAATCTTCAGACAACTGTGCTGCATTTGATGTATACCTGGAGGAAACAGGCTTTGAAGCAGGCATTCAACATATGATTAATACATGTTAGAATTATCTTTTTGCCTTCACTCAGTGAGGCCCTGAGCTGGGCTGAGAAAGAGCCAAAACCTAGTGTAAACAAAAGTCTTCAAAATAATTCCAAAAAGTGGCTATTTTTCAAGTGACCTTTACCATCACTTATTTACAGTCCCTGAATGGCTTTTTTAGTCTCCTGCAAGCACATAAATGAGAGGATTGAATCCAACATCAACTCTGAATGGGCTTTCAGCACTGCTGTGGGAAAGAAGCAGGGAGAAAGTTCTTTAAATTGACTTATGAACCTTGTGAGGGTCTTATGCTGTAGATCTTCCAAGGTTTTCTACAATTTATGATGTCTGCAAGAGGGGTGGAAGGACTCTTCACATTGGAAACCTTACAGCGCCAGCAGGTTATCCACCCACCCATCCATCCATCCATCCACCCACCCACCCATCCATTTTAGCCCATCATTTCTGCATTCTGACCCTGTACTTCTCAATCATGAATTTTAATACCTAAAGAGTTCTTGAAGTGGCCCCAGTCCCAGAAATAGTTTGGCTTTAACCTGATGGAAAACTGCTCCCAGAGGAGTTTGACTGTACCTGGAGCATGGGGAAACAGCCAATTAATACATTCTTGTTCTTTTCTTTGTTTGAGTACCTTTCCAAGTAGACTGATGAGCAGCAGAACAAGATGAAGTCATGTTGCAACTTCCCTTTTCTTGGATAATTCATGATTAATATCAGTGGTATTAATCAGTGGTACCTTTGTGTTTTTCAAAGAAAATCTCAAATTCATGGAGCCTGCAGAAATGGTATCCATGTTACAGAAAGCAGAATTGGATCTTAACTTTCCATTTAGCTAATTGATTTTTTTATTGGTTGCTCTGCTTGCAGACTGCAACAGAGTTTTTGCAGACAAAAATATTCAATCAGTCCTTCATTCCTGAGTACTGCTTCTGCTTTGTAAAGTAACTGGTGTGTGCCTTGAGAGATCACAAGGCATTTACAATGCAGAGCCTGTGAAAATCATTCAAAAGTAAAAACTGAAAATGCATCCAAAATTATTATGGTCAATTTCATATATGTGAAAAGTTGTTGGTTTTTTTTTTCTAAACTGAATTGAATTCTTTCTGTAATTTCACTAGGGAGGTGGAAGAATATTATGTACTTAGAAAAAAATATAGAATAAGCTGAAAGAAACACTTTAAGTTAAGAAATAATATAGTGCCTAGGAGCCAGCATTATGGCAGTAAGACAATGACAATAATAAAGCCTGTTTAGGTGACTCACAGCTATAATTTCTGCTTTGCATCTCGTTTACACCTTCAAATCCTTGTCATACTCTGATAATGCTTTATATTTATATAGTGTCTTTGATCTAAATGGCTTTCAAAGTGCTCCATGTGCAGTTTACATCAACTTAATCCATTATATTAATAGGGATATAGAAATGCAGCTGTTGTTTGTGTCCACATTGCAAAGGCTGTGCACAGCCTGAAAAGGGAAAACACCTTCAAAACCTGCAGAAGAGATTAGGGTGATGTAACACCAAGTTACCATTCGCCTTGACCACGCCACTTTCCATTAAATTGCCCCCGTGGAGAGTTGGGTGTAAGCTGTGGTTGCTCAGGTCTGGTTTTCCAGCCCTTTGGGGGCCTGTGGCAGCAGGACAGAACACTGGGCCCTCGGGATGGGAGGAAAGGTGACTGCAGAACCAGCAGCACCACTTTGCTCAATGCACAGATGTTATGCCAGGTGTTTCCTCCTGGAGCTTCCCTGCCTGTGAACTCTGCTGGGCTCAGCCAGGTGACTTGGTTTATTCTTACCTGGCAAGCTGGGCTCTGTATCCCACAGAATTCCACAAGAAATGGCCATTACTGACATTTATGGGATTCTCATTCCTGATTGCTTGAGAAGCAAACCTTTGTGATCACTCTGAAAATTCGTTGGCACTTGGAGATGTCCCAGGTGCAGAGCTATGGAAAAGACATTGTTTCCTTAGCAAATACATACTGGGAACTCAGGTGCACAAGTACTGAATGACAGTGAGCAAAGGAAGAGGCACAGACAAAGAGCAAACAGACTGTGAGAGATTCTTTAAGCTTGTCATCATGTTTTCAAGAAATTAGATAGGCAAAATATGGTTGCAAAGGCAGTGGACTTCAGTGAAGGGAGATAATTGCAATAATACAGTTTCTCTGGGGAATTTCTAACAGAGACATATGAATTAATATAGCCCATTGTTTTCCATCTTTTATGATATATAGAAGAGGAAACAAACACATGATAGCAGCGCAGAATACCTTCAATTGGAGTATCACCCTGATAAATGCAAACTGACACACAGTTTTAATTTGTTTGTTCTTGATTGGGAATCACAGCGTGCAGAATCTTAATGAGCCGTGGGGTAGTGATCACCGACCCCAGGCACGTTTACCTAGCTTTGTGTCTGCTGCTCGTGGCAGCTCTTTAATTTGGGTGCCAGTGCCCCACTCTGAGACAGTTTTTTAGTGGCTTCGTAAAGGTGTTGTTACTGCTGCTCCCGCTGTTGCTGGACGGCAGAAATTCAGGTGGTTCTGATGCAGTGAAGTTTGTCTTCTTGTCTGCTCTGAGAAGTCAGTAAGCAGAATCTCACTTATTGCAGAATCTCCAAAGGAGTCTGTGAGATGAGAACCTGATTTCCATACGGTCTGGGTGCCATCTCCAGTCGTGTTTGAGACTGAGGAGGGGTTAGTGCCTGGATTCTCAGGTGATAACGTTTTGCAAAGTGATCTTTTCGTGTACCTGCCCCATGGTGGAAATCTGACAAGACCGGTTTTTCTTGAGACCACCCGAAGCCCTTGTGCTGTCAGTGGGAGCTGCCCGTGCAGTGTCGCAGCAGTTCACTACAGAGCTCAGTGTGGAGGAGGATTTGGCGCAGTGCTACATCCTGGCTCTGACAGGAAACAGCCACTAAAGTTAAGCTGGCAAGGTCCAGGGAAGGGAGGAGTAGTTACTGCTGAACTGAGATTCTCTCCTCTGCTCGGAGCTGTGGTAGCTGGGCTGTACTTGGACACAGTTGTTTTGAATGTTCCTCATCTCCCTGCCATCCCTTTCCTGACTCCTGTGTTGTCAGGAAGCTGCTTGCTGTCACCCTCAAGGACCTCCATGCCCAGTGGAAGCAGACTGGTGATCTCTCACAAAAATTCCAGTGTCCATTTCTGCTTCCCATCAGTCCATCATGATGGCAAACATTGCAGACTTGTTACCTTTTCAAGACTATTTGTGCATCCTCACTCTTCGCCTACATCCATCACTAAATTCCCTTGATGCCTTTGAGTTCCCCATTAAATGCTGTTCACTCAGTGTTTCCTTCTAAGTTGCTATCAGTCTGTTTTCTGTGTATTTTGCCCTAAAATCTTGGATACAGAAAAAGATGAATTGGATCTTTTTTCCCCCCCTATATTTATAAAACTTTAAAAATGACGGAATTGCTAACATTTCTAGGCTGTATGCATGATAAACAGGATAAATGACAGGATGGCACATCACTGCACAGAGCAGGTTAACCTCACATATCAAACACTCAGTAGCAATAAATGCACACAGCTCCTTCCAGCCAAACCCACCCCAGCCCAGGGTATTCACCTTCTAAGTTATTATTTTTAAAATGGGTCCAAATTATAGCAGTTTAAATAAAGTACTGAACTCATCTACTTTATTCTTAATTTATAATGGTGCTTAGGGGGTGTGCAGATATTTAAAATGAGTAAAATCAATTAACTTGTGATCCAATTATTTGTGTTAGCCACTGTGGGGTTTTATTTTAGAGCACCGGTTCAGACTTTCCCGGTTAAGCACCGTGCTTTGAGAGTGTAAACCTTTCACTGGGAGATATGAGGAACCTGTGGTTATCTTTTCTCTATTTCCAAATCTACTTCATATTTTTGTCCTTTCACAGTTTTAAAATTCCCTTTTCACTTTTGTTTTTGAAAGTGTAAGTGTAACAGATTTTTCTAAATGCTAAGAAATCTATTCCTTAATATAAAGGTGACTGAACAGGCAAAAGAGTTCACCTTCTAGATAATATACACTGTATTTTTCTAGGCCATGCTATTTCACAGTAGATATATGTCTTTTGCAATCACAAATCTGTGATTTATTGCACTTTTCACATTATAAATTTAGAGTAGACCTCTGCGACAACTTCTGTGATCTGATAGTTCTGCTTTTTCATCCATCTTGAACAGATTTTAGTCTAATGCTCCAGACAGTTTCAAATATCTGTGTTTATGTGGTTGTTTCTAAAATATGAAGGATGTTAAGGGTGAGGGTACCACTATACTGGGAATTATTTGGCTTGGCACAGCCTTTCCCTGTGGATGTTGGCATTTCCTTGACCTGCAGGAGTCAGAAGCTCAGCAGTTTTCTGCCCCCCGCAGATCCATGTGCCCTTTCTGCTCTTCTAACTCTGCAACTGAAGCTACTGAGAGATCTTCCTGCATAAGGAGAAAATAGGGATGAAGAAGAAAGCCAACCCCAGCTGAGATATCCTTGAGTTAGATCTCCCTTACCTGACACTCAGTATTTTCTGAACTAGCTGGCACGTCATGGCAACCTTTTCCATCACAGTCTGGCACTGCTGGAATAAATATAACAAATTTATCTGACAGGCTTCACAATTATGTATCTGAATAAAACATCCATATCTTTTAATATTTCACCCTAACAGGTCTTACAGTTCCCAAGGTGAGCCAGGAATTATTGACCATTTAATAGAATCAGACTGGAGGATTAAGGAAAAGATTTTTCAGAAGGATCAATATGAATTAGGAGCAGATGCCCAGTCAAATCTAAGGGTTACATTCTTTAGTATTAGGCTCCTTGAAGTCTGCTCACCTTTTTAGACACCTGAATAGAAATTGTTTGGTACTGAACACTTGTGGGGAAAAATTCTGACCCGTATGGTTCTGATGCCTCATATTTACATGCTCAAGTTGAGGAAATATGAAATAATATAAAAATATCAATGGGGCTGATTGGTTATTTTCAGGTAGAGTAAGAGGTCTCCAAGTCTGCTTTACAGTGACAGCATTTGGCTGAGCTGGAAAGAATACAGTCTTGGTAATCATCCTTTTGTTATTTCCAAGATTCTTAATAGAATTTTCCTTTTAATTTGTTTCAAAGCAAGAGAAAATATTGTTATATTATCATTTAGAGTTAATTAAACTGCAAATGAGCTTAATGAACTGTCTGAAACAAAACTCAATCACAACCTGTTACATATTAGCTATCAAAATCAAAAGAATCTTCAAATTCTTTGTTAGATATACCAAAGAACATAGAAATAGCCAATCATTAATGTCATCCTTTTATAAAATTGGGTTTGAGGCTGGAAAGCTTGAACTGAATGCATCCACTCAAATTATACCACAAAATTGAAAAAGGGTTTGGAAAGATAAGTCAGATCTATTTGAAAAAGAAGGAAAACAAAGATAACCGAACACAGGAGAAAACAGAGTCATCTTTTCTGTATTTCAGTATGAGGAAATCTACTTCACCTGCTATTTGTCCAGATTGTGAAATCCATATTTTAATAAAATGCCATTTTCTGGACTCGGTATGTTCACAAAATCTCCTGCAGTGTTATGACTTCATGTGTTCTGTAAGACAGCGCAAAAGACATTTCATTTATTCAGGTCTTGAAGCCACTTGGGTGACTTTTGCCCTTGAGTGAGATCTTGTCACCACCGAGGCAGCTTTTAAGCAGCACACGTACAGCAAAACCTATTTGTGTCATTAAAGTTTGTAATTTTGGACTTTTGAAGGCTTAATCCCTAGAAATGCTAAGATTTTCTAATGATCTCTAATGGTAGTGCTGATGTTCAGCACTTCTCAGGATTAGGTCTGTTATCATTCTGGTTTATCCACCTATAAAGCAGCTATTATCTTATCACTCTTATATACAGTGCTTTCAGCACGTCAGCCTCAAGTACTTGAAAGGTGAGGAGTGTTATTAAGTCTGACCCTTACCAGCTTTTCCAATGGTTTGCTTAATGTTTTTCCTACATAAATAAGAATGATGGAGAGCAAACTAGAATTTTCTTATAGGGCTTGGCTGCTCGAATGGTGCAGCAGTGCCACACATTTCACGAGGTCATCAAAAATTCTTCCACGGCAAAAAGAAAGTAACACCGACTTTTAGCTATGCAGGCAAAGTGGTTGCATGAGGTCCAATTATTTTTGAGAGTCTTAGAGCAAGCCTTCCAAAAAGTGCTCTGGGAATGGTCTTTGGGAGACCTGTTTTGCATCTTGGTAACGACGTAGTGAAGAATTCGTACGGGTGGGATAATTTATGAAAATAAGAGCGTGAAATGCAAAACTGGGTTGTTCGTAGATAAGAGTTTGAAGGCAAGAGTGGCCTGTATAAGTCAGCTTCCTCTTCCCTCAGCTAGGAGTGTAGTTCCCTTTCTGGGAATATATGCACCTATGCAGCACTGTAGGTATTTTCACGCTTCACTTTCTAGTAATATGAGATGAACTGTCTTCTTGTGATCAGAATCCTCCAAAGCTTGATTCCTATCCCGTCTCTGCTTATCTGTTAAGTGGAGAGCAGCTGTAATGTGCTACCTCGTATTTCATAAGTGAGAATGTTTTATTCAGAGCCTGTAACATTCAGTGACGGTCAAGGATTCCATCTTCCTCCTGTTGGGGTAAATAATTAATGCTGCCTCGGATATTTCCTCTCTGTGTGTATGTGTGCGGTCGTTATGTGAAAATAGCAACAATTTCCTCTATGTTTTCTTTTCTAGTTTCAAGCCACAGTGAAGGAGGGGGTCACTGGTGTAATCGTGAACTTAACGGTGGGTGACCGGGACGACCCAGCCACTGGCGCATGGAGAGCTGTCTACTCCATCATTAATGGGAACCCAGGGCAGAGTTTTGAGATCCACACCAACCCCCAGACTAATGAGGGAATGCTCTCTGTTGTCAAGGTGAGAACAATTCCCTTTTGCCCTGTGTTTTTGCTGTAATGTTCACCCACTGGCTTCACTGCCTAAGAGAAGGCACAGCAGGGATAAGTTATTCAAAGATAAAGAGTTGGCTACCAGCCCTTGTGTAAACTATGGGTATAACCCCCTCTTCTGTCACAGTAACCTTATTTTTCTGCTCATAAGGACTGCCTGTTCTTAACTCTATTGCCATTGTGCTGAAATAACAGCCAGTTTTGCAGTAAGCATCACAAATAGTGAGACTTTACAACAAAGTTTTGTTTGTGGCTGAAGGTACAATTAGAATTCAAGGGCCCCATTTTGTTCTCAGTTAGAGAACATATGCAAATACCAGGGAAGTGAGGGACGTGGATTCAGACTGAACTGGAGAGCTGTCTTTGGTCCCACATTTCTAAAGTCTCATGGAAAAAAAATTACTGCCTGTCTATGTATGAAGATGATTCTGTCTTACACTTAAAAAATAAAACCAAAAAGAAAATAGCCTTGATTTCTGCCTGTACCAGAATTCTCTCTGTTTGACTTCAGAAGAGGCATTTTCATTCCTTAAGATAAATGGCATGTATTCCCAGGGCAGTACTTTAGACTCCAAGATAGGAGTTGAGAAAGCAGCTTGTGTTATTGTCATGAGTAGCTGCTAGGTGTGACTGATTTGTTTGTTAAATACATACTACACATACAAATAAACATGTATATATGAGAATTGAATGATGTGTATGAGGTATGGCAAAAAAGTATGTGCTCTTGGACAGAGGGACATCTCCTTTTTTTTTTAAAGTCCATTATGTTCATCACCTTCCATGCCCTTTCTAACTGCGTCTAATCCTAAACTCTGACCAAGTACCAGGGAGTGCTGTTGTCCCTTCCTGGCTGATCCTGCCTTCTGCAAGTTTGCTGTGGGCTAAAGGAAAGAGCCTTCAGCACTGTTTGCACCTCGCCCTCTGATGTTATGATTTGTTTTCCAGCCTTTAGACTACGAGATTTCGGCATTTCACACGCTGCTGATCAAAGTAGAAAACGAGGACCCTCTGATTCCAGACATAGCCTACGGCCCCAGCTCCACAGCCACCGTCCAGATCACTGTGGAGGATGTCAACGAAGGCCCCGTGTTCCACCCAAACCCCATGGCAGTGACAAAGCAAGAAAACATCCCCATTGGCAGCGTTGTGCTGACGGTGAACGCCACTGACCCGGACACCTTGCAGCATCAGACCATCAGGTGAGAGCAGTGCCCTCTAATTTTCATCCATCAGAAAGTCAGAGTGTCTTTTGTGCCCAAGAATTTGCCTGCCAGGACAGAATTACATTAAAGTTGGCTTGGTTCTCCACAGTAAGAAGTAACAATTTTTTTTTTTTTTCTGTAATAAGAAATTCAGTTTGTTGAAAAGACAGAATCGTATTAGACAGGGAGCAATAGTTTTCCACGCTGTGAGATTCCTGCAGTAGAACAATCAAGTGCCACAAAAAATAGACATAGCTTTGCATAGTTTCAAAATTACTTTTAGCCTCCATGTTTATTCCTCTTCCTTCATGAGAGCCAGAGAAGAAATGTAAAAGTTGAAAATGTGCATGGAAATGATTCATCTGTTTCATGTAAGGTTTAAATCAATTTATGATCATTTTTATTATATCACTGTCCCTCACTGAAGTAACGACCATCCACTTTCGAGAGCTGAGAAAATATTTCCCAGTGAAAGACTGAAGTGAGCTAAGGCTTGACCTTGTCCAGATAAATGAAAATAAATTATAATTTCTGTGCAATAATAATGTAATCCCGCACATGTGCCGTGTCACAAGGAGCAAACCTGGGTATTACCTGGTATCATCAGCTTATATTTTGATCCACCTGGTCTGGTCTTTTGGCTTTAGATTCTGGGGGAAAAAAAATGAAAAACCAACCACTTTGTTCTCTAATACTAAGTTGGCTTTGCAGCCAGCTTTTCTCAGCATTTGAGAATTGCAGGTTCGGCACTACCAGTGAAATCTAGAGCTGCATTTAATTTTTCATTCCTACTTGTAACCACCCTTTCCCCCAGGTGTCAGTGGATGTAAAAGGGTATAAACACCTTGTGACAATGACTTCAAAGCTGTCCCTGAACAATGGGCACTGTCAGTCCATATCACAGGCAGAGATTTCTCTGCTACCACAGGGTTATTTAGCAGTGATTGTGCAATTCTTAAAGAAGGTTTGACACATGTACTGTTCTACAAAAAAGTGAGCTGCTGATCTGGAGGATGTTCTCTGTCAGTAACAAGTGTTGGTGAAAATGTCACTGCAAAGGACTTGGATTTGATGATAAGAAGGTGAATTTTAGCAGGTGAGTGTCCTCATCTCCAAGGAAGGAGGAAAAATCAAGGCAGATAATTAAAAGTTTCAGTTCTCTGCATCGCCTCAAAGATAACGTTGTTAATAACATATGAATAGTTCAGTTTTTCTCTATCAAAACCACCTTTGACTTCCACTATTGAGATACCAGTTTATCTGAAGGGTGACTCTTAATATATGCCTTTCCCCTTGTTTCCCATATGGATTTATTTATACAATAAATTTTTATTCTTAGGTTTAGCTTTTGCTCCAAAGATTCCTTCTTTCACTCACAAGAATTTGTGTCTGTGGATGGAATTTCTGTTGTTTGTCAGACAGAGCAATGTGACCCTCAGCAGTATTGCTCAGAACCTGGTTTGTGCAGGGAACAGATATTTATTTCCTTTGGGTTTTGGGCTGAGTTTCAGAAACATAATTATTGAAGTACAACATAATTTATGCATTTTCATGGGAGATAAGAAAACTAATATTCATTAATGTAACAGTTGATTCTGTGATGCTTAAAAGAGACAAGCCATGAAAATGTAAGGATTTCATTGTCCAAACCAACAATCCAGGAACTATTACCTGAAACTTTCCCCTTGACCTATTGATTTTGCTGAATTTTTCCTAACTACATTGATGCTGAAATTAAAGAGCATTAGTGAGTCACTGAATGTTCTCCAGTTAGATTTAAGTATTGTGTGTAACAAATTAAGTTAAAATAGCATGTTTTGCAGTCCACCACAACTCTCAACTGGCTGCAAAGGGACTCTCAAATCTTGACTAAAACTAACTCATGAACTAAACAGAATTTTCCCAGAAGTTTTACTATATCTGCATCAAAAATGAAAGGTTTATAGCCAAAAGCAAGATTTTTTATTTCTTTTATGTGCAGAAAAGAAGAGCAGAATTAAGCTGGACTGGGCTGGGAATGAGGAATGATCCTATACAGAAACTATGGAAATGGAAGAGGCTGTATAAGTTAGAAGAAAATAATGCAAATGTAATGGAAATCTGGGAAATGGTAGAATGCATCAGGAAAGTCTAATTTGACTACCTGTCAGTCCTGTTGCTAAAATAGCAGGAAAGCATAAAACAGCATTTTTAAAAGGTGCTTTTAATGCTGACAGGTGTTGAAACACCTGAATACTAGCAGTGAAAACGGCAGGCTGTGGTGTATGAGAGCAGCACCTGCAATTAGGGACAGGGTAAAAGTACCTGGATAAAGGCCAAAACTCCTCACTGCTTGGGGTCTGGCTGACTCACCCCGGGTTCCTACAGACAGGTGTGTGTTTAGAGCTGGGGCCACTGCCCAGGACTTTTACAGAGCACAGACACCAAATTTCGTGGTTCTCAGGCTATGCTGCTAAAATTGGATCATCAGAGCCCTCACCATGACAGTACTGGTGAAATAAGGGCCAAGCAGGGACAGCACAGACTTGTAAATGAGATATTGCATTGGTTATTAATGACCATGAGCAGGCAATGTTTTGTCTGCAAGAAGCAGGGAATACCAGATTTGTGCTGTGTGAACAGAGTACATCACCCCCAGCAAAGCATAAATCTGTTCAAAAACAGGCAGACCAGCAGGGAATTAGTAACGTTGGTGGGCTTTGGAGGGTTTTTTTCAACCTATTACAGCTGAGCTACGTCTAACTGCAGGGATATTTTTAGTTAATTTTCTGTATAGAACTTGTAGAAAGAGATGATGATTATTTGTAATCAGGAAATTTAGTTACTCTACTAGATATAACCCACAAAAAAGAGTAGAGAAACCATTTTTGCCATTGTCTGCAACTAGATTGAATTTATTCTTTGAACAATGCATATCTGAATCAGATTCAAATTGCTTATCTCTGAAAAACGTGGCTTACTTTGTAAAATTTCCTAAAGACAGCTGTACTTTTGAAGCAATTTTCCTTCTTATTCTTCAGCTTGGAGTGTTTTTTCAGGCTGAGGAAGAATTTGCTTTCAAAGCTCAAACAAGCTGGCAAAAATGTGTTACACTGGATAAAAATAAGACTCCAAAGCACAGACCTGGAGCTCTGGCCTTTTGTTTTGCACAGTGTCAGCTCTTCCCTGACCCACTGGTGCTGACATTCCAGAGGAACTCGAGGTAGAGGTGGGAACATCATCCTGGAAATAAGAGCTGCTCATATTGGCCAAATGTGAGCTAAATATTGCAGGCACTGAGTTTAATCTCACTCTAAATCGTATTTGTTTAAAACCAGGCTAACACTGACCCGCACAGCCATTCCCAGGGCTGTGATTCCCTGTGGGAAGCCTGCAGTGATTGTAGGGAGACTTGGCCTGTGGATGTTGTGGAAGGGAATGAGCAGACATTTCCTGAACACCCATTTTCCACCTTTGGGTGTAAAACAATATTTGTTCCACTGTGATCCCTTCCAGAAAGAAAAAGAACCTGTTCAAGCTGGGTCACATTTCTCAGATTCATTAACCTTCCTTTTTTTCTTTTTTTCATTTCTTTTTTTAAGTATTTAAATCTCTCTACAGTTTCCATCTTTTCTAGAATTAAAAAAATGAAAGAAATCCAGCAGGCCTTATTTTAATTATAACCCAACAATTTATTAATAGAACAGTAATGAAGTTTCTGAAATTTGATTTCTTAATCAGGGATCATTGTTATTTTTGTGCCAGATTTAAGAGTTTAATTTTGGGTACTTCTTCCCAACCTCTGAAATTTTAATCAGAAGTTTCAAGTGTACATGTCAATGAGAAGTTAAAGGCCAAATTTAATAACATTTTCTACCTTGGGAAATTAAAAGAAGAACCTCACTCTGAAATCCATTATTAACAGTAGATCTTAATTAAACACAGTTATGGTTCTCAATATTTGTCTGTGTGAAGAGATTGGTTCCAGTATTTTTCCCTTTTTTGGGACTCAACAAGTCCAGAATATTCAGTAGTTAAACTTTTAACTATGTGTAAATATGTTGTTTACTGCAGTGTATTTGTAATTTTTAATTAAAGCAGTGTTGTTTTCTGGTTTCATGGCTTATCATGGCAATATATTTTTATTACCTACTGTGCTCTTGGATTTTAAATTATTTATGTAAATATATTGTTTCAGTATTTATTCTCAGTAAGAAATGTGACTCAATGCTTCAGAAATATCTTCACAAGACAAGTTTATTATAGCTCTAAAGCATATCTAATTCATTAAGTAGAATTAGAATGCAGTATTTGAAGCTGGAGAACTTAGAAACAGAGCCCAAACTGCATTGAGTTTCGTGGGAACATGAAAGGCTGCCAAAAACATCTGAAAGAATATATGTAAATAAGGTATATGTTTGTGCATGAGTGTCTGTGTGTCTAATATTTACATCTGCAGATGAATCGAGGTGCCCCACATAGCACAGGTGGCTCCTGGAAGCACAGGGACACTGACACTGTTTCCCAGCTCTGCCAGTCTGGAAATGGGAGCAAAGTCATTCATTATTGTCAGCATTTCCAAATAACAGCTACTGGTCTGTCTGGAAGGTGGACAAACCCTGTTTCTCCTGATATAAATTGCTTTTTCCTACACTGCAAGCTAAGTGTTAATGAGACTTCACCCTGGAACGTCAGAGCAGAGGGGTGAGGAGGCTGACCCCAACAGAATTAAAGTGATTTTGTTTGGTTACAGCCTGAGAAGAGGTTGTAGTGAGCCTCTTCTGCCATGTCTCAAGGGAAAGGATGAGAGGGAATGGCCTGAAGTTGCCCCAGGGGAGGCTCAGATTAAATACTGGAAAAGGTTTTCACTGCAAGAGCAGTCAGGCTTTGGAATAACTTGTCCGGGGAGGTGATGGAGAAACATCTCTGGAAGTGTTCACGAGGTGTCTGGATGTGGCCCTTGCAGATGTGGTTTGGGGTGATTGCAGTGCTGCTGGTTGGGTCTTGAAGATCTCTTCTGGATAATTCTGTGTGTGATTTGTCATTTCCAAGAGCCACTGGACAAGGGACTGGCCGTTGACTTTGGGAAGGGGAATGCTTACTACCGGGATATGTTTTGCTTTAGATTAGATCACCCTGATTTTGGGGTTGGTGCCTGTGGAGTTGGTGGAAATTGGTGGAAATGTTCCAAATTAGTAGCAACCATGATCTGCATATTCTTTGTCCAAAAAGATTAAAATGGCTGCCTAAAATTCTGTAAAATCAGGCTGAAACCACACCGAAGTGGGATTCATAGTTCAGTGAGTTTCTCCCAAGTCTCAAACGGTTGAGAAAACTAAGGAGAATTCACTGGAAAGAGCAAGTTTTACTTCTGTTATTTCCTTGGCTGCCAATCACCACCCTTACACCTTACAGGGAATATACAAGCCATGAATTGCAAAGACAATTCAAAAAGCCTTTTTCATGTCTCCTGCCTGGATTTTTGCAGAGATCCCGAACCCCCTCTGTACAAGGATGAGGCTTCACATCACGTTGCTCACAAACACTTAAGGGATCAATTTTGCATAGTTTGTTGCACATCAAGCCTTTTTAAAGCACTTTTGTTGCTGGTGGAGGTCAATAAACTTGCTTTTTGGGATACACTGCAATCACTTACAGAAGTACTACATAATGAGAGAGGGATAGGAAGACTTAAAAGAGTGAATGCTTAGGAAGTAACACACTTAGTCATTGTTAAATATGTCTCCTAGAGTCTGAAGGACTTGTCTTTGATCCTTAACAACAGGAGATTTGTTTTCCTTGTGCAGACAGAAGAATAGTCCCATTGTTGTAAATGAATGGCTGAGCCACGCTCTCAGCATGCAGCACCAGAGTTTTTCACTGTAAGTTATACCCAAGAGCATCTCAAGTTGGCTCTGCAGTTTTATTTATGGCCTGCCTGAACCCAGCCACTGGGAATTAGTAGTGCATCTCTACATCTGAAGTTGCTGTGTGTTGGGCAGTGTACATTGTTTTTTCTCTTCCTTTCTCTTTTTTAAGTTAGATGGAAAGGCAGGGAGAGAGGGAATATGCTTGAAGCAAAAAAAAAAAAAAGTTTTTTCACTTCTCTCTTTGTAAAATCTGAAACACAGAAACACCAACTCTAGAGAGCTGCAGGTATTGGGGTATCCAGCAAGCAATGTCAGAAAAAAAAAAAGGGATTTGATCACTTCTGAAAGAATGAGCTTGGGCAATTCCCTCATGCTACACAACCACCACCTGTAATTGCAGGCTCTCAGTGGTCAACCATTGGCTCAACAGAATCCTACACAGCAGTGTTTTTACTGACACTGTTCCTTGAAGGTGTTGATGCTACCTGAGTAGGTAATTAGCATGATGGTTGGATTTTGCTACCATAAAAGCAATATCAGAAGGGAAAACCTAGTGAAAAACTTGCATTGTCTTGTTTTTCTTTTTTTTTTTTTTTTTTTTTGTTTGACCAAACAGACTTGCACTTTTTTTTACTGAATGAAGTAAATGACCCCTCTTTCCCCATATAGCAAGCTGGGAAAGAGGAAAAATTGTTTCTGGAGTGGTGCTGTACCTCCTTTATTCTCCTGTCATACTCACAACCACACTGAGGTGACTCTGGAAGTGTGAAAATGGCTCAAGAGTCAAATCAGGCCCCATTTTCCCTTCAAAAGATGATTTGTAGCTGGCCAGCATTGTGTGGATTTACCACCAAAGCTGAATTAATGTGGAGGAAGCAGCTGGTAAAAAAAAAAAAAAAATTAAAAACAAATTCTCAGGTGGGAGCTACTGAGATGAGACAGAAGAGAATAAATGACTGGAATTAAATCCCACTGTTGAGAGAATGGAAATGTCTGCCAAATCTGAAATCCAGGTCCTATAAAAGCTGCGGACAGCACCTGATGCTGACCATTCAGGAGAGCCAGTTCCATCTCCGTCAGCTTCAATGCCAGAGCTGTAGGGGAACAGGATGTGCTTTTCCTCAGAGCTGTGAACAGATGTTGATAGTCTGCCTCCCAACCTCTGTTATTCCGTCCCTTTGTTCCTCACAGGCATTCCCTGGCTGGTTTAATTTACAACCAACCTGTCAGCACCTCCCTGCTCACACTGGGGAGGGTTCCTGGCAGTCCTTGATATGCCTCACCTGCTTCCAGTGTTTCTCACAGTGATGGACACCTCTAAGTCTCCCCTGATGCTTCTTTTTGCCCTCTGGTCACTGATATTCTCTGTCTCTGCGTTGGGGCAGATGTTGGACCTCTTCTCTCCTTGTCTGCTTTTGTATCTCTTAATTTTCAGTGCTTGAAGCCAATCCTAGCTCACCAGTTGGTGCTAAACTTTTTGTTATCCTGGCTTTTGCTTTGGAGGGAGCTGAGGGAGCTCCCATTTGCCTTATCTGTGCTCACATCTTGTCTTGTCTGGCTTCTTGGTTCTTCCCAGCAGTTGGCGAGGTTTGGGGGAAGATTTAAGTACATAAACAGGTTGGTGTAGCACCTATTTCCTTATCCCCTCCTGGTGGAAAAGAAGGCTGAGCAGAGAAGAAATTTTCACCCAGACTAAGGTTGTTCTGAAGCACAGTGTCTCTTTTCTGAGGAAAAAACAAACAAAACAAGATCAATTCCTCTCTCTTTGATTGGTCTCTGAAATAGCAGAAGTGTCTGAATTAAATTATTAAAGACTACCTAGAGCAGGGGGCCCAGGAATTCTCAATCCATGATTCATAGTTTTGCCCAGAACCCAACTACCTGAAGCTAGACTTCATCACTCCTGACAATACTTGTCAGAAGATCCTGTTCTTAAAATTTTTCCACTGCTCTACTCTGTTGGCATAAATCATACTTACTATGTTGGTATTAAAGCTATGGATGATAGCATTGAAAATCTGTGTTTCCATGAAATCAGATAAGCCATAGTCACCTGTTTTAACTTGCCTTGATATTACCTTAAGAATCCTGAATTCTTGATTAATAAGGATGAATGCAACATTTAAGGGGAGTTTAATTAGACCCTCTGTCTTTATCCTGCATAACAATATTATGCCACATTATGATTTCAACCGTGTCAGCACTCAGAATGAATGGCTGTGAACTGTGAAATTATAGGGCACATTTTTCATGTCACTGACTAAACAATATTGCAGATCTTCTTGAGAAATATAACAATAGGATCTATCAGTCACAAGTTATGCTTGCAGTGGAAGGCAGATCTTGACAATAACTCACTTTGTCATTATAGTTCTCTTCTAGTTTCAGAAAAGGCAGGATTTTTTCTCTGGAAGAAGTAAAGAGTATCTTGATTATAATAAGTTAGCTATCAAGTTTGAGGACACTGTGTGAGGAGTCGTGTTGACAGGGAAGGGGGTGGTTTGAATTTCTCTTAATATTTTAAAGCTATTGAGTTCTGGAGCCTCACTCAGCCAGGTCTGATGGTGTGTGAATGGCTGTGTGTGGTTACAGCTTTCAGCGGTGCTTTGATAGAAATTTATTTGGGCTGGCAATACGTGTGAGTGGAGCTCCAGGGACCAGAGGCATTTTACATGACGGCAAAAGCTGGAAAACCAAGCAATGAAATCAAAATTTTCCAGGAAAACTGGTGTTTCACCCAGGCCCGAATCCTGTCATGAAGGGAAAACATCTAATGAAGCAATTTCAGCACTTGTGTCTTTACAGCAAGTACAGATCTTGGATGGCACCTGAGCGGAAGTTCTCTGGCACGTTACGGCTGTATTTCATTAATTTGCCATCACCAGAACAAGGGTAGAATAAACCAGGGACACCCCCAGCTCAGTGGCAAAATTCCCACTGAATCTGGGAGTGGGTTTTCATCTCGGAGCAGAAGCTTCCCCGGGTGCACAGAACTTGTGTTGTGCTGACAGCCTCTGCTCAGCAGCACGGCAGCCCCAGCCTGTGCATTTCAAGACATGAAGACCCCATCTTCTTTCAGGCTCACAGATGGTTATTCTTGGAGTGGAATTGAAGTTCAGTGAAGAAATTGTCAGAAGGTTTAAGCACTCATTTTTGCTAAATGGAGCTCTGCAATGTTACTGTAATAGGAAAAACGCCTTGTAGAGTTCAATTGGAATTTTTCTATTAACTTAGTAATAAGGATGCCAATTTCTGTAAAATAGTTTCTGAGTAAGAGTGAAATTATGCACTTTGTTAAGCAGCAGTAAGCCTGCAGATTCATTCTTGGTTAAATGTGAATTACTAGGGACTGACTTCTTCCTAATTTTATGACCGTTTTACTCGAGGTAAATATGCCTACAGAGACACGAATGCCTACTCTACATCCAGCCAGATAATTATTATCCATGGGATCCCTTGGGCAGCTCCTGTGGGTAGTACTCAGCACCACATCACCTTGGAGATACCAACCCCTCGCACCCAGATCTCATTGAGTACTCCAAACCCTGGAGGATTTTTGCACAATTACCTATTTTAATAGGTCTGTCAGAGTACTGCTTCCCCTTTCACATGGGAAATTTCCAGCAGAATTCTCGCTGCCTGAGGCCCAGCCTCTCTGGAGATTCAGCCCAGGGTCGTTGGTAGCATTTTATCCAAATGCAGCCCCAGAGTTTATCTGAAAATGCTTCAGGACTAAAACAAGGAATTTTTCTATTGGCAGGGAACAAGGTGTGCAGCTTCAAAATGGAGCACTCCAGAGCATTGCTTCTGGCCCTGGAATCTTCCAAGTTATTAACTAGTGTTTAAAAAACATTTTACTAGAGGAAGAAAACAACACTGTCTCAGTCTTGCACATCTCCATGTCAAGGGTGTTAAGTCAGCTTGACTCAGGGAAACTGTTACAGAGTTTAGGTTTTTAAGTGTAAGGAAAAAGAAGGAAAAGCCCTAATAGCTTTAATCTTTGTATAACTCCAACCTTTTGAACAAGCCCTTCTTTGTGCAGTTAAGTGAGTCTTTTCATTACAGCTCCTGTCATTTCACGAAAAAAGAAAAAAAACAAATGGATACTTTTAGGTTTACAGGTTTTGAGGCTTCCAGTCTTTTGTCTGTCAAACCAAAACATTAAAATTCATCCCACGGTGATGCCATGGACCTGCACTGAAGGTGGCTGGCAAAACATTCAGATCCCAAATGACAAGGGAAAAATGTGTGAGAACTTTAACTCCTGGGCATCCAATCCAGGGTTAAATAGAATGAAGCAGCCAAGATGTCATAGTGAACCGGAATCCTAGGAGCAGATAAAATACATTCAATTCACAGAGCACTATATCTTGTGTGCACTGAGTGCAATGGATATCAAGCAGAAAATAAAACTATATATGACCAAATAGTGCAATACTTTTGATAAAATATTTACCTCATTGGTACCACCCTGCAGTCAGGCAAGGCATGGACAGAAAGTTTATCAGCAACTGTCAGTGTGGTAAATTAAGGTTAAACAAGCAACTCTAAATCTTCCATTTCCTGTCTTTTCAGTGCTTAAGCCCATCACATCTAATGAAAGCTCTTTTTGTGTCATAAATGAATAGTTATGTGGAGGTTTCCCCTCTAACCTATTCACATTTTCCATCACTGCCCAGCAGATTTCTTAAATGACACACATTTGTCATGTTGTTTAATGTGTGTCTGAAAGGGGTTTGGCCATGATGGTGATGAACATGATATAAAAATTGTGCTGTGCAGAGGAGATTTGTTGTAGGCAGTAGATCAGAGGAAGCCTTCACATGCACACAGGACATGCAACCAACAAGGAAGGAGCTTTCTAACCTGCAAAGAAAAATAACTGAGACTTCTTCAAAATTAACTCATCTTTTAGTATATAAAGGATAATTTTTCTGTAACGAATATACTTTATTTTTTTATTTCCTTGAAAAACACAGGGGTTTCTAACATATTGTCTATGTTAAAATATATAGTAAAGGGCCATTTTCTCAATCCTGCTATACCTTGTGACATGTTTTTCAGAATATCCAGCAGGGTTTTTAAATTTTGGTCATCTTCTTTTAATATTTACAAGTGCAAGGACAATTTTCTTTTGTAGTAACATCAGTCAGACAGGGGATGTTACAATGAATATTCCCTGAGCGAATATAACAGAGTGTGGAATCTGATTTTTAGTGTTCCTGTTCAACAAGTGGGAAGTATTTTGTGGCAGTGTTTTGTTCCCCAACATTCCTTGGATGTTGGATATTACAGGTGGAAAGGTGGAGAGGGGAGAAATTCAGCACAGCAACCTCTAATAAATGTAACAGCCTAGGCTTGATGAGTTTAGAAATAAAACACCTAAGACATGATTATACATAACATGGTAAGGGCCAGATGGGTAAGAGGGACATCCGTGGATTTTGAGTGAATTTGGACAGTTTGAATGCCTGAGAATCTGATTCTTTGAGGTTAAAAAAGGTGAGTGACACTTCCCTGTTCATTTTTCATGGTCATTAAAGATAGCGAGTTAGGCAACCAAAAGAAACTGTCTGAAAATAAAGGAAAAGATGTGACAGGATATCACACACTGCTCCAACATTCAGGACAGAAAGTCGCTGCATATTTTTTTGGTATAGTTCAGTGTAATTGGTCAAATAAAACTCAGATAGGAGATTGCCCATTATTACCAACAGAATGAAAGAGAATTAATTAAGTTTCTTCTGTACGAACTGCACCCATGAAATATGCAGTGTATTTGAAAGCTGGAAAAAAACCCCAAAAACTTAATTTGTGTTATTATTAGCCAGGAATAAATGTGCCTTTTTCTTTGTATTATCAGATGGTAATGTAATTTTTTATTGGACATTATGTACTCACATAATGATACTAAATTTCTCACCTACCCTTTCTTTTTTTTTGTTATTGATGCTACAATGTTGGAAAGTGTTTTTACTTGGTTGGTATTAATTCCTCTCGGCTACAGAACCATAAAAAGCACCCGGACAGTCTATTTTCCTACTATGAACACACTTCTTCTTAAACAGAGCTAAAAAGGAAAAACACAATTTTTGCATTATTAATAACAAAGTGATATATTTTATTTTATATTATTTCCTGCCCTTGCACTGTCCTGTAGGAAATTCAAGTTTCATAATAGATGCTTAGTGGTTTAAATAGGCAGCAAGGAGTCAACTAACTCCTAACTCCTAACTAACTCCTAACCAACTCCTAACCAACTCCTGACTAACTCCTAACTCCTAAATCCTAACCAACTCCTAACTAACTCCTAACTAACTCCTAACTAACTCCTAACCAACTGCTAACTAACTCCTAAATCCTAACCAACTCCTAACCAACTCCTAACTCCTAACTAACTCCTAACTAACTCCTAACCAACTCCTGACTAACTCCTAACCAACTCCTAACTCCTAACTAACTCCTAACCAACAACTTCTAACTCCTAACTAACTCCTAACTAACTCCTAACCAACTGCTAACTAACTCCTAACCAACTCCTAACTCCTAACTAACTCCTAACCAACTCCTAACTAATTCCTCAGTTGCCATCAAACTGTGACCAAAATCATTCTGATTCAATTCTGTTTCATTCCAGAATGTAGTTGGGAACTTCACACATCTCCTCCCATGAGGTAATATTTAGCAAGAGCACCTGAAGGGCTTGAGCCAGGATAAGCCTTTCATTCCAAGTGCCATATCAGGTGTTAGAACAGGATTTGGTGGGGTCCCCATCCCTGGAAATGCCCAAAAGCCCTATGGATGTGACACTTGGGGACACAGGTCAGTCAGTGGTGGCCTTGGCAGTGCTGGGTTAATACCTGGTCTCAAAGGTCTTAAACATCTTTTCCAACCTTAGCAATTCCCTGATTTTATGATGCTGTGTGCCACAGGAACTTGAATTTCCAGCTCACTGCTCTGCCTCTGCCCAGCTCCCTCCTTCAGGGACCCTTGGGACAGGGTGGTGTGTTAGTGGAACCTTCTGGCCTCGCTGGCAAAGCTCTGCCCGCAGGAGCACGGACCTGATGGGAATGTGTCCCTGTGTGCTCGGAGAGCGTCCCGGGGAGCTGGTGGCACCCACAGGCTGTGGCAGCAGGAGCAGCAGGGGCCCTGCAGGACAGCTGAGGGTGAGGGTGGTGCTGCAGCCTCCTGCGGGGTCCCACAGCTCTGCCCACTGAGCAAATCCCCTCTGTGAGATGTCAGTCATTAATTCAGTTGTTGTTGTGAGCTGGTAGCACAAAATATCCTTCTGGGGCTCAGCTCCACGCTCAGGAAAGACTACAGTGATGGCTCAGGCTGTGCTTGAATGTGAGAAAAAACACAAGATTTAAGCCAGGTTTTGCCTGGATCAGGTTCAGCTCAACTCCCGGGATCAGTGTTTTCCTTTTACTTCGGAGAAGACTGGGTTCCAACGTGGATCTCTGCCACTCAAGATTATGCCTGTCAAATACATGAAAACACACTTCTAATCAGAGGATTAGCAGCCAGCATCTCACCACAATGAGTGTCTGGAGGGAACCCTGCACCAGCAGCACATTTAATACTGGCTGTCCCATCCACGTTTAAGCAGAGCTGGGGGACAGCGCTGTGCGTTCGGTGGGGAAAGCAGAGGGAAGGAGCAGCACTGGGGCTGTTTTTCCTGCCAGGCCTTGCAACGTGCCAAGAAACTGGGAGGCTTTCCTAAGTCAGCAGAACATGATTGCTCTCCCGTCACCCCCCGTGGTACGGCGCTCGCCTTGGAAATAGCTGAGTCTCAGAAATGAGTCCTGTGCAAGTTCAGCCAGCTCGGGAATGCCCCGGCTCTGTCAGCACAGGAAACTTCTTCAATTGCTTTTCTGGCACTATCAGCTTCTTCACAGATTTTCTCTCTGAATTGCTACTTCTTGCACAGCCAATTTGTTGTGTGTTAAATTTTGTCCTTTCTTATGCTCCCCCCCCGCCCCCCCCATTTTTATTTCCTTTGACTTTTGTTGCTAAGCTAAGAAAATGCAAGTGAAAATATTTATGGTGGTTCATCCCTTTCAACCCAAAGCATTCTGTGATTTCCTCTAGCACTGTAGAGGTAAAAATTACTACATGTAGTAAGGGATAGGATAGGGGAAAGTCATTCTATTAATAATTGAATGCCTTGAGAGCAGCCAGAAGCTCAGTCCCAGGGATGCCACACGTGTGTGTTCAGATTGAGACACTGTTCTTTCTCTTTTTGTCATTTGTGAACTTCCTTTGCTTCTCAAAGAACTTCTGTCTTTAACAGGAAATGTTGTGCATGTTTAATATCAAAGGAAGTTAATTCTGCTAAATCTGCAGGAGTTAATTCACCAGATATCCTCCTTGGAATCTCTCCTCTGGCACTGGCGAGTAAGGGCTGTGATGGTTCCAGACTTTATTAGAGTGCCAAGGTGTTATTCTCCATCGCTGGGATATCCAGTGATGTCCTCCAGATTTTTATATATACTGGACTGTAATTCTTTGAAAATACTGATGAGAAAAGACAACAAGAGGTGCAAGGGAGTGTGCAAGAAGCAGCTGGAGGTGCCCAGAGGTGCCTGCTGCTCTCACTCTGCTCTGAGGCATCGGTGTGGCAGAGGCTTTGGACTGGCACAGGACACAAACTGTGCTGAAATGATTATTCAGCACATTTGTTACACTTCCCTTTTGGAAATTAATTTGCAGAAACAAATTCCCTTCCTTCCTTAAGAGACGAGTCCCAGAGTTAAATAGTGGCCAGGGCCGGGGATATGTTTGGATCACACAGGCTCAGGATGCCAACCTGTGCTGGAGCTCCCCTGCCCTGCCCTTTTGGGAGGTGCTTCCAGGGCAAGGGTGTTTTCTTGGTGACTTTAGTACTAGCCAGGGCAAACCTGAGGTTTTATGGAATCTGACAGGAGTAATCCCTTGCTGGGAGCAGCCAGGTCCTGGCAGTGGGATCCACAGTCCAGCGGGAGCTGTATTGATCCGGATGCACTAATGCTGCACAGTGGGGAGCCACTTCCAGCCTCTTTTCTGCCCATCCCTTATTAAAAACCAGCCCGCACTGAAGCTGTAGAAAGTTGCTATTTCATGGCTGTGTTCAATAGTGACATTTCAGGGGTGAATCTGCCAGGCTCTTATAAAAATGTTCCTGTTTTTCAAGAGCTGCCGGGACCCTTCTTGTAGAGAGAGAGCAGCAAATGGATTTGCAGTGGGAGCAGCTGCCTTTGCTGGAAGCACAGGCACAAAGAACGGGCATGTGCAGAAACTTTGAGAGAGTTTTCCTGCCAAAAACCTTCCCCAGGTAGTTTGTGAAAGACCCTGCAGCTCATCTGACGTTGATTAGCTTTTGAGGCACAATTGCTACAACGAGAAAACTTTTAGTGATTTGCATGTGTTGACAATTATTCCAACAGTAACAACCTGATTATACCAGTGTGTTAGTCTCAGATATGGTGTATTATTCCCTAGCTTTAGGAATAATTCTGATAGTTATAGCCTCTGGCTTCATTTAACCATAGCCCTAATCACTTCTGATTAAAACATACATAAATGACTTTGTGGATTTTTTTTTTTTTGTTACACCTCAGCTTCTAGGATTTTTTTGCCCTGAAGGAAAGAAAAAGAGAAAATTAAGTTTCAGCATTGAGAAATGTTTGAATGACTATACAATAATAACAAAAAATATTTTCCTTTCCAGAACATTTTATTTAAGTGCCTCATTAATACAGTTTTATTATTTTCATTTGATTAATTGCTGTAGGTTTTGAGTTTGGGTTTATTTTATTATTCTAGTTGCAATGATTCTCATGTTACTTTCTTCATGTTTACCAAGGGGTTTACACCATTATTTCTCCACACAAATAGCTAATTAGTCAACCATTTTCTCATTTGACATTTCTCTGTGGCGGGGGACTGAAAAGTGAATTTCATCTAATTTTTCATTCTGTTTCGATCGTATCATTGTAGATAGAGAATTGTGATGAAAGCCAGCCTGCTAAATCCCTGACGTGAGAAGCGAAATAAAGCTGAACTGGGGAACCTTTTAGCTCAGATGGGGAGAAGGGGGTGCATGGCTTCCAGAGTGCCCTGCAGTCGGAAACAGAAGCCCACGCGGACTGTAGTGAGGCCACAGCTGCCAGCTGTTCCCTCGGGGCACAGGAAGCACTTCCAGTGCTCAAATCTGTGAAATCAGAGCCCCAGCCTGACAACTGCCTGGTCCCTGGTGTCGGAGCCCGGGGGCTCATCCCCACCTCAGTCTGATGCAGAACAGCACCAACATTTCTTTTTATAGCCCTAACTTGCCCTGTGCCCCCTCCGACTCGGGGAGCAGCAGGAGGCAATGTTGGGTATGTATTGATCTGCCATCCGTGGGGAGGATGAGCTGCAGCTCTCCTTTGACATTTCCTGCTGTCCCTGATGCTCCAATTTGCCCGTATTGCCAATATTTCATTTTTACTTGAGAGATACAAAGCCCATTTCTGTGAGAGGGGCACAGCACAACTCTGTCTGCTGGGCCCGCACTCAGCTCTGAGAGCAGCCCCCAGCAAACCCCACAAACAGCATCATAATCTCCTCCTACCCACATGAAATAATATTTATATTGTTATAAATGTCACAGGATCACAGAATGGTTTGGTTGGAAAGGAGCTTAAAGCTCACCTTGTGCCACACCTTGCACTATCCCAGGTTGCTCCAAGCCCAGCCTGGCCTGGGACACTTCCAATTAAACCATTAAGCAGCAAAAATGATTGAAGTAAGATTTTTTGTCCCTTTTTTAGTTTGGGGTTGTTTTGTTTGTTGGGAATTTTTAAGCAAAATCATTCCAGCCAAGATTTGTTTTCCCTATAAAACATACTTTTGTAGGGAGAGGGGTTTATTTTTATTCTTTCTAGCTGATTAAGTTTAAATTATCATTTTAAATGGAAATTTACTATTGTAAACTGGAAATAGAATGTTAGAGTGTTTCTAAGTATAATAGCATATTGGTATAGTAGTGTTGAGATTCTATTTTTATTACTTTGCCTTTTTTAATATGTTGTATTAAAAAAGGATGCTTTCAATTGTAGAAATAATTTTTTAAAAAAACCCAGACCAACAACTAATAGCTGAAATAATTCTGAAAAATCTATATTACTCTTCAGCTGACTTTGCTGTGACTGATCTAAGACATGAGTGCAAAGGCTGTGAGGGCCAAGTTGTCTGCCAAAGAATTGGGCAGATTTTTTTCATGTGCTGTAAATATCTATATACTATCCATAACCTGAAAGGGTGATTGAAAGAAGGCAACTCAAAGGGGAGATTTTTCTGGAGAACATTCTGTGTTTTTACAGTTTTAGTCAAAGTAGCTGAGCCTCTTCAGTGTGTGCTCAGCCCTGAGGAACCTCAGCATTCCTGCTCTGCAGCTCTGCAAATGCACATTTCTGTAGACCAGGCCAAAATAAGGTTTTTTAATACCAAATGCCTTGACTCAATCAATGGAAAACTGATATTAGCAACAAATATCTGACCAAAACATGGGTTTGTGTAAACCTTAAGCCTTAAAAAGCAGTGTATCAGTCCTGTGCAGGGTTTGTGTGTGCATATCCAGCCCCTTGCACACCCTAAGGATATTCCCGTGCTTTGGAGGGGATTATTGCACTATTCCAAGGGCCAGACTGGCACTGAGCCATGGAATTGTGATGCCTGCTCAGATGGGATTAGCACAAAGCATGTGCATGGTGCAGTCTGGACATAAACTCCCAGAAACTTGGGGGACCCTTTGGGATCTCCCAGGAAAGAGCTGCCGCGGGGAGTTGCTCCCAAACCTGTCGTGCCCCACCCGCAGAGCTGAGCCAAGCTCTGGAGCAGAGCCAATGGATTCACCCTGGAATGTGTCCAGGTTATCACAGAAACATGAATTTTCAGTGACCAAAAATGCACGGAGTGACTTGTGGCACAACATTGATGGGGATTTTAATTTATTTTTTTAAATTGTACTCTAAGTTGACATTTCCAGCCTGTGAAAATACAGACAGTCTGCAAGCCCATAAATCCGTTCCACGAAGCTGAAAAATGGCTCTTGCATAAATCCTCAATCTTCAGTAAGTTTAAAATTGCATCTGACCTAACACCTTTCTCAACAGTGTCGCCAGAAAATGTGATTTATTTCAGGTTATAGATTTTGTTAATGATATGTTTATTCTGACTAATAATGGTATCAATTTCAGTTAAATTCGGCGTTTTACATTTTAAATTTCTTTTCTTTTAAAGAATCTAGCCAGAGTAATTTGAGCATGTCCAACTCTCTGCAGGACAGCACTGCAGGAGGTATTTCACAGCCTGTTACACATGTAGCATAGAGCAACACTTTTAGTGCATTTACATCCAAATTCAAATCCGTTCACTTTGTGTGATTTAATGGTAAAGGAGGCTAAGTATGCTTAGCTTGGCAGCTCTAGTGTGTAAATCAAATGTGGGGACTGGAAAGTACAGATGACTGTTGAGATTTTATTTTCCTTTATGACTTTTTAACAGCATCTTTTGAAGACTGTCTTAACTCTGTGTTAACAGAGCATGTTTACAAGGAATATGTTTATGCTGAGGTTTAGACACAGTGAGGTTTAAGATTCACAGCAGGTCTTGAAAACTCAGTGGTGATCTCCAGAGGTTCCTTCCAGCCCCAACCATTCTGCCATTCTGTGGAATCACAAAGTCAGACATAGAGAAGACAGTTTCTGAAAGTCTTGAGGATCAGAAATCAGCTTGGACACGTTTACACTTGACAGGAAAAGATCTGGAAAAGCCCTTTAGTGGGCTAACAGTACTGTTCCCTTTATCATTTCTCTTATAACCTGTATAACCTGGCCTGTAGTTCTCGAGATGTCTAAATGCTCACATTTTGCCTCAGTAGCACTGTGTGATGAAGCCCTTATGCTTCTGTTTTCCCTTTGATATGGACTCCTCTGGTTGCCTTTTAGTCCTTACCTGCAGTGGAAGTGGTTTTCAGGTTGTGGCCACAGCACAGGGGACAGACACACATCTGGCTTGGCTTTAAACCGGCCAGCTCCAGTAACAGGCTGTTATTGGTAGCACTGTGCTTAATGCAGGGTTGGGGTTTTTTTTCCTGATTCACATTACAGAGGTGATAAGAAAAATGCTGCAGCTAAAGAACCAGCTTGGGTGGCTGAGTAGGGCACGTGCTGTTATATCATCTTATGGATGGCAAAGCCATTACCACTATTCAAGAGGAATCTTCAGTGTCAATACTTCATGTTACCAGTTCTCCAAAACTGCCAAACTGTTGTTCTGTGTCCTCAAATGTCACATGTGTACCCAGATTGCAGTGGATGGATCCTCATCCAACCTGGCCTTGGAAAATGAAAACCCACAGCTGCCCCAACAACATGCTTCCAATGGCTTTATGGCCACAAACATTTTAAAGTAAAAAAAAACCAAAAAAAACAAAAAAACCCCAAACAATATTGGAAGTTGCATAAAAATGATCTTTACAAAATCAAATGTCAGTATAGTTACAGAACATTAGCTGTAACATACATTAGAGAATTGCTGGGATGGTTTTCATTCCACACGGGATAGAAGTCAGAGACCCAGCTGTGCAAGGCTGGGAATATACATCTCTGTGAAAGGGAAGTTGCCCTCCCCAAAGCTTATAACCCAAACCAGCCTGGGAGCAGGAATACCTTTGTTATCTTATAGCCAAGGAGCAGAAAAATTGCGGTGTGTCACCAGTAATGAGTGTGGAGTGTGTTTCAGCTGCAGAATTGCTGTGCTGCAATAAGGTTCCCTTTCTGCTCTTTCTGCTGCCATATGCTGCTGTAATTAGTGCAGGCAAAAGGTAATGAGAGCACAGTGGAGAAGAGGGAGCTCCATGGGAAGCAGGTTAATCTCTAAAACTCTACATTATGTCATCCATATATAGAGCACAATGCAGTTTTAATCCAGAATTTTAATGCTGCACTTATATTTTGGGAAGTTTTTTTATCTTTCTCTCAGAAGCACCACTGCTTCCCCAGGTGTGCATATTTGTGCTGTAATTGCTGAACCAGTCTCTCCCAAATACCTGTGAACCTTTTTCCAGGGGTAATGTCTCATCATTTTAAAACCAGACTTGGTGAGAAGAAATTCATATTGGTTTGATTTAAGATTGCAGAATTCTGTATTTAGAGATTTTTTTATTCAGAGGCAAAAGAGTGTTTATGCTGAGCTCATAGGCACAGATATACAAAGTTACCTTCTCCATTATGGTTTTACTTGAGCAATTCATGAAGAGTTCATAGAAAAATTTCAGGTATTGCCATTATATGTTACAGTCCCAGCACGAACAAGGATTCATAAATGTGAATAATGTGTCTGTTTTTCACTCCAAATGAAAACGTGGAGCTATACTTAGGTGAAATATTAGGTCAAGTCAGCTGATAGTTTATTCTTATGTCAGTGGGACCAGGATCCATAAAAGGAGCAAGTATGAGTTGGATGGAGTCTATGGGTAAGTTTTGTTATATTCCTGATACTGCCTCCTGCCAGCCAGGAGAAATGGTATGGAAATCTTTATTATCAATGTCTTATCATAGAATCACAGAATGATTTGGGTTGGAAGGGACCTTAAAGCTGATCTTGTTCCACACCCCCTGCTATGGAGGGCTGACACTTCCAGATTTGCCCAAGGCCAGGAAGCAAACACACACACATAGATGTATGTATAGCAGAGAACATGGATTTTTTACTCATCTGGGTTTAACTCTATTTTAAACATAATTTTAAAAAGAATTAAGGAGATAGGCAATTTGAAAATGCCAGTAAATATCTTTCTGCATCTTTAAAAAGCCACTCAAAAATTCTTTTCCTTTCTGTCTATCTCGGTTCTTTTCATGTCCCTCATTGCTCTGTGTTCTCAGGCCTCTCGCAATGATTTACAGATTTTATCCTTCTAACAGCTTTTCAAGGCAGAAACACATCCCGGCCGTTTTAAAGCTGCGGTGAGGATGCAGCATGAATTAAAGGCTTCCCTAATTCCAAAGTCCAGGCTCTGAGTCCCGGTTCAGCAGCCCAGCCTTGCTGCCTGGCCCACCGCAGTGAACAGACAGTGCTCCATGGGGACACCGGCACTGCAGCACTTCCCTTCCCTTGGGAGCTGTGGTGGTCCCTGTAGAGCATCCTCCAGATGCAGCAGGCTGGCAGAGCTCTGTCCTTGCCCCTGCTCCGTGCCACACGTCAGGCGGGCTCAGGTGTGTCACTCGACACAGATCTGGCTCTGCCTCACGTTGCTTTCCTTCTCTTTCTGTCAAAACACCAGAGCCAAGCCCCCTTGACTCGACCTGGGAAAAGTCTGGCAATTACCAAGCTCTGGAAGTCCTTGCCAAGAGCAGCATCTGACTGTGCCTGGCTGCTCTCCTGTGACACCCGGGGCTTCTGCGCTGTTGGCTCTGAAATCGTGTTTGTGGCTAGTGCAGGGCTGTGGCTCTGATTAGGTTTCTGTGCTATCAGCTCTGCTCTGTGTGAGGATCTTTGCTAATGGAGCACCAGCCAGCGGCACCGGGCGCGTCTGGGAGCAACCCCAGGAACCATTTTCCTCTGTGACAGCAAGGGGGGAGATGCCATTTATACATTTTAAATTATTTCCATATATTTGCTACTCTCTCTTAGTTCTGCACCAAACAGACCAAGTGCGTGTTTTCATTTGTGTTCCCTTGTTCTGCCCCTGTAACCTCTCTGCGTCTCTTTGTAGGTCTGTGTTTAGGGTGTGCACTTAAACATTGCAGCAGTTTCCAGTCTCAGGGAATTGGTTTTGCTGTTCTCTTTGCAATTCCTGGCTTATAGACAATGCAAGGGCATGAACCCAGTGCAAGGAGGCCACAGTCAGGATATGTTACACCCATCTTCCCGTGCTCTGTTGTCACAAAAGCCCTTGGGAGCTGTGAGTTGTTAGCACAGTTTAAAATTAAAAAATAAACCACACTGAAAGAAACTCCACAAGCAGCGCTAAATTTCACTACTGCAAAACAGAATAAGACCAAACTAAGCAGTAATTGGCACACCAGAGAGCACAGTCCTGTGTACATCCGTACTGATGTATCTGTGTGCTTAGGATTGAAGGAACAGTAGGCACAGGCAGTAAGTTCGTGTTTAACCACCTAAAAAATGGTCTGATTTTAAAAGCTGCTGTGCAATCAGCAGATTCCACTAAAGTAAAAAGTGGAAAGTGAATCTTTGCATTCAAAACTTCTATTTTCGTCATGTTTTTTTATGATGGGTCTATTCTAAACCTTTGCTAGCAGAGCCCTCAAAAAATGGAACAAAGAACAATCATCTTAGCTGTAGTGCAATATGCTCTTACAATAAGTAAAAAATGTGGTGGGAAAGACAAAGTACTACTCTTACAATATCCTGTGCCAAATCACAGGTTATACAATCCAGTTTTTTATTTGCACAGCCAACAGTGCTTTGTAGAGCAATCAGGGAAGATAATACAATCCATTTTACATTCTCATTACTTTAGAAGTGTTGAATCTTCTGAAATGGTTTCGGGGTTAATTGAGAATTTGCAGTTTTACAATAGAGTAGGAATTGTTTAGGCTGCCCTTGTTTCATATTTTTGTGCATACCTTTGTTGCAAAGTTATAAAAACAACAATAAAAAAGAAACAAAGAAGCGAAATGAAATAATGATCTGCATTGTTGCTATTCCAGGCTCCCATTTTTGTGGGAGATAAAGCTGAGGTATTGATTAATGTTTAAATGGCTATTAAGTGGAAGGACATGTTGGGTTGATGGAACATCTCACTGTGCCCTGTTTTCCTTTCATTCCTTTCCACATATTCCCTAGGGGATAATTGCTGCTCCTGGGAAAGCCAGTGGTAAATTTTTGAGTTACTTTTCTGCCAGCATAAATAAGACAACTATTTTTCCTATTTGTCTCTTTTTCTCATAAATTCCAAAAGTTCCTGGTTTCCAAATCTGCTTTTTAACTTATTTTAACATAGCAACAGCTCATAAAAATGTGTACTTTTTCATGGCTGTATATATTAAAGTTTTGATGCTCACTCTGACTTGCCTGAGGACCACGGCACAGTCAGGATCAGCAGCCCCCAGCAAGTTGCATTTTTCAAGCCTGCAGCAAAGCCCTGGTGAAGAGCAGCAGCCTGGGCAGGGCTGTCTGTCAGCACTTCATTAGCTGCTGTAATGGCCAGCCCAACTCTGTGCTAGAGGGATTTAGCAACGTATTCTTCTACTGTCCAGAGGGCACAACACCAAAGAAAACTCTGAAATTACACATTCAGTGTCTGTCTTTCCTCTTCTAGCAGCTGCCATTTTATTTCATTTTACATCTTTTTTTTTTTACCCCCTAACAATCCATTTTTTTGTTTATTCCCTCACAGTTTCACTGATACTTTTTTTTTTAAATTTTTGGTCAGTATTATCACACAGGACTTTGAGGTGAATTGCTTTCACCTCAAAATTACCACTATGAGGCACTGCCTAGGCACAGACTCATTAAATAATAACAAGTTCCATGTCAATTACTGGTAATTTAAAATGCCTACAGAAGGTTGTGTGGTGGTTTATGACCTACAACAATTCACTACATAAAAGATAAACAGGTTGTTATCCTAAGTATTGATTATATGATTGGAGTTTTGGTTTAAAATATTAACACATTTAATTGGAGAGGAAATTGGTACCAGTTAATTCAGCTCGGTGTTGTTACATTACTTAATATATTTAACTGAGTATAGAATTAGGCCCTAATTATGAACATTCTTACATTTATTGCCTCAGTCAAGTAGGGAAGTTCTCGGTGTGTAAACTCCACAATCTCTCTAAACATGTCCAGTTTTGGGCTCTGAATAGCTGTGCCAATTAATGGAAAGCACAACAGGGAATTTCATATTGGGGGATCTTGGAGACAGCATTTCCAAACTCTGATTTAGACCACATGTGTGTGGTTGAATTTAATAATCAGAGGGAGGAAACTCCGGATCCCTGAGTGCAGAACAAAGGTGTGCAAGCAGGGTCCGTGTGTAACCACCTCCACACTGACTCTCTTTTTGGTACCATTCCCCACAATTCAGGGAATTTCCAGCCTCACCCAAAACAACTAATTGCAAGGAAAGAAATGACAAACACTCAACAAGTAAATGAACAATAGAAGTTGTAGTCCAACCAGAACTTCGAGTCTGGAAGAAGGAGGACTGTGATAGGACTCGTGAGGTCTGTACACAGCAGTGTGGGTGCAGAGGCCCATTGGAAGTGCTCTGGCTGTATAACACAGCAGTGGGAAATAGGTCATATTTAATGTTTTAAATATTGATTTCTGCACTAAACTTTGGGATGTGTATCTATATCCAAAGGAATTGACTCACACTTCTCTCTGTACCTCCCTCTGCCAGCTAAGCCTCACAATACTGAACTGCCTCTAAGGGAAGGCACAAGGTTTCATCTGCCTTTTTGAAATTTTAAGAGATGCACCCCTGAAAACCGGCGGGTGCAAAGCCCTGCTCCTCCGCAGCAATGCAGCTGGTTTTCTGTTTGGATCTGCCACGTGCTAACAACTCCTGTGCTTTTATCCAGGTACTCAGTGCACAAGGATCCAGCAGGCTGGCTGGAAATCAACCCCACCAATGGCACCATTGGCACCACGGCAGTCCTGGACCGGGAGTCTCCCTTCGTGCAGGACAACGTGTACACTGCTCTCTTTCTGGCCATAGACAGCGGTGAGTCACTTTTAGGGATAATATCCATTGGGGTTTTTTCCCCCTCCTGCTTAAAATGTTCTGTTCTGAAAGCTGCACATGTAAAATTAAGCACGTGCTTCAGCACTTTGCTGTGTGGCCACCTGAAGGTGTTAGAGATCATTGCGGAAAGGAGAGAGAGGAATGAACTTAAAATTTCAAATTTTGAACGGCTTTAATTTAGGTTTGTATCTCACGTATTTATTCCTACACTGAGATGTAGGTGATGTATGTAGGTAATGCTAGGTGCAGTTAATCTAGAAACACTCTTGGAAAGTAGTAAATCGTCTTTATCAGAGTTAATTTCTGTGCAATATTTGAGCAGTCAGTGTGCCTGAGGCACTTAAATTACCAATAACAACTCATCCCTGATATGTTGGATTATAATCTGTTCAATACAATGACAGTGACAATAAAAACATAAGTAAACCCCTTGTTAAAAATACATTTATTTTTACACATTTTGTGTATTAAAGTTCCTTCTGTCAAATAGAGTCACAATTAAGCTATCTCGAGAAAATTCAGCAAGTGACTTTGGAACAGAGAAAGGAAGAGAAAATCCTGAACATTCCAAATCTCCAGAGCTAAAGGCACAAAATAAATAAAAGATTTGCCTGTAATATAACAGCTAATATGCTAACAGTTTTTCACAGCTGCAGCTGGTTTAGCCCTGGTGATGAATTGTAAAATGCTCTTTTTAGGAGAGTAATTTTACATTTTTGTAAGCACATGACTCAGGGAACATTTGCAGGGCCTGACAGGAGAAAGAAAATATCGCCTTAAGTATAACAGAAAAAAAATTCTGCTGAGATGATGATTTACTTATATATTAATATACGTATTTTCCCTAGGAAATTTCTGTGGAAAAATGTAGCACTAAACATATTTCTGCCTTTTACTTGCTATTGGATAGAGTTGTTTTTTTTCTTTTAATGCATCTTAAAATCTGGTGCACTGGGAAATATCAACTCACAATGAAAGTAAAAATTTGGGATAATATTGCTGAGAGGTTACCAAAAGGACAAGGTTGTGTTTTAAAGGTGAAGTCAGGTATCCTCAAAGAGAATAGATGGAAAAAGAAGCTGAATGCTTTTGTCTGTGAGAACCAGCCTGAGTGATGTGGGTTTTGGGGGACACCTTTATGTTCCCCTTAGGGCAGTAACACACGTTGCTCGTTCATTCTAAGCCCAGAGTCTCACTGCTCTTAATTCCCAGATTTTTCTCCGTTCTGGAAAAACAGGAGAAGGGAGAAGTGCCTGCGTGCTGAACAGCAGGGCGAGAGAGCAAAGGCATCCTGATTCCAGCCGCTGTAACTGTGTTCAGTTGTAATGGCGCAGCACTGTCAGTGCAGGAGTTCTGCTGCTGCAACTTCCCTTCATTCTGTGAGAGAGGTGACTGGGAATCACACGTGGGACTGCCGCGCTGGGGCGTTAATGGGGACACTGCAGAGCGCTCTGCTCCTCCACCGTGTGCAGCCCGGCCACGTGTGGAAGTGGGAATAAACAGCAGGACTTAATTAGCTGACATTAACCTTGTGGCTTGTGTCACCTCTGCATTAATTACCAAACAGCTTGGGGAGCACGTTAAACTTAGGGACAGGCTGGGAAGGGGAAAAATTTTCTGCTGGGCTGTGTCTAAAGCAGCCAGGGAAGTTCTAGAAGTGATCTCAACAGGTTGGGGTTGTCTTGTCCCCTGGAGGAGCAGCTGGGACTGACAATATCCCTGGAAAGTGTTCCAGGCTCATTTCCAGGCCACTGACAATGTGAACTAGCAAAGTGTGAAACCCACTTCATCTCTGCAGCCATCAGAGCTAATGTCCATCTTGAAAAGGAGTATTACATTAGAGGAGAAGGCAAATTGTGGTAGAATGATATGAAATGAATACAGAATTCTTTCAGGGCTTTAAAAGAAGGTTACGTTAACTTAAAAAGGAAAAAAGATCAGATTGAACATAACTATATGCATTCTCCTTAAAGCAGCATTGTCCACAGCCTGCAGATCTCTCTCTTTAGGTTATTAAGTGGAGTCTCTCTAATAGCAGTGAATATCCCTGGGACTTTTCAGTGAGAGGGCAACAAAAGGCAGGATTAAGAACTGCCAAATGAAACAGGGTAATAAAGTGAAAATTCAGAGGCATTTCCAATAGAGCAAGTCATTTGCTTGGGCTAATAGGCTTGGGGTGAAAAGGGAGGAGAGGGGAAAAAAAAACTTTACCAGAAATGCTTTTTTCAAGAGCTTTCAATGGAAATTTTTATTTCCTTTGGCCTCTTAGTTCATCTCTAAGTCAAATCTGAGATGTGCTGGCACAGGCATCGAGGCAGTCTGAGCTGCCAGAGGCTTTCCTGTCCCTACCTGGGGAACACAGAGAGCTCAGGGAATGCCCAGGGCTCAGCCCGGCAGTGGGAATTGGTACCCAGAGCAGCTCCCAGCAGGGCAGGCACTGCAAGCTCTGTGCTAATCCTCAACTTTATTTATAATAAAGAACTCTAAAATCAAATCAAGCCTTGTCCTTAGACATTGCTAAAGGAACTTAGACATATGCTAAAATATAAATAAAGTATTATTTAATATTCATGGCATATAGAGTTGATATAGTTAAGAAAAGATAGTGTTGTCCCATCGTATTCCCATCGGATCTTTTTAAAATGACCTTACATTCATGTGCTGTCCTGGGCGAAGAGAGCAGACAGCTGAAAACAAACCTCCCAGTGACACTTTCTTCATTCCCTTTTGCTGATGTCAATAGAGAATCTGTCATCAGCTCCAGCAGGCACTGGCTCCTTGTTATTACACTTCAGTGCAGGGAGCAAGTGCCAGGGCATTTTTTTTTTCTTGTCTGTAAAATGTTGGATATTTCTGTCAGAAGTAAAACCAGGTGCTTTGTACTTGGTAGTTCTTTGTATAAATCCATCACATCTTTATCTTTTTTTGGTATATCGCAAAACTATTCTTTACCAGTAGGACAGTAACAATGAATGGGGCATGGAAAATGGAGTCATTCCACTGCAGGAAATAATTTAGTTCTTTATGAGATTCTTTTTGACCTTTATGATATTATTTCTCAGCATTATCAAATTAACTACAGGTAAAGAGAGTTAAATATGAATTATGTTATTCCCGAGCTAAACAGTTCCTATACCTTCCCAAACACGCTTGAAACAATGTGCAGCAGCAAATTTGATGGAAACAGTGTTAATTTTATAGATAATAAATTCTGACCTTTTATGGGGGTGAATTACACTTTAAAAAGGACTTTTTGGAAGAAATATCCTAATTTTCTCAGTACATTTGATTTCAGTAAAAGGTCAACGTAGTGTCTCTAGAATTTGAAAACTTTTTATTAAAGACCTCTGTGGACATAGAGCCTCTGGTCTATTAAAGAAGAAATTAAACAGTGGTAAGAAATATCATGAAGCAGAGTTAACACATTAAAGTGTCATGAACTGTGTTTAATCTGAGAATGAGCTGATAATGGGGCAAAGTCAGGTTTATGCAAACTTGGGAAACATCAGAGGTTTCATTCAATTAACAAAAGTGCCAACAGTGGTGATCATTTTATTTCCTGAATGCAGCACTCTAATCACAGAACCCAGTGCAGTGTCACAAGCATCACTGGGAGACACAGACGAGAAAGAATTTGAGTTTGAGACATCAAACTTCCAAACGTGCCGTGTGACCACGCTGTAGTGTCATCCTGCAGGTTCTGTTATTCCCTGGAAAATTTGGGATGGCTGTCTCAAAGGACAACACTTGTATGCTTTTCTGATAAGGACAGCCATGCTACAAACTCTCCAGGAGAGGTCTTTTTCCCCACTGTATTCTGAGCCACAATCTAGAAAAAGCAAGGGAGGAGCAAAATGTCTGGTGGTGAAGCTAAAAAATAACTGGAAAATGTGTGAAACCTTTATAGGATAAAACTGGTTTCTCCCTTTCCTTTAAGAAGCATGAATAATAAATTATCACCAGATTTACCTTATTTATGCAATAATCACTATTTTTTTGTGAAATTAACATCCCCATTGTGGTGCCTTCTGTATCTCTTTAGCAACAGAATCTTTGGTTACTTTTGGTTGCTTGAGACATTGAAGCCCACCTGCACTGTCCGAGGCTGTCCCCTGGTGACAGGTGAGGATGACACACTAACCTTGCTGGTTGGCTTAAAAGCAAACTGAAGTTGGATTTCCCTTTTCCCATGTCACCCCAGTGGGGTACCCCCCACCCAAAGCCAGGGAGAAATATTCTCCCAGCCAGAGAGTCTGATGCAGGGTGAGCATGCCGCCCTCCTTCCCTGCCATTCCCGTCCCCAGGGAGCTCCTGAGACAAAAAATGGAAATATAAGTACTTCTGCTACATTAAACGCAGGGAATAAACGCCATGAAAAGTGTAGCTTTAGGTGTGAGTTCAGGGTTTGCCTTGAGCTACACTAGACAGTTGAAAATGAAGCAACTTGGATGTTGCATCTCCGACCGTGGCCAGTTGCAGGTGTGAGCTCTGGCACTATTTCAGTTTTCCTGAGCAAAATGAAGAAGGGAATCAGGGTCTAGTTTTCACTGTTTTCCCTCGTTTCCGAACACCAGCTGAACTCGAGCAATTCTGAATCTCATTTATCATGCAGGTCTTGATACCACTAATCATTAAAAAGAAAACTGATTATTCTGCACTCTGTGACACGAACAGTCGTACACAACACCTAGAAAAACCTGGAGCAACAAAGGGATGTGTAACAATTTGCAATTAGAACTTTTCCTTACGTGTGTCTAACCTGTCTTCTTGCTTCATGATGTACATAATTAAATTACCATAGATTGATTCCACCTAAAACATGCTATTTTTGAAGAAATCAGGCAATTAGTTACCATGGCAACCCAATTAAGCCAGTTTTATACCCCTTATCTTAATTGCTTTATTAATTGAGAAGAGAAAATAAATTGAAGACTCATCCTTTTCTTGCCATTTTAAACTCCAGTAAAATATGAATTGCACACAAAATATTGTTTTAATTTGTCATCATGGACTCATGATTAGGAAAAGAAATTAGAATGCTGAAAACAGTATTTAAGACGGATGGCATATGTCAGTAGCAATTTGATATGCTGAAAGAGCTGTGCTCTTTTGAAATGTAATTACTCAAAAATAGGAGCTGCATATATTATCTGAGGGGATGAATGAAGGATGGCAACTTTTTTTAAAGACTATTTATTTTATGCATTTTGTAAAACCTCTATGTGCCAATACACACAGAAAATGCAGAGGAAATTTCAATTCCCAGGAAATCGGGGACCAAAGTGTCAGCGTATGGCATGGAGGAGAGCAGCTCTGTGAGCAGCACGCCCAGATCTCGGTGTCTTCCCACTCTGCTGGTTCCATTTGCTTTGGCTGAACCATTAATGGAGTTCAGCTTGAGCAGGAGATGTGATGGAACAGCCCCGTCTGCACGGGATTCGTGCCTGCAGCGAGGGGACCGCTGCCAAAGCGGAGTCTGCACAGATTTCCGAGCAGAAAAACAGCATATGGAGGGGAAAAAAAACCCAGCGTGAGGGATGAGACAGAAATCTGTGGTTAGGCTTTCAGAGCAGAATCATTAGAAAGCAGGAGGCACTGTTCTCACTGCCCGTATGTGAGGAAGAGTGCGTGAGTCGTGGGAGGAGCTGCTGAGGGAGGCCGCGAGAAAAGGAGGCTGAGGGGAGAACTTAGAGCTCTCCACAACTCCCCGACAAGAGGCTGTGGCAAAGTGGCGGGTCAGACTCTTCTCCCAGGAAAGTAGTGACAGGCTGGACATCAGGAAGAATTTCTTCACTGAAAGAGCTGTCAAGTGTTGGAAGGAAGGGAAGGAATCCACCAGGGAAGTGCTCAAGGAACCACTGGAAGCGGCACTCAGTGGTTTAGTTGATGTCGTGGCCTTCAAAGGTTGGGCTCAATAACCTTGGAGGGCTTTTCCAACCTGAGTTAGTGCTTCTCTTTCAAAGAGAGAACAGAACATTGCCTGGCCTAACCACGGCTGCCCAGTCTGGCTGCAGAGCTCCCTCCAAACGAGTTGGGAACTTCCACAATGCTGTTTTCTTTCTTCAATCCCCTCCTTTCTGGAAACTGAAAATAGAGAAATTGGTGAAAAATCCACGCCCGAGGAGATATCCTAGGCAATCCTACGTAGGCATCAGTTCCAAGCTGACCTTGGTGTGACAGTGATTCAGATGGAGTTTACAGAATTCTGGAGAGATGAGGGTTTATGCGTGGATTATATGCATTAATTTGATGGTTAATGGAAGCCTAATTTAATAAGAAATGAGTACAGAAGTCTTTTTACCATTTATAATGATCATGTGAGAAGGGACAGTTTGTCTTCCATTCTTCCTAAAAACTGTTCCGGCTTCCAGAAATCCCGTGGCTGGATTCTCTAGAATGGTTGACTTTTCTTTGTAGATTTGCCAGAATCCAACATTTCTGATGCGCTTAAATATAAAACAAAACAGAAAATATAGGAGTTCAAATTATTTTCATTTTTTTTGTTTCATATCTGCTTCTAATCAGATGTTATATATAGGTATTTGCATAAATATTTCTTTACTCTCATGACTGTGATATAAACCATTAGAATTGCAAATATTTCACCATGAGGTGAACTTCCAAAATATAGGTGAAAAGACACAGTTTCAGTGCCTCCCAATATTAACACTTTTTGACTTGTGTGTCTGACATTCCTCCTGTTAGTTGATTATCAAACCTTTGTTCCTCAGCCGTGTCACTAAACAATTTATATTATTTTCAAGCAAACTGACTTTCATCTGGTTTATTTAAAGTCCATTTTCACACAGCATGCAGAAAAGTACTTTTTTGTGTTTGAGAATCCTTATTGTCCCTTGGGCAGCTTGTTCCATTTTAGATCAAGTTTGGTGTCAAACTATAAGAAAATCCAACAAGAAGGGAGAACATTTCTTGAGTATTTTCTGTTGGTTTTCACCAATTAAATGAAATTGTATTTACTTGAATTAATATTATTATATCCAATTGTTTAGTTTATAATATAATTTAAATATTAAAAAAATTAATGCCTTATTCTAAAAGAAAATAATTGCAAAAAATACACTTTAGTGATTCCAAAAAGGGTTTATAATTTAAGACTTTACACTAATAATTTTGATATGATTCTGTACAACTCTTCATTAAAATTCAAGCATAAAAAAAGTACACAAAGCATCCTTTTTGATAAAATCTTTCTTTTGAAATTAATTTCTTTAACTAAAGGTAGCAACACGGTCACTTATGCTGATAGCACTAAAATCCAATTAAAACCTACATCTTCTGTTAACAGCCCCTTGTGTTGGAGACCCCAGTTGCCCCATCAGATTCCATGGCACTCCCTAACTCATAAAACAGGGTTTTTTGGGGTGTTTTTGTTGTATTTTACAACTATTGCCTGACTGAGACTGCAGCTGGGGGCTTTTCCTGCAGTCTCACGGCAGGACACAAAGGCATCACCACTCCTGATGCAGGGCAGATGAATGATCCTACACTTCCCGTTGCAGCAAGATCCGAGATGCATCCGCACTGTGTTTGTTGGTGCTGCTGATCCAGGCCCCTTTCCCACAGAACTGACCTGGAATCTTACTGGCATTTCAGTCTCCCTGAAGGTCACTTGTAAAGGCTCCTGGTCTTGCCCTGGATTATTACAATAAGGATCCAACAGCAAGCATTCACTTTGTTCCAGAATGAATTTAGCCGTCCCTCAGCCTCTGTGCCAGCAGCTTTTTCACACATCTGGGAGCCTTTTCCATTCCTGTGTCTGCCATATCCCAGATATTCCACTTGTGGGAGCCTTAGCAGGAGTTTGGAATTCTCTCTATCCCGAAGGTCTCTAAAGGCGCCTGAATGTTTAAAGTGTTCAGCCTCAGAAGGAATGGCCAGTTCTGGTCAGTGGCAAAACTGGGAGCAGAGCTCTTTGGAAAAGCTGCTCCCAAGGGTTGTTGGACAGAGCCCTTTATGTCCTGGTTTGCTCATTAATTCTTCTTTCAGCTACAAGGTTTTACAACACAAATTAAAAGAAGTTTTACTTCAGAATTAAAATATTCTATGGATTTCCTTCCTTTCAAAATCAAAGCCGTCTGGAGATCGTGGGATTTTTGAATTATTTCAGCAGCATAATACTGTCAAATTTATGAAAGTCATATATTCCCAATGGATATGTTGTGACCATTTTTACTTGATTCATTTCTTGTTACATCTTTATGACATGCATGTTAACAAGCTTCAGTTTATGACCCTGACATTTGCTTATTTTTCTTTTGGAGGTCTTCATAAATCACTGAAAGATTTTCTTTAAATCATTATAAATAAACCAACCAGAGAATAAGTCATTGAAATGGACAGAAGCAATTTCCTTTCTCTCTTTCTGTGTGTAATTGTTGCCTGGCCCCTGAGCCATACAAAGAGTGAAACATTTGCATGGCAGGGAGAACGCAGCCATATCTGTGTGTGACAAAATAACAGGACATCCATAATGCTGTTGGCTTCTTAATTTCAAAAGGCAGATTTTAATATTACTGACTTCAGAGAAAGATAAGAAGGGCAGTGCATAAGACATTATCAGTCCAGCGTGGAAATAATGCATTCAAAATTAAAGACAGCAGTTTAATTAAGTGCATGAAAGGCTGGCTTTTATGATCATATTTCAAATACTAGAATGTCGTTTCATCCATTCTGCCGTATGACTTTACTTAATAATATATCAAGAACAAAAAATGTATTGGAGTCTTTCTGCAAATTCAATTAGTCCAATAAAAAGTGAAAAATAGTTTCTTTTTCATTAAAAAGAACTCAACCCTAACCCTTCTGATGACAAAGTGCAGGATGAGAAGGGAGGGCAAATCTGGAGAACGAGGAACATTCTGCCTTTGTGATGCATTTCTGTGTGCATGAAACAGATGAAGTGTCACCATTAGTAACATTTGTTATTGAAAGGACTAATTGCATTCTGCTGCAGTGAGTATTTTATCAGATCCAGACCACGGGGTACTCACAGCTCCCTTGGGATGCACTCCCAGCACAGCAGTGAGCCCAGGGTTTATGGGGCTGCTGTGGGCAGGGCAATTGTGCTAAAGGGAGCCTCTGCCAGGGCTGAACTGAAACCTGACACGTGGCACCGGTGCTTCACAGGTTAGGTGCAGCCTCTTGAATCCATTCTACCTGCTGAGGGTTCCTAGCTCAGGGACGTGCAGGGATCAGAGTTTTTGTGTACTAAACCAGAAAAACGAGGAACAACCAACCCACGAGTGCAGCATTCCAAATGAGACCTTGTTAAGTGCCAGGTACCATAAAGGACACAAATGTGCATTTAGAAAACTTTGAGATCATTACAACAGGGTGCCAAAGAGATCTGCGAGAAGCTGTTCTGCTCTAGACTGAAAGCAGTGGGTTACTGGCTCCGCCATGGCACACGTCTGGAGTGACTGAAAGTTATTACCACTTGTCAGCTCCTCTGTGACCCCTGCGAAATGAGGTGCTGGTCCCAGCAGGCAAACCCTGCATTCCCAGCTCCCCCAGTGCCACCGGGGCTGGTTTGTCAGTCACAGCCTTGGCACGGAGCCTTGTAGAGGCACCACGGTGAATAAACAACACCCTCACCTCTGCAGCTGGGTCTCTCAGGTCAGGGCTGAGGCAGGCTGGCAAATAATTTGAGAAGGCTTGAAACCCTGCTGCTAACACAGGGTGAATAAAGCATCTCGTTTCAGAGTTGCATGTTGACAGGTTTCACTTCTGCTGACATAACTAAATGTGGCCCTGAGGGTTGCTGAGGAATAATCTGGTCCTGTTCTGCTTCTGGGCACCCACCATGCAAACTGATTCCTCTCTGCTGACATTTTTGCTCTAACTTGTCTGATTCTTGATTCTTTTAACACTGTGCTATCTGTCTAGGGGATGTTCCCCACTATGTTTCTCTCACTATGTGCTGATGAACAGATTCTGTTCCAGATATCTATTCATGTCCTACTCTCATTTTAACTTCAAAATATTCCTCTCCCAGAGGTTTCCCTAGAATAATTTTCCACACTGTAGAGAATCAGACAGGCTTCATTCTGAAAATACAAGAATGAATTTACAAGAGTGACTCATCAGGTTTTTAAGCAATAATTTCCATATAAGAGAGGTAAGAACAATACAAATTATCTCCCTTTGCAAGCATGCAGGTGCAAATAAGAGCAAGAGCTTGTGGAAGTATGATTTAATAAACAGACATTTGTTTTTTCCTATAGGCAACCCTCCTGCTACAGGCACAGGAACTTTGCACATCACCCTGGAGGATGTCAATGACAACGTCCCATCCCTTTATCCAACACTGGCAAAAGTTTGTGACGATGCAAAAGACCTCAGGGTAGTGGTTCTAGGAGCATCAGACAAAGACCTCCATCCCAACACAGATCCATTCAAATTTGAACTCAGTAAGCAATCCGGCCCGGAGAAATTGTGGAGAATCAACAAGCTTAACAGTAAGTCTGGTACTTTGATTGTTGTGCATTTAGTCCTCCCACCTCTGCATCCCAGTGTGCTGCCCCTGAAGCACTGTGGGAATTCGGGAGTAGTTTTGCATGGAAGTCTTGTAGGATGAACCCAGTGCTGCTGCTTTACACTGTGCTGGCTTTGCTGGGAACAGCTGCCTGCGGAACACACCAGTTCTGAAACCTGAGAGCTTTTTCTTTCCTTGTCATGTTGACTGAGCTTTCCCCTTTTAGCATTAATGAGAGGCTACTAAAGACTGCTAGTTTGGCAAAGATTACTGCATTTCATGGCATGGGATTTGTTTGCATGAGGTGCACGAGGCTTTGCTATTGGACAACATGAAAATTTTGCACGGGCTTTTGCAATGTGATTGAAACTCTTCCTAATTTTAAGTATTTGAACTCTTCACAAACTAAATAGCCCAATGCACTGGGACCTTAAGAGGATCATGCAATTGCAGAAGGTTTGTATAGCAAATTGTGGGCACAAAGTACAACATTTCTTTTTAATGTAGATTACTCCAATTTCTTTTCTAGAATGTGTTATTTATCTCTGCCACTCTCCAATCCTTTAGCTCATGTCATAGTCTCAGAAAAAAAACTCATAATGGATGTGGTGGCTGTACCTGCCTGCAGGACAAAGTGGAGGAGCCTTTTTCTTGGCTGTTCTCCAGACATCAAACCACCCCTCTGCTACCCCCTAAAAGAGGTAGCACACCCACCTGGTTGCCAATAACTCTTATGGCCCTCAGCTCCTCAGGTGGAGCAGATCTGTGGATTTGGAAGGGGCTTTACTTCCCTTCGCTGCCTTCTCAGGGAAATTGTGGGTTCAACAGCTTTGCCTCTACTTCCTTGCAAGTTTTTTTATCTTTGGCAAGTAAGTATATTCTTTCCTCTTGTCATTTTGGGTGTGGCAAGCCCTAGCTTTTCATTAATATTTTAGTTTTCACAGGCAACTTCTGCTGATATTTTGCAGGCCAAATAATATATTTAAATGAAAGGGGCTCACAGAAGTCTTTCTTTTGGTGGGGTTTGGAATAAGTTTGCAAGTAGTTTTCAGTCCACTAAAGAATTTCAGTACTCTTCTTACCTCCAATTCAAATCTTTTTAATTCTTAGAGTATTCTCATTTTCTTCTTAATTTCCATGACTAACTTTGGCATGTCTGATATTGCTTGCAGATTCCTCTGCCCCTCCAAACAACCAACATTTGGTTAATTCTCCCCTCGTCCTTTGCAGATACTCACGCCCAGGTCATCCTGCTTCAAAACCTGAAGAAGGCCAACTACAACATCCCCATCTCAGTGACAGATTCTGGGAAACCCCCTCTGACCAACACCACAGAACTGAGGTTACAAGTGTGTACCTGCAAGAAATCCAAAATGGACTGCAGTGCAACTGATGCTCTTCATATCAGCCTGACCCTAATCCTCCTTTCACTCCTCAGTTTATTTTGTAAGTCTTTTGCTGAACTGTAAGTAATGAAGTATTTATCTGCTCATTTGTACTCTGCATGAGAAAACCCACCAAGGGAGAGGCTAAATTCCTGCATTGATATCATAATGCAGTAAGTGTGGGTTCTTTTTCCATGAGAGAAGAGCTATAAGAAAGGTGGGGGGGAGGGTTCTTTCTCTCATAGTCAAAAAATAGCAGTGAACGCCTGATTGTCAAATTAAGGAATAGAAGCAATAATTCTAAGAAGAATCAAAGAGAATCAGAGCTAACATATGATAAACTAAGAAGTAGCAGCTGTAGTAGCAGATTTGTGCAACGCTTGCTTTCATCTCTCCCCACTTGAATTGAATTCAAACCCAGAAACAGGAGATTAAAGGTGTTCGTGTAACAATGGCTGTTCTGGGTCACCAGGAAAGTGAGGACTGTCTGCTTCAATCTGTTCCTCACATAAAGTGTGCAAGAGACTGGAACACGAGGAACTTGCTTGGTATTCTGGGTTTAGAACCACCCAGAACTGATAATCAAATTGCCAGGTTGGGTTGGAGGGCAAAGAGAACTGACAGGTAAAAGAAACTTCTGCAGTTTCTGAGAAAGCTTTCCAAAAGGGATTTACAAAATTCCTAACTTGAATTAGAAGAAGGAAAAAAAAAAATATCCCAGAATGACTCAAGAGTAGGCATGCAAAGCCATGGAATCCACAGTCTAACCTGGATGTGTCCCTGGCTTGTCCCGTGACAGCTGCCAGCAAAATTTTTGATGCAGCATTATTTTTTAATTCCTTTTCTATTTCAAAGGAATTGCTGTATCCTATAACTAAGACAGTAAATCTGTTATTCAAGGACTGTTACCATCACCTTGTGTTAACAAAATATGTTACCTCTGTATGGTGACTTAACACCTGAGCCATGGTGAAAGGCCTCATATCCTCCATCAGACAAAATCTGCCACGAGGCAGAGATAAAGGTCAAGGCAGAGATCCTTTACACATCTGAGGCTTGGTGTGTGCTTGATTACACATCTTGTCCATTTTTGTTCTTCCTCTATACTCCTTTTATCCCAAAAGGTTGGCATGAAGGTCGCTGAGAGAGAGCTGGTACGAGCTAATGTTTGTGATGCTCTTTGAAGATGAAAAGGACTATATAAATGCTAAGTGCAAATTCATGTTCTTAGTTTCAATCAGTGACATCTGAAGTATCTGCTTTGGCTTTGGTTCAGCTATTCTGGGTTTAGTCTCCTGGAACCAAAAGCAAACTTGAGTTGTTAGGAGTAATATGTTAAAAATATTTGACAGTATGTGCCACTATTACACCAGTGATATAAATATGCAGCCCATTGATTCAAATATGTTCTTGTTACCACTTCATAAATGTTGCTGGTGCTATGCTAGGCGTGACTTTCACCACTGGAATTACTTTCTTATCTGACATGATTTGCACTTGAACTTTATTTACGATAATGCATCTGCTCAGAATACAATGAGGTAGAGAAAAGCTCTTTACTTTGGAAAGTTGCTATTTTCATGTTAGGTTTTTAGAGCCCACCCCTTCCCCCCCAGGTCTAATCATTTTCCTGACATTGAATGATAAAGCCAGTTCTAGGTATTAGAAAGCACTTTTTGAGTTGTTCTTCTTGACTACAGATCTTGTCCAGCTCAGCTGTGGGCAGAATAAAGCCTCTGGCATCCAAAGGGTATTCCATGGCTGGTCTTCCATCTCTGGAACTGGTACCTAACCATGCTTAGGTTAAGCCAGCAAGCACTACAACTCTCATCAGCATTTTCCTCAGGTGTGACTACATGGAGACATAAAAGAATGAGGTTAAAATAACGTGGTTCTGTGTTTGAACTTCTCTGAAATGTGCTGGTATCATCCCCTTCCCAATTCATTTCCACACACAGTTTGGTTTTTTTATAACTGTGATTAGTTCCATTGCAATGTTTTGTATAGTCCAAATATTTATCAGAGTAATCAAAGATTACGATGCCATAAAAACAAAGAGAACTTTAGTGCTTATTGAACAGATGAAACGTCCCATTTCTGGTGGCAAGTTATGGGTTTAATTTTAGCAAAAGCCCTTACGTGGCTCACTTTGCTCCCAATGTTTATGTTTTATGAGGCTCTAGTTCCTGGGAGGTAAATCCTTCAGTCAAATGAACTTTGTTATTCATGCCAAAGTATTTCTTTTTGTACTTGACATCTGGTGTGAGGATAGATAGCCCTCTGAAAGAGCTGTTCATGGCAAAAGAGCCCTGCATGAATATCTTTCCTATAGAAAACATCTTGGTATTATCATTTAAATGGTGCAATTATTATCTATACTTAGAACATGAGCCTCCTTCGTAAATCATGAAAGAAGTCAGATGTGGCAGATTTCTGAAGTGCCTGAGCACACAAGTGAAGAGCCTGATTAAAACTGCAATGGATGCAAACCCCAGCAGTTCCTCCCATTCTGTAGATGTCCTGCTGTGCTCAGTATACTGAGGGGTAATGGGATACAGACTGCAGAGTTGCCCAGAAGCCCTTGGAAAGGTAGATATAGTTGGAACAAGAAAAATTTAGGAGTTCCTGTCAGCCAGAAATAGAAAATTTAAGATTTATGGGCAAAATTTATGGGCAGGTTGCTGGTTTTGCACAACAAAACAGTGAGAATTGGTGGAATAACAAGATGACAAACACAAAGTTGATTGAACAAAGGAGGATCTTTGCATATTTTGTACTTAACGTAATTACCACTGGGAACCTCTGAGGTCAAACTGAAAAGATGTGTAGTGGACAGGTAGAGGAGATTCCAAAGTTACGGTAGTTAGTGGTACCAAATATTGGAAGGATTACTGTCACTTGTCATTAATGCAGACCCCATGTTTAAGATGAGACCTAATGAACTGGGTGAGAGATATTTTGTCCTCTGCCACCTTTTCCTCACCACTACTGGAGACAAGACAGGACCAAATGTTCAGATAGAATTTAGTCATACAGATGGAGGAAAAACAACAGAAGAAAACAAGGTCGGGGTTCCTTGTCAGGAAGGAGGACTGCAGAAATCAGTTGCTTGAGGGAGGGAGGAAGTGGGGGACAGTGAAAGTGTCACAGAGTCTGGTGCTGGCTGTGAGATTGTCCCCGTTGTCCCTCAGTGCTGCACTGTCCCAGCCATCCCCTGTTTCCAAGTGGCACAGCAGAAATGGCTCTGCTCTGAGTTAGGGCAACCAAAGTGGGCTCCCCACCACCAGAATTACGAACAGGTTCCTTCTGGAAGGCTCCTGAACGTTTTAAGAGAGCAGCTACAGCACTCCACAAGGATGAGGGATGGAGATAGAGGGAAAACAAAATGAGATAAAACCAAATTTGTGTATGTGGTCAGAACAAAGTCAGCAACAAAAGCTACCCCAGGCCCTACGGGAGACGTGAGAAAGAACCACTCTGGCTAGCAGAAATAAGCTTTAGATCTATTACAAATTATTTATATTATTATTAGTATTTAAAGGAGTATTTGAATTCCAGACTTTTGATTTTATAGTAACTATTTCACTTAATTGCATAATCATAGCATGGTAATTGCATTTCATATCTTCTTTTATATTCCACCAACATAAAAGGCCCAGTTACATTCAAATGTGTGGAATGAAGGGAATAAAAGAACAACCAAAGGCACAATAGTCATAGCAGTAATATTTTACTTAAAATTCCTTGTTAGAATAAGACTGGGCTACAAACATTTCATGTTGGAAAGAAAAAATAAATTGGTATCTTAGTTGGCTATCAACCATTGATAAGAAGCTTCTTTTTGTTCACCTTGCCAGTGGATTACAAAGTTGTAAGTTGACTTGAACTTAAATAAGTGAAGTGTTCCATTATTCTGAACAGAAAATAAGGTGCAAGACTACAGGGGAATGCTGCCATAAAGAAATTAAATAAGCTGAAGGTCTCTCCACTGGAATTAATTTGTTAAACTCAGGGTGAAAGGCCTCAGGTGTGTTGAAAAACAGAGACTCACACAGGTGTCTGTGCTGAGATTGCAAAGAAGCCTTAGAGATACCCCTGAATTTAATTTCCTATTAATTTCCACAAACTTTTCCTATTTAATGCCGACTGTCCCTCACTATATTGTTTTTTCTGATTTGAGGAACACAGCTACAGGGTCAATAGAGAAAATACAGGTTGGAGGGGTTTTTTTCCCCCTAGAAAATTATGTATTTGTTATTAGACCACTACAAAAAAATAAATCGAATTCTATTAAATGGGTGGCTTTGAATTTACATGAACCTGGGCAGGCAGAGTTAATCCTGCAGTGTTATCTCTCACCCAGTTCATTTTTCAGAGCCACAGCAGCATCTGTACCTCGTGTGTATCCGATGTGATTTGTGCAGGAGCATCAAATGGCTGAAGACTGAAACAATGCATTCCTGAATGGCACCAGACTAAGACAAATCATAGCAGGTTTCAAATGGAACAGACCTTTAAGGTCACTGCTCTTTCCATTACAAGTGCAGATTTGTTACCTGCAGATGCAGTTTCCAGCCTTTATTGTGAGTTACTTGGTTTAGTTTTAAGCAGTCAGGTCGTATTTTTCTTTCAGGGCTCAACGACTATTCAGCTTTTACAGTAGAATTTTTTTCTTTTCCCAAGAAAAAAAGAAAATGTGAATCCTCGTTCCATACAGGTGCAAAGAGGAAGTGTCAGAGGAGGTGTTTCTGATAGGTGAATTTGCTAAAAAGAATATTTCTTGTTTGTTTCTTTGTTTTGTTGGTTGGGGTTTTGGGGTTTTTTTTGCCTTTTAGGTTGTCTTAGCACATTTTAATCTTCTACAGCAATTTTCTGCTTTTCAGAGCAGGAGTGTTTAAAAAATAAATTAGAAAAAAGTACTACTTTAATTGCAAGTTAGAGAAGTTTGCAAGATACATTTTCCCATTTCTGAGAAGTGAAATATCCCCATATTGGCTGGAATTTCAAACACCATCAAAATGGGGAGAGTTTTGCTGTGAAAGGTGGTTTACTGGGATGGTTTGTAGGTTTGTTTGGGTCATTTTGCACTACTCTGAGTTACATTCTGGTGCTAGAGCACATACCGTGTAGGTACTTAAAGCATCACCTAAATTATGCTCTCCAAGTAATTGGAGATCGCTGACATTTAGTGAGCTCCAGTGATATAAATCTTACCTCCTAAAGCAAACAATAACTGCAGCAATATCCATTATCGCTCTTAATGCTTATTATCTTTGATACAGATGTTTTGGTCCATATTAACATTATTGTTGTTCCTACTGAATATCAGTAATGCAGATGCTTTCTCAAACACTTGCGTGAGATAAACACCATTGTTATTTGAGTCCTTCAAGATTTTGGCTAATTAGTAAGGAAAGGCTGGTTTGGGGGTTCAGGGATTGCTTCAATTTGAGCCAGCCTTGATTTGAATCTCACTTTTAGCACAGAGTTGTGTCCATTCTTCTGATTTCTCTGCAGGTTTATTCGGTCCTGCAATGTGTTGTGCAGTTGGCTTTGGGAGCCCACCTAAAGTTAATGGGGTTTGAAATGGCACAGAAATCCGTATGGATGTCCATAATTGGAGACAGGATGTTTATACACCCAGTCACACAGACAAGACAAATAGAAATACCCCCAAATTACACATCAGCATATTTAAAATGTGCTTAATAACATTACATTTTATTGAGTCAATTAGGTGGGAAATGGCATTTTACACACATTTGAAGCCATCCAAACACATTCCAGACGTACAGACATGAAAAAAATGGGACAGTTTAGAAGAGGCGTGTGTGGAATGCAAAAGAGAACAATGTTAGTAGCAAATGCAGCTCCTTCCCTAAGAGCTGCACTATTATTCCTGATGGTCATTCTGCAGGCATGGAATGGACATTTAAAGAGATTGGTTTGAGGGACCATTTAGTGTTGTGAATTCAAGTGAACACTTTTATGTTTTCATTTTCTCAACAGTACTTCACGGTAATTGTTGATATATAGTATCATGTATTTCTTTTCTGAACAACTTCTTAAAGCCACATAAATATTGCATTTCAGACAGTTATCATCAGAATTGCTCTAGAGTGGCCTATGACTAACAACTAGAACTGAATAAATGACCAGTTTCAGTATTTTTTCTGTCATTAATGGTCACTGTACACTGTGGAGGTTTGTTTCTTTACACTGGCTCTGTCCTTGGATATTTCCCCGCTCTATAACCTCCCAACAACTCAATGTGGACAGCTTGCTGTTCGGATCTGGGGGTAATATTAAGATTTCTTGTGCCTGAAGGTTTGATGATGTTTTTGCTTCTGTACTACCCACTGAATGCTTACAAAGTCCTTTATAAAGGGCCATTGATGTTTGGAGTATTTTAGACTACACCTTAAAGCCTTACTTTATCCAGATACTCAGTTTGGAAATGTGTTTGGTCAGTGCTTATGTAAGTGCCATGCTTATGAGTAGTTCTTCAAAACCTTCGAAACAAGCAGGTTGATATCGACACAGCCAAACCTGGCAATTTTCTAATTTGGTTTTTTCCTTTTTCATGGCTTCTAAGCACAATACTTTCCTCTAGTTTTTATTCTTACTCAATAAGAATTTCTGCAGATGATTCATTTAGTATTTCAAGCTGGGTTTAGCCTATACCTACAGATCTGAATGTGTCTGGACTGTTCATGTTCTACTTATTTAAAACTGATCGTAACCTAAGCTGTGCTGCTGTGGTAGATGAGATCTGACTGCTTGAGCACTTTTCCATGCCTCTAAAAGCCTGGCTCGCTGCTACAGTTGATGCATTTCATTTTCAGCATCAATGTGAAAAAATCCGCAGACTTGTTCAATGCTGCTCCTTCAAAACTGTACTTATTCATTGCACTTGTTGAATATTTTCAACTATTCAGTTAAATTTATCAGATTGGAGCATGGGAAAATATCCGTCCAGGCTGCAGGCAGCCACCTCTTCAATTGTTTAATTTTGACAGAACTGAGAAATGAAGGAAGCATTTATTCCCTATTGGTTAAATGAAGGCGACATTGCTTTGGCAAAGTATCCAACTGAAATTCACCTCCATTTTTAAAAAATAATAATGGAGTACATCTTAGCTGTTCTACCTTAGAAACTGTCCCCACTCCCAGTAAAATACTTCATATCCCTGGAGAACAGGAATTTTATTAGAAGATGTTTTATTTGATAAACCTAGCAGAGTACTGGGCTGGGTCGTATATGGCTCTGAATTTTTGAGTTGAAATTTTACTTCATCTGAGCAACTTTTCTTTCACATAGTCTTTCTTTTATGCACTTCTTAGGAACAGCTCATTACATAGGGAGTGCGTGTGGGGACGTGGCAAGGAAGGGGAGAGGCACAAACAAGGATACAGGAGTCAGGAGGGCTTCCATCAGCACTGCTTCAGGTCTGCCACTGTAGTCTTGTAAGAAATAAATCAGTGTGAGAGCCACTCTTGGAAATATCCTCAGCTGGTGTCACACAGGTACCCTTTGGAAACGACTTCAGCAGGAACAACTTGTTCCCCTGTGCCGGGGGTTAGCTGGGACTGGCACATTTCCCCACTGCCCTGACAATTTTGGGTGCTTGCAGAGCACGTGCCAGCATTTCAGTTCCTGAAGTCATCAGTGACAGTGATGCACGAGAGCGCACCGAGGCTTTGAGTACAATTATGAGACACTCATTTCACACACACACTGCTAATGCATGTGCTGCTTTTCCTGTCGTTAGCAACTTTGAAATAATTTCTCACACAAATGAGAAACAAATTATGTATGATGTTATAAGCTGCAAATTTTCAGGATAAACTCATTTACTTTTGTAGGCCTTATAAACTTTTCCCCCAGGTATTTTGTCCAGTGAGATCACCAGTTCAGTCTGGCTGGTATTAACCCCAAAATTCTTAATTGCAGGAACGAGGGCTGATATTAACCCCAAAACTCTTAATTGCAGGAATGAGGGCACAGGGTATCTGTCTGTGTCAGTTTTCAAATTCAGTGAGATTTGGGGTGAAATTTATAATAATTTATAGGCATATGGTGCAAACACTGTGAAACTTCTGATGTTGGAAACTACCCATGATAAATCAACTAGTGATGCACGTGAAAAGCATTTATATTTTTCTGAGATCTACATCAAGGCTAACCTAATAACTATCTAATTAATGACCTTTTAGAGATGGCAAATCCAGGAAAGAAGTACCTGGATGTTGATTAGCTGCCTAATCAGAAACACAGTTCTGATCTCTTCTGTAATTTCTGTGATACCTCTGTAGCTTTACTGAGGTTTCGAGAAAGTCCGTGATGTAATGTAGACTTTTAATTATGCCAGATTAATGTAATATTTCTGATGAAAGGGTAATTGAAAGAAATGGAGCATGCATGAGCTGAACTCCTAACTCCAGCTGCGTTAACTCTCTTATTTTAATGGGAATTAAAGGATGAATGCATCCTGGGTAAAGCTCATTCCTGTACAGAGGGTCAGCATGACACTTAAATGCCTTTAATTTTTATGAGGTTTTAACTGCAATGTAGAAGCATAGTCTGTGTAATAGAGTTTGAGTTTGGTCTCATAAGAAACACATCTTTCAAATGCTTTTAATTACTTAAGTTAGAACTGTTTCTTTAAAACAAGCAGGGAATTGAGTCACTAATATGTAAATATGTTCAGAGAAAGCTAAGGCTGCAACAGGGAAAGCTGGAGTGCCTGGGAAATACCAAAGCATTTTTTGAGGTCAGAAGCTGTTTTGCAAACACGATTGCTAATTGTCTGATGGGAAGGGCTCAGCTGGAATCTGAGCTCTTGGCAGCCTGAACCAGAGGGAATGAAGGTATGTGCTACCAGTTGCTTTTTTTCCTAGGATGGGGATTATGAAATCTTTGTCTTAAATTATGTACATTTTTTCCTCCATTTACTTCTGTTGTGTGGATCAACATAAGGAGTAAACCTGTGAAGTGGGCAGGTAGCTGTAGTCACTGAAGGAGCCAAAAGTATGGTCTGTGTTGCACAGACATGGATTTGCATTTTCCAAACCAAGTCAGCACTCAAAACCCCACTCCAGGCCTGTCCTGTGCAGTTTGGCACCAAGTTCAACTCTTTTGACCTTCCAAATACGGTCAATATCAATAGACTTTAGTGGGAGTAGAAAGAGGGGTTTATTCCATTAGAGTTTCTAAGTCATAATTCTTCCTACCCTGAATCTTCCTACCCTGGACTGGGTACTTAGGCCTACATTCCTATAGCATAATTATTAATAATAATGCTATTAGTACATTAGATCCAGGTAAACAGGTACAATGTTTGTCAGTTTTCTTGACCAGCAAAAGCAAACATCCTCTTCCAAGGCCAAAGCACTGATGCCAAGAGCCAGAAGCTCCTGCATGATAAGGTGCTGTGCTTTCTTATCTGGCATCATTAACCAGAAATGTAATAATTCAGAAACATGCCACAATAACCCTGCCTTTTTCACTGCTATCTCACTGTTTTACTGTTATCTTAAAAGGAATGTGGCTGAATGTATCTCTCAAGTATCAAAGAGGTAGAGCAGAGGAGAACTGTGAGATAAATTTGGTAAAGATCACTTTAGAGACTAAAATGAGAGCTTTCTGGAGAAATAAGTTGCCTATAGCTGTGCTCACTGAGTGGTGCTGGTGCATCCCAGGGATACCCGAAGGGAAAGGTGGGAATGACCAGGTGCGAGCAACTATTCCCACCACACCTTTGTGGCTGCAGCCTTGGGCAGCAAATGATTTCTTGTAGGGAGACAGCAATCACATTTAAAATAACACGTGGTGTGTAATAATTCTCGAGTGCTGAGACCAGATATGGAGACAGAGCTGACAAAAAGAAAATAAAATAGTTGCTAGGCATAATTACCATTAGTGTGCAGATCTAAACCTGCCAGGCACAGGCTTACCAGGGCATTAAGTTCTTAAAAGAGGTAGTTCTCATTGATCAGCAAATGTGCTCCCTGCGTGCCTTATTTGCACATTTTATGCTCACAGTATTCCTTAAATGCTAATGTTTTTATGTGCTATTGCCAGCTACAAACTTTGAATTATGTGTGTTATAAAATATATAAGAATGGGTTAAAATTGCTAAAACCAATACAACCCCATTGAAGTGTGTGGAGAAACACCAGAAGTCTTCAGGTGAACTGGTTAGAGCTAGGGCTCAAATAAGAAGTAGACTTGAACAATTTGACCCTGTTTGAGCATTTCTGGAATTTTCATTTGTTCCTTCTCTATGGGAACAATAAAGAAAAAGAAAAGCAAACAAGAAAACTACAATTCCTATACAGAAAACAATAACGAACCCTGGAAACCCAGCTGGGAGAACAGGGAGATTTTAAATATGGACCAGAGGTTTACCAGATCCCCAAAGAATTTATAATAGAGTGGTTGTGTTGGCTTCAGGGGATCTCCTCACATTCAGAGTTGAGTTTTCTGGGCAATACTTTGGTTATTCTTGATTTCTGTAGATTTTGTGTTAAGGGAGTTACTGGCCAGAATGTTTGGCCAATAAAACCCTGTATGACTATATCAGACTATTTGTAGAAAGTAAATTTGTAGCTGACACACTGTTATTAACAACAGAAACTAAAAGTTAGACTAATGCTCTGCAGGACAGAAGCAATTTCCAATCAACTTTGTGTCCAGTAGAAAGAACCAAGACAGATTTGATTTTGCATATCCTCACTCACCAAGGATGGTTGTCTACTGAAACGTAACAGAGCATAATTTTGTATGTTGAACCTGATTTTCAGAGGCAAAAACAACTCCCTTATCAATCCACCTTTACAAAAGGGTCAGTCACCATTAATGAGTTCCAGGCAATGTTTGGAATAAGAGAACTCTTTTAACAGAGCTTCACTTAAGGCTGGAGAAGGGTTTAACTGAATTCACAGTAGTCCTGGCACCCTTTGCCAATGCCAAGAGTTTTGTGGAAGTGCCAGCAGGAGCAGATGTTAGGACACGGCTTGTGGGGAGCTCCTCCTGTTGCCCAGGTTTCTTTGAAAAAGCGGCAGTGGAAGCTGTCACCACGGGCTGTGAGTGAGAGGAGAAACAGGTCATGCAGGGATGAAATCCAGCAACATCTGAGCACGGGGAAAGAGGCAACACAGCAGTCACAGCTACAGAGGTTTTGTCAGAGTGGTCGCCCAGGAAAATGCTCTGCGCAGCAAAAGGCTGACGGGAGAGGAGCACACAGCAGCTTCAATTTGTCACGGGCTCAGAAAACCTGCAAACTGAGGAGAGCCTGGGCAGGAGATCTGGAAAAAGCCCTTTGGGACAATGTGTGAGACAGAATGCTCTAGATTGACATAACCTAAATACAGGCCTAGAAAGGAGATTCCTTGACAAAAACCTCCCCTCGTTTGTTTGTGTTTTCAGGCTTGAACAAGAGGCAGGATGATAGTGTTGTCCTGAGCAATCAAAGGCAGGACTAGAAGGGAGTGCTTTAGGGGAAGGTTTAAGAGCTGAGTTGTAGCTGTGTGGAGCTGTCAGCTAAACATCCAAAAGGTAGCAGAGCTAGGGGCTGACATTTTAGACTAAATGGAAGAGGGGGAAAAGAGAGTAAGATCTCTGAACTGTCAGCACTGATGTGATTGCTGAGCAGGAATGAATGGTGTCACAGAGAAGGGGAAGAAAATAAAGAGCAGGGAGAAAAAGGTTTCCTAAAAAACTGGAATGAAGGAACAAGACAGAAGAACATGCTGGAAAAGTGATTAGAGAAATCATCATAAAATGACAGGAGGAGATATTCACAGGAACCAAGGAAACATCAGATTTTCAGGCATGTGATTAAATGGGCCAAAAGCAGCTGAGAGGTCAGAAAGGAAGAAGAAACTGAGAAGCAATTTCAGTGAAAGAAAGTGGAGGCAGGGATTGTAGAGCTTTGAGGTGAAAGGAGTAAGGAATGGGGCGGTGCTTGCAGAGACAGCTGGGGTAATAGGGAGGATCAAGAGCACATTGGGAGAGAGACACTTCAATAGATAAAAAAACAGCCCAGGAAAAAGCAGATTCATAATTAAAGCTGAACTAACTAGTTTTTGTACATCGTTTACTCAGGAAAGGCAACATGTAGGAGAAGGGAGTCACATTAGTTAAATCTGTCAATATAATGTAAAACATACAAGCTTTTCTTCAGGTCTGCACATAAATCACCAAATACTGCCCTTTATTTACAAGCTGTTGGTGAAGCAGTTCACTAGCTGCTCGAATTTGTGTGATATTTATAAATTTTATGCTGACAGATTTCTCTGGTGACGTTTCAGCCTGGGAATGGTACAGAAATCCAGTGCCACAGCTGCTGTTCATTCATCTTGTGCAAGTGCCTGTCCTTAGCAGGAAGACCTCCAAGGATCTCCTGAGGATTCAGAGTAGTTTTGTCAATCCAAGAGCCAGTGTTAGCTCCTTTGAGCCAGGATTAAACAAATGCCTTTTATAGACATTAAGCTTCATTGTGATCTGGAAATGCAATTTTTCAGGTGGTCTGTGAGATCAGAGTCCCAAACTCTTCCTTTTCACTACCCCAGGAGATCAGGCTGTTTATGAGAATTTAGTCCTACCTGGAATCCTTAATCCGAATATATCCAGGCTTTGGCAGCCATGACCATAAATCTCTTATATGTGAGTCTGGGTCCTGATTTTGTGGCCAGACCTTTTCTTAAAACAGCATGGTAAAAATCGATATGCCAAGCAAGTCCAGATTCTGTCTTATTTGGAAATCTCAGTGAAACTTCTCACTTCAGTGAGCCCCATCCATCAGTCCCTCTATGGATTCCATGTGCTTAATTTGCTTTATTTACACCTTTGTTTACCAGAACTGAGGTGCTGCAGGGAAGGGGCCAAGCAGGTGTGAGCCATCCAGGTGCCTGCCTTGCTGCAGAATTCAATATTAACATCGTTTCAAATGATAATAAGAAGTCAACAGAGAAAATAACAGTCTTATCAATAATTATATTAAACCTGATTTGCCCCAAAAGACAAAGAAATAATTAAAAAGTTTTGAAGTGCACAAGCATCTAACACTGATTGTTATGTTTCTGTTCATGTTGCATGTGTCTGGAATTGTGACAAAACCATCAATATTGCATCTCTTAAGTGCACAGATGCTGTAGATATCACACCAACCTTTCCTGAGTTTTGATGTGTCTTTCCCCTGGTTTACAGGCTGAGTGTAAGCTACAACTAATGTTACCATTTGCTCCTAAACTCTCATTTCTGAATTTCTTTACAGCCTTGGTATCATCAGTGCCCATCTAAAACAGAATTCAAGTTGTGCTTCCTTCACTTTATTTAATAGAAAACCCACATCGGTCTTATATTTCTGTAACAACAACATTAATATGATACCAGGTCTTTTATTCCCTGGCACATTCACAAGCTATAAGGCACTGTAGAGTGTTATTTTTCAAAAGATATTGTTTGTTTGCTCTCTGCTTGTCGCTGCGTGTGCAGGGAGGGAGGGAGGGGCTCGCTGGCATTTCCTTGTGCTCCTGCATTAATGTTACTGGGGGAGGTGTCAGAGCGGGGAGTCAGGTCCTGGCTCCAGACTTATCCTCACACCTCCACACCCCATCTCCCAGAACTGCACCACAAAGGTCTCGGAATGCCTCAAGTGACATTTTGGGGTTTCCTCTTGGAGATTTCTGCACTCACAAATAATTGCTTCGGACCCCAGGCAATTGATATTTAACGACTGGTAATGCAGATGCACTCAATCAGCGATTTGATTGGGGGGAAAAAAACCCCAAATAGTTAAAAGGTCCTGTGATTTGCATAGCAATACTCACCGCCATCTCCCATCCTTTAGGTCTGTAAGAATTCCTGCCATTCGATGCTGTCCTACCGAGTTGCCATGGCAACGAGAAGAAGAGGAAAAAAAAAAAAAAACCCCGTCAGATCTGAAGATTGCAGTTTACAATTACTGTTCTTCACTCCTTGGCCTCAGTTGCTCCAGTTTCATTTGCAACCTCACTTAATCTGCCCGACTGTACATTGGTGTTCGACAGCCTCCACCCCACCTCCCTTTACCAATGGATTCCTCTTGCAGGACACAAGGTTTACTCAAATTTTCTCTGAATGTTAAAAGACCATGACATCCAAACCTGACCTTGGGGGAGCAGGAAACAGATTGACTCCATTTTTTTCTATCTGTTGACTTGTTGCTATTCAACTGTTCAGAAAATATTTTGTCTGTGGGTTAGTATTTGTATATGTATGAGTGTATGTATATATATATATTTATATAGAGAGAAGAGTTATACCACAGGTTTAGCTTTTATAAAATGTTCATCTGGAGCGTGCGAGGGAGGAAGCAGAGTAGCAGAGCCACAGATGAATTGTAGCTGTTCCACCATGGCTAAACCTGCTGTATTTGCTGTCCAGAGTGTGGCCAGGAGGAGAGAGCCCTTTGCCATCCCACACCAGCCCGGGCTCTGGCGTGGCACTTGTCGTACCTCAGGTTCAGCACACAAGAAATGCAAGTCCCCGGGGCTTGCTCCTGTTTGGAACTGCTCTCCTGAGGCCCCAGCTGGAGTTCAGGGAGCAGGAGGAGCAGCCAGCTGTGCCCCATGTGCAGCAAGGGCAGCGCTCAGCCTGGTGTGAGAGGGGCTCAAGGGGCAAAACATTTGCTGGGGCAGGTGACAAAAGGGCAGAGTTTGCCAGCTCTGCAGGTGAGAAGCTGATCCAGACAGCAGAGCTGTGTTTGCCAGAGCACTGGCCTCTCTCTCAGCCTCTGTGCCAGGAGGAGCACAGATGTCCTGCTCTATAAATACCCTCACAAACACACACATAGATCTAGTTTTGAATATATATATACATACATACACACGTACACACAGTTTCCAGTTAAGACTTAACAAGAGCATTTCTTTGTGTGTGTGAACTTACCACACTTGTTTGCAGACATGGGAAAAAAGGGTGTTCTATATGAATATGGATCCTTTTTTATTCTGTGAGCATGTAAGGTGAAAAAAAAAAAAAAAATCCAAACCCTTCTAACTGTATGAAGATGATCATCTTGTTAATAAACTGTAAATGATCCATCAAAGCTCACACCAAATTTTTATAAAATTAACACAAAAAGTATACTAGTGACAGACTGTGGCTTTTATTAGAGCTTGCCAGTAACTAGGGTAAGGTAAGTGTCTTAGAATATTTTAATAAACTTGCTTATTTAAAAGTTTAAACAAGAAAGCTTCCTTATGCAATAGAACTTTGCAGCTGCATTCTTTAGTTAGCATTTTTACAGTACTTACGAGTCATCCTCTATGTCATCCCTACTACAGTGAGATTATGAGCATACCTTCCACACCACGTCTCTGTTTCAATAGTAAAGTTTTTTGGAAGCATTAAAAAGTCCAAACATACATTTAGTTTTCCATAATGCTACACTAGATATTAAATGTGTGTTGGTGGTTAAAATTTGCTGTACAAAAAGCTTTTCTCTGACTTCCTGTATTGTACCAAATATGAAACAGGTCTTTTTTTCTTTTTTTCTTTTTTTTAATCAAAAGGAGTAATAACAACAGCGACAGAGGAAAAATGAGTTTGTGTTCAGAGCTTTCCTAACGTTGTAGATTTCTTGATAAGATATGAGCTGCCTTCAGACAGGAACCAGTTTTTCTCTTCCAGCTTAACTCCTGCAGTCCTGACCAAGTTAGAACTCCCCTGGTCCCTGCAGGAGCCTTTTGGTCTCTGCTACCAAGGTGGTACTTCAGGGTTAGTGGGAGCTCCTGTTGGCAGCCTCAGGCATTCCAGCAGGGAAATGCCTGATCCCAAACATCAACATGGGCATGCTTCTAGTCCTCTTTCCCTGCCCATGCCTTGTAATAACCATGTGCTGCTGCTGTTGTCATCAACAATCACGTCTTTTTTAAAAATATATATATATATTATTTTCAAGCAAATTTTTCAGAAGGAAAAATTTAACCACTGTTATAGCACCTCTGGAATTCCAACATGTATGTTTAATGAATGCACCCAAAGATATTCTGCACCCTGTGCTTTGATCCACAAACCCTCTATCTTGAATAAAAGACATTATAATACCCTCCCCCACAAATACTCTTTTCACTTGCTTTCTTCCTCTCCCTACCCAACAAAACCCATGGAAAGACCCCCCTTGACTTCAGTGTCATTTCTGTCGAGTCCCAGAGAAAGCTGCCCTCCCTCCTTTAAACCAAGGCTCACAGACCATTTGCTGAATCATTCCAAGGGCACCCAGAATGAGGAACGAAGGAGAAAACCCTTCTGCCTGGACGGACACTAACCATGGGAAGGCTCTTTTTACCACTCTGTGCCCAAGGACAAGATCTTTCTTCTTGGATGGCACTGCAACCTTTTGAGCTGCAGAGAGGTCAGAATCCGGCTGCAGCTCTGACCCCAGGTGCATCCAAGCCTCCATTCCCCCTTCCCCCTGTCCCTGTTCCCAAACTAGAGCCTCCCGGCCTTTCCCTGGGCTCCTCACGGAGCCGGTCCCTGGCCTGGCCAAGCCTGCCAAGAGCAGATGAAGCTGCCTTGTTAATGTTTCTCCCTCTCTGTTCCTGAGAGCGAGCCCCATTTAACAGGAGCTCGTGGCACGTTCTGCAGCCTGACACAAGCGAGGAACCACAGCAGGATCCGAGTTTTCCTACCTGAATAAAGGGTGTCACCTCTGGCTCAAAAACACGATGCCCACCTCCTGAAACAAAGGAGCAGCAACAATTTATCCATCTTTCTACAACATAGTGAAAAAGCAGAAAATTTACAAAATTGGCTGTATTTTCTTTTCAAATAGTTAATTATGTTTAACATTTGTTCAGCCAAGCTTGCTGTTTTTATATCAGTTATTCCTACCTAGCTATTTTAGTCCCACCAACATTTACTTCAGCCTGTGTTTGTAGATATATAGATGCTGTCTAGAGTCAGAAAGGCAGTGAATGTGTTGATCATCATTTTGTAACATGCACAAAACTTTTTTTGTGTAAAAATCATTTCACTTGAAAAGACTATCTGCTGTTGAAACAAAAATTGGGAAAAACAATCAGCGAGAGGAGTTTATTAGCAAGAGAAAGGTCTCATTTTTGGTGTTCTTGCTGACTGAGCCCTGGTCTGTACTCCACGTGTGTGCTTTTCCAATATGCCTGTGTGCACTTATTAATGTACATTTTGTTCAGTAGCTGTAGGTCTGAAGAGTAAAACGAGCTGAATTTCCTACTGGCTATGGAGGAAAATTAGGTGAGAGTGGAACACTGGCTAATGCACTCCCTGAGCCCTGTTCTCATCGTGTTTCCACTGCTGTGAATCAAAGAGCAACTCCATTACCAGAACTGAGATTCAGTTAATCATATTTAGATGAAATTTTTCATCTAAACCTCTCCACATATTGCTTTTTTCCTGGCCGGCTGTGAGCAGTAAAGCTGCAATATTTGTCACAGGATTGCTGAGTGCTTACACATTGTCAGAAGTCTGGTTTTTGTGACATACAGAGAACCTGCAGCCACCCACAGGTGCCTCGTGCCCTTCCCTGACCATTTCGCTGAGAAATCATTTGGTTTAACCTTTATTTGAAATGGCTGTGGCCAGATAATTTGCCCCGTTCTCTTACATAGTTATTTAAGTTTGGGATCACTATAATACAAACCTCATTTGTTAAATTATGGACTTAGAGACAGTTTGTAGGGCCCTAACTTAAATGCCTTATCACTACAAAAAGACATGTATTATATTGACAAGTTTTGTCTTTCCTTTTGCAAAGACCTCTTGTCTGAAATACTGAGAAAGCTGCCAAATTTCTTCTCAAATATTATTAATTCACTCAGCCCCTTGAAACATAGCAGAATTCTGTACACAAATAATTTTACATGACCTTGTCTAAAGGCTGTTACTTTCAGAATGGGGTTAATATGTCTTATTTAATTAAAAAGAGACACACATAACATGAATTATATTAAAGACCCATTGGCTTGAGAACACCAAGTCTAAATCAAAACTCTGATCCTGTCTTGCCTTTATTGCATCTCTAGAAACTCTGTTGTCTGAGAAATACAGTCCAATGCTAACAAAAAAAAGAAATAAAATAACAATTATTTTCTGTCAGTTAACTTTGTGATCTATAATCTTTAGGATTAACATGCAAAGTACATTAGTAATTACCATTATAACCATCCTATTTAAAGCAGGTATAGCTGACTCTTTCCTGTGTAAAGCACGTAACCCACTGGCCACCCTGTTCTCTGGCCTCACACCAGGATTCACCAGCTGGTTTGGGTTTGTCCCAGGGGAATGGATGCACTCCCACACTCAGTGGAAAGTTTCTAGTTGCACAACTGCTATGTGTGTATATATGTAGATATATAGAGATATACACATATAAATATATATATTATATATATGCAGGTGGAGGGAGACTGGTACAACGTGGGGACTTGGAATAAGCAGTTTAATTCCCTCAGTTAGGGATGAATTCATGAGATAAGGGACAGCATGGGCTACAAGTACTGAACCAGTCTGATTTAAGCAAATTAAAAAGGCAAAAAAACCCACACTAAAACCCAGGCTTATCCCAGCTCTCCTGTTGTATTTCTGCTGCCTTTAGCTGTCCCCTCCTGCCACAACTTTATCATTTGAAGATATGCATGATTGTTTTCTGACTCATTTTCAGTTGTCTGTGTATCAGCAGGTCACCAGGAGTGGAAAGGGAAGGGTTTAGAGCCAGAATTCCTCATTACTGTGCTTTCAGTGGGACAGCTGTTTGGGAAAGTTTCATCCAACCTTGAACGTTACACTCCTCTGCATCAGCAAGTGACTGTCCTCTAGATTTTGGGGTGAAATGAATGTAGTCTAGAGCCAGACTGGGTGCTTGCAGGAGCACACACAGCCTGCCTGGGACTGGGACTGTGGAATAAAACCATGTCTGGGGGCTGTGGTGGGGAACTCACTACAAACAAGTTGTGCTGTTACCGCCATTTCAGCCAGAACCCTCCCGTAAAATCACATCTACCCCATAACAATCTCTGTCCCTTTAAGTTACCATCAAGATTTTCTTTTTAACGATTTTTTTCTTTTTTAATAGTTCAAGCAAGGAGGAAAATATTTTGTTTGATTTTAAAGATGCTTAATTCAGCTATTTTTCCGGTTAATCATTCCTTTGGGCCCTAGTTGCTGAATTGCTTGCTGTTTCTGAGGTGTAAATAAACGTTTTGATTTATGACGTGGTTGCAAAGAAACTTGTAATTTATTTGTGAAATGCTCAAATAAAGGATGTATGGGCTTTTACCTTCTGTCTGGATGTAGACCTTGCTGGTGCAACGCAGCAGGAATGGAGGACCGCAAACAGACCTTCAGGCTGGCAAAGGGCTGTGTGAAATATCCGAAAGCCTCAGGTGGTTCTTGGTGAAAGAGATAAATTGCAGCCTTCATCCTCGCCATGACGTGGTTTTATAGTGAGAACCTGGAGCTTAGAGAGAGAAACACAATCACAGAGAGTGGTTTGGGTTGGGAGGGACCTTGAAGGTCATCTTTTGAATGATCTGAAGATCATTCCAACCTTCTTCCACTAGAACAGGTTGCTCAGTGCCCCATCCAGCCTGGCCTCGAACACTCCCAGGGATGCTCTGACCACACAAGAAAGCAGGAGCTGAATATTCAAGTAACAACAATAATTTGCCTTCTAAAGCCCCATTTTCATTACAGAGGTTGCCTTGAGCCAAACTCAGATGTCCCCAGGCTGGACTGAGGCTGGGAGCTCTCATGGATTTTTGTTGTGCTTGCTTTCTGCCTCACCTGGTCACCCTCCCCACCTCAGACCATCAGTCCAGCTTACAGAGAACAGACACAAAAGGTGCCCAAACAACACAAAAGATGGCTGAACAAACGTCTCTTTACCAGGGGATTCTTTTTCCAGCATAAAGTTAAAGCCTGTTGGCTTTCTGAAATTCCTGTGGGTTGTTTCTCAGATCTTCTAGGAAGTTATCTAAAGTGACAGAGCCATGTGGAGATAGAATATATCTGAAAATAGCCTTTTAATACCTGTGAGAATAGAGGAAGCTGGGGAGGGAGGGCAGCAGTTGAAGGAAACATTTGAGTACAAGCCCCAGCAGCTTTCTGTCACTGGGACCCACCTCCAGCTCCTGCCTATTGCTGATGCTTTATCGGACTTTGAATCTAAAGGGGTTTTTTCATGTGGTCCGTAATAAGTAGAGGATGAAAAAGCCGACATGAAGCTTGTGGTGTAATTGAGCAAAAGGTCATTACCTGAAAGCCACAGCAAACGTGTGTCACCTCCTTTGGTCTCAGCTGAGATCACTGTCCTAAACTAATGCTGTGCCTTGTACCTTAAGAGAGGTGTTTGAAACAGCACAAAGTGAAATCACAAGCAATGAAGCATTAGCAGGGACAGAAAATGCTCAGTGGTTTTTAGCTGGGGAGAAGTTTTGTGCTGCCCTTTCAACCTTCTCGTGTCTCATCTCACACTGCCCGTTCTGGACTGCAGACTGCTGTTGGCAACTTTGCACACTTCAACCCAGTTATGTTTTTTTTCTCCAGCAACAGTAAATCAGAACAGACCCTTCTGCCTTTAGTCCAACCTTCTTACCTGCAGAAACAAAGCAAGGGTCACTGCTCCTGCTGTAAAGCTTTTGGGATGCTCTTCCTTAACCTCCACGCCTCTGGCCGGACTCCACTCATCCACCTGCCAGTGCCTGATGACCTTTTGCTGCTCCTGTGGCTACAGCAGCCAGTAAGTTACTCTAGTCCACTCCAACCCAACTGTCTGTGACAGTACACCTCACTATTTTGACTCATTCCACAACTCACTGTTTCCACATGCAATTGTGGGATATTACCATCAGTTCTGTGGCTGGATGTACTTTTTATAACAGGCTGTCCAAAAAAAGAAAAAGTCCTCAGACTACTTGATTACTGCAAGGCACGCTGAAAATTCAGAATGTAAAGCATAGCTGGACATTTGTAATTAAGTACATCTTATAATTAAAAACAGTGATTATAACCTGCCTCGGGGTTGCGGTGTGCGGTATAGGCTTGGCTAGCACCAAGGGAGTTAGCCTTTGGTGGGATTTAGACACACAGAACCCACTGGAATCACTAAAACCACCAAAGCCTAAGAGCTGAACACCCCTCTCCCCCAGCTGATGAAATAATTATATAACTATAAAGTATTTCCTTTGATTTTAAGTCATCATGGGCTAATACATGCTATTTTTTTCCTATATCTCCAAGGTAACTTAATTGGCATCATGTTTCATACCGAGCAAAACCTCTAGAGAACAGGTGCCCCAATTAACAGATTCCCAGCCTTTCATATCCTTGATTTTTGAAAAGGAAAAGAACAACATGGGAGATGTGTAATTCACATGGGGAGCACAGAGAATGTGACGCAGTCCGTAGATAAAGCACAGTAGAAACCACACAGTGCAGTAATTAGAAAAACCCTTGCTGCAGTGTCCAAAGAAAAGATTTAGCCTTTTTGTGCCATTAAATTCCCATGTACAAGCTGTGACCATCAGCTGCACCACGTAAGGAGCACAGAAACAGAGGGCGCAGCTCGAACCCACGCCGGCAGTGCAGCCAGGCGGAGCTTTACCCATGGCATGAGGACCAGAGAGCCAGAGTGCAGACACACCTCACACCAGTACCCCAGACTGGCCCTGCTCGGAGAGCTGGGCCCTTCCCAGAGCAGGGTCTGTCCCCTCAGACCCCAGACACAGAGAGGGAGGTTTGGGAGCCCTGTTGTGGTGAGCCAGCAGAGCAGAGTCAGGCCAGACTCCTGCCAGACACCACACCTTGGATCAGCCCCGAGGTGCACAGCGGGTGCCACATCCTGGCACTCAGCTTTGGTACAAGATGACCAGACACCCAGAACATGAAACAACAGCTGTTCATGGAAGGGTTCTTTTCTTTGGTTGGGCCTTTCCCCCTCTTTCTCACCATCTGGTTTCTGGGCACCGACATCCAGCCATCACCCCTGCACTGGTGCCCTGGCTTGGCATCTCACGAGAGACCCATCCGGGCTTTCTCTTTCATCAGGTCTGTAATAAACCTACTTTTAATTGCAGTTGCATGTCGTCACTCACACACCTGGGGAGCTCCAGCCCTTCCTCACTCTCCTAATTCCTGTTCCTGGGCACTGGGTACTTTGCTCTTCAGCAAACCAGCACAGGGTACATGAAGCAAATGTGTGCTGTACTCAGCTCTGTCTTCTGGGCTTGAGTGGATGCAACCCAAGGCTTGTTTTCTTCAGGTCTTTCTTCAATTTCAGACAAAGTCCTCTCTCTACTGCAGCTCTTCTTCCTGCTTAAGCTAAATAAGAGAGGGAGGCATTATGTGCAGTTAAGTACCATCATTTAGTGAAGGTATAAATCACTTATAACAAAGCTACATACGGAGGTATAATAGATTTATAGTGCAAATCAAAGTAATAAAATATGTGTACATATAAATATGAGCAGTTAAGGTGATGAGCTTCATCATTACACACACACACAAAATAATAAGCTATTTTTTAATTGCTTATTAAACCGTGAATACTCATTAAAAGCTCAGTTCATTGGGAAAAAAATACCACGCAATTAAACTGTACTACAGACTAATTAATATGGGAATTGGGGCAGTCCTAATACCTTTAAAGAGGTGGAAGTGGGGACAGTCAGTAGCATGGACATGTACCAGTCATCTTCATTAACCTGACAGATGGATTTTGTTCTACTTTAGGGTTTTGCTGAGGGTTCTATTTGTTGGTTTCAGTTTCAAAGGAAATGGCGGGGAGGGAAATGGGAATTTTTTCTGTGGATCTTGACACAGTCTGGGTAAAAGATAATAGATTCATACACTTACCCCCATAACACAGTCTCTGCTCCCTTTATTTCTGTACAGACCTGCTCTTGGCACTCTGCATCTTTCCTCTACACAAATAAATCTGAAATGCCCTAAGGCTTAACAACAGAATTCTCAGCCATGGAGCACCTTTTCCCTGTGGGAGATCCCTGTTAGTTTGTTCCTGCCAAAGGCTGCTGTGTCACGAACCATTGCTACAAGCAGCCCAATTTCTTGTGGCTTAGAAGACACTCACCAGCCATAAACCAGAATTTCATGGGAAGTATTTTGTTTCCTTTCACATAATTGAAATGAAAGAAGGATGCAAAATTTCTAAGGAAACATCACTAAAGGAGCCTGCTAGCCTCTTTTTTTTTTTTGATTGTTTGTATTTTTAAGCACTCAGTCCAACAGTTGACCTGTTTAGAAGTGGGATGCCACAAGTCAAGAGGGTCAAAACTTGCCCCTCATTTTTAATAGCACTGGCACCACGCAGAGAGCCGAGTAGAGACTGCCTAAGACCAGTTGTTCACACCCAAACCCAGGAAGGGCTTCAGACTAAAAGCCAGGCTAAAGTTTCCTGTTGGTTCTTCTCCCTGGAAGTCTGAATAGTCTTGTTGTGTATCTTGGTGGGAGCCTCCCAACGCAGCCAGCTCTGATTCCTGCCCTGTGGAGGTCGGTCTTTCATTACTTAGCACAACTTGAATATTTACAGCTCCAACCAGAGCTAAAGCACAGGTCTAAGATGTCCTTAGCACCTGGTGCTTGACTGGCCTGTGGTTTTTGGAATCCCTTTGATTATTGCTTTACACCTGTGCACGTTTATACAGCAGGTGCATTTACACCAAAGCGTGAGACTGTAAAATCTGCTCAGCTTTGATTCTAGCTTTTTTCTCCCAATTTGTAGAACTGTAAATTACTCTGCAGGATGACCCTGATGTGGGAACACTGTGTTTTCTAGCTGTGGAATGAAGCAAAACCCATCCACAGGCACTGATTCAAGAGAGCAGCCACTGGCCTAACACAGTGGCTTCTTCCAAGCCCTCGCTTGTATTTCATTCTGTTATTTCCCTGTTAATAAATAAATAAAATCCCCGTTGGTTTAGGGCTGTAGGAGATGAAAGAATTCTTTTTTCCATGTCAACATTGTGCAGTGCTGATGGAGCCTGGCAACACCTGAATCCTGGCTCAGGGTTCTGCTCTGTTTTCCTGATTAACATTTTGCTTGGCCGTCCCTGCCAAAGTCTCCTGGACATCTCTGAACTCTGTGAATTGTTGCAAGTATTGCAACGTTCCAAGTGTGAAATGAACTGCATGGAAGCTCCTGGGAACCTGTTAACAGAGTATTAACAATAACCTCAGGTTCACAGGAAACAACAGGCACCTGTTCAGTGGGAAACATGTTCTTAAATTGACACTCAATTATCGCTGCATATTTTAGCATAATTTTTGCACCTTATCTGGGACCTACCATGAGCCTTGAAAGCCTGTTTATTAATTTAAAAGCAGTCTACACAAACCAAGACAAAAATGAGAATATGAAGAGCTGGAGTACACAAATATCATAGCATTTTAAGAGAATTCTAGAAAAAACTCTGTTATATGTTGCAATTCTGGTTTAGTTGGATGTGCATTGAGATAACAATTTATATAAGCCAGATGTTTAATCTTAATAATTACCTCTAGGGTATCACAATCATCTAAGAAAGATTTGTTTTAAGAGCAAACAAACAACAACAACAGCAAAACCCACAGAAACAAAAGAAATTAACAAAAAAAAACACAACACAAAAAAGTGCCAACTCTTCAAAATAAAAAAATTAAGCTGAACAAAAAAAATTGTAAATAGCGCTCCAGAAACATTTCTTGTAACCATGGACTACCTTTAACATTTAATATTTTTAGTCAACATTTTTAGACTGGGAAGCTAAAACTTAATGTCTAAAATAATTTTTAAAGTATTACATGTTTTCACCTATTACCAGCATTATAAATAAATTTGCATTATCAACAGCCTACTGTAAAATTAAAAAACATCTCTATTAATCCAGTGGCCCAGGAATGAGTGCAGCCTTAAAAACCAAAACAACCCAGCTCTTATTAATATACAATATAGGGACTCTGAAGGGACGTGTTTTTAAACTCTAGTGACTTTTTCAGAGCTCATCTATACTTTTTATAATTCCTCCAGCCTGATCCAAAGAGTCTCTGACGATTAATGTCCTATTAACCACAGTCTTGCTCCTGAATATTTAACTCCTTGGACAGTGGGATGGTGTATTTGCATTTTATATTAATGCCAGCCAAATTTAACTTCTCAACTGAACCCAGAAACCTCAGGAGTGACATGTCTGTCTAGTCACAAACAGCTGTACTTCATCTCCAATCCTGTGCTTCACATCCTTCCCAACTGGGACATGGAATAATTCCAAGGAATGAGCATTCCCAAGGATGGGGAGGGGATAGGGATAATTTGCCATGGCTGAGTGAGTAGTATGGAGTCCTTGAGAGCTGAGTTACTGTCTCCTGTATGGTACACAGAATAATCTGTGTCTGGAAACACGTTCCACTTTCAGAGACTGCAGAGGTTTGCACCCACACACGCTATATAAATGTATATATACATTATATAAATGTATATACTCCATGAATGTATGGATTGCTTCAAATTCAGCTTCTCAGGAACTAGCAGAAAAGCCAGATAATGGAGCCAGGTAATTTACCTCAAGCAGGCAGGTTAAACTACAAATATATATATATATCATTCTTTATCAGGTCCCCAAATATTCTTGACAATAACATCTGAGCTGTTACTCAGAACATTTCCTCCTATCCCAGCAGAAAACTAGACCCTGCAAAAAGTGCTGGAAGTGCACTTAAGTAAAATTTTTCTTCCGTGGTGGCTAGGAACAGATTTTAGCAGGGAGCTGTTATGGCTGCCCAACATCAGGATAACCTGGCAGGGTTCTCTGCAGGTGTGGCCTTGGCTGTGGCAGCTGCAGGTACAGACACACAGGAATAGTTTTAAGGACACAATTTTCATCTTTAAGTGGTGTAAGGGACTGCATTTTGGGCTGAAATTAGTCTCACAACAATGTGTCACTTGGAACCTACAGGCTAAAAACACATAGAGTTATGTTCATAAAGGACTTTTATTCTGCTGGGCACGGGAAAGCTCTAGAAACACCTGGCAGGAGACTGCACATTTTTCCTGATATTCTCCTCTTTAATTTTTCTTCCTCTACTCTTCTTGAACTTCCCCTCTCCCCCTAAAAGTGATGCTCTGATAATTCTTTCCTGTTTTCTTGTTAGTATTTCAGACCCATGTTCCCCCTCGAAATCTGCAGGCAGACAAGTCACACTGGCACCAACACCCGATTTTTAAGGGGGAAAAATGTGTTCATTTTACTGCTAATGACCATTAGCTGCCATTGTTTCCCATGTTAAATAACTTGTATTATCTTCCCTGCCTTGCTAGATGCTTCTTCTCTTACCTCCATTACTCATCCTCTGTTAACTTCTATCCCCACCTCATTCCTGGGTTATGTCTCTGATGGACCCAGTGATTATCTTTCAGCCAACGATCCAATTTACGCATAAAATAAAGTGTCCCCAAAATGACTCACGTTTGCCTTCATCTCAAATAGCTTAATCTGTCACTTCCAAATGGTGTTTTCTAATGGAGCATCTCATTTTCTCCTTTTCTCTCTCTTCTTTGCAGTCACACCAGTTGCAATCTAACAATGAATAGGATGGATTGATTAAATGGATGAGTTACGCATGAAACTGTTCCAACTGGAAAAACATTTAATGGTAGTTAAATATTATACACTTGTACACACTCCCTGAAAAATGAGCATGACTAACACAGCAGTCATAGCCCTTTGAAAATGCCTTTCTGGGCAGAATTGGGCACGTTTGCTGACATAAATTTTGTCATGCCAGCTCTAATTAAGCCTGTCTAATTACTTCTCTTACAAGGGTTTCAGGTGGAGCATATAAATTCTTGAGGCCATTATCTGCTGTAGGTGCATAAATGTCCTGCAGAAGAGTAGGGAGGAGAGGTCTGGAAGGAAAGTGAACACTTTTCATTCGACCAGAGGACATAATTGGGAGAATAGACAAGGTTTTGGACACAAAAAAACAAAAACCTCTGCTAAATATCAGTGAAGAATGATTTCACAATGTCCAAAAGAATATCCGTTTATTTTTTTCTTACCTCTCTCAACTGGTCAGAAAAAAGTATTAGAAATCTTTTCTGCCTCATATCCTTCTAACTTTGAAACCATTGCTACATATAAAACACACCTAGAGAAGAAAAGTGGCTTTTAGATGAACAGACTTCGCTTTGCTTGGGTCTGTTTGCAGCAAACCAAAAAGGAACTAAAGGAAATTAAATGGCTCCTACTCACATATCATCTTGCCCTGGGAAATCTGTAATTCTTTTCTGCAGAATGGAACAGCTCCAGCAAGAAATGTCACCCCCCAAAATTGCCATAAATTGATGAGGAGGCCGCACTGCTGTGAGATGCCAGGTATTAGGTGTTAGGTGCCTCTATAGTCCTGGGGAAAGAAAGGAAGGAAGAAATGCAGTGTCTATTTTTCTACTCTGAAGGGCCCTCTCCTGCCCCCACTGGGTATCCCACACTGTTTGATCTGTAGGTAGGCTGTGAGAGCACCTGAGATTCAGCTCTTGCTCAGCCTTGCCAAGAATGAGATCCCTCCAAGCACGGCTTAAAAAAAAAAAAAACAAAACCCAGAAACCAAACCAAACAAACAGAAAAACACCTCAAAACCCAAGAACTACCGGTGCTTGAGGTGACAGAGGTGGCAGCAGTAGAGAAGCATCTGTTCTGACTGCAGGTATATAACTGCCATGAAAACTTGGCATTAATTTCCACGAATCTACACAAGATCATGGAGAATTATCCACTATGAACTCCACTCTTAAGTGCAAGTGGTACTGAGTTTGAGGTATGAACTATCAAGAAGCAGCTTCTTATCTTTTCCTTGCTGCCACCACAGCTCCTTGCACACCTCACCAAGTCTAGAATTTTCATTTACATTTATTTGACCAGTTGAAGAGGCCAGCCAGGGTTGAAAGTACAGTAGTTAAAATAAGAAATATGAGGAGAAGGAACCAGGGCCCCAAATTAATTCCACTTTGCAAATTCACATCCTGATTTAAATTGGGGCAGGGAGGGAAAAAAGCCATAAACTTATTCTCCAGAGTTCAACTGGGAACAAGGTTGGGCTGCAGGTAGAACTTAATTACTACATGGCTTTAAACAGTTATTGCTTGAAGGGCTGGAGCCAGAATCACACTTAGTTCCTACTTCAGACTAAAAAAACCATCACCACTTCCCCAAAAAAACCAATAATACAAATCCCCACTAAAACCCACACACAAAGGACTAACCAATGTCTGGAAAGTGCACACATTTAATAGCAAAAGGCTTTTATTGTACACATTTACTATAATTTAGCCTGTGTCATTACTTGAATGTTGCCATTGTAGCTGTTTTAGTGTGGCCTTGGCTTCTCTAATTTAAATACCTTTGTTGGAATGTAATTTGTTGGGGAAAAGCAGAATATTTGCAAAATACATGGTATTCTGATCAAACTGACAGCAAAGCCGCAGCTTTCCAAGTTCTAATCATATTCAGCATTTTTGTGGGTCTGTTTTAAGTGCAGAAACATAATGAAATAATTCCATACCATAAAGCTTGATGAAAGTGGCAATTAAAAAGGAATCGATCTGATACATCCTGCTCTTCACATTACCACGCTCTGTAAAATGTAAATCACCATCTCCAGCGCTGAAGCTTTCCTTTCCCATCTTGATTAGGCAAATATTGAAAACAATAATCATTTTTCACTAAAGTGAGCCTTTAATATGGAGCAGAAAGAGTGCACTATGGATATTGCGTTTTGCACAGAAGACTGGGTCCCACATTAGTGTTTGCTATTAGCAGATTTCACGTCACTCCATCATGCTGTCTTTCACTCAAATCCTACATTTGTTGGAGCAGATGGAAAGTTAGTTTAAATTAATTGAAAGCATGCTGTGCACAGCTTGTGGCACCAAGAACACACAAAGAAGAAAGGAAGATGCATCAATTTCCTCTCTAACATACCTATAACTGTGAGAAGAGATCTCTTAAGAAATCATCAAGATATCATGCTGCCTTTTTTTTTTTTTTTTTTTTTTTGAAAGCTCTATTGCTTTGATCCTTACAAGAGGAGGATGCAGCAAAATTGGCTGGATATACACCATCTGAAAAATAAATTCTCTCTGGGATGGCTCATAATACAGTGACACAGAGAAGCCCGGTGCTTTTTGATTTCTCTGCACTTCTCAGAAATATTGACAAGTTTGAAGGTTAATTACCTCTTCACCTATTTTAGTTAACACTTGTTGCCTTCTTGTGTCTGGATCCTCAGCTTTCTTCTGTCATCACTGAAAATCCAGTGAACTTCTCTGTGCTCTGAGCCAAGAGGCAAAGGTGTCATTAATGCCAGCATCACCTGAGATGGCCAAACCCATCTGCCACTTTTCAGTGATCAGGACGTGGCCATTCCTCAGCACCTTCACAGCTAAAACCAGCTGCAAAACTATCACAGTATAAATTCTCTAATGAACAGGGGTTTTCTGACTAAGCAGTAATATAAAGGCTTACCAATGTATTAATTTAGTCCTTTTTCTTTTAACAAAATATTCCAAGTGTTTGTTTCATAATTGTATAAAATGAGTGTGTGAGGGAGCAGGTGCTGGGAATGGAGATGTTTCTAAGGTGGATGGCATCTTCTTGGTTTGTGTGCTCAGTTCTGGGGCACAGGGGAGGACGGTCCGGATTTGCATCCGTGTGGTCCAGGCCGAGGTGGGACCCTCTGGCCTGAACTGGAGTGCTTACGTCTCGTAAGGCAACTGCTGGTGCAGAAATCAGTGAGGAAAAGCAGGTTCTGGAGCAGAAGGTGGGGAAACCAGGCAGGAAACAAGGAGTCTGCAACACAAGCCTTGAGGATCTGACAGGGAGCAGAGGCAGAGTTGAGCTTTAGAAGCGATGGAGAGGAAACAGCACCGTGTTCCAGCAGGACTGGAGACTGGAACTTGCTACAAACAAGACGTGCACTGAAATTTGCTTGACTGAGAAAGGCCCCAAGGGTCCCGCATGGAAATGGTGAGAGATCTGTCATTTTAATCTGTCTTGCTGAGTTCTCTCTGTTTCAAATGTTGCTGTTCCAGTGTGCACTCAGATAAAAGCTGACTTGTGAGGTTTAGATCCCGTCTGTTCACCCTGGTGTCTCTTTCTTACACAGCTCATCTCTTCGGTGCCTCAACACCAGACATACTTTGCTTTCCTTCTCTGAGAAGGTCAAAGGTTAAGAAGAAGGTGGGAAAACATTTTTGGCATTTGCTCTATCACTCCCGAACTACTCTGAGGCTGATCGGGAACAAAACTAAAACAACACATCTTGGGTTTAGAAAAGTAAAAAGTTTCTCTGTAAAAACTCAAAGGAACTAAATACATCCCACATTTTTTCCCAAATTAGTAAGGTTATTTTATACTGAGGCATTTGTGCCCTCCCCACTCTGACTGTAAATATTGAATGTGTGCTGCTGAGGCCTTATTTCCCCTGGTCACCAACATATTTTATCATCTCTACTCCTTGCAAATCAAACACAACTCCAGCAATTCTAAATGAAGAAGACAAAATAATGCAAACCCTTCCCAATCCTACCTGTCTGGCTTCATCTTCCATCTTTCAAGAGAGCCTTCAGACACTGCAGCTGAGCCTATCTTCCTTTTTCATGATCTGATGACATCACTTATGCTTAGTGGTCTTAGATATCCCCAAAATTCAATTATACTCTTGCAAGACTTTACAAAATTTTTGTAGCTTGTATTTTTTCTTCCACAGCTCTCGATATCTCCTTGCGTTCCACAAGTCTTTTATTTAAATTATTTCCTTATTATTTTTATGCACTTTCATCTTTGTCACTTAAAACGTGGTGCCTGCAGAATTTTCACTTTATTTTTACCTTGTACAGATTTTTATGGGCTTTATCCCAATTTGTATCACAAGTCTTTCCTTTTCCTATTTAATTCACAGCAAAATGAAGCTCCTTCCTGCACACCAAACTCCTTGAACTCATAAGCAAGATGCAGCAGCAGAAAGCAAAGGAAAATTTGGCTCTGAGTTCATAACTTCTCTGGAGCACATGACAGGTGTGTTAGCTCACATTAAGAAAGCTCTTTGGAAATTCAGAGGCTTGCACAGGTAATCATGGTTTGATTAATAATTTACAACACCAACAGGACAGAAATGAAAACTGGAGAACAACAATCTCAGAGCAGCTGTGGGCCTGTCAAATATGGTAATTTCTTACCCCTCTTCCTGTCTTCGGGCACTGCTTAACCCCATGCTGAGGTTCTTGCCTTTCTAGAACACAACCCCTGCAACACTCAGCAATAATTAGACAGTCAGAAAGAAACAAGGAATGCGTGAGGATTAACTTCCCACCTCCTACTTGAAGATTAATTTACCTAAAAACTAATTAGCTGACATAACACAAGCACAGAACCCCGAACAAAATGAAGAAAAAAGGAAAAGCAAACTCAGCCCTTAACCAGAATTTTCCATCTCTGAGTCTCGACACAAGGAATCTCAGTTCTTCTGGGAAAAGCTACCAGGTTGAAACCCCAAAGTCTATTTTTGCTAAGGAGCAAGTGAAAGCATGAGGCAGCTGGAATGAAATCCTTCAAGCCCTTTCCCTGACACCTGCAAGGAAAGCAAATGTCATTACAAGAAACTTCTTTCTGAAGATGAAAGCACAATCTACTTTCAAGATTACAGGGTTTTGATAGCTGTGGGCATGTGGAGCCCTTTCACTGAGCTCGCCACTTAATGCCAGCTCAATAGCAGCCAACTCATTAGTTGGGGTGGGTTATTAAGGAGAAGAAGTGAAGTCAGCAGCTGAATCACAGAGCCAATGACATAAATTAGTACCTGGGTTTGGAGGTGGTGCTTTCCCCAGCAGGAGGAGAAAATTAGGCAACAGGGAAATTCCCTGCGTAGAAGGATTTATTCCTAAGGCTACAAACCTGTGCTGGGCACAAATGTCAACTTTGCTGGAAGTTGAAAGGGAAAGAGGGTGTGCAGAATCCAAAATACTAATTGGGAGAATCGGAGTTTTATAGCTGGCTGAGTTTTTAATAGGTGTTGGAGGGTAAGCCAAGACTAACAATCTGAGATAGACTCTGGCTAAGTGAGCCTGAGTGATTCTGACATCTCCCAGATCTCACCCAGGATGCTCAGAGAGTAGCTGGAACTTAATAAACTCATTCCCATAACAGGACCCACTTCAAGGAAGCAGCAAAAAACCACTAGGATATGCAGAAATAGTCAACATTTCAATTTTTTTCAGTGAACTCATCCATATCAACCTCATTAAACCAAAACCTCAAAAGTAGACCAAAAAATGTATAAAAATATTATGATGATGATGTCGATGATGAGTATTAACTGGGAATTTTGTATCTGGTACGAGAAAACCCCTGCAATATCACTCCAGTATTGAGTCAAAAAACTAATGTCAAACACCACAAAAAGACAAAATCTGATCTTTCCTTAAGGAGTTCAAAAAGACAGGGAATCTAGAGGTTCCCTATGCACAGTCTTTGTTTTATGCTTTAAAAATTTTATTTTACTCCTGATTTATCTGCGTTTAACCAGCAGTTAGTTCCTGATGTCTCTTTTCTTAGCAAAAGCACCTTTTTGGGAACTGCTGTGCCTTCCTCCCACTTAATTATGTGTTGAGTCACCTTTGCATGCTATTTGCCACCTTTCTTTCTCTCCAATTCTCAAAAATCATTTTAGGGCCTCTTTTTTTTTTTTTCCTATGGTCTCTAAACTTGCCATAAAGCTAAAGAAACAATAAAGACACCAGAACCAAACCATGTTCTTTGGTGTTAAGCTCAGCAGTGCTGAATTCCAGAGAGTATCCAGTTCCATCCAAGGCAGAATTCCCCACTTTCAGTTGTACAACAGAAATATCCAGCTCTGCATAGATGAATTTTTGCTGCGGTCGAGTGCAGCCAAGCCTCCAAATTCAACAAAATTGAGAGCGTGTGACCACAGCAAAAGAGAACGTGGGGAAGAGAGAACAAGTTTGCTATTAGCACTTTAGATGTTTGCCACTGATTTCATTTTTCCCTGGAGCTATTAGGAGAACACATAATGTGTTTTAGCTGCCTTTTGGTGAAATATCTACGGCTGGAAACACAGGGAGCAAAGCACCATCCTGCAGCCAGCTGGCACTGGGCAGTTCCAGGGGTCCGTGAGGGAAATTTTGGAACCCTGATGTTGTCACTCTCTCTTGCTGTTGTCTATCAGCTCTACAGTCATGTGAGATCTTTCCAGCAAGAGGCTACTGAGCAATTCAGCATTAACACTACCAACCGCAGCAAGGTGAATGAGCAAAATTTATAAATGCTGCTGCCTTATCCAAAGAGATCAGAGGTTTCAGGTCCTGTCAAATTGTGCAGTTGCCAGGGCAACAGGTTTGCAGCTCTAGCGGGAGGTTGTACAAAGCACATCTCCCACTGCCTCCCCAAACACCCAGTTCCGGGTACACACAACTGGTCTCACGAGAATTTTCATGCCAAATGTCCCTGAGTAAAGTTAAGGACAAACCAAACTGTGCACGTAGTCCTTCTCTTTTGATACCAGCCCTGCACAAGTGATTTGCCTTTCTAATTGTTAAAAAAACAAAAAAAAGCCAGAAGTTTTAGCATTTATCCCCTGTGTGTGTGTGGCTCTCAAACACGAGCTTTGTCTGCACATTATGTTAATTGGCTCCATCGCATCTTTGTGAAACACAGCACAGGCATCCAAGGATAGGTGCAATTAACAATATTAAATCTGCTTCTTTTAATAAAGAAAGAAGAAAACAACATAAGGGATGAAAGACTTCTGTGAAACTGCCACAAACGAAACACAGGTGAATTAAATGGGAAGATATCATGGGAATATACTCACCTACTTCTTTGAGAGCAGTTACCTTTCTGCTTTTCCTCAGAAAAATTCCAGCAACTTGCTATCAATGAGGTTGTTACATCTGAACAAGCTTGACAAAATCATGAGCAGAGATAAACTTTTCCCTTTTCACAGATCAAGTTCTCTCTCTCTTTCTATTTTTTTTTTTTTTCTTCAAAGGAAATAAAAATTCAGAGAATCTAAACTTTTTCCAGAGAATGGAATTCTAGAAAGGGAGTGTGTTGCCTTCCAATGTCACCCAGACCAGCCTGTACCTGGGCATCAATGTCCATCCACAGCTGTCATCCTCCAGGACACCACAGGTCCAGGTGACCACACAGTCATTGATGGAAAAATGGCATCATGAAAAGATAAATAAAGGACTCACCATGAAAAAAATGGAAGTTACAGATAACTCCTCCGTGCAATTGAATTTCTGTGAGCACAGTGCACTCCTGAGGACTTCAACAAATATTCTCCAGATATTCTCCCTCTTTGGACCTCTTTTCTTGTTCTAAATAGGGAGCTGGGTGTTACAAAGATCTTCATAAACAAAGGGTCGTATTTTGAAAAGCATCACCTCGTGCCTGTTTATGTTTTTTATGGGAACTTTAAAAAATACAAATAATAAAAAGGGAAGGGCTATCAGAGCTATGGGTGCTTCAGATTGTTGGTGTAAATTAAATTTCATCTTGAAGCTGAGAAGTAAAGGGTACAAAACATCAGGTCCTATGAATCACCTTCAGCCATTTTGTGAGGAAAAGAAACAACAGGTGATTGAGCATCCAGTAAAAATAGCCTGGAACTGGAATGCCAGATACCTATGACAAATCACTCAAATGACCTGCAAAAGAAAACTTTAGCAGCAAAGAGCAGCAGCTAACAATTGGAGAATTCAGAGGATCTAACCAGGCTAAAGTCTGTATCCAGATCTGCCACCTGTAACTAACTTATGTATTCAACATAATTCCAGTTTCATTATTACATAGTTCCTTTCTCCTAAAAAAAAAAAAAGAAAAGTCTCAAAAAACCCTCATGTACAGAGGGAGGGAGAGGGGAAGCGAAGTTATTTAATATGTTATTCATTAGAAATTATTCTAACAGCTTTGTATCCAGCCTAGTGGTATCATTGCTTGAGGCAGAGATAACCTTCAGCAAGTGTTCCCAAATTAGGTGTCACATAATACCCTGCTGATGTTGTCAGAGCAGCCTGCACAGCACATGCAGATGGAAACGGAGCTCCACGAGGCACTGTGCAAAAATCCCACAGAAGGAAACAAGGCTGGAGCACTTATCTTGCAGGAACAGAGACTGATCTTTGGGGGAATTAGCTCAGGCCATGGCTGGCAGGGTGCTCTGCTGCTCAGATACATCCCTAACAATAATTCATTTTTTAATGGCTGTGGAGACCCGGAACTCCACACTGGAGTCTATCCTAAAACTGATTAAGGAAGTTTCTGTCTGTTGGAGCTATATCCAGATGAGATGCAACCCTCATAAACTCTCAGGACGGGGAGGGGCAGGAGGGCATCAACACCAAACCCCGGGAGCACCGGGCAGAGCCCCCACAGCTGTTCCCTTCCCTGCCTGGGGCCCTGATCCTGCCTCCTCCTGGGTGCGTGACTTCGGACAATCGAGGGGAGACCTCCGATACCCAGTGGACACACTCAGGCCTCTCAGGGACAAGCTCTGTCCCATTCCTATCAGAAGACAGCTCATTGTTGCAAATGGACAACTGGGGGTGAAAAAATAAAATTAAATACATATATATGCATATATGCTCTCTTTACTGAGGTCTTCAGAAAAGCCTCATAAACCCTAACTACCTCTAGGTGAGATTGGGCAAGCTTATTAAAAAGAAATGGTACACTTTAGCATCATCAGGAGACATTAAAGAAGGACTCGAGAAGGTCCTTCTTGTTGTTATATTCAAAAATTTGCTCTGGGGAAAAATGGAAAATCACCTCATACAAGGATGCAAGAATGCAGGGATTTATCACTGCTCCAATTAAAATCAAGCAAAGGACGTTACCAGCCCAGCTAAAATGTCACCTGCACAACAACGCAAGTTGTTTGATTAAAGGAGATGGGAGAAGGAATTAATAATGCAATTAAAACTCTAATATATGGGGGATGCTACCTGTTACCTGTCGTTTCTCCCTGCTCAGGGATCATCACCACAGGGGCTGCCCAGCCACGCGTGCCTCGGAAAGAATTTGGGGTTGAGGTGAGGTGTTGGCACCCAGCTCTGCTGCCAGGAGGTGTGTCAGTGGTGCTGCTCTGGGGTTCCTCTGGTTTTGATTTTGTGGCCTATCAACAGTTTGCTCCCCTGAAAATCAGCAACTTTGGGTCATACTACAACTGGTTTGCTCACTGGAAGCTCTCTGCTGAGCTTTTGCTGTGGATGCGTCACTCAGCATTCCCAGATGGGCTGTGGGCAGGCATGAGATCACAAAATCCAATGAAACAAGCCCAAATCAGTGCAGGGATGAAGGCTGGGCAACAAGACCCATCATTAAGCAGGAACCCTCTTATTTTAACGTTTTATTTTTGCTACTAGACTTTAGGTGCCCAAATGCTGAAGCACCAGGAGTCAGGAAAATTCCTGTCTCTGACTAACAAAACCAAACTGCAGGTGCAAACAGCCTCACCCAGCTAATTTCACGTGCAGTCTCTCTTTCCAGCTGTGCTAATGACAAAACAGTCCTTCCAGTTTTAATGATTCTGACATTCTTACCTGAGGCAGGGGAAGCCTGAGGACAACCCTTATCACAAAGGAGCAGGTGGTGGTGAGCAGTGGGGATCAGGCTCTGGGTGCAGGGTGAGTAAAATGTGGTGTTTCCTAGAAGGGATTAAGGAGGTAAAAAGCTTCTAATTAGGAAATGCAGGAAGGGGCAGTGGCTAAAATTGCAGCCTGACTGAAGGTAAGCACCACTGCGAGCAGTCTGGTCCCCACTTCCAGAATTCTGTAAGGCCTCGGAAAAGGACCAAGATGACTATTTACCGATTTTTACATTTGGGCACATAATTTGTCACGTGTGTTGCTATCCCCTACAGTTACACACCTCACACATGTTGATGTGTGCATTAATCTGCTTTGATTGACTGCAGGGTGTGTAACTGCAGGCAGAAATGGTGTTTTCAGCATTTATCTGCCAGCACTTGAACTCTTAAGCCACAGAACCTCCCAACTTGCTGGAGTTGTTAGCTCTGTTTTCCAGTGGATGGGGATAATGGAGAAATGTTGTTTGAAGCTTTTCTATGCCTCTTTTCCCTTTCAGAGAATACCTGAGAGGGTTCAGCCCAGCTTAACTTCAGACAACTAAAAACAGAGGATTGGATCTAAGATAATTATCCAGCCTTCCCTTGCTGTCAGTGTGAGTCATTTCATCTAATTAATTTTAAGATAGGAAGAACCACCTCCATGTTTCTTTTTATTACATCACTGTGCACAATCCTGAAGGAAAAACATCCTTTTTGCATTATTAAGAATTTAGGAACATTTATAGACGTATTTTTTTTAAAAGATAACAGCTTTAGTCTGTGTTTACTTCGTAGAAAACTTCAAGACAAAATTCTCTGTCCCATCTCTCTGACTTTGGAACTGGAGACGCCCAGCAAAAAAAACCCACCTGCTTCCGAGCCTTGCTTGGTGTCTCAGTTCCAACAACAGCAGCAAACGTGTCCCCATTTTCTCAGAACTTGCCATAACTTTGCTGTTGGAGGGTTCCAAAGCTGGAGAACAGGTGATATAATTTACTCAACTGCAGTTGTGAGGCAGGTACTGCTTTTGCCCCTCTCAATGTATCACGATGCAACAGTCAATTACATTTTAAAACCCAGCCCTGTGTCTCTGAATCCTCTCGCAGAAGTTCTGTGTGTTAATTCCAATTTCTTTATGGGATAGTTGTTACACATGACTGATTAACAGGCCCCAAGCTACACTCAACCCGCTACCTACAGTAAATTGTTCTTTCTGTTGTTGCTGTCATTTTCTTTAAAATATCAAGCTGTTTTATAATTAAAGAGTCCCTTGAAGGTCTTGTTTCAATAAACAACCATTCCTTCCACCGTGTGAAGCTCCCGTGCTAATAAACAATTAAAGAGCATATATTATTTTTCTTGTCTCAAGAATCAACCTTTTATGGGAGACCCACTGAGGCAAAACCCAAAACGTGACGCCCACTGCACGTACAGATTCCAAATTTCAGCACGAGTCGTGCAGCTCAGGACTGGGTCTGCTCTTAATCTGCACATTGTGTGAGTTATGGAAGATTAATTGCTCACAGTGGTGTTTAGACTCTTTCATATGTCACCCAGAAGATGGCTGAAGAGTTACTTATCTCCAGCAGCTTTATCCTTAATTACCTTTCTGGCTGATAATTCCAAATTTGGGATTCAACGCACAGCGAAAATCTCCGGTATTAATTAGAGATTGTAACTTTGTTATACAATGTGTTTTCTATGATAAACGGCTTTTTCCTTGAATACTGAATATTTTGTGGGAATGGCAACATCTCTAAAAGTTTTGCAGTGTTACCAGGACCTTTTTCCAGATTTTTAACGCTGCAGAACACAGTACAGTGACACTGGGCTTATGCATAGGTATACATATATTTTTCAGTCACTCATAACATTGACTATAATTCCATTGTTCTGGGAAAAAAAAATGAGTAATTAATGTGGGCTTTTTCATTTTTAATGCAATTTAATGAAAGTGTTCCCTTAAAGTGAAAAAAGAACAAAAATTTGTACAAAATTAGGAAATTGGATCAATTTGAGGTCCTATAGCAGCATCTATGAAATAGGTTTTTAATCACTGTTTTAATGAGTTGCACTTTGGCAGTGAGTTTAAATTTCTAAATATTTGATTATAGCAGCTCTTTGGTTTGGGGGTGTTTGTACACCAGGATGTCTTATTTTTCTTTTCAGCTGCCTTTTTCAGTACAATTTTAGATAGATTCTTCAGTTGATATAGGATGTCATCATTTTTCTGAAACACTGGAGGTACAGCAATTTGTGTTAGATATGAATTTGCCCCACAGACATCAGTTTTTCACATTTAAGAGCTTTCTCTAAGAAAAAATCCCCACATCAGTATTTTTTCAAATTACTTTGGATACTTACGTGCCTTCACCTATAAATGCCACACAGCCCCTATTTCCCACTGGTAAGTGCACTCTGTTGATGTAATTCCCTGTTATAAAATTCTGCACTTGCTCCATTTTCACTCCCTTCTATTACATTAAGTAATCTACAGATCTGTGGCCCAGCTCAATACAAACACACACGTGACAAATTGCTGAATTCCATGGGCCTGCGCTCCAGATGAATCAAGGAAAGAACAGTGCTGTGCTTATAATACTCACTATTAAAAAATATACTCCAAGGACCACCCAGGAACGCTCCATCACCTGCAAATTTTGCTCATTTCATTCTCCACTGCTTTCTTCAGTGACTGTTGGCTTTTCACTTGTCCAGCACCTTCAGTTTGGTGTAGTTAGACAGGCCTTTGTTAGTTTTAAACTGTTGATTCCACCTCAGAGTTGCTTTGCAGCAATCCCCGTGGAGCATCCTCATTCCTCCTATCAGGATTCACTGCTGCAGAGAGTCCTGCCACCCCTGGCCCCAGTCCTAACAAAGTCAAACTGTTCTCACAAACAGCCTGGAGGCTTTTTACGATGTCTTTGAGATGAGAATTAAGAGGGTGATGAGAATTCTCTTGCCCAAACCCCATGATAATGTTGCTTAGTGACACAGGTTCTGCCCTGTTAAAAAAAACCCATCTCTTGTTACTGACAAATCCTCCCCCTGCTCCAGATTTTGGTTGCTTTATTCTCCCCTCATTTCAAACTCTTTGCACAGATATGGCAATAAATTTGCACCTAATTTCCTTAAAAGCTTACCCCCTCACTTTTCTGGCCTTTTATATTATAGCTTCCTTTTGTTGATAACACAACTTTTTCATAAACTCCCTAAACTGTAGCCAGCATCTGAAGGCATATGCAGTACTTTAATATACACATCTCTGATCATCTGGTACATATTTTAGCAGCTACTGAACACATCCAATTGGATAATGGACTTTTATTTCTTCCCTCCCGGGAGTTACATAATGATATTCCTCCTCTCAGTGCCTTCAATGACACCCAGTTTTCACTGCATTTCTCTGTAAAGTTTCTTTTTTTTTTTTAACCAGATCACATTAGAATTTTTATCCATCTTCTGTCTCCACCCAGGAGACACTATAGCACTTCCCCCAAAGATAAGAGTTGCTCGAGCGACATGAAAATCTTTGGCACTACCCCATTATTCAAAGCCAGACCTCATTCCTTCAGGTGTTTTTGTCTTATGATCATAATCTTATCATCCGTATCTGTGCCCACAGTGGGAGATTCTGCCATTAATCCTTTATCCTCCCCTTTCTGATTTGCAGGATGGTTCCCTGTCTTGTTTTTGGCCAGAGGGATTTGGCAGAATGTCCAAAGCACCCTGGACAGCAGCTCAGTGAGGCCAGGCTCTGCAGCCAGCAATAGAGGACGTGTGACAGAAGTACAGAGAGCTGGAGATAGCTCAGGAAATCGGAGTGCAAAACTCTTTCTGGGACCCAGGAAGCAGAAGGAACCCAAAGCAAACCTTGGCAGAGGGGAAGGGACCCCACTGCATGGCTGTGCAGGCAGAGCATAGCACAGACCAGACACCCTCTGATTCAGCCCACAGCCCTCCAAGCCTCTCCCTTTTGTCTGGCCTTTCCATCTCTGCATTTTCTACTCTCCAGCCCTGCTCTACCCAGAAAGGAACACTCCTTGTCACAAACTTTAGCACAAATGCCCCGTGGGAGGCTCCTGTCTGGAGCTCCATTTCTGTGACGTGTGACCTGCACCCAGCTCTGCCTGCTGCCTTCCTCCATCCCCCACATAACTTCTTCCTAAACACATGGACTCTTGGCATGACATCTTTCCTCCCCATGCCCATCTCAGATTAGCCACCTTTCCTAAAAGCTCACCCTGAGCACTCCTGATCTTTCAGTGAGGTTCAGCCCTGCCAGCCACTAAAGGGCACATCATGAGCAGGATAAAAACGTCTCTGCAGAGAAGCCAGAAGCATCCTGCAAACCCAAGAGCAGAGTTCAGGCAACACAGGCCTCCAAAGCTGTTTCAGCACCTCGTTAGAAATTGTACGAGGCATATTTCAAGAGAAAATCTGTGAGGATTCTCTTAGATGGTCCTTTACACTGCTTACAATAAAGTCATGTGATGTCATAAAGGAGAAAAACAGAAACACTTGGCATAACTAAATTAACTCCTTTGCATTCAAACAAAAGTCAACAGGATTCCACAGGGAATAAGTCAATCATTTTTAAACATTATTGTCCTCTTTTAAAATCCATCTGAAGACGGATTTTTATTTTACTAGGGATTTTTGAAGGTATACAGCATATTCCCTGTAAACCATAGTGAAAACATTCCCTTCAAGTGATAAATGTAGTGTACTGGAAGTGAAAAGAATTGAGCAAAAAGTCTTAGAATTCTTAACAATTATTAAAGAAAAAAACCCTGCTATATTTTAGAAGAATGAGTCCATCTACTGCACCTACACAAAATATCAACTCTTCACCTCACCTTGTCTAGAAGATGCGTCACTAAACAGAAAAAGAAAAACCAAAACAAAATCCATCCAAATTAGCAGTCTGGTGCTCTTAGTGCAGGGACAAAGTGGAATTTCAGTGGCAAATTCACTAGAACTGTTTGGGTTACAAACACAACAGTTACAGAGCAATTGTCCTCCCTTGAAGCACAGAGAGCCAAACGAGCTACCACAGGGTGTTATATCACATCAGAGATCAGGACTTCAACCCCTACTTTTGGTCTCTGAGCTGATGCTGAGTGTGTTGGCAGACATCTTCCAACCAGAATATTAGAGGAGATTTGTAATAACATCCTGCCAAAGAAGGGTTGGACCAGCTGTCAGTGCTGAGCTCTAATGAATTTTCTTTCAGGGACCAAACGACAATTCAGGACCACTGGGATCTCCTGTGCAGTCACTGCCATGAGCTACAGCCAGGATCTCAAGTAAAAACTATTTCTACCTAGATTGGAGGCTTAAAAGTATCACAAGGAACTATCAATTTTGCTGAGTATGTATACATACATATTTATTTGTTTATAAAATACACATATATACAAGCATATGCACCATACTTCGATGGTCTGGCAGAGGGAAATCCCAATGGGAGTGTTTTTTAGCAACTTAATGCTATAAAACATCCTTTCTCTGTTTAAGACCAAAAAAAAAAAGAGGGAGAAACAGCAAGATCTTAAGCTAAAAATGACCTAAAAACACATCAGTGATTTAAATCAAGAGATCCACTTCTTGCTACTCTTTGACGCTTTAGGTCTTTTATTTTTCTTTCTTCTCACCCCTCCCTTTTATTTTTCACCTTTGTTCTCTGTTTCTTTGTTCTCCTTAATTATAATCCTGCTAAGCCTGGACATCTCTCTCTCATTCTGCTCCAGTCATTCCTTGAATACTAACTAGGGAAAAAGAGCAAGGAGTTTCTTCTGTGTGCTCTCAAATGCTAATATCAGAGAAGTGCTGAATCAAAACCAGCCATGCCACAGCAGCACCTCTGAGCCAAAAGGGGATGATTAGCTCAGTTCTCATAAGCAGCCTTGCTTTCAAAGCAGGGGGGAGGCCCCAGAAGAATAAAAAGGGCAAATATCATCCCTAACTTCACAAAGAGGTGAAGAGGAAGACACACACATCTGGAGATGAGCTAATTTAACTTCAGTGCCCAGAAAAATGCTAGAACAAAATATTAGAGAATTAATTTGTCAGTGCCTGGGGAATAAATAGCTGACAAGAAACGGTGATATTTTTCAGGACTCTATCATGTCAAAATTGTCTGGTTTCCATCTCTGGCAAGGTACCTTGAGCAGGATGTGTCATACATTTTAAATTCAGTAAGACTAAGTAAGATTAATAATTCCTATGGAGCAGCAGAGATTCTTGAAGATGCTGTTGAAGGATTTATGCTGCAGATGCTGCTGGATGTGCACCAGGACATGGCACTGTCAGCCAGATGCCCACAAGTAGAGCTCCTCAGGGAACCAGAATGGTTTGGGTTGGAAGGGACCTTAGAGACCATCCCATCCCACCCCCTGCAATGGGCAGGGACACCTCCCACCATCCCAGGTTGCTCCAAGCCCCGGCCAACCTGGCCTTGGACACTTCCAGGGATGGGGCAGCCACAGCTTCTCTGGGCAACCTGTGCCAGGGCCTCACCATGCTCACAGGGTAGAATTCCTTCCTAATATCCCATCTAAATCTACGCTCTTCCAGTTGGAATCCATTCCCCCTCGTCCTGTCACTCCAGGGCCTTGTCCAAAGTCCCTCTCCAGCTCTCTTGGAGCTCCTCTGGCGCTGGAAGGGGGCTCTGAGGTCTGCCCACAGCCTCCTCCTCTCTAGGATGAATGATCCCAGCTCTCCCAGCCTGCCTTCATTCCCTGTTAGGGGAACACATGGAGCACCAGGCTCTGCTGAGGGGCCGTGCTCAGCCCATGAGCTTTTCCCACCCAGCTTTCCATTACTGCAAGGATGGAGGACATTACCTGGATAAACCTGCTCCAAGAGCACTCCTGTGTTAAATGGACAACAGAGGGCTTGTCTGGGCATAAACTGTAAAACTGATGCAAACTCAGACAGGTAATTAATAAATACTCCTGGAAAATAAAAGGTTATCAGTTGAACTAATAAAATTTTTAAATACTCCAAAATGTAGCAAATTTGTTAAAAATACAAGTGTGGGTGGCTTCATTTTGGAAGGAAATTTCAAACAGACAAATACAACATGAGAAGTTGAGTAGGCAGGAGAAGTTCTAGAGAGGACAACAGAGGAGGCCTCAAACAACAAATTCATACAGTGCTGCAATTTTCAGTGCTCGGGTCCAAGCTCTGACAGACCTGGAACCCTGATCTTTCCCTACAAACTCTGTGCCCTCCAGCCCAGGATCACAACTTTTACTTCTGGATCATTTAATGATGAAAACATAATTGGTGGCTGCCAGGATGCAATCACAGATGAACAGCAATTTTGAGAATCTGGAGTTTGGGACTTTCTTTTCTAGTGGAGCAACCCTGGGAGTTTGGCACCTTAGCCCTCAGTTGCTCCTATTTAATGAAACATCCTCCTGTAATCTCAGGAAAACGGGTTTTCCCTTTTGCAATAATTGAAAGGTCTATAGTAGGGACTTGGGGGAAATTGATTCAAAATTAATAAATAGATTAATTAGCTTGCTTAGTTAGGTATACCATGTTGAATATTATGCCATAATACCATCTCAGTGCTCTATCACAAGCTTTCAAGTGTCCTTTTATTAGATTATAAATCACTTGAGGCAAGGCCCAGCTCATGGTCCTTTGTCACTACGTCTATCCCTGTAGAACACTGCCCATGACTGGCACATTAAGTTGCTACTCCAACACAAACAATAACTATAATAATTTGTCTACCAAAATGCTCTCAGCCATTAAAGAGAGGAGCTGATGCAACACAACGCTGATGAAGCCAAACGAGGCATTTTTGTAATCACCTTGCTTCCATAACTCTTGCAGATTAAGCTCGGTGCTGCCATGTTTAATTCCCAGCGCTGAAGGAAGAACTAAAACCCAAAATATTGCCGTCATTGTAACAAAACAAATCACTCAATCAATCTTGTTAAAGTTCCTCCAACTGCTCCCAAAGTTGAGCTGAGCACGGCTGTTGTGCTGAGAGAGGAGTTTGACCCACGGCAGGGTGTGATGCCAGCACATTTATATCCCATTTCCAGAGTGCAGCAGGTTTTGTGGTTTGTAAGCTTTTTATTCCCCATAAAGATGCAACTCAATGTGCCTCTGCAATGCTTTTCACTTAACTTATACTGAGATACACTCTGAGCTCTCTAAAATGTTACATAATCCTTTCTAAGTTCTGATTCCATTCTCCCCCTCCTTGGCATTTAGCAAATGGCATTTTTGTTCACGTAAGTCACGTTCTTTCCAGCTACAGAGCCTTTTCACAAAAAATCAAATTAATCTTACACAAAAATCAGATTCTTAGTGTGAATATGCCCAATTTCATCGAATTTTTTTATCGCTTTATGCTCACAGGGCAAGCCAGTGAAATATAACTGAAATGTCAAATGAAATGTATGGCAAAACGATTAGGAAGAAACTTTCAGCATTTGTTACAGATTAATATGTTAATTACGGCACGTATTGTGGGAAAAGATTAAGTATCACCAAAGTAAATTTATTTTTAACCAGCTTTATTCCTCACACTTCATAAATTAACCAGCAGAATACGTAATGGGGAAGAATTCCAACACTGAGATTGCTAGAAATTATGCAAAACTCCAAAGCATACAAGGTTGCAATACAGATAATGTCTGTGCTTTAAAATAAGCACTTCATCAAAGAGACTTACTCTTCCTCCAGTGCACCTATTTTCAGAGTGCTTGCAGGTATCTCTGACTTTGCCACAGTGACAATGCCAAAACTGAGAGATATTTTAAACCCTGGTTTTGTCTTGTAACACATTAAGAGAGACTGAATGTTGATTCTAAGCACCACGATGCAAACGCTCACCTGACATTAAAAAATTGCCGAGAGAAAGAGCTGCACTTGTAAAACCAACGAAAGACTACAATGGGATGCAACCCTGACTCCTTAAAGAGAACAGCACGTGCCAGGGGATGTTGATGGCTGCATCAACTTCTCATTCTTTCCTGGATTTGTTCTTTAGGCAAGCTAGACAGATCTTCAAAACCAGAGCCTAAAACAATAGCCGTAATGAAGACGTTGGGAGTTTTGCCATGGATCTCAGAAAAAAAAAGCAGTGGTTTGAGCTATTTTCAGAAAGTTATATGGATTCAATGGCCATTAAACCAACACAAGTTTTTCCTTTAGTTTCAGCAGATTTGGAGATAGGCTCCTACAGAACACGGGATGGAACCCATTTGCATTCCAAAGTCTGACCCTCTCCAAAAGCACAGCTTTTGTGTGTCACCTTTAGCTTGTCTGCTGCATCATCAGATCACAGCCCTCATGCTGACAGGCCCCACAGGACAGACCAGTGCAGGGATGGGAAATGCAACCACTGTGTGATTTATAGATCAGCCAACGCAATTTGCATTAAAACTCACATTGAGCAGCGCTTGGTTAACTCCTGTTCTGGGCAATTTTCCGAATATTTTGACACTTTGAGTATGACAAATAATTTCCTTGTGTTAAAAAGTATTCTTTTTCTAACAAGGAAAAGAAAGTGCTATGCTAAATTACAGGTCCATCTGTCAAGAATAATCCTAACAAAATAACAGCAAATTTCAAACTCATTAGTCCTGTAGGTGGTAATTACTCTAGTACAGAATGATGTCCCTATCTTTTTGAGGGTTTAGAAGATTATTTGTAGCCTTTTGTGGACAGTCCCTCATTAGATTCCCATAAAATATTAATTCTCCTTTGTTTTGGGGACAAACCTGTAATCGAACCGTGCAGGTTGGATGTCTGGAAGCACACCAGTGTGATGAGACCAGACAGGAACAGCACTCCAGTGCTGTCTGAGGATCTGCCTCCCAGCAAAACACCAGAGCAATCAGGATCAGTGTTCTGAGTTCTGACATACTCAGCCACCCCTCTCTCTCAGTAAGGCCTGTCCTGTGTGCAGGGGGTATCTATTCTCCTGCTAATTTTGTTAATTCTGTTTACTGTTTGTTAGACCCCTCTGCACTGAATTAGGATCCCTTTTGCTCTCACTGCTGTTTCAGCACATACAACCCCACAACACAAATTCTAGCAAAACAGGCAAATTTTCCCCCATTTTACAAAATAAAAACAGGAAGCCCACAAAAAAATCTGCCTCCCCTTGGCTGTTCCTGTGAAGGACGCAGAAAAAGAGAGATATTGGGGATAACATTATTGTAATCACAACTCAAGATGTGCAATTACAATTCCTTAAAGCATTGGTAGACCATCATGGTTTAGCAGCCATCACATTAAGAGGAAAGAGTCTTAAAAACTTCAAAAAACTTTGGTTCAGGCTCACACAAGTCCTGCCAATGACACTCCCTTTGCTACATCTTATCCCAATTGCTTTTCTGCTCTTCAAATGACCCTGCTACTCCCCCAAATGATCTATATCCTCCCTGGGACACTGCAAGGCTGACAATCAAATCTGTTCTTGGCCACTTCAGCTGCAGCCTCTGGAGTTTCAAATTGCCGAATAACTCTAAACATATCTGGAAAACCATTAAAGATCCATCCCCTCAGCTTATTGCAGGCATATCGGGGTTATTCGTTCCTGAAGTCCATAAACCTAATGGCTTCCTCAGCCACAGAGCCAGTCTCTGCTGTGCCTGCAGGAATTGAGATGTATGCTGGTCATTCTCACAGCTGGGCCTTTCATCAGGTGTTATGAGAAAATCCAAGTCACTCCATGTGGAGCGTAGGGGAGGCCAGGCAGGTTGTGAACAACTTGGGCTGCCCAATGCAGTTGGAAAAGAAACTGTTGTATCTTCATTAAAACATATTTTCAGCTTTCATTTCCAACGCAGTTGTGTATTTAAGGAGCCTCTCACTGACTCCCCTTCCACAGAAAACAGGCAAGACTAACAGACAACTTCCATAAGTTCTTCACACCCTCACAGATTTTTAATTGAAATGCAACTCCCACAGCACCTCATTAGTTCATTGAATGTTGTATTAGTTTAATTTACTGAAGGGTTTTCTCTTTTTTTGCACCTGCCTCACACATTTACCCCATTAAGCATGTGCAGATTATCAGGTAACTGCTCAATTAAACCAAAGGATTGTTCAAATTGAATATTTCATTACAGTAACAAGGTAAAAAGCTCCTTGGCCTGTATTAGCAAACATGGCTTGTGCCTCACTGAAACATGTTTGCAGATTAAACTGTGGCACTTGGACACTTCAGCCTGCGAACATCACTGCAAAGAACTCCAAGCAACTCCAATGGCTTTTTAAATTAGATTATATTTCTCTAAAATTACTTATTTAGGGGAAGCTAATTAAAGAATGGATTCAAATTAATTTGGGTTTTTTTGCCTGATGCACCCAAAACTCAAAGTAGAACTCATCAAAACTGAAGAGTTTTGCTCTGTTTCATTCCTTGGGTTTTGTTTGAAACCACTTTGTAGACTTTAATGAAAATTCTGGTTCAAAGGCAGACTCAGAGTGACTCACACATTACACGCTTCAGCTGGAATATCTCAGAGTGCTATTCCTGGTAACAAGGGATGCTCATTTTCCTGCAGAAAAGTGGGAAAGTTGTAGGTAGTACAATTTAAATGGTGGTAGATTTTTGCAGGTCTCTGATGGTTCAATTCTGTCATCCTCATTCACACTGAACAGTGGCTTAATGTGAATTTAGCCAAGTGATTCAATGGGGAAGAATTTGCAAGGGAAATATTATTCTATGCAATTATTGGTGCAGTGAGGTCGGGAAGTCTCACTGTAAACAGCTCCTAGGCTCAGGAAGGCTCACCAAAAACAGCTCCCCAGTCTTGGAGAGTTTAAGAAAAGACAAGAGATGAATGAAGAGATCAGGGGTAGCTTTGCTTCCACGCCAAAGCAAACTGCCCCACCCTGGCCACAGCTCAGTGGACACCAGGGAGGTGTCTTACAGCTACACCACAGCCACCTTAGAGCTCTCAGAGCAAAAGCGGACAGTGCTGTTCCCACGTGATGGGAGATGGTTTGGCACAGTGGATGCCGGCTTTCCACATAGACCAGGAGGAAATCTGTCCTGCTGAGTGTTATTTCCTCACTCCTGGTTGGGCTGCAAGACTGGATTATATTTAATCACCAACCAAGAGTGCATCCTAAACCTTGGACCCTCATTATGCACTCTCACTGCAGCTGCCACGCTTTAATCAGCTGTCTTGTTGTAAAAGGGACTTCTCTAAATCAGCGCAAAACTCCTGTGCAGCCTGTGCCAGTTCCATGAAGTGCCACAGAGCAATTATGGAACAGGAACAGCTCCACCGATGGTCCCACACAATCCCACTTGTGTTGCAGGGAATACAAGTAACCCACCTCGCTGTAGCTGTGTTTAACATCCCAACAAAGCAAATCTCTAACCCAGCCTTTTACTGTTCAGATTTTTCTGTTTGGCCCAGCACAAGAGCGTGGAAGCAGAGATACGGAATCACAGAATGGTTTGGGTTGGAAGGGACCTTAAAGCTCCTATTTCCAACCCCCCGCCATGGGCAGGGACACCTTCCGCTAGACCGTATTGCTCAGAGACCTGGATAGCACACTGGTCAATGAGTCTCCTCTAAAATAAAATTAAACAAAAATATTAAAAGAAAAAAGGAAAGAAAAAGGTCTGTCTTGATAAAGCAAACAAACAAACAAATCTGTATCTTAATTAAACATTTTGCCAAATCCAAAAAGACATTGTATAGATATAAATCTTTCATGTATCACCATGCACCAAATCTGACTGGTCCCCAGGGAGAACAAAGAGAGAATTCACCAGTGAGTAGCAAGGCCCCTTGTTCAGCTGCCACGACCACTGGTGCAGAGCTTTCCTCCCACTGTTTGCTCGTGCTGCCAGGTGACTGGCATTACCACAGCAGATTTAAGATCCTCTCGATTCAACAGCTTTGCTGGATTGCTGGAAATTAATTACTAGAATTACTATGGAAATTAAATCTATCAAAACAGAAGTTTGCCAATGAATTGAAAGAGAACCTGTAATGTACTGTACTACTGTGGTTAACTAAATGGAATAAGGGCTGGATAACTGCAGCTCTCTTTCTCTTGGTGAAACAAAACCACTTCCAGATTATTATCAACCGAAATTGTCTCATTAGAGATAAGGAGGCTATCAGCATGGACAAAATTAGCAGGATTTGTCTCCCAAGCGACAGGCTGATTACAGAACTTTCCCTTGAGGGACAGCAGTGCAGAATTTTATCTGCCTGTGGGCACAACCACTTAGAGGGCTGATGGAACTGGACATGGTTACGTGAACAAATCCCTCAAAGCCCTGCTCCGTTCAAACATGACTGGAGCCTCCTCTCAACCAAACCCTTGTGCAGACACAGACCTGTTCTTGTCCCCAGACCTGCAGCATCCCCAGTGCCTTGAGGTTCCAGACACAGGTGGCAGCTCAGGGGCTGTCCCCAAGGCAGCAGCGAACCTCTGTGGCTGAATACTTTTGTTTAATGTGCTGCCAGTCCTAAATTATTACACAATCATTGCGGATTCCCTTGGCCTGTGATGATCCATGAGTGTACCTGAAGGCAGGTAATTAAGAATCTAAATTAGAATTTTTATTTCTGGCAGTTAATTTCAGCCCGAGTTGATAGAGGCTATGTTGCAGAGTTAAAAGTAAAAATAAAAATAAAAAAAACCCCAGTCCTTGTGAGTGAGCCAGCAGAAAGTTCCTAGCTGGATTTTTTTGTTCTAATTTCTACAGAAATCCCTGTTGAAACTGCTAAAAACTTATTAATGAAAAAGAAAATCAAATTTAGCATTAGCAATGCTAAAAATGCAATTATTAAGTATGCATCTGTTCATGTTATCACTCTTCACCTTAGCCTTCCTCTTTATTGATCTAATTTTTCTTATCACTTTTACCCCGCAAAGACTCCAAGTCACTTATGTGTTTGTCCAGAATAAAAGACCAGATCTGTGTCATCTTCCATTAACACAATGCAGACAATAGAAATAATAAGGAATATAATTCCATCAGGAGTGACTGCAGTACAAAATTAGAGATACAGCAACACATCCCTTTGCTCAGAAGTTCCTCGCAGTAACACAGATAACGTGGAATCCACTGATGGATGTTATTGCTGGAGATATTTTTGCATATAAAGAGAATAACCCTAAGGTCTTCCCTTGCCATTCAAATGAAGATGATGCTTTAACCCTGATAATATTAAGAATTAATTCAGCCACAGCTCTGAAGCAAGCATATAACTTGTTTTTTTAAAAAAAGCTTTTTTTTCAGAAATGCAATATATTATTGCAGCTCACCAAAGAGAATAATATATTTAACTCCTATATCCAAAAACATTCAAAGAGTAATAGAAAAGCATTAATGTAGAATCCTTCTATTTGAGTCATTCTTTTTTACCTAGAAATGTCATTTTTTCTTTGAATCCTGGCTATTCCCACTGGCTTAATCAGTGGGTCTTGTGGAAAACAAAGAATGAAGCTGTGGTCAAGGGCCCTTCAGACTGAGAAAGAATAGAATCTATAATTTTAAAATCTAAGGTGCTTGACAGTCTCGCAGTCTCTTCTTTGCAAGAAGAAACAGAAAATTATAAACTGATGGTAACAAGCAGAACTTGCAAACTGACACCCCTTGCTGCAGTCCAGCTGGCACCAGGAAAACGGGATAGAGGGAACCAGAGCCCAGTTCCTACAGCTCAAAGAAAGAAAACCCCTGACTTTGCTGCAGACAAACCTAGACACAAATGTGAAAGCGGTTTCTGGAGTAAGGATTGATCCAATGGAAATATGAATGTAACAGTAATACTTTTGATGAAAGCTAGGAGTTTATCCATTGTGTGATTCCTTCAGTATTCACTTACATACCTGCTGTACAGTTTTTGTGGTCTGACAACCATTATGTTTCAGGAAATTGGGTCTCAAAATGCATTTATCAGTCTACAGTGCAAAGGCTTCCTCTAGAATCACCTCCCTGACAAGCAAGGCCAGAGAAATTTCCAAGTGCAAAATCATCTCAAGCAAAATGAGCTTCCTATTCATAATGGATTGCAGTAATTTTTTTTCAAACTATTTAAGAAACCTGTTCTAAAGGTTTTGGGGATGTGAGGATCCCAAACTCCCCATTTCCAAGCATTTGTATTAAAAGAACACTCTCACCACCTGCAGATCCACAACTCAGCTCTCGTGGACCTTTCAAAAATGGGGAATAAACGTCTGTTATTATGTGGCCTGGGCCAAATCTGGGTAAATCTTTCTGTTTGATGCCGTAACCCTAAAATTCCCAAAGGAGTTTGGTTATCACCTTCAAAGAGAGCAGCACGAGGCATTTGAATGGATCTTGCACCTGAAGCAGGAGGTCAGGACCTGCAGCTGTAAAATGCCTCACCACACACGTGAGGTGCCACTAACAAGGTGAAGATAACTCAGCCATCAGAGGTGTTTGGGAAACACAGAGCTGCCGTGGGAAAGGCAGCAGGGACAGCTCACCGCTTTCCTTTCACCCCAAGTATCTCACTTCACTAAGCTGGGAAGCCTAATAAACTCAACTAATGAAAGAACTATTTTGGAATTCAGTGAACAGAAAAACCTTGAAAGATAAATGCTATTTTCAAATGTTTGCAATTTCTTTGGAGAACACTTTCTCCCTCCCACTGTCTCAAGAATATGCATATGCTCAACTCCCACAGACAAACACTGCACAGGGTTCAGAATCTTCACAATAAGGATATTTTTGGGTACTTTCTCAAAAGGATGTTCCTTTCTAACACTTAGACTTCTACTACCTTGTCAGTTCTTCTTGTAGCTTCCATGGAAAAGGGTGGTGGCAGATAGGAAAAAGGCAGGATCAACACAAAAACAAATCAGCTGCATGGGACCAGGGGTCTCACAAAGTCTAGAGTCTAGAGAAGAAACAGAGATCAATAAAATGAACACCACATATTAATAAACTGTATTTTGTAATAACGTTAGCCAGAATCTGGGTTTTGTTCCACCTAAAATTATAGATATGGCAGGAGGGGCTCTCACTCTGTTCAGGTCTGCATGAGACGTACAACTGGCCCAAAAATGAAAAGCCTCACAACCAGAAGAGGGGAAATTTTATTGTTGCTACTGGGATCTAAAAGGCAACGTCTGTTCCTCCTTTCCACATACTTTTCTGTCATCTCTTCCCAGCTGGAATCAGAAAGTGAAGTTCGAGTTCCAAGGAACGTGGCCCACTTCTGTCCATTTTAATTCTTCCTGGTGCGCCACTCATCTTCCCCTACTGAGGCCCTTCCAGAGGTGCAGCTGGCTCAAAGCAGGTAGCAGCAAACATCTCGTAAGAAAGCTGGGAGCTTCTGACAACTTTTTCCAGCCCAGTCTGGCAGATGTGAGAGTTTCCGATAATCATCAAAACAGTCGGATGCTTTCTGAAGCTTATCTGAGCCAAACAGAACCTCAGGCCCTTCTGAGGTTTGCCCTGCACTGGTTTGAATGGGCTTCAGACAGCCATTGTACCGAGTTTTGAAAGCAGGCTTCTTTGTTGTGCTGGGAGCAGCAGCCAGCAGAGTGAGGAGCCTGCGCTCCTGTGCCAGATCGCCCGGGCTCATGTGTTTGCTTTTTCACCCTCTGCTGTTTGATCCCCTGCAATGGATTCTGTGCAGATACAAAAAATTTAGCTGTGACACTGGGGGATTTATACAAATGAAACAGAGGCTACCAAGAAAATTATTAAAAAGCGTACCCGGGGATGGGATTTCTCTGCTAAAGGCTAAATAATGTTAATTTCCTAGAAACTGCTCCAACCTTTCTACTCGGTGGCTCAGCACTGCAGGCAGCACATCTGTTTGTCCTGGGTTTGGGAAGGACTTGGCATCCTTCCTTGTGTGGTCAGCAGGGTGTCTAGAAACTGATGCTTCGCTTGATGTGGCAAACTGCAGGGTTCCAAGAATAATGATGGCTGGAGCATTATCCAGAGAATAAACAAGTAATTTTTTCCTTTCTTCCCCCTTGCAATAAAGCCCAGCTTGTGAAATTTAGGGTGGCTCTTTTATAATTTACAGATGCTAGCCTGGTATCTTATCAGGGAATAAGATACATGAGCGAGTGTATGACTTGTCTTTCACTAATCAGCTTTCAAACCTGTCCATCAAGCCTCACAATCAAGTTTGATGGGGGAAAAGTTTAAAAGATACAAAATACCTCCAAGTTTTATAAAGAGGAAGCACAGCGAGACAGAGGTTATGAAGGTTATCCACTGAGATAAAGGCTGCACTGTGAGCCAGACCTTTCCTGGACACCAGGTCATCTATTCTAAGGCTACCCTCACCTCCAATGGACCATTCAAAGCACCCCAAGAATTTGCTCCAAGAGGGCTCTGATGTCTTCTCAGGGCTGTGGCCACAATGCAACATTTAAAATAAAAGAAGAAAGTCTTCTGGATCAATGAACCATAGACCCAAACACATGGGAAACCAGGCTTCATTAAATTCTCTACCCATACAGGTACTTATTAGAGGCTTTTTGACCAAACCTGTGCAAAGAACACTTTGAGCTCAGTGTGGAATGCTGGTTCTCAGCCTCTGCCAGCACATCACTTCCCAGAATTTCTCTTTTTCTCTTCCTGTCTATTTGCTGAAAGCAGCACTGAAGTGACTCAAGAAGATGGGACAAAATCCAGCCCTCACTCCAACCAAGGTCTGTCCTCCAGCTGAAAGATCAGTATAGAAGGGAGGGTCTGTGCATCTGGAAAGACAGGTTTCTGATACTGTAAGAGGAGGGAGCTCTGACAGCACCCACCCAGCACCCCTGTGGCCATCCACCACCCCCCATTCCAGAGCTACACGGGATCACAGGGAAGGACTGGAGACTGAAAGCCTGAGGTGGAAAGTGATGGGAGAGGGACTGAGTAGCAATTTCCTCGAGCAGTCTGACTGTGTAAGTGTAGATCACATATTAGATATACACTGACACCCCGGCATCTCCCATGGATAAGTGATTCCAAGGACAGTGATGATCCCATCTGTAAAAGGCACAGGACTTGGCAGCTGTCAGCACAGCAAGTGCTATTATTCCTCCTCATACCAGGTATCAAGCAGCCAGCAGGTAACTATTTGATTGTGGTCACTATTTACCTGAGAAAAGTGTGAAATGGAGCTGGGATGTAACCGGCTTTTCAGTTCACTATGCATTCCCAAAGCCCAGCCAATGGAAAACAATTTTATTTTTACACTACCCTGACATCCAGCTGCCCAGCATGGGACACGCATTATGCCGGCAAGAAGCTGATAAGAAATTTGTACTCCCGTGCATGAAATGAAAATGGAACAGGGCTGAAATCCATCCAGCAAAACAGGAGGCACCTGAAGGGCTGGTTGGACACACGTGAAGATGCTTTTGGTGCCTCGACCCACGGGAAAACACAGACCACACGTAATTAAAATCTGCACAAGGGAGTTTATGCCTGTCAGACCAAAGCATCCCCATCAGTAGATTCCGCACCTCCTTGAAGAGAACAAAAGTTTCCCTTTGACCAGGATCTACCTGGAGCAGCAGCTGGCATTGGAAGCTTGTGCAACACTGGCTGCTCTGAAGCACATCATTGGCTTTAAAGGTATTAAGCATTTTTATAGACAGTCAGAACTCCCCCACAATGTGCCCTTTTGGTGATAACTGCCACTGTCACTGAGAACACTGAGTTTGGAGACCACGAGTGGATGGAAAGGAAACTGTAAAGTCTTGGCAGCAGCTTTTGAAACGCTGTGAGGACTTGCTAGGTAACTGCTGCTGGCTGCACAGGGGACAAAAATTGCTCTTCAGAACTGGAAGAGGCCCTTCAGCAGAGAGGCGCTGGAGGAGAGCCCAAGCAGCACTGCTAGCAGCAATTAACATCAGCTGCTCTACACAAATGGAGCTTGCAGAAGAGTTTGTTGGCATGAAAACGTTCATTTTAGCCTGACAATCCTTCAAATATCTGTTGCACTTTTTAAATTCCACCGCTTTGATTTTCATAAGGTATTAATCGTGCTTAACTTTTCATTTCATTTGTTCTGTTTGTGGTCATCTGAAAAGTCAGGGTTATTGAAAGGGCATTTAGAAAGGATCATGATCAGAAATGAAATTACACAAAGTTTTGGGGGATGACAGGTTTTACCACCTCTGTGCCACCACCCCACAGCAATTTATCCATCTTCCTGTCTTATCCTATCTCCTGAAATACATGAAGCACAGCTTAGAATTGCATTTTAGCAGCAGGTTGGAGTAATAGATGCTACAAGGAACAGTGACATTCCTGATGTGTGATGTTCTGTGCACCACAGGGAGCTGAAATCTCACTTTGTATGCCTTATGGCAAGCCATAAATTCCTGGGTTTATGTGCTGGTGTAAAAACCCGTTTAACAAATCCATTGGAGCAGACTGCCTGGATCAATGTTATGACAGGCAATAGACTCCCAGTAGCATTCCTGGGAGGAAATATCCACACATCCTGATTCAGGGGTATATATTAATTTAATATGTTCTTGAGAGCACGTGTTAGAGTGAAGGGATTCCTGCTCCCATCTGCAGTGACTCAGGGTGGTTGGATCCAGCCAGCAGCTGTAAAAGGGCAAATGCTGTTTCCAGCACAGCTGCCCTGAGCACTCTGCTCAAACTCAGAATGTTTTGGGTGGTTAATGCTGCTTTTTGTGTTTGTGTTGCCAGAATACAGCATCTTTTAAAAAGTGGAATCCATCACTGCTCTCGCGTGCTCAGAGAGACGGGGTGGAAGCACAGATGAAATACACTGATAGCTTTGAGAGACAGCTGAGCAGGAATCATCCTGCATCCTAACTACGTAAGACACTTGAATTTTATCATCCAATGTACAAAGGAATACCAGGGAAATCACCTCACTATGGTGAATTTAAATGCGTGCGTGACTGCATGCACCAAAGTGGGCCTTTGAGGTAAAGGCCCTTAGACAGATAAGGAAAACATGAGGAACGGACACGCACTGACAGCTACACACGCTGAATATGCAGATTATTGCATCACTTGGTGGAGGACATTATTAAAATATAGTTAGTTACAACCCAAGTATTCAGCTCTCTTTCTGTAGATTTTACAATTAATTTGTGTGCACAAACTTTTACTGACGTTTGATAATCCAACGCATTAAAGGATACTGCAAAAATCATGAGCTTTGGGATATTCAGAGGAAATGTACACAAGTCTTAATTATTAATCACTCAACAACCAGCCCACAGAAACACATAGCCTACATAATTAGAACTAAAACTACTCAAATTAGCTGAGTATTACAGTGGTTGTAGAAAAGCGCTGGGAGTTGCAGGACAGTCCCAAATGGATGAGAGTGTCTGTGATTTAAACACAGATGCCTTTAGCAGTTGCTACAATGGGGAAAAAAAAAAAAAGTATGATCTTTATCTGAGTGCTCAACATTTCTATGCTTAGAAAAAGCCTTGAAAGCCCTGGGTTTATGGTGGATTTAGCTCTCAGGAAAAAGGCTTGGAGAGAACTTTCATCTTTGTCCCAAATCCTACAAAGATGTGACCTTGCCATTTATAAAGCCACGGAGCACATTAGGAGGAGAACCACCATGGCTGCAGAAGGGGCTGTGAAGGTGCAGTGGAACCAGCTTTGCAAAGGTCAGAGTGCAGGAGGCAAGAGTGCTTCCCCAGAATTAATCATCTTGACCCAAAGCAGTGCAAAGTTCAAAGCCATGACTTTTCTTGGCCATGTGAAAGTCAGGAAAGGTTTTTCCTGCCTGAGAAAGCATGCACATTATTCCAACAACTTTCAGAGGTGTTGCATTTGCTGCCAGGAGATTATCCATCTAAGCCAGCAGTTCCCTGTTTCAGATTTCATTTGGTTCAGCACATAAAACATTAAGTGAGGCCAAGACTCAACACAGAAATTAATGTTCAATCCAGAGATAATTGTGTGCTGAAGGCCTGCAGTGAAATCTGTTGCTAATAGAGAATATTGATATTGTCAATGAAATGAAATGCTTTCCCCAACACCATTTAACCATTCTCCCCAATGCCAGCCAAGCTTGTCCTCTTCCTGACATGAATTAAAGTCTTAAATTAATAGTCACAATGTTAATCCAACTCTTTGCCCAATTACACTGTTTCTTGAATCATTAGGGTTCTGATGAACTGGAAAACTGCACTGTGGAAGCCCCAAATTTCTCAGCTGCAGGTTCTCAACCAGTCCAGCAGGAGAGGAAGAGGAGACATAAAATAATTACATACTGTAGAGCTACAGTGCATTGCAGTCAGGAAGCTTTTAGCCAGCAGACCCTTTCCAGAACCAAGGACAGAGAGGTGCCATGCACCAATTTCTCTGCTGCTTTCCTGTCTTCAGGCACAGGAGATGAATCCACATGTGGGACTTGCTCACCCGAACCCACCAATCCAGTAAAGTGAGCAGCCAACTTCCACTGCTTTTATTTTGTGCTAATGTATTCCCATTTCCTGTGCAGAGCAATTTATTCAGCATGAACAATTTGTAATAATATATAGTACGTGGTCCATGCTACCTAAGCCTTTTCATACGCAATTAATATTTTATTAAATTTTAACATTAAATTACTTTTCTTACCAAATAAAATATTATATTTTCCAGTTCATGGATGCAAATCTACCAATAAATAATGTAAGAAATGTTAAAATATCAACAGATATCAGTTTACTACAAAATAAATTACTTACTTCCCCGGAGAATGTTTAATCTCAATTATTGCTCACAGAAAGCACACACTGCTAACGAGCCAGCCAAGAACAACCTCCTCTCTGGACAACCCAACTCCTGCAAACGTGTTTGATAACTAAACTGCAATTTCTTCTTAATAGCTTCACCCCAGTCCTGCTCCTAGGAATCGGGAATTTGCAAAGCTGCTCAGCTCCTTCATTTCAACAATTTCTGTGTTGCCCAAGAGGAGGAAGCAGGGTGAGCATCTGAGGGAGTGCTGCAAATCCTGTATTTATGGTCATTTTCAGAGCCTTGCACACATCACAGCTTGTGTGGCACCTGACTTCTCAACTCCACTGAAAATACCCAAGGTCGGGTTGGACAGGGCTTGGGGCAGCCTGGCGTGGTAGAAGGTTCCCTGTCCATGGCAAAGGGGATGAAATAAAATGATCTGCGAGCTCCTTTCCAACCCAAGCCGTTCTACGCTTTCACAGGCTTCTGTAAGATGATTGGAGATGCTTGAAAACTCAAATACGTGCAGTTTTTACACTCCCCTATCCATATCATGTGGTAGAAGCAGCAGATAGTTTTTTTACAACTACCCTACAGATAAATCACTCATCAACTCTCAAAAAAAAGGGATGCTAGGGCTTCTAGGCCTCCTTACTGATAATGGGATTGACTCCCCCAGACCCACAGCCCAGAAGAGCTCTGTAATCATCTGACTAATATTCTGCTTTTTAAAAATATGACAGAAATGAAGGAAGGGGTGCACAATCTGATAGGTAGATTGGTGGAGTGCCTCACACACTCAGAGCTAAGAGAATGCTCTGACACAGGAGGGTGATCCCAGAAGCACAGCCCAGGTCTCCTGGTAGGAGATGCTTCCATCAGCTTTGCCAGGGCTCCACAAGCTTATCACAGAAGTGATAGGAGAACTTAGCACTTCCAGGCTTTGGAGGAATGAAGGCAGCCTGATAGTCTGACAGCACTGGCTGCTTTATTTCCCATGTTCAATGGGATAGAAAACGGGAGCATTGCTGTCACCAGAAGAGAAAATTAGTACCAACACAGAACAAGTGCCAGGTCTATAATGACTGCACACAGATGTTAGCAGGGTAAACTTGAGGAAAATATGATAAAGGCTGAACAATCAGCCATCCCCCATTGGGTGAAAATGCTCGGAGTAACTGGTTGAGTGGGAACATGTGCAAAATGGATGGATTGTGCATGGACCCCAGATGCACGAGAACATCTGTGCTGATGGTGCTGGCATGGAGCACTACTTGCATATTCATGCTGTCATAATCACCCCTGCTTCTGTGCAGCTCCTTATTGCTCAGAAGAGCTACAGCTCTCACATCTGCAGCCAGCAGCTCCCAGATCACTGGGACATCCTGTTAACAGCAACACCCTCGGGTCTGGCCAGAGCAAAACCAGTTACAACACAAGCAGGCAACCTACTCACAATCCCACCATGGCAGCTGCACAAACCTCTTGCTGGCCACCACCTGTAATTGTCTTTCCCTCCCAACACAAGTAGAAAATATCAGCCTTTAGAAGCTTCTCAAGTTACACCTCTCTCAGGGTGAGAGGTTGCACACTGGTGCAGGGTGTTGTACAAGGTCGTTTATACTCGTGGTCAAAGCTCCCCTCTGCTTCCAGAGTAGTGTTAAAGGTGTTTATGCATTGAACAAATAAAACTCTTCATCTTTGCAGCTGCAGCAAGCGAACTGAACGGCTTTGAGAGTATCCCTACAGAACTGAACATGTTCAGTGCTACACAAGGTCAGGCCCCTCCACTACGAGCTGCAGGGGATGGGCATCTTGTCCTAATGGCCACTTAAACCTGCACCACAAGTAAGTGCAATCAATTAGAAAAAGAATAATAAACCACTGTGTGATAGGGAAAGATCATGAAAACAATTGCAGAGCTTGCCTGGAAATAAACTCATCATCTCTCATATCCTTATTATAGATGTTACTGTTGCTTCCCCAGTGTTTTTTGCCTTCCACTGCTTATTAATACCTGTGCGGGCTGCTTAGACCTGTGCTATTTGTGTGAGATGAAGAACTGAATGAACTCCATTCCCACTGTTTGCATCTCCAACATTTACATTTTCTAATGTAAGCTGACACATGGTAATGAGGGTGGGGAGGGTTTCCACCTCTACCAGGTCAATCCCACACCTTTTGTATGATCACACATGCCCAGGTATTCCCCAGCCATTGCTCCCCTGTGCTGTCTCTGACCCCTTAACTTCTGCATCTTTCACACCCTTCCACGCTCTGGAAATTGTATCAGAAATTTTTGACTTGTAAGCTCAGTGCTGAAACAGCTACTGCACCTCCTAAATTAACATTTATACACTCTGGCCATGACCTTCTGACACAGGTAACACACAGAGGCAGCCAAGGGGACATGCTAATAAACTGGCAATTAAGAGCTAAACATAACCTTTTTGTAAGTAAATAATCTGTATAAAGTCAGAAGTATGACCCTTCCTGCCTGATGCAAAGAGTGAGCTGCTATCCCAAGTCTCTGATGGAACACAGAATGTAGACTGACTATTTTTATTAAATAACTTATTTCCCTCAAAACTCAACAAATGACAACATGTATTATGCAATTGTTTCTTTTTCCTTAAAGCTACTCAGTGAGAATGTCAGTGCATATATAAAAATGATCACATAAATTTGGATTTGTTACACTGGGGTGTAAACTGGAGTACAAGCAGTAGCATGTCAGTAGTTAATACAGCCATTAGTAACTTTAAACTGATTTAACATTGTTAAGACTTTACTGCACCTTGATGTTTGTTTACTTCTGGATTTCTGCATGAAGCTTTTCAACTTCTTACATGAAGGAACTCAGCTAATGAAAATGTTATATATCTAAACACGGAGACTGAGGGACCCCACCCCACAAGGACTTATCAGCACCCATGTTCCATAGCTGAGTTTTGCCAGGCACTGTATCACAATTCACAGAATCTATCACTATCCAGAAAATTAAAAAAAAAAAAATCACGTTATGTCAGCTGCCGGAAAACTTGATCAATTAGAGGCTCCAAAGCTTTTTTGGCCCCACTTTTCCACCCCCTTGCTTCTGCAGTTTGATGCAGAGAGAGCTCCAAGCTGCCCTCGCTGGCATGAGCAAACAGCGCTGTCCAGGGGCCACGGCACCCCAGGCATGGTCTGTGCTGACCCTCAGCACAGGCACCACCCTCTGAAGGTGCTTTTTCATGTCAGAGGGTCATATATGGGGAAACAGCTTCGTAAACACCGCCCTGTGTTCAAATTCAAGATAAACAGACTCTAAGTAAAACCGTCACCTTTCTCCTTTGGACAAGTCACTTGGCTTCTTAGCATTTCCTCCTGAGTAATGAGGGTGGGAACAGATCTACTTCACAGATATACTGATGGAAAAATGCTAGGAATTAGTTGTTTTAGCACCAAATTCTAATGCTTGTGTTCTCTTGCACTAATCTCGTCTGTGCATGGAGTGCACAGAAGGGAGAAGGAAAAAGCAGCAGCAAGGTGACAACAGTCAGTGCCTGATCAAACCCAGCCGCACCTGATTTGTTTCCATACACCTCTCAAGCCACAGCTCAGAGTCACCTGGATAATCCTGGTATAATTCCAATCCATATTTCCACCTAAATAATTGAAAATCTTTAGCATGCAATTAATACAGCTGGCAATGACACAGCACATCCATCTGCCCTCTTGCACCAGGCGAAGTTTAATAACCAATCTGCCCGATGGGCTCAAATAATTTAGAGCCCGTATTTATCCTCAGGAGTGGCTCTTGCTGGCTAAAGGTTTCACCACTTCCTCATAAATTTAAGGAGTGAATGGGTAGCTCGGGGAGGGAGAGATTTGTGGGAGGAATCCCATGTACGTGAGCGACAGTTCATAACGGCGCCTTCGCACAAGGAGAAGTTGCTTTTGTGCAGTCATTTTGAAGTATTAAATTTTGATAACTCTTTAATCACCGTGGTTTAATGAGATGGAGGCAGCAGGTGAAGGGGGAATCCATCATGTCAGTTCAAGTACCTGGCTCTCTTCCTGCTGTGCACATTTAGCATGACACAGCGGGCTGAAGCTCTCCTTTTGCAGCTGCAAAATCAGAGAAGGGATTTTGTAGTCTTCCAGGAGTCTTTGATTTCCCAGAAGAAACCTCTTTATGTGATCAATAGCCATCCTTCACTTCCCAAAGAAAAAAATAAAAAAGGTGTTGTTCAAAAAAGTGCAGAGTGCTCGGACTTAACTCTAAGGTGCTTTAATTTTAAAATTGGTCAAGATGGATTATTTTATCCTGTCACAGTGTTTGTTGAAGGTGTCACTGCAGACTTTGGACGCAGTGTTTAGTTTTTAATCCGCACTTAATAAATGTTAGCTAATAAAATCTAAGTCCCCCATGATACTTGTGGCCTCTCAGGTGTTATTATTTTTATTATCAAGTTCTTCCATGTTATCCCACAGAATCTCCAAACACATAAAGAAGCAAATTGTTTCCTGCAGATGAAAGGACAGTCAGCATTCACAGATCCCATGAACCAGCTTTAAACCTCCAGCACACTGTCACTGAGGGAGGTAAAGCAAACTGCTCAAAAGTTTAAGGCACTGAGGCCCACAGTGAGGAAGGGAATTTCAAAAAAAACCTTATTTTGCAATAGTTAAAATAATTTACTTGGGCTCTTTCAGCAGATCTACAGAAGGATATTGTTTGGTTATTTCTGCTCACATTGAAGCTCACAAACTTATTCCACGTGAAAAGCTTCCTGTCAAGCCAATATTGGAACCTTGCACAGTTGCACCTTGCACCTTTCCCCAATACCAAATTGCTTCCTGGGGAATGTGGATTTGGACAATTTTTGGTATTGGGAGAGTGTATTCTTTGAAGTGATGTTCACACAGCCAAAAATATACAGCTGGTTCTCACCACCCACCCCTCCTGTCAGCACCTAAATTCTTTTTTTATTAATTTGATGTTAAATTGTCCCAAGATGCAGAAAAAGTACAATAAAATTTTTAAGTCTGAGAAATTCCTCTTTGTCCTGTCAGATAGGACATCAGCAGTCTGTCAAACTTAATGACAACATGACCAGATCTTCTCACCACTTAAGGAAATATAACTAAATTTAAGGTTTCACGGTTTTCGCCATCTAATAAGTCTTAATTTAATCTGTTACTAATGACCTTTTAAAAATTGGTACATATTTATAAGAACAGAGAGGCAAATATTATGACAACTGAACTACAATTTTAAGCTGCTATTGAAGTGGTCCTATTATGAAGTTAATTATTTTCTAAGTGACTGTTCTGTTAAGCCAATCAAAAAAATCACTCTGAAGGAACCCACTGATGCTTGTCCCATTACATCCCTCTCCAACTGCTGACACCAACTCCCACAGCAGGAATGGTCAGCAGCAGCTCAAACATCCAAACTCCAGCACGAATTCAGCCAATTCTTCCTTCTCCTTCACCCACTTCCTGCAGGAATTGCTGCAAAGGGATTTGCATCCCTCGGTGTTGGGCACTGAGGAGGGAAAGCAGCCGCAGGGAGACCCCAGCAGCCATCAAAGGGCTCGAGAACAGAAGAGCTGGGAGGGGGAGACTTTCCCCTTCAAACCATCAGCTCTGCAGCTGGAAGACCCTACATGTCCACAAACATTCCAAGACCAGAGCCTGGACCAATTCTTGCCCCAAGTGACACCTGCCTGTCAACCCCAGTGCCACACGTGGCTGCCACTGGTTCAGTGGATACCCTTCAGCTTAAGCAGGAATTAAATTGTAATTTTAACCATCTGAACATCAGCCTTCCCTCTCTTGGGACGAACATTTTTATTTCTCAAAGGCAAAACCTTTTAATTGTTTTGTCTCAAGCATTCAAATGAAAACACTCTTTCATTTAAAGTCAACTTTCCAAAGAGACTCTAAAAACAAAAATGATCTCCTTTTTCCTGTCTTTTACCTCTGTGTTTCTCATTTTTCCTCTATTGCCACAAACTGAAAAAAATTCAGCTTCATTCCCTTTATATGCTAAACTTCACAAGCAGTATTTCTAAGACCAGTTAGAACTTAGGCTTGTCATTTCCAATCCACCAAGAGAAAAAGACAGAAAGAAAGCAACACCACAAAATAAGGATGCCTGTTTTAACACTGATGGCTTTTTTTGAAGAGGTTGAAGTGCCATTTAGAATACATATGCTCACTTGCCATTATGTTGCACGGAATTGGTTTTACAATGAAAAAAGCCTCTTGGGTTCTCAAAAAAGAATTATTCTTTTTCTTTCCCCCTTCTCACAAACAGCAGCCAGTTCTGTATTGTTTTTCTGTGAAGTAAGTTCTGCTTAACAAGAACAATCCTTTCTATCTCACCATTTCTTAAGGCCACCCTTCTCCTCCTTTTATCTATTTCTCAAAATTATTTGTCCCTCATACAATCTTTCACCTTTAAACCCTTTCAAAAATTGATTCCAAGCTTTCTAAAAACCTCTCCAGCTCCCACTTCAAAGATTCAGATCAACAGAAAAGTACTGAGACAGGACATACTTTACTCAGCTTCCCACCATTGTGAGTTAGAAATGAAGCACCTCTAATTCTCTTCTCTACATAAACTCCAGTCTTCAGCAGTGCCTCAATTCTTGTCTGTATTTAGGTCATGCCTCTCCATCTTACCCCCAAAGACTTTCAAGAGAACCTGTGAGGCAACACAATTTTCCAAACAAACCCTGAGCATCCCTAGGAGCCATCCCAGGGATGATTACAGCCAAAAACAATCCCCTTGAGAAACAAGAACGCCACCGTGGGTCAGATCCTGCATTCTCTGATGGCTTTGTGGAAGATGACTCTCTCCTTGACAACGCTGAGGACTAAACTTCTCCAAAGGCCACGGAGTCTGGATGTCCTGGACGCCCACACAGGTCGTACCGGGAGCGCAGGCTCAGGAGGCTCACGTTGTTTGAAGCCCTTCTCTGAACAACGTGATGACATTTCCTTCCAACTTCTACTTTATTTTGTTTGCTAGGAGATACCAGGATATAAAGTTCTTGGCTTCTGGTTCTTATCAGGAGTATACATTTGCTGTTGATAGCTTTTAGTGAAAGTTATTATTAGGCAACTTTTCACTTTTATCTCTTATCACTTTCTGCTCCAGAAAACCTTATCACTCCTTTCACTAAGTGTATGATAATTGGAGCTTTGCAATTACAGGTACAACACACAGAGATTTAATGGATCAATTTGACAAGCTAAAAGAATTCTAGTTCCCTTATCTATTTAGCATTTAAATAGTGCTTTTTCCTAATTAGTCTGTAGTTATAGTTACCAAAGCAATTGTCAATGACTATAACCACAAATAAAGCAGATCTGTCAGAGCTAGCCTGATCTAACACTGGATCAGGACCTTTTCCAGCAATGAGTAAATACTCTACAAGGTTTCAGTCAGAGCCAAACATCTCCTGAGATTTTAGAAGAGTTGGATTAATGAACAACCCTCAAGAGAGACCAGTGAGTAAAATCAAACACCTACATTCAGTCCTTCCAAGTAGTGGTGAGAACAGAAAAGAAGCCAGGTTTTGCCATGCACCATTTTTAATGCCCATTTGTGCCTCAAGGCCTGGGCTCTGGTTCAATTTCTATGTATGAGCACTCCTGAGAGCCTAGGAGATGTCCTGGTGTTCTAGGATAGAGGCAGCTCTGTCCCCACGAAAGGCTTCCCAAAGATTTGAAAAGTAATGGAAAAAACAATGGGAAACCAAACACCAAATGTTAATGGCAAAAAAAAGGATTTTCTTCTTGGTATAGAAGAAACTTTTGTTCTGTTGTCTCCTAAGATCTAAACCAAATATCAACTTTTAAAAAAGTGCAGGATTTCTTTTCCCCTTGCATGACTCTTTTATTCTCAGAAGTGGGGGATCAGTAAAATTAGGCTGTAAAATATTAGTAAAAGCTGCAAACCCAGGACAGGTGAACAAAAGAGCAAATGTATTTATATACAGACACATATATATAGTTGGTGTACTATTTTTTTAAATTTCTACCTTATTTTTGTTATGTCTGTGAAAGCATCTCTGTCAAGAATGAAAAAGAAATGCCATGAACAGAGATGAGCAACCAAGGGGAAAAAAGAATATAGCAAATAGCATGTTTTACAGAACAGGTACCTGTGTATGTCCCCTAACCAAAGCCTCTGGAAGCTCAATTTAATAAACCAGGGACTGACAGGCAGGGCTTCCATGGGGCAGAATAACAATTAGTTCTAATTGTTCAGGTCCCACTCCCAGGAAAAAACAGCAGTGATCAACTCAGCACTAAATGAATCCATGTTTCCTGGGAGGAAAAATATCTGGGTTAAGGCAGGGAATCTCACAACTTGGGGGGAAAAAAATGTTTTCCAAAACTCCAAGCGCTGCACAAAAGCAGAACCATGTTTTTCCAGCAATGCAGAATCCAGAACCATAGATTTATTTGACAATATAGGCACTTTACCTGACCAGATACTTTCCTTCCCTTGCCTCATCCTTAAGTTCATTTCCATGAAGCAAAAGCCATAAGAGGATCACACATCTCACAGATTAACCTTTATCCTTCTTCCTATACTTCATCCTTCCCAAATTACCCAATTCCAATCACGACCTTACCGAATACATTCAATTATACACAATTATTCAGATATTATTTATGTGAATACTCTCCAAAGTGTTTCAAAGGCAAATGCTGCAGGATGTGTAATTCATGCCTAGAACAGGCACTGAACTTTAACCAGCCCACCACAAACTTCAGTATCATTTGTTACCACTCCTGCTGTACTGAAATACAGAATATAAAAACTGGAAACCAGAAACATCTCCTTCAAACCCAACCCTTCCCCTCAAGTCCTGAATGCACACCCTGCCATCCCAGAGCCAACTCACTGGGAGTGAAGGTTTGGAAACTCAGTCTAAAAATGTCATTTCTCTCACACAAGAAAACTTTCCTATTTGTGTACAGATTATTCAAAATATCCCCCTCTGTCACTATGAAGAGTGAAGACAGTGAAATGTTGATACATTTTCCTCAGCATTTTGAGAAAATAAAGCCACGTTTATACTGTGATGAGAAAAAAAATAATGAAGCTATGCTACAATACAGAAAATTGAGGGGTTTTTAGCACACCAGCTTTGAAAATATATTTTCCAAACCCTTTTTCTCAGCTTTATATAAGGTTGCAAAGGAAAGCTTGTCTAGTTTAATGCAGATATTCATGGCAGGAAACTTGTGCACATGCCTGGAAATCTCTTTGAGGATGAATATTTGCCAAGATTTGCCACTACTTTAGGGCTCCTTTATAAAGCCCAACAAGAATTTTCCCACAACACACATATTCTACTCCAGCCCCGCAATCTGATTTAGCTTTTGTTGTCTTCATACCTAGGCAGAATCTTGCCCACTATTTTCCTGTAGCTGCTTTACTGCTTCTTTCCATCAGAGGAATTATCTGGAAAAATAGGAAGCCATAACTTCCAAGCATGTTTTTTTTCCTGAAGACACAAAATCTAACCCTCAGCAGCAATAGCCAGGGGTTATTTCTTCCCAGCTCACTGCTCTGCAAAGCACAGGTTTATCCCTCTTTACCACAGAGGAGTGGGGAAGATCCGAGTGTTTGAAATACAGAGCTTAAAAAACTTAAGTTTTGGGTATCCATCCAAACCACACTAAACCAAACAAGCAAATGAAAACATGCCAACAGCCTACATTTCTAATTCTCAAGCAATAAAAACCTCTCTTCAGCTTTAATGAAAATCTACTTGCACAAGGCTTGCAGGATCATGCATGGAGGAGTGTAATTAAGGCCTACAGAGAATCCATACAGTGATTGAATTCCTAACTAATTATTCGATCACCCATTGGTCCTGCTGCAGAAACTCTGATCCTCTGTGAAATCCCTTCCCATCCAGGATTGCAGGGCTTAGAAAAGTCCTTGATTTTACATACCAAAATCAAATTTTTATCCTTTTTTTTTTTGTTCTTCTCATGAAAGTTTTAGACTTCAGTGAAGACACTGAAATTTCTGTAAAGCTGCATATTATTTCAAGTGTATTTATGTCTTCACAGTAGAAAGGAGGGAGTAAAATGTTATACAAGCTCAGGATATGAAGGAAGACCAGAACAAACATCTACAGGAACTTCCAATGAGGGTCAGACATCTCAAAAACACATCCCAACTTTCCTTGGAGGACAAATGAAGGAGGCAAAAATAAAGAAGAAAAAAGCAGAAGGGGATATTGATAGGGGAAGGAAGTGTTCTATCTATGACAAACAAAGGGATTTAAACTGAATCAAGAAGAAAAAAAAAATCGCATTAGGTAATAAGAAATACCTTCCCAGATTAAACAAAGTACTGGAGGAGTGACTTTGGAAGCTGCGGTCTGACAGATCTTGAAAAGATACACGACCCTGATGGGGAAAGAATATGGACAGAAGGATATTTTAAGATCTCATCAAGGTCTACGTTTACACAGAGACATACATCCTATTTTTCCTCTCGTTTCCTGTAGCTTGAGGTCTGGCAGACACAAGTTTTGTATCAGATTTGTACAATTCCCACAGGTTTCACTATAAACAGAGGGAAGGTTTTCCTTACATCTCCAAAGGAAGGCCAAAGAATTCCTCTTCCACTTAAATTAGCCCCAGACTCACAGCATTTAGTTCCAAACACACATCATTCACTTTGAAATATGATTTGATTTTGTTTTCCAGTTGTTATACTTGCATTAAAAAACCCCAAATCTATTGCAAGAGCTGTCACTTAAAAAAATAAATTTAGAAAGTGTCAAAATATATCTTTTCTCAATTTTTCAGAATTGATCTCAACCTTTTCCCTGTCAAGACTAGAGACACTTTTGCAGATCCAATATTAATTTATGACTTGTTTTGGATGACCTACATATGCAACCAATAAAAAAAAAAAAAAAAAGAAATTAACCCACACACACAATTTCTCCCATAAAAAGGACACATTCCTCCTGTGCAAATATTCTCTAACTCTCCACAAAGGTTGTTGCTAGTCTGTTAAAATGGTCGAGATCAACCATTTGAGATTAAGCCAGTCCTGTTTGTTGAATCTCTTTGGTTTTGGTGCCAAAGCCCGTGTCTGTCCTGAGCACATCCCTGGGCCATGGCCATGCACAGGTGAGAACTCCTGGAATGTGGCTCCTGCTCAGGGAGCCAGAGACAGCAGTGACAACCCTGTGCTAGAAGGGACATTTCCAGGTCGTTCTCACTGTGGGAGCACTGCAAAATTGGATATAAATGCAGTCCATAACTCCACTAATTTTGTTCATTGTACCTTTGTACCTCTGCCTTTTCCATTTTCTCTAATTTTTCTCTTTCTGGCCTGTGACTGCAGCCCGTGAGGGCTCTAATCCAAGGGCTGGTGCTGACAAGAGATAATTCCTGTGCCTGCACCACTCACAAACCCCTGACAAGTCACAGGAGGGGCTTTTGTAGCCACTGCTCATTTTAGTGGCTGTTTTTTGTTGTCGGGTCAGTGTTCAACAGATCCTTTGAATTATTTGTGTGCAGCCACATTGCTGGTGATGGCACAAGGCAGGAAGCAGCTTTTCTCAACCCTGACTGTGTCCAACAGTTTGTCTGCCTCTCTACATCCTGAAAATAAACAAAGCAGCAGCAAGAAAAAGTTGCTCGAATTTAATTCACCAACACCGTGTGGATGAATTGTTTGATACTGGTGTTTTCAAATGGAGATTAACACAATTAAGTATTGACAGGGAAACTCAACACCTATCTATAAAAAACTGGGAAGTTTCATGATGCAAAGAGCATCCTTACCTTCTAAAGGTACAGATGTTTAAGGAAGAGGAGTTTAAGGACAGCACGAAGAGGGTAAATCTTTCAGTTTGCATTACATGCATATATTATTTGCATTTCTGTGTAGCTGGGGACCAGTCAGAGTCTATACAGACACAAAAGAAGAAGATGGCCCATGCCAAGGACTAACACATGAGCAAATGGATGGGTTTAGACAAAAAAAGGAACAGAAATAACCAACAAGCCTGTACTAAACCCACATCACATGCCAATGTTCTGCCTCAGCAGCAGCAAAACCACACAGGAGTTTTGAAGGCATTGTAGCAAAACTGAGTTTCAGAAGAGAAATTTGTTTTAAAAGAGGAATTTGAAAGAGAACCAAGATGTGTCTCTGCAGTAAGCATGGGAATCATTTCCCCAGTGATGAGGGGAAAGCAGAAAGCTGTTTGCTCATCATATTAACAGCTGGGAGATAGGGGCTGGCATCTGAGGCTTATCAGATATGGGAGCTGACTGTGGATACCAGCCTTGAGATAAGGGTTAAGGCAAAGAGAGGCTGCAAATAGATTTAAAAGTGAACCTGAGAGATTTGATTTGATGCGATAAAGAAAGAGGCAAAGAAGGAATGTAAAAAGAGAGCAGAGACATGGTCCAAGGAGCAGATAAAGTAAAAAGATCTTCGCAAAAAAATGGATTCAAGCAGGAGTGCCAAGAGAAAATAAAGGAATGTTGCTTCAGCTGATATATATGAACCTCCTCGTGAACATTGGCTGCAAGGATGGTTAGGAGCAGCTGTCTATTCCAGAGATTCCAGATACATTACAGGGAAAGGATCTGAGCACTCAAGCTAAGCGTGACCACAAGAATTTAGAAAAAATATGAAAAAAATCTGTAAAACATTCATTTTTGTAACAAGCACTGTAAGTTTCTCTTACAATGCACAGGTTATTTCTCTCCCTTTTCTATTAAGTCACAATTAAATTTGAATCTGCAACTGTTGCCTTGGGATGGAGTATTGTGTTCACATGAAGAAAGCATCTTAAAGTCGGTTTTTCATTTCAGTTTGAAGAATAATTATGCATACAGCACAAGTGAGGCACAACAAGCTCTTGGGAAAGGAGAAAAGGAGTAAATAAAGACAGCTCTGGCTGCCTGATGAATATTTCTTTACTGCATCATCAAGGAGGAAAGGAGCTGGTAGCTGTGTTTTCATTCGTCTCCAAAGGAAATTACTATTTGAAAATAAGAAAACTTGAAAATAAGAAATTCCTTATTAGACATTAACGAGACAGAAAGCAATGTTCCCACGCAAAAAGCAGCAGTGCATGTGCACTAGAGAAAAGGGAGGGCAAGTTCTGGCAATCCTGACAAGCCAGCCAAGTCCCCTGCTGGGCACCTGGGCAGCGCCAGCCCTGCGCTCCCCGGGATTTCACTTTCCATGCTCCCTCTCACGCCGCAGGAGAACCAGCAGCAAGGGCTGTTCTGGCCCTGAAGTGCCGCATCACCCTCTGGCAGAGCAAAGGGAGGCCGAAAAGCAGCCAGAAGCGCAGACATTGCCCTCCTGCAGCACCTCGGGAACCGCCGCTCCCATCCCTGGCGAGGGGCAAGGAGGGATTTCCAGGGAAGCGCTGAAGTTGGCAATGGGGCTTATCCACACGGAGCCACGCACAGCAAACACTTGTGCTTAGAATGAAGACTTCCTCCAGTGACCACCTCCCCAGGGACAGAATTTCCATTGCCTTAAACCCAAATCATCCTTGTCGTGCACCAGGCACTTTTTGTAAAACAAGCACTGACAAAACACAGACAAAGCACCCCAGGGCCTCTGCTGCAGCTGGCATCTCAATGAAGCCAAAACTGCAGCACAAACCAATGTAGAATAAATAAATAAATTAAAAGCTGGAATTCTACAAAAAAAATCGGCTTTCAAGTCACCAGTGAGAAACCCAACATATTTTCCATATCATCTGCTAAAAAGATACAAATTCACACTTAAAGGTACACCAAGTAATTTTTCACAGTTGTTTTCACACATGGTAGACTTTAAAAGGAGTTTTAAAAGCATCTTAACCGCTCAAAAATTAATTTTTCCTCCATACTAGAATTTCCATGTGAAAATGGATTTGCACTTTTTCTCCCCATGATCTGGAAATCAAGAATTTTAAATTTTCTCTCTGAACTTTATGCAACTTTTAGATAGTTTCTTGAAAAGTTAAAGTTATTACATATTAAATTGGAAATGAAAAAATGCAAAAAATACTGCATTATGGAAATCCTGCTAAAGAACACTCATAGTTTAATAAAATTCCCAATTTATATTTCTAAATGAGATGTTTTAAATGAGTATGTATTTACAGGAATCTCTAATGTAAAAACCAGCTGTTGATTTCACTAGAGTAACATTGATAGAACTTAATTCATATGATCCTCAAACTTGGACTTTAACATTGTCAGCACTGTGGCCAAGACAAGATTTTCTAAAAAGCTAAGCTACAATTTATGTATCTAAGCAAAAGAACAAAATTTTAGAAACTCCAGATGTTTTCACTGAAACTCTGTGTTAAAAGTGTCCTTGATGTGTTGATGTATTCTGAAAACTGGGCAACTTTGGTTCTCAAACAGGAGATGAGATCTTTTGACAACACAGCCTGAAGGAGATTTCTGCTGTAACATCTCTGAGGTAAAAAGACACATGAAGGAGGAATTTGACCCTGCTATGTCTAAGAAATATTGCCATCAGCTTTATCACAAACAGACAAAACCACCACAGAAGTGAGGCTTTTCATTGTGTTTCCATACGGAAAAAAAATCATGTCTTCAATCTGAAAGCCCTGGCCAAGTGAAATACCAAACAGGAGTTCTTCAGGAAGGTGTGCAATAACTTCACGCACCAAAAAAAAAAAAAAAAAAAAATCTGTCAGAACGACATCTAGCATAATAATAAATTGTGTTTAAAAATAAAATGTAAAAAGTGTCAACCAATAGGTCCTCAGGCCAGAGCCTCAGCCTTGCTTGCTCTATTTCAGTAGGAAAATTAGAGCTAAACCCATCTCAAAGGCAAAACATCACAGTAGCAAGACACAGACTCTGGGGTCTACACGTGGCAATGCCCTGACATCCATCAAGCCAACCTGATGGTCTGCTGAGGAGCACACAGCCAATACTGAATGCCTACTCAGTGCCAAAACTGAAAATTGCTTTATTTTTTTTCCTGCTGACCTTTTCAAATCATGAGGACATTAAAATAGTCGTTAGACGTGCAAAAAACCATCCCTGCACAAAGCAGCTGTCTGTAACTAAAGTACTTTAGCTGCACGTGGCCTAAGTGGGCAACAGGAGGCCAGACAATTGGGGAGGTGTCTCCTGCCTTTTACCGTACAATTTTTATTTCAGGGCTGCACAAATCCCAGATAGGTTCATCAGAATACCTTGGCACACACGTGACATTGGGACTGAGAGCGCTCCAGGTGCCAGGCCAGGGCACTCCGTGTGGTCAGCACTGAGAGCAGCCCCTGCTGACCAGGCCAGGATTTCTTCGTGCTCAGGATGAGTTATTTCTCCCACTCTTCGGTCTGTTCATCACCCACCCTTCCAGTGGCCCTTTTTTGTCCTCCTTTGTGTTGACGAGGGTGAGGGCAGCCTTAACCTTTCACAAGGAGTAAAGAAATTGTCTCGCTAAGAAATCCCTCGGTTGGTTTTGTCTCCTCCTGCCCTTTTCCATGATTTATGGTTTGAGACATGGTTCATGTTGTGAGGGCTGGAGCCCTCGTACAGTCTGCTCTGCTCAGCTACACCATTCCACTCGCTCAAATCTTCCCTTAACACGAAGTGAAACTTGAGGATTTTATTTAAGCAAACTTGCAGCATGCCTGACAGGACTTTGAAAAGGCTTGCAAAACACTATAGTTATCTCTGGAAGGGACTCATTTTTCCTTTGTACTGATCCTTTATTATTTTCAGAAAGCCAAGGACTCACGGGAAGCCTAAACGTATTCACCACTATCAAAATTCAAAGAGAAGCAAAAAAAAAAAAAGAAATCAACAACCCAAACATTTGTTACCTTAAAATAAAGCAGGAAATGTAATTAAAAACTTCAATTACCATTGGCATTTTTGATTCTGTTGCTGCAGGAGGCCATCTTGCCAAAATTGTCAAAGCAAGACTCCCTAGAGAGAAGCTCTGAACCACATTTCAGACCACTTTATTAATCATTCCATCATCATCAAAACAGTTCTAGTTAAACTCAGTATTCAGTGATTAAATGTTACACATTAAGGGCTGAATATTCAAAGAGATGTGCTTCAGACTATTTGTTCTTGTACAACCATCAATACACACATTGCACTGCGTGCATGGAGTGGCTCACATTCATTCTCATGTGAATATTAAGGCTGATTTGAATCACTGCAGGAGACAAGATTCCAGTCCCATTTCCTCACATTGGAAACCCATCGGTGCTTTATTTGCAAAAATTACAAACGGGTTCATGTAATGTGGAGCCTGTGCACAAAACTCATCACCCACATCTACAGATGCAGATTTCCAGAGTTCATTTTCAAGCTTCATTGCAGGCTCTTCCTACCCAACTGTTATTACTGTAAAAGGCTGAAACTTGATTTACATTTCCTTCCTTTGGGGGTATGACACCGGCATAGAATAAGTGACTTCTTTTTCAGAGAGCACTGGAGTCAGAATGGATAAAAGCCTGAGGAAACCACTGAGCTGTACAGGCAGGCTTTGTCACGAGGGGAGCTTAGATGTTTCCCTTGCCAAGAATAAGTTTGCGTGTCCTGAGGTGCTGTCCCTGTGTGCATCCACCTCTCCCTCTCCACCAGCACCACAACAGAAGCTGGGCAGCCACTTCACCACCTTTGCTGCGGTTAACTCCTCATCTCCATCAGCTTCCCGTGATCCAGGCCAGGGAGGGAGGGGAGCGCCGGGACCGAGGGTTAGACAAAGGGAAAACACCGGCTGCAAAAATGTGAAGTAGCAAGGCAGGCAGGGAGGACACGGGGAGGAAGAGGGAGAGGATGAAGATGGGCAGCACAGCAGAGCCTGGCAAAGGGTTATTCCCACATCACCACTGACCTGGGCATCCAGGTTTACTTGGCAAATAACACACCCAACAAAGGAGGCTCTGACGCTTCCCAAGGACCACTGGACCCTCGAGAGAAGACAGTACTGACATTTCTGTATCCAGCCTCTGCAGGTAATCCTCAGCCTGACGCACAAGAGCCAGTGCCATGACCAGTTTGCAGAGGACAGCCTGAGGTGCAGCACAAAGGAGGAGCTGCCCAACATCACCAGGAGGTCTGGAGCAAAACTGGAACTGAATCCAGGAACCCAGAGCCTTGGGCTTCTCCATGGCAGAACCAGTGATTGCTCCTTAAAGCACCAAATTGATTCTCTCCAAGACTTCTTCACTGATCTTAAGATTGTAGGAGGAACTTTCATCCCTACACCTGACACAGCTCAAGAACCTTCAGACAACTTCATCATGCACTTCACTCCTGCTGGAGCTTTAATACACCCCTAGAAAGTCATCATATGAAATATGTCTGATTTTGTCTGCTTCCAGCCCCAATCACTGGATCTCATCACATCTTTTCCAGCAAAGATTAAGTCTACCGTCATATCTCTTCTCTAGATGTCTCTTCATAAGTTAAAGACTTTACATTAGGACTAGAAAAGCCTGAGTCATTCACAGAGTTCTTTTCTGAACTTTTAATTTTTCCATGCAGTTGATCCTTGAAAAGCTCTTGCTATGATCTACATCCCTCTTCAACTATCTAACAATGTTCTAATTATTGATGGGAACAAGGCGTGGTGTTCAAAGCTTTGCATGGCAGCAAAATTGGGTGTGGACTTCTCACAAGGCCAGAACACGTTTACACACAGGTGCCAATTAATATTTACCAAATGCTGCCTGCACAATACAATATGATATCTTCTGTGATGACTTCTACAAGGTGACTGGTTGTGATTAGTAGATCAGGACAGCTTTTACTAAAGGTATTTTGCTAATGGGTGCAAGAAACATCCCTACTGGAACCTAATAAAATGCCTGTGGACAGCAGCAGCAGTTCACAAAGCAGACATTATGTCATGACTCAAAGCCACAAAACTGGCACCTGCACAGCAAGTTCTTATTTGGACGGCTTTTTGGCTTTCAGCAGTTCAACATTTAATATGAAAAATCACCTGCAATTTTCTTTTTCCATGGTGAAAATGTAGTAATGAGGCTTTGGCTTAGTAGTGAGATTTGAGAGTTTAAAATCAAATAACAAAAAATCCAGCTAAAAACAACATTAAAAAACCCACCAAAACAAAAAAAAAATCAAGCTTCTTTCTTTTTTTTTCCTCATCATTCTCCTAAATAAGTATCTACTGCTGCTAGGAAGTTAATCAGATGAGAAATGCAGAGCACTTGGCATTCTCTCCCCTCTGGAGAACTTGTGACAAGTAAATGACCTATCCCAAAAGGCTGTTGACAGCAAATGAAATAGAACCATGATTTGACATCAGAGAATTAATCACAGGGAATGACACACAAAATTTCACAAAAAGAAAGACCCGTTAAGGCTGAAAACCCCAATTCTTAAGTCAGTAGGAGTTGTTAGTACCCATTTTTATGCAGGTACTCCATGTGAAAACAAAAGGAATTCTATGATCATGTTAAAAGAGCCAGAAAAAAAACCCATCAGTCCCTAATTCATCTCAGTTCCCTTCCCATACCCCTTTGTGTGTCTTATGCCAACCCCTCCTCCAGCACTGGCACGAACATTTCTCTCCTAAAGAAATACACTTTAGCACATCACACTGGCTTCCTGTCTAACCAAAATTTCATTAACCCTGGAATATGGAATTTGAACACAAATTTTCAGGAACTCTAAGCAAATACTGAGTTAATGTCTATTAAACTCCTAAACTGTATGTGGAATTCCTCATTTATTTAGGTCAGAGCCTAAATAACATCCCCAGGGAAAACTTCTGAAGTGGACATTAAGAATATTAGTTCTGCGTCATCTTTTCACCAAATTAACACCAAAAAAAAAAAATCCCAAAGCCAAAAAAATAAAAGGTCAAGCAATTCCTCAAAGCTTGTGGGACAAACTTACACATACATGGTGGCAAAAGCAGGTAACTGAATGGTCAGTGATCTTACAAAAAGATGTGATATGTTATATTTCATCTAAAAGATATGCTAATGGTCAGTTAAAAATAAGCCTGAAAGCCCATTAGCAGTTGTTTGGGGCTGATCTAGGCTACACTGTCTCAGGAGTATCTTCGGGTTTAGCAGTCCAGGAAAGCAGCAGCTCCTTACATCTTAACTGACATCTGGCGGCCAACTTGACATTTTTGGCTGTGAAGGGCTTTGCAAATTTGAGAAGGTTCAAAAATGAAATAAAGGATTGAATATGAGCTTTTTATAGGTAGATTTTTATTTTTTTTTGCATTGGACAAGGAAGTGCATATTTTTCATGCATTTTTTGGTAATTCCACATCAAGACCTGCTCAGCAGGCACAATTCCAGCTATGAAGGCTCACTAAGAGTGCCAAGTGAGCTTGAGCCATCATATATCAAAATATATAGAGGAACAATTTAATTTATAATAGCAGAACGCTTAATGCAACTAACCAAGTGAACTTTCTCAATCCATTTATTCCCCAAAATCAGTAAGTCATGTGTTTTATGTGACGGAAAACGATAACCACACATCCATAGCTAATAGACTGATCACTTTTTAGGGGGGGGGTTGACGTCTGTAACACTATTACAGGCATGCAAATAATGTGAAGTGACTTTTTCAAGGCTAGCACAGTGTTTTAATGTGCTTCTGTGTGTCAACCACCTGCCAAAACTTTAGCTGAATCAAGCAGTTCCAGATCATTGGAACTCTAATTATTATAAGCACAAGTGACTTTTGGAACAGCAGCGAGCTCTACATGACAGTGCTGGCAAGCACTCTCCAGGCAAATGAATTAAACTCCTCTTGCTGGTTCTGATTGCTAGATCATTCCCCATTTTCTGATCATTTGGTTTCACAGGAAACTAGTGTTAGTGAGGAATGTTTCCAGCATGAGAGAAGGAGTATTTTAAGAATAAAAAAAAAACCCCAACACGTTCAAATCAGGTAAAGGCACAAGGCTTTTCCCCATTTATGCTCATGTGACAAAGAGAAAATCAGTTGATGCCCAGAAAAAGCTGTATTTAGTCATAATGCAATAAGCAATTTTTATTGCCTATTCCTTGCCTGTTCCAAATGCAAAGTAGGACACATTAGCTGAAAACACCTTTGGTAGTTCTGGTCCCCTCTCTATTAACACCACTCACTCTGTGTGACAGGAAAGCAACTGGAACATACACAGTTCATTTTTTGCCTCCCCGCTGTGGTTAAATCTTTATTCTGCCATCAGGTGTTTTCAGGCCACAATGGTTTGTTGGGTCATGACTTACTTGCTAAACAAGAGGTAATTCCCAACACAGCAGCAAGATGGAAGGCAATTTTCAAAGGATTACAGGATGAAGATGATTTAGAATGATTATTCCTGAGACATTTTCAACAATATTTGCAATTTCCTCTGAGATCGCACTAGAAACAATACATTAGGAAAAACACCTCCATATTACACAATACAACCAGGGATTTTTCAGCTTGAGACATTGTGATAGTAAGAGATTTGGGCCCATTCAAGGAGGACCACTACAACATGATAAAAGTCTGCGTGTATTCAAAAGTAAGTAGCAGGTCAAGTTCAGGATAAAGTCCACAAAACAGGACTGTTGTCTTCCATTGGAATTGGCCAGTGGGCACCACAGAGCATCTCAGAACCACAGAACTGATTAGGTTGGACAAGATGTTTGAGATCAAGTCCAAACTATAACCAAACATGACCTTGTCAACCAGACCATGGCACCGAGTGCCACATCTCAAGTTGGAAGAGACCCATGAGGATGATTCTGTCCAACTCCCTGCTCCTTGCAGGGCCAATGGATGTGGAACTTCCATTCCTGTGTTTGTTCCAGCAGGTAAGGAACACTGTGCTCACACAGTGCTCTGTATTGACCGCGGTCACACAGATACAGTGGAAATTGGAAATCTCACCGGAGTTTTATTTCACTCCTAAATTAAAATGCTGTGTTGTGTTGTTCTGGGTTTATTCTTCACAAAAGTGTTAAACAATTTTTCCTCTCCCCTGAAATCCTGCAGCTGTCTCAAACCTCTCAGTAACTTTCAGTTGTTGGACTGTTAAACAGAGTGAAGGTTAAGTAGTCGAAATCAAGTCTATTGTTGAAATAGTTCTGCACTGCAAATTTGGTGTCAAAAATAAAACCAAGGCTTCTGATTGAGGTTATTTTTTGGGGCTATCCATCCCAAAGCCACACTGCTGTGAAACACCGCAGCCTTTGGAGCTCAGAGGTGAGTGACAGATGGTTTATCTCCTCTGACTGCACTACAGACACCACTTCAGCCATTCCCAAGCGTTCCCCAAACCCCTCTGAACTAGGGCAGCGCCGAGAAAGAAAAATCTCTCTCCAGTTTTGAGGCAGAGAGGATGGCACAAGCCGCGTTTCATCTGCACAAACATGCTTTATTCCTGCGTCTTTCATTCCGTGCTCAGTGTCTTCTGACACCCATCTGGTGGCAGGTAGCCGAGAGCAGCTTCACTCCGCACAGAGGAAGTTCCGCCGTGCCAATCCCCCAGGAATGCAGCAATTATCTCCTGCCAGGCAGGTGTTAAACGCTGCCTTCGCAGAGATTATCCCATCCTCTCTCATCCCCTCCTGCCCTAGCTGTTCGAGGGACAACAGTAAATAGAATTTACCACTATCTCAATAGGTAAAGGAGAGTCATTAGCTCCTGATACCACAACAGGGATTCCGAGTAAAGCGAGGATGAGACAACTTCACAGCGGCTCAGTCCTCTACTTACAGCAAGATGAAAAGGAAATATTTTTCTATGGAAAGCTTTTAAAGTGTTTCATTTTTCCCCTCAAGATTTTTCTTATTTTCCTTGCCCTGTTTTCTCCTCCCATGTATCAAAATGGCGAAGTGGAAAAGAAGATGGATTGAAATTACAAACACACACCCAAAAAAAAGAAGTAAAAAGTTGCAGAAAAATAATGTTTCAAATTTCCAATACTAACAACACAGAAACATTCATATTAAAATACCATGATCTGTTAATTCACTGTTCAACAAAACACCTGTGTCTCCCTTTACCACTCAGCTTTTTGAGACAGATATGAAAGAATTGCTTACTCCACTGTTATAAATTTTCAAACTAAAAGACCTTCTCCTTAACTAAAGGCTCTCATGTCTCCTCTTTTCACAGCAGCAGTGATTTCAGTGCAGCTCAGATGTTTTCACTCATCTCCCTGGGTTATTTTTCCCAGACCCCAAACTTTCCATGGAGCAAGAATGTAAAGAAACTTCAAGAATTTACCTTGAAATGCCTTTGCTCCGCTGTAGTTACTGATGTTAAAAATGGAACAAGTGAAGGTGGGAAAACAAAGCCTCAATTAGACAGCCCCTGCTTTAGCTTGTGTTTGCCACATTTCCGGAAAGACTATGAGAGATATTCAGCCTCCAGAGTGCAGTAGAAATCCCTACCAGTACGACTCTGTTAATCCCAGTCCCTTGTGGCCACGTCCCTTAACAGAGCAGCTGTTGCTCAATCCCGAGCACTCAGGAATGATGAGAGAAAGGATTTAGGAAGTAATCGGGAATCCGAGCCCGTGTCAGAAAAGGCATTCTTGATATTAAAAGAGGCTTCATGAGAAAGGAGACATCAAACTGCATATTGGAGTGCTGCTGTGCAGCCACCTGTCAGCAGAGCCAGGAAAAAAAGTCAGGATCAGGGTAACGATGTGTTCCAACAAATGTGCGCTTGTTTTTGTGGCATTAATTCTGACTTCACCTGCTCTGTACAGCAGCCCAAGCTAGGGGGAGTGAGGATGTTGATGCTGCCAGTTTGCTGCTCTCTAGTCAGGCACATGATCACCTTGCTATCCAAAACAAACATCTAGGGAAAGAAGATACAATTGATACAACACAAATAGATCTAATCAGCTACTAAAACCATTAACAGCTCCTTTGGCAAGCAGGTAAACCCACCTTCCCGTAAGAGAACTTCCCTCCGAGAAGCCCCTCAGGGTAAGGAAGCCCTCCCCCCTCGAAATCCCGTGGGATCCAACACTGCTTTCTGCTGTACAGCCCCGAGACTCCACCCGTCACAGGGCGTCACGCACAGCTACGAAGGTGTCGAGATTGTTATCCTCACCCTGCCCTCTCCTCCCACAGTGCTAGGCAGCTCCCCACCCTCCCTGCTTTCACCTCCCCCTTACTGTCCAGAAAGGCTCTGGCACAAATAAACCAATTCAGTCCCTTTCCAACCACAACTATCCCATCCCCTTGACTGAAATCAGGGGATAAAACAGAACATTTATCTGCCCACGTCCGTCACTGTCACCACTGCACCCTCCAAGGCTCCACTGCCGAGGGGCTGAGCCGTCTGTGACCTCGGCAGAGCAGGAAAATCCACCAAGGAGCAGACCCTGCAGAGATGGCTCCAGAGCATCTTCCCCGCCAGCCCCAGAGGGCTGTTGCAGTGGACTTCAAAGCTCCTCTGCCCCCATCAAGGTGAAGTTGTCTCACCCACCATCTGGACCTGTCAAATCCAGCACAGGTTATGCAGCAGCAGTTGTTCCAAACACTAAAATCAGCACCCAGGGGAAGTTAGAGACCAGCAGACAGACAGGAGTGCTTCTGGATCTGCTGTCCCTTCACCTGTACACACTAAACTGAAGTCACCGTGAGTTATAGCAGAGCAAGACTGAGTTTGAGTTCTGCATCACCAAAATTTCAGGAAAGAGAGCAAGCAAAAGATAGTTTGGGTTTATGACTCTCTGTTCTTTCCCTCAAAGGAAGCAGCTGTTTATGGGCCAGGTGCATAATCACAAGCTGCAATTCTTACTCCCTTTGCACAGCCCTTACCTGCAGACTGTAAAGGGATTTTTTGCGTAAGCAAGATGCAAAGTGAGGCTGCCAAACACCCAGAAGTTATCCCTCTGTGTGTCATTTTCCCATGTGATGTCTATGAAATATGTAAAATAAGAGCATCAGCATCATATTTGTACCCAGTTGTATTTAGTAATGTCGTCCTTTCTACCAGCTCAGCATTACAACTTCCTTACACACCTTACATCCTCTTCCTGTGTTTATCTGCAATTCTTATGCCTTCCCAGCCACATCTTCCCTGGGGATGTGCATTCCATCATAAGTATGTGTTTACTCCTTTTTGACCAGAACCTACTTTTGAATTAGTTGTGGCGATTTTTCTTGGCACTACTTGCTGCTGCTGGAAGGATTCCCCATGGAAATGTTCTACTCAAATCTGCTTTGCCTCCTGGTGACAGAGTAATTTTATGTCCCTTACCTAGCCAAACTTTTTCCTTCTTTTTAAGAAACCACTACTTATAAAATTAAAATGCCTTTCCTACAATGAAAAGAAAGGATTGAATTATCCCTGATTTAATTTCCCTGACCTTTTGTCACCATGAGCACAGCATTAAGGAGGATACTGGAACATTCCTTTTTTACCCGTAGCTTTCATCTTTTAATGATCTGGAATTAAAAAATAACAGTTTTCATTCAAAAATGATGAGCTTGCAGCCAGACTGGGGGAAAGGCCAAAGAAAGGGAACATAGCAGGGATAGAACTGGATGATCTTCGAGTTCCCTTCCAACCCAAACCATTCCATGATTCAAACCATTCCATAGCTGACCTTTAAGAAAAGACCTGTGGTTGTGCAAGGCATCAACATGGAATCACAATCACATGAAATTCCCAGATGTTCAACAAAAATAGAGCATGGTACATGGTACCTGGAAGGTCCTTTTTTTGGAGAAACAGCAGACTAAAGAAAGGACAAGCACAGACCAAAATGAGGTCACAGTAAAACTGCAAAATTCTGTGATTCCTCATGTTTTCTTAAAAATCAGAGCTTCCAGACACAGTGTATGATTTTCTGTAAATTCTAAAAAAGTTAAAATCAGGGGAAAATGACTATTACCTGGTATTTCCACCAAAACACATTGAGCCAATTATACTCATTTGACTTTCAGAAACAACTCAGCTCAGGTCATAACATCTTCAAAAACTTTGCTTACAACCACAGCAGCAAGGATTTTACTGTCACTTTTAACAACAAACTAAATCTCTAGTAACTCCCAAGGGACATCAGTGTGCTTGTTTGAACTGAAACAATCACCGGCCAAATACTGCTCAGGCCAAATTCCTTTTACACGAAGATTCCTTCTCTGCTTGCCTCCCAATCCTCATGACTCAGTTTAGGATATACCATAAAGACACAGCTTTGGGTTTGCCCCTTCACCAACCTGGTGTGACGCTTGTCAAATGTGTCATTGCCACCACTATGACTAAGTCTTTGATAGCAAACTTTGACACTTATTTTCAGATGGTGTAGGAAGTGTAATTAAATACATAGATGGGGTTTTTCACTTCATTATTAAATGCTGGACAGCTCTGACTATAAGCAAGTAAGACATTTCTGCAGCATAGCTGGAGAATCAATACTGACACCCTAGAGGGTGGTCAGAAAAAAAAGCTGCTATTGAGAATGACAAAGCCAGTGGAAGTTCTGCCATATCCAGCTATAACCCTTTTTATTTAGATCCTGTGCTGGTTGTGAATTTGAGGTGTTCTTCTCCTCTGCTCCCTCCATTCATAACCTCATCTGCATCAACTGTTCTGTCACCTCCACATTTGCCTCCCATTTGCCCAGGAACAAGTGTCATCCATTTTGGGGGGGGGGGGTTTCTCAATAAAATTACCCAAAAAATATAGTTCAGAGGCTTCATTTTTCTGCAAGTAACACACCACATTTCAGAATGCTTAGCACTGTGTGGAGTCTTCTCTCCAAGGCAGCACCTGCCCCTACAGCAAGGCACTCCTTTCCCTGCCAGAGGCTTCTGTGACCCGAGCTGCCACTCTGTTTTTTATTAATGCCTACACCGAGATTCACCGTACAACCCACTGACATCCAGATTTTGCTGTTCTCACTCCCACTGAAGTAAGAAAACCCAGTGCTTATGTACAAACAATTTGCGTTGGACTGCTTGAGGAGGAACACGCACCGAGGGTAACACAGTGACAGAAATTAACAACAGGGGCACCGAAATGGCCACAGAAGACCCAGGAAAAGAAGAACTCGGGCACACAGGAGCTGGGACCCTGTCGGAGACTCTGTGCTTTTCCTTCACACAGAAAGCAGGCGCAGAAGGTCATTCCCATGCCATTAGTTGGCATCAGCACATGTTCATTTTTACTACATTTGGATGCAATGGACCATTTTTCTTGTTCTTGCCTTTAGAATTTAGACAAACACAACCCCTGATCACTTCCCAAGAGTTACATCTTCGGTAGATGCATTGCAGCATGGGAAACACTATTCACAATTGCAACAGAACTTCATTTTTAAGTGTCATCATTAAGATGATCCCACAAAACAATAGCAGCTTCTCCTTCTGACAGAAGCACGTGTTAATTTTATTATCCAAAGTAGCCTACAGCCTGCTGAGGAGAAAAAAAAAGCCCACAGGGCTTTGATCACAGCTTTGCTCAATTTTTCCATAACTTCAGCATGATTATATTAGGAATAGCTGGTATTAAACCTTAAGAATTCTGTCTTGTGGCATATCCCTGACTCAGTATTATGTCAACGTCTGAGTCCTCTCTTGGGAGGACTGAATCCTATGAAAGTCAACTTCAGTTCAACACAGCCAGAAAAGGCACTCACTGGAGACTGGACGTATAAAGATATCCTTATAACTTGTTGTCAAATATCCTATTAGAAATTTAGCAACGTCTTTAGATCCGCAATTTCTGTCCACAAATATTGCACGACCCACTGTTATAAATACTGTGTTATATATAACACTGTGTTATAAAATTCTTATCTAGACTTTATTTTTAAAACTATCATTCCCCCCTGTTCTGCCCATGACAAAGGTACTTCCCACCTACTCTGAATACTTTTCAAATCATTACTTGAAACAAAAGGACAACTGGATACAGTTTGTGTTCTGATTTATAGATATAGTATTTAATTACTCACTAATAAAGCACTGAGCCTAATGAGGCGACCAGTTCAGGGTACAGCTTTATAAAGCACATGCTGCAGCATCAAAGGCCTCAGGAAATGAAGGTAGAAGGACAAAGCAGCCACTTCAGACTAACCTATTTAACTATATTAACATTGATAATAGTCTTTAGCTTCTTCCTTTCTAGGGTTTGAAAGTCATCTTGTGCAAGGAGCTGTGCTGGCTAATCCAGATTGCTTGTCAAGCAATGGAAGCTTGGAGAAAATGCTTCCAGATAATCCAGCAGACCCAGGCCACAACCCTAAGTATCACAGGCTTGTCCAAAAACTGAAGTGAGGAGCTTTACAGCTTTCTAAATGAATAAATGCAGTTTCCTGCTCTCAAAGATTTGCCTTCTAAAACCTTGCTCCAAAGCAGGAGCCCCTAACACGGATTCTCTCAGACTCTGGCACGTATTCTGTGAGCACAGACTCCTGTGCAGGATCAAGGAAGAAGTGTAGGAATAAGATATTAAGTTTAAGCAATGACTTATTCAAGGATTGGTGGAGGGAACATGACACTCTGTGTGTGCCACATGCACGGCATGTTAAGAGGGATTTTCAACATTGGTACTCCTTTTAAAGACTTCAAACCTCTGTGATGAGAACTTTTCAAAAATCCCACACTGTGGATGAAATCCTGGCCCCAGCAGAAGGAAAGCTTTGCATTTGTCCTCGGCTGATCAAGGATTGCAGGCTGTCTGCTTAGAGCAGGGAAAGCCTTTATAAGTCACTTTGAATTTCTTTGTCAGACCTTTTGAGCTTTTAACAACCTGTATTAGAATGCCTTTGAAGTGCAGTTGAAGAATTAATTTGACTTCAACTGGCTTTGCAGAATGAGTTGAATCGAGTCCACCCCTTCCAGTTTTGTGATCTCTGGAGCAGCACTGGGCACCAGCCATTTCCTTCCGCGGGATTTGGAAACAAAGAACTTTTCAGGATGGCCATAGGTCATCTGTATTTGACAGATGTAAGTGAAAGCACACAGAGAGTTCCATTGTTTGATCCACAGAGAAATTATTGGGTCACCCAACAGACAGTAATTGATGTTAAATACAAGTATTAAGATCTTCCAAAAACAAATATATATATATATATGTGCATATAAATATATGTATGTAGGTGCTCTCCTCTATCTAGCAATTCTTTACTATTAACACCTTTACCAGGAAATACTGGTAGTAAAGAAGTCTGAAACAGGATAAGAAAAATCTCCCTATATTCCCAGATGTCATTTTAACAACGACTGATATATTACAATTGTATGCACTTTTTAACTGCAAGTAAAATAGCCATTACACTTGTTACATTTTATGTGCAATGTTATTGGAGAGAAAACGGCTTTGACAATATATATTTGAAAAATTGTTGCTCTTATTCACAATTCATGAATGCAGCCTTCCTGCAATAACTCAAATCTATAGCCAGGCTTCCATCACGTTGCATTTTAGGCAACAGCTCAGCTGTTAGGCTGCGGTTTATAGAATAGGAAGCCAAAATATACCCTACAGGGGTGGCGGCAGGCTATTTGGCTGGTGGTGAAAAGACGGATTTAATTAAAGCCTTCCTTAAAGCTAAAGTTTTTCTGGAAGCCCCGAGATTTAGGGATGTCATGACTAGCCCGAACACAGCCACAAGTAAAGCACAAAATCCAGGGAGTGGGAATGCATTAACTGCAAAGGATGAAAATTGTAACTGCCTGGTTTCCATTTAGTCCAGTTGATATTGCTCTTTCCTTGATAAAAAAAGAAAAAAAAAGAAAAAAAAAAAGTAAAAATTCAAAACTCACAGGGATTTAGTAGAGACCAATAACCAGGGGATACAAAACAAAGGCCATATGGGAATGCATCTAACTTAAAATACAAGAAACCCTGCTGCAAAAGGGCTTGTTACATAACTGTTAATTGCATAATTCGCTTTTTAAAAGGCAAAATTAAGGTTGAGAAGTAGAAAGCAGAGGTACTGGTAAGTAATTTTAGGTCCTCCAAATCACAACCATGTGAGAGAAAGGGGACTAATGAAGGGCTGGTTTGCAGGTGCATTTCTGTGTTACTGCTTGAATCCAGCCCACATTAATTCTGGTTTGAGTTCGTTCTGCAGCCAGTGTGAAATGAGTTTGGTGGCTGGGACTCCTGATCCTGAGCAAATGGGACTCCTCTGCTTTACTGGAAAACTACAGTCAAGCCTTACTGGTGCTGAGAAGTTGTTCCAGAAAATAATTAGAGTTATCTCTTTGTACATGGTGCATACTTTAATTTTCACCTTACACTGGCAAACCAAGAGAGGGCAGCTGAGCAGACACACTGAACAACAGGGTTTATTCTTGGGCTGAGCTGTTGAGGATGGACTCCAAAGAACTCTTAATCCACAAGACAGGAGGAAGAGTTCCCATAAAAACCAACTGGTTGGTGATTCCAGCTTGATCCCTACTCACATATTTTGGCATTGGGACACTACTGAGAAAGCACAGCTAAACAAAATAAGTGAGACAAAATTTAAAGTATTTTCCTTCCTTTATTCCAAGTGCCATTCTGCTATTTGACTGTGCATTTCACATATGTTTTCTATATTAAAATTCACTGATTTTCCCATTAGATTTTAAAAAAAATTAAAAAGCAGCATTATCTCATCCCCTTGCCCTTTACAGCAAGTACATTAGCTCTTTACTGTGATATTGCATCTGCAACTCCAAAAGAACTGTGACCTGTGCCTACCCAGAGTATATCTCTGCATATTACATATATATGTATATATATCTATTTATACACACACACAATGCATGCGGAGGATTTGCCAGCAGCAATTCCCATTTTAATGATCACTTCCTGTGCACCTCCTCAGTAAATACAACATCAAGCATAACCTGTAAATGTCAGCACATCCCAGAAAGAGCTGCAGCACTTGAACAGAGCTGCTGCCCTCAGCTCCAGGGGAAAGGGACATTCAGAACTGTGGCCTTGGTTTAAATAGACCTCTCCCATCAATTGCAGCGGCTTAGGAAGCTCACCGGGATTTTCCACACATATCCAAGGCACCATTCTCACACATAAAGGCTCTAGGTACACACAGGAAAGGTGCACGTACACCAAACACTATCACCAGCAGCTGTTGTCCCACTTTCAAAAGAAAGCAAAATAAAACCTGGCTAGCCTAAATCAAAGCATCAGTAACTCTTTAAAAACAACAGAGGAAAAAAAAGTTTCAAAATATGTGTTCCATAAATAAAATATACAAGTGGAAGCTGCAACTGCAGTATTGATCCCAGTTGTAAGTTGAGATGTGGAGAACTGCAGAGCTGGCACTCACTGTCTTCTGAACTGACAATAAATCCCAGGTTTGCCAGCATCCAAATTACTATTCTGCACCTCTCCAGTTGAAGGGAAGTCATTAATTAGGTTGGCTTCCTTACTCAGGAGGTAAAGGTAAAATTATTCCACAAATCCCTATGGCCAGCTCTTTGTTTACGACTTGTGTGGGGCCTTCTGCAAACTGATGGGTAAAAATCATCCCTCAGTAAATGCAATGCAGGGGGGTAAAGCAGAGCCGAAGAAAAGGGAAGGTAAAATGGGTCTGATAAATTTGTGGTGCAACTGATTACTGATCCTGAAAAAATGAATGCTGCAAAGCTACATTTGCTTTTGGAATGTGCAATAAATCTGAGTTTGTTTTCCACAAGTCAAGAAGAGCCATTCAAATGTGGCACCAAGGGAACTGAGTTACAGGTATTTTCCTGTGGCTTTTCTAGCATGATTTCCTATCAGGGGATTGGGAGGAAGTCTTATGAATTCACTTGGGTCAGGGGCAAATGTAACAAGATCCTCTAGATATTCTTGAAAACAGCAACTCAGCTGATGCATTTTTGGTATGGTGGCAAAGTGACAACTTCTTTTCGGCCAGGAAAGCATTTTTCTTAATTTCTATGTTAAATACATATTTATTTCTCCTATGCTAATTTATTGCAGTCCAAGAACCACCTCAGGTCATGCATTTATAGTTTGCTATTTCTCTTTGAAACCATTCTTAGATACAGGAGGTGCTGGCTTGCAGGATATATTCTGCAGCTCTATCATTTCAAAGGCAAACAAATCAACATTTGGAAGACGGCTTTAAAGTCTGACTCAGAATGAAACAAAAGTTCACAGCTTTTCATGGCAGAATTTGTTTTGTTGCAATTTAATTTTTAACACCTTTCTGGTGCACCAGCGAAACACCTACAGAGGAGTGGGCAGGTGGAGGAGCCAAACCTGGGAAAACTAAACCACTCATCAGGTAGGTTTTAAAAGCAGCCACCTCCAAGCCAGATTAGCTCTCTCTCTAATCAGAGAGCAAACACAACCCCAGTCCCAGCACAGGCTGACACAGGCTGAGAAAATGCCTGCAAGAAACCAGTTCTCCCAAGTTTCCGAGGAAAGACAAAGCTCAACTTTTCAACACTTGTTCAAGCATTCCAAGATGCACAAGCACTAATGGAAAATAAATACAGATAAACCCTGCTGCAAACCATTAATAGAATAATGAGATGTCATTAACATGTGCAAAGAATTTAAGGAGCTAACATAATTTGAGAATGATTGACATGTGGAAGAAAAATGCCTACACAGTATTTGCTTGTTTCATTAAACTGTTTAGGAAAAATCTTAAATATTTAATCCAAATTTTCAGTCTCTAGTTCATGAATTACCCATAAGTAACTCAACTTTCTGCACTCTCAAATAAAGAAAACTTCATCAAAACAGAGGGAAATGAGGAAAAAGACGAAAAAAAATCCTGCAGACAGATAAAGGGCTAAGCAGTATTTTGCCCCAAACTCCCAACATCAGCTTTCTGATTTTGGTGATCAAATACAGACTTGGCAATACATAAAGGTTGTGAGTTCACATCTTACCTCTAACAGAGAGCTAGGCAAGAAATCCATACCCCAACTAGCTGCTTTGTCATCCAAGACATCCAGCAGCAGGAAACAGAAGCGTTCAGTCCAAGAACAGCACTGGTACTTCTCAGAGAAAGTTTGTTTTGATGAGGAAAAAATTCCTAGCAAATAATTTCTTTAGGTTTGTAGCTCTTCCATCCTGCCCCAACACTGCTAAGCTCGAGTCATACCTGCAGCCTATTAACTACACCTCAAGCACTGTCCTCCAGAAAACATTCAGAGAATACAGGTGGCTGATCCAGGTGTCTTCCATTAGGGGAAAACACTTTTTAGAAAGCCTTAATTAAGGTCTAGAAAGCCCTTACACACATGGACTGAGCTGAAACCCTTATCAAAGTATTGAATCCATAAATCAGATGAACTGTTGCATGTGGGTAGTAATCCATGTGGAAAAAGAGTATTTTAGACAAAATAATGTTCTTATTTTCCTCAGGGAAGGCCTATATTTGTTTTCCATATACTTATGAAATAGCTAAACGCAAAACATTTACGAAGAAAACCATCCTGATGGAAAAAGAGTGAGCTCAGGAAGGCAGCTGGAGTGTAACTAATATCAACAGATAAAAGCATGGGGGGAACCACTTACACCAGACACATGCACTCATTAAATTAGCATTCCCTTCTCCACAAAAGCAGAACTCAGCAGTTGTGCCCCATTAGGCTGTGCTTTCCTCAACACACCCAGGAGATGTGGTGTTGACTCAACGCTGCAGAGCCCTTGCCCCAGGATCTCGCTGTGCTTTAGGGGCTGTGGCTGAGCTGCAGCACAGAACAGCTCCCTGCACTCACAGCCAGAAATGTTCCCAGCCTCACTTCCTAGCAAAGTGGCTTTTTCTATCCCAGATACTGCTTAAATTAAAGAAACCATTTCTACCCACCTCACTGGATTCTCCGCTGGTGCAAGGCAGCACAGCTGCTTTCATTTCAGTGAAACAGCACAGCTTTACCTCCACCTGAGCTGGGGGTCTGCACTTGATGGACCCATTTAATCCCGTTGGGGGATGATGTTATTTCAGGCAATAAAGGGACTGAAAAAAGTTTTAAAAGTCTGCAAGAATTCTTTAACAGACCTGTTCTATCTTTAAACCTATTGGGAGCTGAAATGCATGACCTGAAAAGCAAAGCTGCATAAAAGTTAGCTACAATATTTATTCCTGGAAAATTCCTTTGCCTTTACTGCAGACCTTGCCCATTAATATCAAATTGCCAATGAAATTTGTTTACTGTTAGTTCAGATCCTTTGGGTTCTGTGCAGTGTAGCTGAATGGCACAACTCAACTCCACAGCCAAAGAAATAAGGAGAAAATGCCTTTTCTGAGGCAATTCTGGAGCAGGCAGTGGGTGCACCTGCACAAAGAGATCTCACCTCTGCAAGCCCCAAGAGAACTGTTCCTTTCTCTGCTCCTGCTTTTCCTGCCCTCCCCCTTTTGCTGGCACCAGCACTCACAAAGCCACCACCACAACAGATCCGGGTTGGAATCCAACCAATAAATAATGTCCAAATGGGCACCAGAAGAGGTGCATCAGAAACTTTTGGCGGAGCTGTGTCCTTTAGTGGCTGCCAAGTTTTAGTCTGGCCTGTGCCTAGATAGTTAGATAGATGGATGGAAAAATGGATATAATCCCAAAACCCTGTGCTGCTGCAGCAGAACACCTCTTTCCTTTGTTTTCCCCACTGTAGCATCCAGAAGGTTTCTCCCTCAGGAAACACCTTTGTGCCTCAGGGAAGCAGGTCCTCAGGAGGAGCTCACTGTGTTTTCAAGCCAGATTTCCTTTTGATTTTCATCTTTCTTCCACCTCTCTGGGGGGATGGTGTGGGAAGCATTTAAGTAAATAACTAAGCCATGACAGGGGGTGGAACAAATGACATTTCTGGCTTCCCTTCACAGTCACCTGTCAGGACTTAGGTTGCAGAGAATTAAAAGCTCGAACTAATAGTGGTTCTGTGTCCCTGTAAGACAGAACTTCTCACTCTGACTGGCTCACTGTCAGTTTATAACCTGGAGCATGAAGTCTTTTAAATCCTCTGTAATTTTTGAACTGCAAGGGATTTGTGGATCTTATCAGTGAAGAAATAATATTGTTAAGGTTTCTTTCTCGCAAGTGTTTCAGGCGACAGAAGAAACCTGTGAGCTCCTCGTGTTAGTTGGATTTGTCCAGTATTTTAACATTTTGAGAGTTGCAGAACAGAAGTTGCAAAGTTTGAGTGCTGGCAGCACAAGGCCCCCCAAAGTCGCCTGGGTTACAGCTGATGGACAGCTATGCACAAACACTCTGTGGCATTAATTAGGTGGCTTTATTAAAGGATAACACTGCTCAGCCAGAGTATCTAAAAAAGAAACTGCCTCTTGTGCAATATATGTACGAAAATACGTATAATCCAAGCGATGGCCTTGCTGCCCCGTTGTTCTGACAAGAGCCTGTCACGGCTGATATCCCAGCTCCAGGAAAGGCCTCTGGTTCATAGCCCAGAGGTGGGAAGTTTCCCCACCTTGGCCCTGTGTTGAGGCAACTCTTGCTCACCCCTGCAACCCTCTGTACCTGCAGGTTCCCTGCTGAACCTATGCACATGAAATGCCACCATTTCTGCCCTGAAGACATTCTCCTACAACAACCTAACCTTCTGTTCAAACCCATCCCACGGCAGGTGATTTCCTGTGCCAGAGAGCCCCCCTCCACCAGCCACGAATGGTCTGCACAGCACACACAGGCTCTCCTCTCTTGGTTGCCTCAGCAAAAAACCATTTTAAACTCAGCATTTCAGCCAGGCAGCCAGCCCAGAGGAGCTGCAGTGCTGGTACAGGACGTGCAAGTGAGATTGGTTGCTGTGAAATGCCACGTATTATTTTTGAAGGGAGTCTTTAGTGACTCCGAGCTACTTGCCTTGACAAAAAGGGTTCCTGCACTCTAACTTACACTCGTGTTTACCACATCAGCACCTGAGCACGACAATAACAACCTGTGCTGCTGCCATAACCACCGCGGTACAGATGAAAAAATACATTTTCCTGCAGCTCATCAATGGAAATAAACGTCCACACCGGCGTGGCTCGAGAAATGCAGCGTTCAAAACCTGACCTCAGGAACCAAACCAGTAGCCCACACAGAGATGAGAGTAAAATGCCAAGCACATCATCTCATCTAGGAAAAAGGTTATTATTAAATGTTTTCATATCTATATATACTCATATATATATATTTAATCTAGGAATGTGCACAAAGTATTAATCAAAGCTACATTCTGGCTTGTCTCCCAGCATTGCTCGCTGCAGAAATTTCATTCTGGGTACATGTGCAGAGAAAACACAAAGAAGTCTTGGCATTTGAAAGACTGATAAAATTTAATTTGTAATTTTGTCTGATAAACACTTCAAACATATCAAAATGTAGGAAAAAAAAAAAAAATCAAGCTTGACAAACAGTATGGGTAAGGCGCAGTAAATGAAGCTGTGCCGTGCAAATCCAGCTGACAGGAGACGGCACATTCCAGAAAATTCAGGTCTGACCCAGAGCACACAGTGGCATTGGGAAGACTCCAACTCCTTTTAATCGTCTGGGGAGCCAATTTTCAGGCAGCAGCCTAAGAAGCTGTTCAAATTATCCTCCTATCCTGGAATCCTTGGGTTTTGGATGGTTACTGCCTTATTCAAAGGAGAAGGCGGGGAAGAGACTTCACTGTCTTTTAAAAAGCAGATCCAAACAAGTGAGCAGAGGGTGTTGCTGCCATGCTGGTGTTAAATGCTGTGATAAATTGGGGGTGATTTGATTTGATTTGACTTTCATGATATCTAAGGGAAATGAAAATAAAGTCTGCAGGAAATGTGTCAATTTTTCACACAAATTAAAATAGAGTGATTGTTTCTGTAACAATAATATAGTTTACCATAAACATTGTTCTATTGGGAAAGCATTATTGTGCTGTGATCACTGCAGCAAGTGGCATTGGAAAATATTCACATGGCAGTAGAAAATGATTTTATGAAGGCGGGGGGGGATTTGTCTGTGTGTGAACACAAAGCTGTGTACAGATATATATTTCTAGTTAAAGTATAAAAACAAAACAAACAAAACCAAAAAAAATGGTAACAAAAGACATCAATGAGCAAATTTCTATGTGGAATGAGAAGGCAGACAAAGAAGCAAAGAAAAAGTAAGAAAAATAAGATGTTAACAAAATTCAGTCCTTTCTTTGTGTGTCTTTTTACAGAACAAATAGAACTAATATTTCTCTTCAGTGATGATTTAGGCTTTCACTCATTTCCCTGATTTGTTCTGCACGTCTGCATAATGTGAAACCTAATGAAATATATTAAAAAGAGATGAAAAAACCAAAATTGTTCAGACCCTATAGTTATGGCATAATTCTGTCAGCCTTCAGGTTTTCCAGGAGCAAAAGCTGGCAAATGCTTTTCTATTGCACATTCCACACTGATTAACAAATCCTTCTGGTCTGCAAAGTATTCTTTGCTTGGTTCAGAAATACGCGGATAATTTATGCAGAAAACCAATTATTTCTCACAGAAATATGAATTAAAAAATGGACAGTGCACAGACAAGACAGCAGCTTCCTGAATGGATGGAATGGGTCAGCTGTCTGTCACCTGGTGCTTCCAACACTCAGGAATCTGGAGTCATTTCCTGGGTCTGGAAAACCCAGGAAGCAGAGGACAGGGGGACAGCACATAGGATGAAGTCTGTCCCCCAAGAAGAGTCTTTGGGTTTTCTGCTGGACTCATCTCTGATACAATAATGAACTTTGAAAATCAATATTTCATGGTAGGACTGTAAGGAAAACCAGGATGATTTTATGGTATACTCTAATTACTGAAACCAATTAAAGAAAACACATGACACTTTATCACACAACCCTCAAGGAAACATCCAACCAAAGAGTGGGTTATGCATCAAGACAAGCTACAGAAATAATAACAGCATCTGTTGGTGTCCTTTTGTTCCTCTGGTGTGTCACAAGATACAGGATGTCTTCATGAGAACCAGGAGTGACTTTCCCAACCAAACAAATCCCTCTGTCAATATGTGATCAGACACACAGGCAAAAGTGCAATACAGTCCTAACTGAATGGACATTAAATATGCCTTTAATGCACCAGCAGCACTTTAGAGTGACAGCTGTTTGTTATCCAGCCTGGACTGCAAGCATTACAAAACACAAATTGAATGGATTTTTCCTCTTTTCTTAAAAAATATTTAGGGACTTTCAGCCTTTCACATATCAATCATGAGGACACGTGGTATTTTGTCCTATTGTTGCATTTTTCCTATGGCTGAGAGAGATGATACTGATCAGATGAGATCCCTTACTTTCACAGGGTGTCCACGATTTTGTTCTTTTGCTAAAGAAAGCAACAAGTGATTTGAAAGTGCAACTTATTCTTCATCTAATTATCATCACGTTGTTGGCCAGCAGGATTCAGCCATGCTGAGACACACAATTATCCTTAATAACAATTAAAAACCTCAAGTTGTGCATGGGGCAAGTTAGGTTGGATATGAGGGAAGATCTCTTCACTTAAAGGGCTGTCAAGCTCTGGAATTGGCTGCCCAAGGAGGGTGGAGGCCCCGTCCCTGGGGGGATTTAAAAGCCATGTGGATGTGGCACTGGGGCTTCCCGGGTTTCAGAGCCTTGCCCTGCCACGTTCTTGTCATGCACCAATGTTGGAACACAGATATCTCTCCTTTGTCCAAATTTACTTTTGAATAATATCACGCAATGATTCCATTCATCTCTCCCCCAAAAGAACTTACTTCCACAGAGATCAGTTTTATTCTTTAAGCAATCTCCATTAGAGCATTTCAGGCTAAAAAAGTCACTTTTTCTTTTCTGGGGTAAAAAAAGGTCACTATTATGCTGAGACAGAAAATACATGAAAAAAAACCCGCCAAAGTGTGCCTGTTACCTCATTTTATCTTCAAAACAATCAATTCCATTGCATCAGTATTTCTCTAAAAATAAAAAGCTTTCCCAAATTATGACCTTCTGCTGTCTCACTCTCTGCTGTTTCATGGCTGCCTTATAGCCTTGAGAAGAAAAAAGGAAAAAAAAAAAAAAAAAAAAGCAGCCCATTAAAGAAAAATTGGTAAAGCCTCAGTTCCAGCAACACAATCAGTTGCTCCAGCTCTTATTGTGACTAATAATCACATTACTGTGGATGAATTGGGGCGAGAGATGGGTGGTGAGAAATGCAGAGAAAACTCTGCATATAAATACCCGTTACTATCAGCGGAGGCCAAAAATAAAATAAAAGAGGTATCAGATGGGAGACAGATTTCTGTTTTAAAGGCCACTATCAATTCCTTTTCAGTTGAGATGCACAAATATTGATTAACACTTACAGCTAACGCAGTTACAGAGGTAACTCCAGCAGCAGCTGCTCCCACAAAACCCAGGGGAGAGAGAGCCATCAGTGCCCTCCTGGGCTGGTCCTTTGAAAATCCCCTCTCCTTCCCCTTTGGAATGGAGCAGAAAACCGTGCACGGCTGGGAAGGGTTGTGGGGGACAAAGGTTCCATTTAGAGCTGACATTCTTCCCTATTCCACCCTCCGGTGTGTGGGAAATCTCCTGAAGGCTCCTCTGGATGCATTAGGCACTGCAGGAAGTTGGCCTAGGATGGAAATTTTCTGCCTTCAGTATTTTCCCACCTCCAGACATCAAGATATTCAGCCAGACTGGGTCAAGGAGTGGAGGCTGTAAAGAAAAACCCTGATCTTTTCATCATCCCAGAGTAGCTACACAACATATGAACCCACAACAGTGGAATGTTTAAAAGCTGCCTGGTAACTCGCTATAAAAAGTAAATTTTGCATACGAGGCACAGGTGTTCCGTGCTCCAAACAACTCCTGCACTGGCAGGACACACACAGGCAAAGAGATCCTGTATTTCATTGTGTTTCCATTCCCATGACATCAGCAGAGAAGAAATAAACTATGAAGAGAAATCCTGCAGTTGGGTACAAAATGGCAAAAAGATGTCCAACAGCTGCTAGTTTTTTGCTAATTTTTCTTGAATAAACCTCCACCATTCCACTTCGAACACTAAAAAGTTTATACAGGTTTAGGGGATGCATTTCCCAGAAAATACTCTTGATTTTTCAATTCAGAATGATTTGTCAATTAAAAAAGTTGATCAGTTAAGATTTCTATAATTGCTTAATGGTAACCTAATTGATAGCAGATAAACTACAACAACTTTAAATGATACATTTTCAGTTTACCAAGGAAATGTCAAACTTCCTTTGATAACATGGCCTTTTTAGAAGGCAGACAAATTCTCTTCTTTCCTACTTTTACAACACTAAACTGTACATTTATAAATCCATTATTTGCATGTTTGAATTTCATTCAATTCTTTATTTCAAAACAAGCAAACAAGAAAAAAAACCCAAAAAACACAGCAGGAAGCCTAAGAATAAATATTGGTCTGTTCAGATCAAAAGAATTCTGGAACATTGCAACTGTACTTGAAATAAAAAAACATATGAGTTTTATACATACTGGAGTTCAGACCTGATCCAAAACATGTTTCAGTAAATGGCTAATTTTAACGGATAAAAAGGGCTATGAAATTCATTCTTTATTACAACTTTGCTCTCCAACTGCCTGTGTCTCACACTGGTAAAAATAGACTTTCAACAGCTTCTTATTTCCTTGCAAATTCTGACAATTCCCACAAGACTCGTTGGGGATTATCAGTGAATGAGGTTCAAGAGCTCTGGTACTGCACAGTTCAGTAAAAACAAAATCTGAGCTGTATGGATAAGTTTATATCCTGTCCCCAACCCCTTGCCCTCACTGTCCTCTCGGGGGACATTTTTGTGATTACATTCCAGTTTTGAACACTGAAAAAACTCACACTAAAGGGAAAGGCAGGAGCCCTGAAAACACCTGTGGTCTTTGTTTGTGAGCTGCAGCCCTCAGGAGAGAGGTGGGCAAGCATTTCTGGCCAATACAGTCCCAAACAACGCAGCTTTCATTGTCTTACCCCAGCATTGCCCCACCTCACGCTCTACATTTCTTCCATGCTCTTCCTTCCCTCTTACAGGTCTCTGCCGTCATTTAATAGCCTCAGATTCAGGAATATTACCCATAGGAAGAAAAATTTAGCTTTGCCTTCTCTGAGTAAATAAAAGTAGTGATCCTCCATTCCCAAGCTGCTGCTAACAGTGGTGGAAACAAAATCCAACCCGGGCTCCCGAGGCCTGGTGGCCTTTGGCACACTCCGGTCAACCCCAGCCAGGTCTGGGCACGGCTGTGTTCTCACCATGGAGATTTTTCACCAAAAAACCCAGCTCAGTGAAAAGTAGACTCAATCCTGCCCCTTCTTTTCCCACTGACACACCACTGGTGTCACCAGCCCTTCCAAAATATTTGTCAGTCACTACACAGAGTCAGGAGGAAAAGCACACCTCGGGATAAATAATAACAGCATCCATGCTGAGTCACAAATTAAAAGCCTCTTACCTCAGAAAAATCAAGGACGCGCTCTCTCTACTGCTCCTTTCAACTCAGCCAAAGGGAATAATTCAAGGCCCAGGTGTGTGATGCTGGAGAAGAGGAAGGAAATGGCTTGCTATGTGAAGCAGGTGTTGAATATTGTCATAACTGAGGCCAAGTTAATAACATTCTAATGAGCAGTAATAAAGAGTCAAAAGCAATAAAAAGGAAGAAAATAATCTCTAGAGTAATCAAGCTGTACTTAAGATACCTGGAGAGCAAAAGATTTTATTGAAGGGGGGAGGAGGAGGGTGCAGGGAGGGAAAGGTGTGAGCACAGAGTATTGGCTCTCAGCATCTGCACTGGAAAACAGGGAAAGCTGTCACTCTCAGGAGGACTGCAAACTCAACATTTTGATAAAGTAGTGAATTTCCTAATACCAGCACACAACGTATTTGTGATCCCCAAAGCCTCTGGTGTTAGCTGGCATAAACAAAAATAATTCAATATCCACTGTTTGTCTCCTTTGATGTTTTGCTCACATCCAAACAGCTTCCAGAACCTGAGCCCAATCAAGCATAAATGCACATCTTCAGAGCACGTGTCTGGAATACCTCCTGATAAAAAACACTGAGGAGGGACAGGGTGTGTGTGCAGAGGCTTTGTATCTTTAATATCTGTGTACAAACCAAAGTAGGGATTATCTGGGTAAAATATCTTTTACATTAATTACTTTTTATTCACTGTAAAATCAAGTCACTTCTGTCAGTATGCAGGCATTAAGAGGGATAAGAAACCACACAGAAAAGCAAGGCATTGTTTGCCTAAGTGGTCCAAGTGCTGCTCTGAAGTGTACACACAACCCAAAATCACACCTATTCTCACAAAGGATAATGGTGTTCAGGGTTTAAAAATATACAGGATCAAAATGTACCTGGGAATTAAACTTTTCTGTAAAACTTTCAAAGGCTTCTCCACTTGAGAAAACCTTGTGTTTCTTGGTGACAGTGTTCACAGAGGGTCCTGAATGGACTTTTCCAGTGCTGGCCCCTGCCTGGTGACCACAGCATCCCTTGTGTTGCCATGCCTCACACTCCTGCCCTCTCTCCCTGCCCTGTCACAGGCACATTATGGTCCCCATGCTTTTAATTTTGCATGGTCACTCATGCTAAACATGATATATTCATCTGGAAAACAAACACCAAAACCACAAGTTTATTCCAAAAAAATTTCCAATTTATAAATGCAGTGTGCTTAGAAACTAGGTTGCAAAGAAAGATCTGTGGACTTGTGGTTTTAATTCAACATTGCTGCAGCCCACAAGAAAAATTCTGTGCCTTGTCTCCCATTTATGCACTTCATGAACTTCAAGAGTTCAATTTGTCATTAAAGCAAATGTGACCTGTCCACACAGGTTCCCTGTGGGGTCACAGAATTATCTGCTCTCGTGGAACAGCTAGTGATTTTCAAACACAGCCTCATCCAAACCTTACGGAAATCACCGGTGGTATTTCATGGATTTGAGCTGGGTTTGGATCATGACCTGTAAGAAAATATTCTAAATAATTCTAAAAGTGGAAGGAAGGGAGAGGCAGAGAGGCTGTTGTCTGCCTGTGCTCATTTTGTAACTCTCACATTTATACCACTGTGAACAGATATTCTGATGTCTCAAGCTGGCTGTGAAAAAGAACCATTTTCCCCAGTAAATATAAATTAGTCCTTCTTTCTTGCTGCAGGAAATTAATTTGATTTGTATGTTGCCTACACATTTTGAACAGTGCTAGAAAAACTACAGCAGACTTTTTCAGGGAATCTGGTGTTGTTACACCACCTGTTAGAAAAGTTACATACTTTTGTGGTAATTAATGCACTTAATATTGAACGTGTATATGTTTCAAACTTTCCTTTCAGCTCTGATTTCTCCAGAAGCTCCTCAATGTATTGCTGGCAATAACAACAAGGAAAGTGCACTGATTTAATTCTCTGACTCCTGGCTACCGTATAATATAAGAAAACAGCTTTTATTCTGTGCTATTTTAGTGTTTTTCATATCAACTGCCTGCAAAAACCTCTAAGCTTTCTCCAATCAGTTTTGATGTCTTGAAAGTACGTCTTTCTCAGAAACTTCAGGGAGAAATCAAGGTGCCTAAAACTTCTGGAAAACAAGATACTGTGTTTATCTGCGACTCTTCGGTCTAATTCCTTAGGTAAGCAACTGGAGCCAGAGTGTCCCTACCCTCATCCCTCTCCCTGCACAGAGCCAGCAGGGCAATGCCACAGATGTGCCACTTCTTGGCCTGTCAGTGTGCCAGCTGTGAATCCCTGGTGGTGATGTGGATTTCCCCACGGAAATGCCCAAATCCCACATGCTACCTGAGCCAGGGGGGCAGTGTCAAGTCCTTGCTCCAGATCCTATTGACCTTATTACTTGATTTTACCTTGAAGGGTGTGAAAAGAGACCTAAATAAGGATTCTGGGTTCAGACAGAGACTGTTGGAACAGAGAACCCATGAAAAAGCTTGGATAATTTTCTTAACTCTTAGGTCTTTGCCTCTGCTCAGTGAACTTTACTCTTTTGCTTCAAAGTGTCATTATACTGCCATTATCATTACAGCTGAATACTTTTTCATAATTGAAGAATGATTTAGGAACTAAGTAGCTTGACATGGTGACATATTTTATCCTAACAACTTCTAAACATGCAAATGTACTCCCTATTGTCCTTTTCCAAGAAACGAGACAAAAAGTGACAGTAAAAATATTTAAAGAGAAATTAATCCACTGGAAAAAGCATTAAAATACACTGAAAGTAAATGTAATTGTTTTTAAACCCAATGTTTTTGTAAGATAAATTCAGCATTGGACAGCCTCTTTAAAAATCAATTTGCATTTGCTTCCTCTATAAAGATTTATCCCAGAGAAAAAAAAAATCCATTAGTATTAAAGTGCTTAAAAACTTGGCAGACTATCTCCAAAGGCATCAATTTCTACTGCTAATTAACACTAATTATTCACTCAGCAGTTGTAAGTTGCATTTGGTCCCTGAGGGTAGACGAGAGATTTGTCTCTCTCCGCCGTTGCGTGTTCCGTACATTTGTTCCAAGAGATTTTTTACTTCCAGACATCAAAATAGCGTGGACTTGGAGATCTGCAGGACTTTCCTGTCTGCTGCCAGGAGCAGATCAAGATTTTCCCGTGTGATATAAAGAGTTCACATCACCCCTCCCCGTCCTGCCCGTGGCATGAGGGGTTTTTATCTCTCCCTTTTCTCTGCCACGTGGCACAGACTGGACCCCACACCTTCTTTCAGTGTCCGAGTGGGTTTCATTCAGCAACTCCTGATTGCTCAGGCTTGACTTTACTCCGAGGTTATTGCTCATGACCACAGTTACCAGAGAGCCCAGCCCATCCCATCCCATTCCATCCCATCCCAGACCTTCCACGTTTGGATTTGGACTCACACCAGATCCCCACATCCCTTGGAACTCCCTCCTTCGAGCACTCTGACCAACAAATAGGCCTGGACATCATCAGAGATGATTCGACTCTTTTTCCCCAGCAGGAGTCAAGATGAAAACTGGAAAAGGAAAACATTTCAGGGAGTTACACGTTTGTAGTAATGTTTATTTAGAAGCAGCAACTCATCCTCATAATGTTAACCCAGACCTATTAAAGTAGTGTTGCCTAATTTAAAAGTTTGTCTTTCTGATGCAAAATTAAACTGAAATGAATATTTTATTCCCTCCCCTCCAAATAAAAAAAAAAAAAGTAGTGATAGTAAATGATCCCTGTATTCTGGGAAAAAATGTGGGTTTTAAATGACTGAATTTCCCACGATGCCTTTTAAAATGACTCTCATATCCCTATATTTTGTTTCATAGCCAAGCAAGGCGTAGCAAAAAAAAAAAAAAAAAGAGAGATTCAAGTTTCTTGATGCAAGAAGGAAAGAAAATGGGGCTGACTAGAAAAGCTTCTGAGCAGAATATTAATGCAACACGACACCCCCTCTGCCCAAGAACAAAAGATAGATAAAGATAGATGCATGTGTGTGAGAGAAGCAATAAAGGGTCAGTAATAAAAGAAATATATCACTTGTAGAATTGACTAGGCTTTACTTGAGATTTATAATCCATTCTAACTGTAGTCATTTGTGACTCCTGGAGACAGACTGCCTATTAGACATGATATTTTTGTAGAGCACCACCCAGGAATAAGATACATGAAACGTGTGGGCTTCTTGCTCTTCCCCTGCTCTTTCAAATAACACTCCTTGTAGCAGAATTTTTTTATTTAACACCATTAACTCTCAGCCAATGGATGACAAAAGCAGACAGAAGGGGTTAAGTGACTTGCCCCAAAATTACACAGCGAGTCAGCAAGTGAATTTGTCTGACTCCTTAGAGCTCCTTATTTCTCCACTCAGCCTAGCACATCACAGCTTCCCGGCTGCTCTGGAGCTTCCTTGATCTGTCCTGCCCTACCCTGCCCATCACAGAACACCCTGCCCAGGAGAGGGAGGTGGTTTCAAACCCTTGGCACTAAGTTTCCACCACTGAGCCAGCCCAGCCCAGCCCAGCTGGCCCAGCAGGTTCCAGGGCAGGTGACACCACACCACAAACCCTGCACAGGGCAAGGGCGGCACGGCACAGGCTCCATTATCCATGGGGTGGACAGAACTGGGCTGGGGGATCTCCAGTCTCTTCCAAGAGCTCTTACACAGCTCTCCATTGGCAAGGTTTCCTGATGAAACGAACCACCGCCTGGCTGTGCCCACAGCTGGTGATTTACCCCTGCAGGAAGGCGCGTTCCACACCTGAGCGCGGGGCGGGTTCATCAGTTTGGACTCAGGGCTACGCTAATCCAGGTAATAATCCAGGGTTATACTAATCTGGTAAATTTAGAGTGAGGTGGAGCAAGTTTATATCTTCCTAGGCCTCCTGCAGCTCAAATTGTGGCTCTACAACAGGGTAGGCAAATGTCCTCGCAGTTTGTCTGGGAATCATCATAAAGCTCAAACTCACTGCTTATGCAGAGGTTTAAGTACTTGTCCGGTCTGACTTTAATTAGGGAAAAAAAAATGGAGGTGAAAGAGCAGGGAAATTTCACAATTTCCAGTAAATGCTAAAATTGAATTCCTCAATATAACTCACATCACCCTGCAGAAATACCAGCTGCATGAAGCCATTGCCTTCAGAGGGATTTGCAAAGGAAGAGTTTAAAGGATCTGACACATTAGTTAAAGACAGCTCAGGTTTTGGGTTTGCTTTGCTTTTTTGGGTGTTTTGTTTCATTGGGGTTTTTTTGCTTTTGTTGGTTTGCTTATTTCTAATTTTCGCTCTTTACCTCTCAGTTGTTCAACCAAATTTTTTAGAAAAATCCTTGTTTTGCTTTTTGTCTTGACTCAGAGGGAAGTATGTCTTGCCTTATTAAAGAGTAATTATGATGTTCTATTAATCATTTCACTAATAGGAAAGGACCATAACTGACTCTTGAGGGTTTTGAAAGTCCTTGTTGAAAGAAGAAAAGTTGGAATAATAATCCCCTATGGATATCTCTTTTTTTTTTTTTTCTGCATTCTGAGGGACTGTTATTTAATTAAAAGAACCCTGTACTTCTGTTTCTGGTCAGTGTGAATAAATTAAGGTGATTAAATTTAAAGCACTGCATTAGTTGAACTGGCAGTTCCATTGTTGCAAACTGAAAGTAGAAATCTGCTAAAAATAGAAATCAGCCGTAGGAAGTTGTTCTTCTGTTGTGTTTGCAGCTTCTTTTTGCAACATTTTATTTTTCTATAGGACCTTAATTTAATTTTTCTGAAAGGTACATTTTTCTGTGTATTTTGTCTGCCCAACAAATGCACCTTCACTATTTTAAAATAGCAATTAATTTTTTTTTAAAGTCTGTTAAATAATCTTACCTCCTGCTCTATTGAGCAATTTAAATGACTTAGTAAAGGACCAGACTTGTAGAAATAGTGAAACTGCAGACAGCCTCTAAATAAAACATAATTTAACTTTGCATTTAGGGATAAGGAGAATTTCTCCACTAACAGAACTGCAGGACATCATTTGAAAGCACAACAACAAATGCAACTCAGCTGACACTGACACAACAAGCAATTAAATAAAGCTTCTCGAGGACTCAACTAAAATCCACCTTAATTTCTTAAGTTGTAGGAGATTCTGGATTTGGGATCTGTAGGTTCCTGGCTGCTTCTGTGGCGGAGGATGAAGAACGGGCTCCCGAACAGAGTGAAGCCCAGGGAGCCCTGTTTGCCTGGGTGCAGCCTGGCCAGTGCGTGCATCCACACCATATGGGTGTCTGATGAGTCTGGGCCTGAAAACAGGCTCTAAATTGGCCTATTTGAAACAAATAATGTTGATCATCACACACAGATGGATGTAACGATGATTTCCATGGCAGCTGAGGAGGCAACCTTGTGTATTACACTTGCATGGTAATTTTTTGGCCAGATAAATTGCCATTGCAAATGCCTCAATTCCCCCAAAATAAGCACTTTGGGGATTCTCTCAAAACTTTCTCTAAGTGATCAAATATTTAATGAAGCATGCGAGGGTCCTTAAAAAAAAATAAATGAGAAATTAAAGGTATTGAAATCAGAATATGTTTACAGAAAGAATTTCCTTAATCTAGATCTGAAGATCAATTCACCCAGATGGAAGCAGGTCCCACTCTCAGACTACAGAAATAAATTGAAAGACACCAATTGACTTTACCAGCCTTTGACATTTGTCTCTAAATCAAAAAAAACCATTCAGAGATGGCAAAACAAGAATGGAATCCCCGAAATCTTTTCCATGCTCCACTGCGTTATCAGTAGGAAGCCTTACTTCATATCAACAGCAGAAGACTTGGGGGAGCATTTCTACTGAAATTTGCTTTAAAAGATAGATTCAGCCTCTCAGTGAACACAATTCAGACCCAAGACCCAGAAACGGTCACCAGAGTCACCCCAAAATATCTTCTCAAGGGGTAACCAGGAGGAGAAACATGCACCTGAAACCACAAGGTAGAGCTGCCTGTGGTCCTTGCAGTACTTTTCCCTTGAAAGCTCATCAGGACCAGGGATGGTGGATTAAAGATTTCATTTCCACTGCATTCATGAAATAAAATGAAGTTGCAATTCCTACAGAACAACTCTGTTGATACTGAATCTACAAAAAGCTGTCAAAACAGCCTCTATCATGTCATTATATGGAATTAAACTCCTCTGTGAGACTCCTAAAATTTTAGCAGTGACCTGAATTTGAGAAAAAAAGAACCCCAAACCTAAACCAGAACAGAATTCATCAGAGGGGAAATACTAAACCGTGAAAGAGGTAATTTGGGAAAGAGTCCAAATGCCAATATGAGCAGCATTTCATCTGGGATGAATGATGACCTCTAAGGTGTGAGAAAAAGGTGTTAATAAGGGACAGCAAAAGATAAAAACTGATCTTTAAATTATCTTTTTGTGACGCTGACTCCACACCATTCTCCTTCCCTTTCCTTCTTGGTTTTTATTACATTTTATGAACAAATAGCAACAAATGATCTATTTTAGCTCTGTGGCAACTGAAACAAATTGACCATTTTTTCCCTTGGCTGCAAAATATTTTGTGGGCATATGTATGGACAGGAAAACAGTCTATTCCAAGGGGAAAAAAAAGCATTTTCACATCGATTACAGTAAAGAGGATCTCAAACATGGATCCAAGGAAATGTCTGTATCCATTGCAGGGCCTTGCTCAGGCCACCAGCCCGGGACAGGACACCACGTTCCATTGTCAATCCACTGCTCATTAGGGGTCAGGCAGCTGTTGGTGCTGGCAGCAAACATATGAGAAGTGGCTGCTTGGCTTCTCTGAGCTCATCCATATTAATGCCCTTTTTCCACCGAGGAAAATTTAGGTGCTTCCTGAAAATGCCCTTGGTGCCATCACCTCCTAAACCTTGACAGGTAGTTCACTCCAAACATTTATTACTTTCAGACAGAAAAGATGCTCCCCTGTGTCTTCATTTCAATTTAAATTCCATTTGTGCTCTTTTGTCAAATTTCCCACATTGAGTTATGAATAATGCTGACATTAGCTCTACCATTACAAGGTTTGAGCTCTTTAATTAGATTCCCTTACTCAACTTTTTTTCGGAGGTTAAGGTTTTCAACTAGTCCTCTTTCTTTTAGAACTGAAGGCAAAAATGTCATTGCTTCACCCTCATGTTTCTCTTGTTTTTTTGCCAAGCACCATAATATTCCTTCCAAAGCACTGCCTGGAGCTGCCTGCTTCGACTGAGGGCCACCACAGCACAAGGACAGCCACGAACATGACAGAACCTCCCCCAGGGTTCAGATTTGTTCTTTTTTTTGGTCTCACTGTGGATATTCATCCTACAATATTGCCTTGTTTCTGCACGCCTAAAAGCCAGCTCTGATTTCAGGACACCCTTTTCCATTGCTGTCCCAAGCACAGGGATGTTACACTGTGCAGAACTCTTGGACTTGTTCTGTTCCTTTCGCTTTCCCCATCACTTCTGTCTCTCCTACTCATAAACTGACACCTAAAAAATTCTTGCCTGTGTTTCAAGGAAAGAGAAGCACCAGGAATTATCACAGTGTTTCTATGTCTTTTAAATTAATTTGACCCAGCTGCACTTTGAGAAGTACCAGTCATGGTGCTCCTTATGGCACCAAGTGCTCTTAAGGAGTCTGGCGAAGGGCCCATCCACGAGCTCACCTCTAAAACATGCAGGTCCTGTTGCTCCTCTCAGGCAGAGAAGCTGAGCCTTGGCTTTGAAGTACTCGGGGCTAAGGAAGAAGGAGCAACACCTGGAAGGGCAGCTCTCCATCCCTGCCTTCTCAGCTTTGCCTCCTTGCAAGCAGTGCACCCCTGAAAAGACCAGTCCCACTTGCTGCATTTGCTGTCTCCACACCAGGTGTGTGTCTGTCTGTAGGTACCACTCCTGCTGCCTTTTTTTCCCTGGAAGTGAGTTTTTGAAGCTCTTAGAACAAATCGTTCTTGTCACAGGGAAATTTCTCAAGGACACCTTAAGATGTAGCCAGTAAGGCATTCATGTCTCAGCGAGCTGGGAGTAACGCATGAAAATCTCTTTTTATGAAGGATATAACCGAGTCATTTAACCAGTCTGTCCATGAGCTCTGGCAAGACATTCCTTAACCCCCCAGTGCTTTATATCTCGGGGAGTGATGCTAAGACAAGATAATGTCCAGCCTGTAAAAGATTTGATGATAATGACTCTAAATGGTGGGTATGAAGAACAAGCTCCTTAGGCTATTTTCTAAGTTTTAAATAGATTTGGGAGGAGGGAGGTGGGGGTGGTGGATAAACTATACTATCCATTGTTTTTATAATAGCAAAATTACTGAAGAGATATGAGTTCAGTATGTAGGAAAGCTGCTATACCAAAAATCAAATTGCAGTGTATTGTCTGTTTCAAAGCAACTTCTGAAGCGGAAATTAATTTCCCACTTCTATTAAAAGAATCCCTGACAGTTTGAGAGAAGGGGGAAAGAAAAACCCAACAGTGTAAAGTGATATGCTAAATCCCCTCAAACAGGCATTAACAGTAAAGATAAGGGACAAGGCACAGTTCTCCAGCAGAACCAAGGCAGTAGAAAGTGTGGTGTCATCCCTTCAGTGGCTGCAGCCCCCAGGATGGAAGTTCCAGGCAGTGACACAAAGCAGAGCTGGCATGTCCAGTCCCTCTGGCAGCTGGAAAAGCCAGGTGGAAAAGAGGAGTCTATCTGTGTCCAGCAGCCTCAATATGTAAATCCAGTTGTATTCATTATAACTTAATCCTGCTTCTTACCTGCCAGGACAGGAAATAAATCCATCAAGGAGGAACAAAAGCCGGGTTGTGGTTTCTCTCTAAGGAAAGAGATGATGGGCTAAACTCCCTTTTTGTGACAGTGAATGGAACTGTAGCAGCATCTCCAGAATTGTAGCCACTTGGGAAACAGCTGAATTTGGCCCTTCACAAATAGCCAGGAGTTACCTGTCCCCAGTGCAAGCCACGGGAGATGCTATTTTGGAGGAACATTCTGAGGAAAAATAATGAAACAAATGAAGGGAGACAGCCTGAGCTACAACAGTGGTGTTAAATAGGTAAATTACTGTGGAGGAGCTGCTTATGTCTCCTCAGTTTCCAAGGAACTCTGTCCCTGTGTGTTTGGACAGAAGCTCATGTGTCTGCTCCCTGCAATGCATCCTCAGATACACAGAAAAAAAAAGAGAAAGACACATTTAATGTGGGTGTGTATTCCAGTTTCACACTCTCACCAAGTTGAAGAGGTGTCCTGTGATACTTAGCCAGAATTTACAGACTTTTTTAAGAGCAAAATGAAGTACGCCTGGCATTGAAATTGCATCCATGAGAAAATAAATGTATGAAGTGATTACGCTGGAGAAAAGGAAAGCAAGTGCAGTTCCCCAATAGTGAGGGGAGAAGGCTTCAGAATGGGTGGAGGTTGGATGGAAACCATCCCCACATGGTCATTTTTTCCTAAGCAAGGCCACTTCTTAAGGTGCACTTTACCGTGTCACCTTTTCTGAAGCTCTACTACAAAAACAGCTCCTTCCTTTTTTTTTCTTTTCCCCTTCTTTTCTCCTTTCCTTCTTCCCTTCTTCCTCGTCCTTCTGGTAAGCTGCATCTCGAAATACAAACCACTCAGATGAATTTCAATTGCTGTGCCAGAGTGCTCTAAACACATCAATTCCTTTAGGTTGTGCAACATGTGCAGTGTTGATGTGACACCGAGCACTGCTTGCAGCAGGCTGTGTAGTGATTTAATGCATCTGCTCACAGCAACTCTTTGTACTGTGTGCAATTTTCTTCCAAAGGTTTTGTGCTTGGACACAGAAAAGAAGGCTCTGTTTTTCACTCTGTGATGGCTACTGCACCCAGCATGGGGAGACCACGGCAGCTTCTTTGAGGGGAAATCAGGGAAATAATAACAGGACGGTGTGAGTAGGAAAAAAGAGATACAGGAAGCAGGACCTGCAATTTCTGCAGGAGATGTCTTAAAAAAAAAAAAAAAAAAAAAGAAGACTCAAGTTTTAGATGAAAAGAAAAAGAAAAATCAAGGTATGATAGAAAAGTGCATTGAGATTATGGCAGTCCAGGAAGATCCTTGAGATTGCTGGGCTGGGAGCAAACCTGGAGAGAGGGGCAGCTACTGCAGAGCCATGAGGAATGTAATGTATGAATGTAGGAGTGAGCTGTTCACATTGCTGCTCTCTCACCTAGACATTTTATCTGTTTCTGAAAGCTCACAATTCCAGGCTTTTTCTATTCAGCCCTAGCTCTAGAATTTGTAAAGCCCTTTTGGAGTTCTTGGTACATTTGCATGAAGGACAAGAGGCAAAGAAACCCAGGGCAGAGCTCAGTCCCTCGGGACAAGTCACGAAATAAAATACTGGAAAAAAAAGAGGTCTCGAGATGTACAACTGGTTTAACACCAGCAAGAACTTCCTCCCCATCACAAGCTCCTCAGGATAAGCTGATAAAAATATCTTGAGATCTGTCAGGACTGACCTGCCCCAGAGGGCACAAAGCCATGGGAACCCCGGGCTGGGGCTGTTCCAGAGCCTCCTGCCTGTCTCAAATTAGCACAGGCAGCTCATCCACAGCTTCTCCAATCAATCAGTTATGCACATAATCCTCACAGATCCAGGCACATCATATTTGAAAGTATAATTGCCCCAGCAAGGCAACACAAAAAGAAACATTAACAGACCTTATTCCTTCACATCCCCCTTCTAATCGAGAACCTGAATAATTTACTGTGGGTTGGCAGCTCTTGATTACATTTTTGCACCTTTTTTTAATTGTCTGGATGAAACTTTGAGCCATTTAAGCGGCAAGTCAAGATGGCACATCTTTGTGTTCCGCATGTGCAGGAAATAACGCTGAAAGTGCCAGGTTCTAGCAGCCACAAGTCAGATTCTCCAGCAGTTTCCTGCCAGGATAGTGGCATTCCTGGCTGCTCCTGGGTTCAAGGATGAAGGCTACTGATGGGAATGAGGATTGCAGGGCTCAGTCGTCACAGAAAGGGATTAATAATAATTTTTAAATCATGACAAGCTGGCTCTGTGTGAGTTTACTTGGTTGCTGTGTATAATAACAGCACACAGCCTAATAAAGGATACTTTTATGGAAAGACAGGACCTGGTTTACAGGACCATCTCTATATAATGGGTTATTCAGGCCTGAGTCTTGTCTTCCATCTCTGCTAAGTGATAGGGGACTAGATGATATCATATAAATGAAATCTTTATAATCGCTGTTTATAGAGGTTTACATTGTGGATAAACTAGGCAGAAACCTTGGGGATACTGAGTTTGGCTGGAAATCTCATAAAAAACCAAAAAAGATGTTGAAATTGTAGCTTTCTACCTGAACAGGAAGAAGCAGATTTCCTTGTGGTATTTCTAATACACATTACTGAAAAGTTAATCTGACACTCCTTTTTTTTGGCCTTTTTTTCCCCTCCTATGTAGGAGACCCATTAAATAGGATGAAAGAAGTTCTGGCTTTCAGTGTACAGGTGAATTTCACTTTTCAGCTTCAAACCCAGGGAATATAGAGAAGGTTGCAAGTGCTAAGCAGCTCCCAAAAATAGGTCCCTTGCCCTTCACAGAAGGAGGAAATAGAGGATTGTAAGGGAGTGAAGGCTTGCAAGATCTTTGAGCAGTTTTAAACCTGTCCTCCCAGATTCATCTCACATTCCAGGAAGAGTCTGGTTCATATTTTATCTTCTTCACCAGGTCACACATCCATAATACACAGGCTTGGGGATTTCTGTAATCTAAATTATCCTTCTACTTAAAAGGGAAATGCGTAATGAGATCGATATTTTTTACCCTGTTAGAAATGGAACTGAGCAAGTACAAATAAATCATTTGTATGTGACGGGCCCAGAGCAAATGAGAAAAATATTCTCTTCTACCCATTATGTCTAAAATTTACAGGGTTTTAATGAATTAATGCAATGGAGGGCAGAACCACTGAAGACTGCTAAAAGAACTTGAGGAATATGCAGAATGCTTCATCCTTGCTATTACCTATTGATTAACAATGGGAGAATTTTGGCTGAAAAAACCCCCAAACATCTCTTGAGTAAATCACAGACAATCAATGCCTCCTACAGCTGCACCATGGAATCAAACTGTGGGTAGAATAAAGCCTGGCTAATTTCTAATAGCAAAAAAATTATCCTGGCAATACACTCCAAGACATGCATAAGATGCTATTGAAAAATAAATTCTAGAATAGGGACATCGCTTAAAAAGTACAAAGAAACTTATAAGGACTGGCTGCCAGCTCATTTTGCTGAGGCCCCAACTCCTCACGCAGTGAATTAATGCTTGGTGTCAGTCTAGCCTTGCAAATTGCAGGTTTTTTATAATTTGCCCTCTTAGAGCACCTTCCATCGAATGGCTTCAAGGCCCATTATTGAAACGAGGCTGCACAGCTGTGGATATGCTGGAAGGCAGTTAAGAATTTATTGAAAAAATAAAAAGACTTTTTTTGTTTCTCATTATTCTAACTAGTATTGGGGCTCCTTTTAAAAAAAATGTGGATGTGTTTCATTAACAGGAAACTAAAATTATTCAGCAAAAAATGAGTATCTTTTGCTAACATACATTAAAAAAGAAAAAGAAAAAAGGAATTGCCAAAGAAATCCCAACAGCAACCAAAGGAAACAATCACAAAAAGTTTTATGAGAGAACCTTTTCAAACTGCCCAGAGGGTTATTCCCATTTAACACTACATAAGGTCCTTCAAATTATAAATTACACACAAGAGGTTAACCCTGGAAATCTGATTTAGTTATTACCTTCTTCTTATACAGAACAAATGAAAAGAAATACAGAGAAGCGGAGAAGAAATGAATCCATCAGAGACTGGAGCATGTCAGCGTGAAGCAGTGACATTTCAACTCAATTTTGCAAATAAAAGGAATGTTTAGGGAAGGAAAGGATTGAGGAGTGAGTGCTGAAGGAAAGGAGGCGTTCATTACACGCCGTCATGCAATGCCAGGCCTGGGGAAGTACAGAAAGCTGCTCTCTCTCTAGTTGGGTGTTAGTCAGGTTAAATTGAGTTGAGTTATGACAACCAGGAGTGGAATTTTTTATATAGTGCCACAGAAATATAATCAGCTTCCAGAAAACTCTCATCTGCCTACACAGCAGCACAGCAGAATAACACATGGGGAGGGGCTGGGCAAGGCCAGGGGGATGTAAAGAACCCCTTTAACTGCAGAGTTCCAACACATCCTGTTGAAACCCAGCAGAATTGGGTGGGCAAAGCTCTTCACCGACTGAATTTTAAAATGAACTTCCTTTCATTTTCCCCCAAGAACAACCATTCCAGCCTAACGACCTGTCTCAGAATTCCTGGACCAGTGAAAGTGGAAGATTTGATGGCAAGCACCTCGGCACCATGAGGGTCCCACTGAGCTCATGCCTTGCTTCTGCTCCCGTTGGGGACGTGGTGGCTGTGTCTACCACAGGCTCTGACTTTCACACCCGGACCCTGCAGCCTGGCTGCTGCAGCACTGACACGGCAGGGAAGGGCACAGAGATCCCACCAGGCTGGCGAACTCGCCACTGCAGCGGCCGTGACACCCGCCTCACAAACACATAAAATGTAGAGAGTCACGGTGTGCAGAACAGAGTCCCAAACCCGAGGGGAGCTCTGAGGCCGCGGGGGTGGAGCTCCCTCACTACGAGGGCAGCAGCAGGGATGCTGCCCGGCAGAGGGGATGCTGCCGAGTGCTCTGTGTGCTTGGCCGGGGCAGAGGGTCCCTGCAGGCTTCGCCTCTTGCCTGCAGCCCGTTTTCCGAGCTGTCCTGCACGGTGACGCTGCTATGAATACAAACGCTGCTATGAATACAAGCGCTGCTGCTGCTGCTGAATTTCGGGGGTGCCTCATTCCCGCTAAATAAACAAGCAGCGTCCCGCCGGCTTCCAGAGCATTCCAGAGCTCCTCCCGGAGCCCAGCACGTCACAGGGACCTCGCCCAAAGGACTCCCCCAGGCGCTGCTCTGGAGGCTCCCCCGCGACAGAAACTGCTGCAAAGAGCATCTGCTCTGCCTCTCCCTCTTCCCCGCTCTCACAGGGAGAGCTGTGCACCAGGCTGCTCCCACCAATCCTGGGATAATGAAACAAGGAAGAACTAAGGTGCCAGAAGTACCATTTGGCACATATAAATTACAAGCAATTTTTTGAGCGTTGGTTTGCCCGGCTCCGTAAGATTTCTATTGTGCCCCAGTGAAACGAGGCCGGTCTTGCAGCACAGAAATTGTAGAGCAAGTTCTCCAAACAATGATATTCAGTTTGGACTTGGGAACAGCAAGGTTTCTGATGGAAAAATGAGGTTGCTTACATGTGTTTACAGGGAACTGCCTGTTTGAGTGACAGCCATATGTGCTGGAGCAGTGTGAAGCGCTGTCACTTTGCTTTACGGAGCAGTTGCTTTGAAAAGATTTCATTGAAACGAGATCAAACTTCAAATAAGTAGGGCAATTAGAAAGTAACCATTGTTTTCTTTTCAATCCCAGACCAATATTAAAGCCTGGAAAAAATGGTTGTGTACACTGAGGTGGAGAGAAGACTTTGATGACAACATCCTGTTCAAGTTTAGGGGGAGAGGCACCCTGTTATCAGGGGAACTGCGAGCATTTGCTTCTCAATTGGCTCACGTGAGGTGACTGCGGCACCTGGCAAGCTCATCTTCTGCCACATCTGGTCACCTGAAGGGCGACCATCCAACATGTGGCATTTTTGGAGCCAGTGGTGCAAGTCCTACAGGTGATAGAGGGAACACAGGGTTTGAAAGGAGTCTGTGTACAGAAATATGAAAATGCACTGTGCTAGAAAATACTGAAAATATATGAAAATTTTTGATGCATAAAGGGGCTGGTGATCCTTTCTTTGTCTTTTTGCCAGTGAAAAGTGATTGGCAACTGTCCTCAAACCCAGGAAAAGGTCTGCAACTTCTAATGTTTTGCAGAGGGAATACACAGGAACAAAAGCAATTAGGTGTCACTGCAAGAGTTCTTTTCCTCTCATTAAATGTATCCAGGGAAAACCAGAAAAAGAACTCTCTGCTTTGCAAAGGAGATGGTGTTTTTTCTTCCTTCACAAACTGTTTTGTTCCTGTGGCTTTTCTTTTAAATTCCCAGTGCCCAGTTGACTTCAGCTCAAAAAGTACATATATATACACTGAATTTACTGAAATTAGCATGCCCCAAAAGTCTTTCTAAACAACTACTGTGGAATTTTACAAGCAGGAGGAAAGCCTGAGAGACAGAAGGGTTCTTTCAGCAAAACAAATGCTTAAATTTTTGCTTTAATTGGTCAGGAAAAAGAAAGAAAACAAAGTGCAAGAAGGGTTCAACAGCAAGTGACTGACTTTCTACTTAAATATTACTTTAATAAGTTTTTTATGCAGTAGTGAAAGAAACTTGGAAGTGCATTCTTGTCATAGGGATTAAATCCATTCCAAAAGCATGTTCATTAGAGTCTATCAAAATATCAAAAATCAGAAAGAATGGATATCTTTCAAGAGTTTGACGAGAACAGGCTTAGGAGACACCTCAACTATTCAAGCAAACCACTGAAAAATTTTGGAAATGTGTAAGAGTGCAAATGTTGAGCCAGGAAGACCAAGTGAAATGACTCAGCAAAAGCTTGTTAGCTTATCATCAAAGATTTGAAAAGGAACTTATCTGATAAAGAACTAAAAGGGGCTGTGAGTCACCATGGTTCTGTGGAAAACAGATTTGCCAGACTAACCTAATTTCAGATCCTGGTAGAATTACAAGTGCAGTTTATGGAGGTAAAACACTTACATTCCTATAAATGTAATGTTAGAGCAGTGTAATTTACAATATTCTGTTTAAATTTAGTATTGTACCATCTTCATATAAACATTAAGTGCATCAATAACCAGCCATATGGCAGATTCTACAAATCTATTTTCAAGGAAAGCTGTCATGGAAAAATGGAATTTTAGTGCATCGCTGCCTCCTAGAATTCAATCTTTTCATCAGTGATCCAGAATTAAACATAAAATCACTATGGAGAAAATTGGTGGCTGCTGCAGCTATTGCTTAGAGAAAAACTGGTAAGAAACCAGAGCAAAACTGCTTGGTAAATTGGGGGAATTCAAGCAAAGGACACTTAGAGACAGTCAAAGGCAACTGGACAGAGCTAAACACAAGGAATGCTGGCCATGCCTGTCCTGACCACACAAAGGATTTATAGCCTGGAAAGAAATTACTCCAAAAAGATTTGCTGCTCCCAGTGGATACGGAGCTGAATGGATGGGTTTCCAGGATGATGCTGCAACAAAAAGAACTAATGAAATCTTTCTATAAACAGAGGCAATGTGAGTAGAAACAGAAATGTGATTTTTATCTCCTCCCGAACACTCGAGAGTCTGATAGAGAAATTCTTGCATTCAAATTGATGCTTCACAATAAGGTGCTTAAAAGCTCACTCCATTTACCTTATCATAGAAAAGAAAAAAGGTGTCTCGAGGATGAAGAGGGAGATAAAAATGCCATGTCCTGTAGTTTTTATTTCGTCTGGTGGAGTAAAAGACAGGAAGATAAGAGAATGGAATAGAGGCCTGAAAAAGTCAAACACTTTTTTTTTCCGATTCAGTCTGGATGTGTCTTTACAGAAGGTGTTTCAGTAAAACACTCCTCAGCAAAAGCAGCATGGGAGAAATCCATGATCTTTCGTTTTCATGGAAAACTGAGATCAGCAGAGGCCAGGTGCAGCCATAGGTCAGATCTAACCCTCAAGGTACTTCCACCCAGCCTACGTTTTTCCAAAGGTTGTGAACACAGTTCTCTTTAGGTGGTGGACACTGTTCTAGCAGACAAACCCCTACTTCAATATCTGTACTTGAAATTGGAGTACGTGAGAAGTGAGATGGGTTAGTGCCATCATGACATATAGTTGAAAAATAAATTCCAACCACAGAAAACACCTCTTTTCACAAAAATGGCAACGGCTGCATCTTTTTCTTTGTCTTTAGACCCTGTGCAAGACCTCCTGAAACTTTCTCATCTTGGAAATGTCTTGTTTTTCTAATTAAAGGTTTTCTTGCCTGCTGCATTAAGGTGGCTTCCACTCCTGCTCTGTCAATGTTCACTGCCCTCCTGTGCTCTCATTTTGGGTGACAAGAATCCCTCTCCCTGCAAAGGCTATTCACATCTTGCTCTTGGACTCTCAAATCCAACAGGAGACTGTCCTAGATCCCCTTCATTTCTCTTTTCAGCTTCCAAAGGGAGGCACACAACAGCTTTCCTCCACTCACCCTTGATCTGCCTTTCCATTTGTGCTAATGAACAGCGGAAGTAGAACACCCAAAAATGAGCTCAGGGCTGAATGACTTCTATCTTTACACCTTGGGGGAAAAGTGGAGTATTTGAGAATTGTTTTATGCATGTTTTTTATAAAATAATGAAGAAAAGACGCAGGTTTGCTTGTACCTTGATGTGTCTAATGCACTCATCTGCAATGGACCTCACCCTGCAGCTTCAAATAAAGCCCCTAAATTCCATGGTGTGTTTGACACCAGGTTATTTTATGGTCTTTATTGACACAGTTATTCTTTTAAAAGCTTTGAGAATTTAGGGGAATGCAATCTGCTGGCAAGGAGAGGAGCCTTTTAAAATTAGGGCCATTGCATGGAGAGATGTGAATAGATGGATCGTAGCGACAGCTGCACAAAAAAAACCAGAAAGAAGAGGTGTTCAGCAAATCTGCTGGAAAGGAATGCTCACTGTAAGAAGTACAGTCTCTTTCTATAAGGCCGAAAATTTAATTCTAGAGTGCTGCCATCCAGGTAATGAGGTCAGGGAAAAGGATGTAGGAGCATGGGGACTGCAGTGTATGGACTGCATTGTACTGCATCCAGCACCACGGAACGTGTTGGAAGAACAATTCCTTACTGAATGGCACTACAAGAAGGAAATGCATGTTCTATCCTACAGCATTTTCACCCATCTTAGAAATGCTTTTTTTTTTTTTTTTTCATAACCTTTGTATGGATTTATTCCCAAAGCCTCTTGTGGGAGTGCCCTTGGATTAGATCCACAGTGCTGGGTCACAGAGCACAGGCACAGTGAGGGCTGGTGGTCTGGTGTGGCTGTGCCAGCCAAGAAGGAATGAGACTTGTGTCTGAAATTCCCTGAACTGGGCTAGTTTGAAGCCTCCAGCACCACACTGGCTGTGCACAACCCAGGGTCGTGTGGGCAACAGGCCTGGAGGGGAGGTTTGAGCAGAGCCAGTTCCTCCAAACAAACTCCAGCTTCTCTGAGTCGCCTGGTGCTGCAAATGAAATGGCAAACAGCCCCTGAAGTGTCTCCCTGGAGGGAGCCCTCATTGATCTGGGTTTCCTCTCCCACCAAAATCTAACCCATCTCCACAGGGAGAAGGTGAAAATGAACCCTTTTACACCAGGCACACAACCCAGATCAGCTGGAACACTAAGGAATCAGATCTAAGGAGTCAGTTTGATTTCTTATTAGTGAAGCCTCAGCATATTATCACACACATTCAGCACTGTGGCACTGAGAAAATCTCTCCAGAAAGGATTCATCCTTTTGCTACTAATGGAGAGAGACAGAGAAAATGAGAGGGAACCAGGGTAAATGTCTTGGTATAGAAAATTCAAGCTACAATTGTACATAATTTCACCTCCTTCTTTGTGCTGAATTGTACACGAACAGCTCATAAGTTTCTGACATTATTTCAGCTCCAATAAATTTATTTGAATAGTTATGGGCTGGGTGCTCATTTACAAATATTCAGTACAAAGAATATAAATTGTTTCAGCTTCTTGCATGGAATTTATTGTATATTTGTGTTTCCCCAAATTTAACATCTAGATCAAGGTTTCTGGAATGAACACAGACAGTTACAAATGTGCCTTCTGTTAAAATTACCCTTAGGTTGGCTATTGTGATTAAAATTGCTTGGTGGAAGATTCACAAGAAATGAAGTCTGGAGAACTCAGTTTTGATGCAAGTTCTTTTCTTTTCTTAAATAAGATTTCAAGAGGGGTGGTGGGAGTAGAGAATGAAAAGGATTCTGCCAGCCTTCAGCCCAGCCACAGAAAGTGAGGCACCAAAACCCTGCTATTCTCCTCCATGTACTTGATCCAAACCCCAGAACACACACTGAGAGGATAAATATTTTGCAGTGTAGCTGCACTTCACTAAGGAATTCTAATTAACATCCTGAAATGCATCTACCGGGAAGAGACAGTCATTCTGCACTTGTCACATTTCATAATGGCTACAATTACTGGTATGAGAGGATTGCTCTGGCAGGAAATGCTGACCTGGAATCTAGGGATAGCTACCACTTTCTTTTTTTCCCTAAGCGTTAGAAGAAAAACCCCAAGATTCTCACTTTTGCTTACAGGAGGCTGCTCGTCTCAGCTCCAAGCTATTTCTGCTATTCTTCTTTTTGCAGCGAGTCCTTCTAATATTTCAAAGTCCTCTGGAATGTTATGTTCAGAACCAGGATACTTAATTACCCAGTCTTTCGACAGATGATCCACTTTAGCATCCTTAATTCCCACTTGTCCTTACTCCAGTGGCTGCTATTAAAAAGTCAGTGAAACCGTGGTTAGTACAAAGCCCTACCTGCTGCTAAGGCTGGTGCCTGACTCACAACCTAGGGGGACTCTTATTAGAATAACATGGACCACTTGTGTGCTGAGAAGTGTGTGAATATTTCATTCCTGCCCTGAATCAAAGCTTAAAAATGCCACAGTTCTTCCCCCTGCATGAAATAGTAAATCATTGTGGTTTATAATCCATCATAAATGTAAGCTACCAACCAAAATCATTTCTCATTCCAGTCTCTCCTACAAGTCAACACTAAATCTATGTCTCCATTGATGCAGTAATCACTTTATTCTGTTTGATTTCTCTCCCAAAGTAGAAAAACTATTGAAAATATCTTTTCCAATTTTAATCTCCATTCTAGTCCCATAAATAGAAGTAAGTATGGTATCAGAAAAGTGGGAATACCCTAAGCAGCACTGCAAGCCATTTAATATACATTTTTGGTATCTCAGTTTATACATGATAGGTGATGAAGGAAAGGAGAATTAATAGAACATGTATAATTTATTTGTGTGTGGGTAATGTATGCATGATCTCACATTAAGACTCTCTTCTAAGAAGCCATAATGTAAAGTCCATATAAAATATATATAAAAGTGAATATATATCTTTAAAGTACAGTGGGATATTGTATGGATTATAAATGAACTAGAACTAGAAAATAAGCTCCTGCTGAGGCTGATTGCTCAAGTCATTCTGATTGAGCAGGGAACTTGTCATCTCTTCAAAGGATCAAAGTGAAATATTTCTGGCTTCTAATAATGTGCTCATTACAGCCTTACAGGTGAACATTCCTTCACAAAAGGGAATGAAGGTTCACTGAGAACCATAAAAAAGTTTATCTGGAGGGGACACCTGAAAAGGAGGTAATATATTTTTGTTTTACCTTTTGGGGCACAACTGCTCGTCCTAGTGGCAGCCAAATATCCAGGAAGTACCAATTAAAATGAAGGAGAATGTTCCCAAAATTCATCTGCAAGTCTAAAGGCCCATGAGGGGGACATCTCAGAGTACCTGAACATCTCAAGTCCCAAGGAAAGAGAGGCCACAATCCTGTCAAGAGTCAATACAAAAAGCCCTTGGATACTGTGCATAAGGATGGCTCTCTCATCTCACAAAGAATGTATCGAAAAATTTCAGAAAAGGGACACCAGGATGCCTAATAACTCCCCATAAAAGCAATAAGAGAGTAAGTTGGGAGTACTCAACCCAGGAGAAGAATCATTAGGTGGGATATGACAGAAATGCCCCAGATTGGAAAAGATGGAGAGGCAGTAACTTTTCACTCACTGTTCCCTATCACATCCATGCAAAGGCAGGGACATAAGCAAAGGAGCAGGGGCACGTTCAAAACTACTGAAAAGAGGTAATTCCTACCTCTACACACGGCAGGTCTGGGGACAAAATTGCAAAAGGATGCTGCGGATGCCAGTAATTTACATGGGCTCAAGGAGGAACTGAACATGCACTTGAAAGAGAAATTAATTGCATACGAAGGATTAACAACCAAATTCAGCTCTCATTACTCATGGCCGTACTGTCAACAGTGAGACTAAGCAGATAATGGGTTTATTTCTTTGCTCTGCACAATGCAGCACCATGTACAGCTCCAGGCTGTGGAGACAGAGCGAGTTCTGACACTGGGAAACTGCTGGCAAGGTATTTCACCGAGGCCGGGGGAATAGGCAGGATTAGGTATTAGCACAGGGATTGCACCACGAGGATGTGTCAGCAGAGCTTTAGCAGAGCTTGATCTCCCGTATCGACTCTGTGCACAGCTCTGCTGAGCAAAGGCACCACCCAGGGTACCGCTCCTTGCGCTGCACCAGCGGAACAGAAACAGGATCACGGCTAATTCTCATTTTGTCCTTGAGCTCATTACGAAGCGCCCGTGGTTGTGATTTGTGGGCAAATGTTTGACTGCACCCACGTAAGGTTTCAAATTGTGCATGGGGTTGGTTTTGTCAGTTAATTTGCAGACAGATTGAGACCCCAGTGACGATCCCAAGGAACTTGGGCAGCTTAACCTGATCAGGCTTCTTCAGGCTCAGCTTGTGACAGCAGTGCAAGGTTTGGTCCTAAATCTACTAAGCAAAAGCACATGAACTTAAAGGACTTTAAAACACTGTTTGCTTCATGCGGTGGGGTTGTCACTCGAGGCCACGAGCAATTCTGGGAGTTCCAAAGGTTCTAATGCTTGAAAAGTGGACCTGATATAACCATTTTGTATATGAATTTAATTAGAAGTCTACTAATTAGACAGCTTCTTTGTAAAGCAAACATGCAGGGATTATCATATGCTGTTTGGAGAAAAATTAAAATTGAGTTTATTTTCTAAATGTAATGCAAAAACCAGAACAATGGGGATTTCAACTTGACATGTGCAAGATGTGTCAATATTTGCTCTGCACAATTGTTTCTCTGAAGATTAGGGGGACTGAATCTATGGACATGGTAGATAATTTGAGATGAATTACACTCCAGAACATATTTTTTTTTTTTTTGTTAGAAGGAGCTGAGGTAATAGATTCTGATTAGGCATTCAATTAGTAGCCAGTACATGAATTCCAATTACTGAGCCAGTATTCAGAAAGTATATTTTCATTGAAAACTTTTAGACCAAGAGTGAGTAAAACCTTCCAGTGGTTTAAGCTTTCCTGAATCTCTTCAATTAATTTGGGGGTCTGGTAAAACTGGTGTAAGTCTGCAAAGGAGATTTCTACCCACATCCCTCAATTTAATCCTTTTTCCCTCCTCAGAGGCAGTTCTATTTCCCCTCTCTTTCTCCACTCTTATCCACTTCTCACGGAGGGATCTTCTAGCAAAGATTCTACTACTGAATTTCCCTTTAGCCTGGAAAAACATCAAGCTGTTACCAGAGGTCCTTCATGTAAAATGCAATAATATTTGCAGATGTTTGTAAATACCTACTTTCATACTAAATATTTTCTCTCTACATAATGTTCCCCTGCTATCCCTCAAGTCTCTCTTCAGTTCTTTATTTCATCCTAACTATTTTTGTTCCACCTGGTGCAGACAACATTAAAAACTCCTTTTTAAGGGATGGAGTCTAAGGAGGCAGAAGGCACGCGCCCAAGTGAAAATCTGAAAACCCTTCTCTGAGTCATTTTTTGGATGATTATTCAACTCCCCCTGCTCCCAATGGCTGATATTTGAAAGATCTGCAGCTAAGGCTTAAAAATCACATTATCTGCTACTATATGTTGGGTATCCCTTTAAATAGGCACTTTGTAAATTGACTGAACAAGGAATGGGTACTGCCAGCCACAACCTGCAGCTGCAATGCTTTATCTGCTAGATTTTGTATCAATACCCTGAGAAGCTGTACTAGAACAGCCGGGGTGTATTCCAGCCTGCAGAACAGGAGACAGGCAGAGGAGCCAGCTGGAAACAGGACTGAAAGGAGAACACCGGTGGCAAGAGAGTGATCACAGCAGGTTGGTTCCCCCCGTTCCTCAGATCACAAACCAACGGCTCTGTGAAGCACACAGGTGTCTCATTAAAAGAGAATTCAAGAGAAAAATAAAAGTGGTGCTATTTGTGTAGTAAATTGAAGTGGTAGTACTTCAAACCACAATAAAAATACTATTAATGGTTTAGTCTGCTCAGCTGGAATGCAAATCCTTGCTGCAACCCATGGAAATTTTATGTAATACAAAACCAACCCATTTGAATTAATGTAATTTTGAGTGGCAGAAGAAGGAAGCGGGGAGAGAAACCAACAAAATATGTATTTGGTGAACACTTTTGCAATAACATACTGAAATTGATTCCAGGTAAATTCCAGGGAGCCATAGACAATGAAACAATGTTCTTATACTCCTCATTAATTACTAACGTTTATCACTTAAAAAACTCCAGCGAAATACAGGCAAGAGTCTTTTTATGACCAAACAACATCCAAATTGCTTCATGCAAATAAGCCCAGTAAAAGCAAATTCATTCAGTGCACACAAATCCAGACTGCTAGATCCAAACTAGGCTCATCTGGTGCAAAATTAGGTCATTCTCTCCAATAGATGAAGGAATCTACAATGGCCAACACTTTTCAGAACAAATGACATCCCTTTCAAATTGGCCTCATTAGCCTTTCCTGCAGACAAGCAAAATGCAATTTAGTTTCTTAAAGGGACTTCTCTCAGCTGTAAAATTCCTAGGATTTATGGAATAATTCCTAAGCTTATGGAATAATATTTTTTTCTGAGTTCTGATTTAAAAATATAAACTTAATAATCCGTGAGGCCATGAACAACCTTTGTTTTCAGTACAGAGAACTTTCCAGTTAGCTGGAAGGAGCTTTTGGGTTTAGACACTTCCAGGCCATTAAACTAATTAAATAAACGGGAATTCATTCTTCCAGAATAACCAGTTGCTCCAGGAAGTGATACTGGCAATTAAGTAAGTGACACTCTTTCTTCTGAAGCATGAACAGCAAGTGTCCCAGCAGGGAGCTCTGCTGAACTGCACGTCCCTTTCCAGAAAAAATCCTTAAGTGAAGGCTTGGGCAACCTCACAGAAATCCCATGTTTGCCCCACTCCTTTAAGCACTTCCCAAATTCCAGGGTACCACAAACTTCCCTCTGACCCAAGAGTGTAAATCTGAATATCCCAACATTTCTGGACTGAGATGACAGATGTGCTGCCATCCATCTCCCCACACAGCAGTGCCTGTTGCTGGTGCTGTTTATCCCTGAGTGTTTCTCATTTCAAGAAAGTCAGCTGAGGATATTTAAAGTAGGGATATGAGAAAGCTAAAGTGATTTAGCTGGATGAGCTTGAATTTAACAGGATTACTTCTTATTTTTATTAGAAAGCTATAATGTGATTCTGCTCTCTTGTTTTTTTTTTCCCCGGAAAGGTCATCATGGTAACAGCAGAATTATCTGCATTCTATAGAATTCCTGCAGCAATATTATAGCACAGGCTCACAGCAGTGTGGCATATTTAACTGGTTTCACCATCCATCATCTATAACTGTCTGCTGCACACTCCAGCCTCTGGAAGATTTAAAAAAATTGAACTGCGTTTTTCAACGCCTTGCAAGTTAAGAGCACACAGAGTTCAGGCAAATCCTGAAACCAGCTACCACACACAAAGGTTTAGATGAAGAAGAAATGTCTGAGACAAGAATGATTAAAAATATAACAGAAATAAAACGGCTGCAATTTTCCCTGTTCCCAACACAGAGCAGGAGGCAGGGTTTCAAAGCACAGTGTTACAATTACCATTAGCAGAGCTGAATTGCTGTAGCATCACTTCCTAATGAGAGAGAACCAGGCAGGGGTGTCTACCTAGATCCAAAAAATTGATCTGGTAACAAAATCCACGGGGACAGACAAATGTGTAGTCACAAATTGTGGTATATTCAAGGAGCCCCACTTGCCACTGGAGAAGGAAACCATGCGGTTTGTGGGCAACTGGCTCAACCTGAGAGAGGGATCCACGACTTTTACATTAAAATAGGCACTGCCTTTCTGAGCAATCCAAGGAAATTGTGGGTTTGTTCTATGAGGAGGCAGAAAAATAATAAGATGGATTTTGTTTTGCAGAAGCACACAATTGTGAATATCGGAGCATCTTTGTACAGGTGAGGGGTTTGCTCTTACTCTGGGCCAGAGGCATCAGTTTGACTTTGCCTTCACTAACAGTGAAGGTGACACCTTCAGGTTAATGCCATTCAGCCTCTTCAAATGCCTCTTTTGCATCCTGCCCTTCCCATCAGGTTTCCTGAGTATTGCTCCTTTTAAGTACAACTTTTTGTAACTTTTGTTGTCAATAAGACTACTGTGATTACACAACCAGACAGGAAAAGAAAAAATTTTTTTAAAAAGACAAAAAGCCTGGCCTTCTGGTCCATTAGTGACTTAGTGTTTAGGGCAGTTACCTTGGAATACTTTAGGAACCTGTAGGATGGGGCATGCAGAAGAGACACCTCTGTTTTATTGACTGCATTCCTTCAAACACCACCATGGATCCAACTCAAAAGCCAGAGCACAGCTTTCCTTTCTGGTCCTGAGCAACCAAGCGAGATGTTTGAGAGGCTTGAGTCTCCCCACAGAGAGTTCAGGCCCTTGTCAGCTCCTCAGAGCCACACGAGAAGCAGCTACGCCGGGTTTTTTCATGCCTGATTGGTGCAGTAGTGACTTCATTTGTCTGATCCTATAATTAAGAAGATACTTAGACTTGTCAGCAAGAACACAGCCAGTTTGTTCTGGGTTTAAGCTCCATGACAAGGAAGATAGCAATCTTCAGGCTTTTGAGCATAATACATTAATAAAATTATTAATGCCCTGGTGTATTTTTTTTTCTCAATTTTCTTTTCTTTTCCCTTCCTTCTTTCTTCTTTTTTTTTTTTTTTTTTTGCTATTTAAGCAAAACTACATTAGAAATAGCTCATCATTTTAATAGTCTTTAAATGAGGCTGGCAAAGCCTTAAATAAAGAGATATTTTGTTGGAGAAAAAAAAGAAAATAGAGAAACTGTTTGTAAAACATAACTCTTGTGCCCAAAGGGACATATCATTTTCATATTTTAAATCTGAATGCATTTTAGTTATTTTGTGTTTTTGCAGCAATCAGTTCACATTATGAGAATAGGGTAGTATAATTATGGAAATTAAGTACAGATTTCAGTTGAATGAACTCATCAGATGGAATTACAGCCTTTCTAGATTGGTCGTCTGGCTTTATGTCAGATGATTTGCATAAAACATTTAGCTTAATGAGAAGTAAACAACAAGACTGTGGAATGTATTAACCCAAGGGGGTCTGAGCTGACATGTAAGAAATATTAAGGTTGTAGCTTTTTTTTTTTATTATTTTAAAGACAAGAAGAAAGCCTTGAGAGCAGATTAGGAACATAAAGGTAATTCTGGTTTGGATCATAATTCTTCATCAGTGGTATTTTTCACCACCTACAGTCATACACTGTAAAGTAATTTTTCAGGTTTATTTACTTTCAGTTGCCTGTAAGCAAAATCTGACATAATCTAGTTACCCTGTCAGATAGTGTTCATGGCTGCAAACATGTCTTTGTGCTCAGTAGTTGAATTTTCTTCTGGTCAGTGATCTGGAACTTGCTCAAATTACTTTCTGGGATATGTAGTCATTTATCCATAATCTCTGGAGGGTCTAATTTTCATTGGGAAGTGCAGAACCAAACGGCACTTTTGCATCTTTAATCATTAAACTCAGCAATGCTACCATCCTAAAAGCATATTGATAGCAAGTCTACTCAATGCACAGAATATTAAAGGGCTCTTTCTTGCTGTTCCCATGGCAGCATCAACCTCTGGGAGGGTGTTCTCCAGGAGGCCCAGGAAGTGTACATGAGAGGTGATCTGAAATCCCTGTTGCCATTAAGATTTCCAGGCTCTGCCCCTGGGCTGCCTCCCAGCCTGGTACAGCTGTGCATGTCCACAATGGGATTAATTCAGGGCTTCATCCCATTGCAGATCCCTTCTAGATGTGTCTCCCTCTTATCCCCGAATCTGAGTGTGGCCATGTAGCACAACCCAGAGCCCCAGGTTGCACTGGGGCACCTCGCTCTGTGTTGCAGCACTGTGGGCTCTGAAGTAGAAAGACCGTGGGAGGAAGCAGAATTCCCTCCCTGGTATTTTAGACACCTAGGACTTAATTAAGCTTTCAACACTGTACCTCCACCAGGAGCGGGAGAATGGGCAGGTGACCACAAGGGGCCAGGTGAGAGCATCTCAAGACAGAACCACTCATTAGCTGAAAATCACCTCCCTCAGCAGATGGGCAGCACTGCTGGGGAATGCAATTCCTCCTGATCACCTGGCCACGCCTGGAGAGCCTCTCCAAACTCCAGTCCCAACGATTGCAATGAGGCACATAATTACTTGAAAGAAATGTCCCCAATTTAGGATTAGCATTTGCCATCCTCACACGGGGAAGAATAAAACTCTGCAAAAACAAATTAAACCCTGTGGCTCTACCTTTCATTTAACCCACACATGTGAACGTATCAGGGAACAGCCCAGGTTAACCACTAAAGTGGCAGCTCAATTCCATGGCAAATATTTTGACTAACACAGCTCTGATTTAAAGGCATGAAATAAACTGCAGTGCTTAGAGAGGCTCCTGACGGCACAAATTTTAAATTTTTTTTTGTATTATTCTCAAAAAGAAAAAAAAAATCACCATATGAGATGGTCTGAGTAGAAAGGGATGAATAATCTTTCATCTAGAAGGCAAGGCTTCTATTACCTTTGCCTCGGAAAGACCTGTACTGGCAGAGATTGCCTTTCCCCAGCCCATGATTGCTGGTGATAACACACAGAGAAGCAAGTTACCAATTCAGTGGCTCGAAGAACAGCATGCCACATGTTGTGCTTAGATTTCAAAATAAAAAATCATATGGCAGTAGCAAATGGAAAAAAAACCCACTCTGCTTTTGCTGCCTCATGTGTTCTTTCTACTGCTGAGCTCTCCTTAATGAAAAATTGGCCCAGGCTCGAAGAAGCAGAGCAGGAGATGAGAAGGAAATGGTGGTGTGGAAAACTACTGACCCTTGGGTCTGGTTGAATATAGAAGTAGCAGAGGTAGGGGGTTCTTTAAAAGAGTGTCTCTGAATCAATGAGCTTATGGCTGGCTGCCTTTAGGGAAACAAAGTGAAATGAGAAAGCTTCAGTGTGCTGGATGAACGTGCAGATCTGACAGGAAGAGATGAGCTACAGCAAATTAAAGGCTGGTGGTTCAGTGGCCACACAGGCAGCGTGAGGAGAACAGGATCACTGCTCATTTCAGAAACGTGTTACAGGAAAAGCATTTGGGGCCTGGCCTGTAGCCGTGCGAATCAGTGGGAACGTTCCTTGCTGTAGAGATGGCTTGGGGCTCCATTTTGAAGTCATGAACACCCTGGAGACTATCTCACCCTTCTGGCAGATATCTCCCAGAAATAAATCCCTATCACACCTCCACCACCTAAATGGTCTCTTTAGAGAACATTAAAGAACTCTTTAACTGTTACTTTTGAAAAACAGGCCCAGTGTCGCCCTTGGGTAACTCTGAAATTCTGGGCCACCCACCTGCCCCAGACACTCCATAATGGTCCTGCTCACAGTGGGCAGCTTCCACCATCTGTCCTGTGGGGAATGATGCCCTTACAGAGTCTCAATATGGAAAACACTTAGGGATGGTTGGGATGAAGGAGGCTAGAGGAGACTCTGAGGCAGGTGTGCTTTAGATGTGAAGAAAACAAGTGTCCTTGCTCTGATACCAGCGAGATAGAAAATTGTGCGCATTTCATAGAGTTCGAGTGACTCAGCAGCAAAGCTGGGCCTCTCTCTGTTTGTAATTGAACTGAATGATTGTTTCTTTCTCTTTGCCTTGGTTTATGCTCTGCTATAAACCTGTACGAGGCCCTCAGCTCAATCATCAACCAAACAAAGTGATGCTTCGTGCTTAATAAACACCTTCCACCCATCGAGCACAAAATCCTTGCCAAAGGTAAATGAGCACTCAAGACATGGAGAAAAACTACACCCAATTATAGAAGATTATAAAATGAAGCTGAATCAGACTGTAAGCACCTGAGTACAAAGTACACTCCTGCTCCCTCCTGCTGTCCTTTAGGACCATCCTTCGCGGAGGTAATGCAGCTTTTACTCTAAATTTCACTGAGTACCTCAAAAGTCTATTTCACAGCATATGGTGCAGAATCATCTTTTTTTTCGGGAGGAATGGGTTTCTTGCTCCTGGTTCAGGCTGAACAATTTACACAGAGTTACAAGCACAGCATTCAGCAAAACTTTTAACTTGGTGAAACCTGATGCCGAGGTATCCTCTGCCTCACAGAGGGTGATGACACTGCTCATCTCTTGATTGGTACTAGCTTGTTCCTGAGAGGTACATTCATCTTCCCGTAAGTTTCTAACACCATCCTTACCTTTAGTTTGGGAAAAATAAAATTTCTAGCCCCTGGCCTAGGAACAGCTCCCACTCAGAACTGACCATGATCAGGTGCAAAACTTAGATGTCCACCAATATTCCAGTTGATCTCTCAAAGTGCTTTTCTCTTAGAGATGTAGTCCAATGAATTTTCCCAGAACAACTGTATCCCAGAGACTAGGAGAGACTAGGAAGGGGTCTGAAAACATGGATTTCAGAGGAGGAAAGACTGTCACAATATGGATGCTACCCTCAAACTGTCCTCTTAAAGCTGGCCCCTGTGCAGAGAGGAATTTAAGATTCATTAAGCCAAAAATAGGAGCAGTAGAAAGCACAGCCCGGTGACTACAGCATTCAGCTGCAATACTTTGGGGAGGTAATTTAAAGATTGTGAACAATGCTCAAGTGGTTTAGTGCATGTGGCCCCAAGTCACTTGTCCCATAAATCAGTGTTAGAGCTCCTGATGCCTCTCCCAGTGCCTCATCCATCTATGTTCCATAGACTCCTATTAGCTACAACTTTTTATCAATTTTGCAGCAAATGAGGTAGAGGGTAAGAAAATTCCCTGCTCCTTTTGGAACTAAGAAAGTGATAAGGAAGGTACAAACCTTCAGAACTAAGGGAAGGAAAACTGTAGAGAAAAGTGAATCCCCTCAGATCATTCCCTCCCGGCCTGCTCAGGATCACCAGGACTTCTTACGTCTTTCATCTTCTCCTCATAATGAGGGATCTGAGACTTCTCCCTCTCCATGAAGGATCACAGTGCTGACAGACAGTGCTCTGACATGCGGTTCCCAAGGCAGGGAAACAGAGCAGCAGTGCAGGAGACACGAGTGCTTCACGACTGGAGCGTTAAGTGATAACTGTGTTGACGTTGTGAGGGGCATCTTCATACCACGTCCTGTGTTTGAAGTCTACACAGTCAATTAATGCCATGCTTTGAGCTTGTTCACAGAAATGTCTGCTGCTCATTCCAGAACTTCCCCCGTGTTTCAGATTACATCTCCTGTGACATAAACTGCTACAGCACTCAGAAAAGCAAACAACATGTCTTGTAATCACAGTTTCGTGTTTGATGCTGTCTGAGAGCGCAGAGGGAAAACTGCGGCTGGAACCACAAGTGTCGGTTGTGTCTCAACAGCTGTTAAAATGCATGAAAATAATATTTTGGTTTGCACAGACATTGCAGCTCCCACACTTCAGGAAAATATGGTATTTCTGAGTGACATCTTTGAACCCAGGAGGCGGAAGAAGAAAACCTTCTGCATGTCTCTTCCTCCTCAACACTTCCTTCCCCTGGGTGTTCTGACTGCAGAGCAGCTCGGGCACGGGGATTGCTCTGCTTTGCCACCCCTACATCACAGAGTAACTCCATCCTCCCCAAAAACTGTGCCACAGTTCCCACATCCCAGTGGGAAGTGATGGGCACTGAGAACTGAGGCCCAGCCTGTTTTAAAAGGTGACGTCTGAGGCACTTGCCTATAACTGAAATCATGCTGAATTTTTAATTCTTTCCTTATAAAAATCCTTTCTGACCGTTCATTTCTGGTTTTTTTCTACGTATTTACTTATTCAGGGGTGTGAGGTATACTGAAATCACACCCATTTGAGCAGAGAGGGCATGGGGTGGGTGTGCTTCTCTTTGAGGTTTCTTAATGGTTCGATAGGGTTTGTAAAAATGTTGGAAAAGACCTGTTGATTGCTTCTGGGTGTAATTGCTGGTTGTGGAATGGGAGCACGCAGTATGTATTTACTGAATTATGCTCCAAATGTGAATAGCGTGCTGCTGCTTCTTAATTGCCTACTCTGATAGGTGTCTGACAATGGGGCTTTTCACCTCATCCCACTTCTGCAGGGAAAAATAAATATATTCCCTTTTTGGTTGGTTTTTTTTTTTTTGTTTAACAGTATGCTGGCATTTTGTCAGTTAGAGCACATATTTTAGGAAACACTCCTTCAATATCAGGGCTGCTTAGTAAATTTTAAGGGGTGTGGGGAAAGAACCAGCAATAACAGAGACACAAGTACTCAAAAGCAGGTATTATGAATAATGTTAGTGCTCCATGAAGTGCCCATGGTGGTCATTGAGACTTAATGAGAACTTAGAGGAATTTTGCATCAATTTCTTATATATTTTGCTCTGTTGTTTGCTTTTCTTTTTCCAAAACAAGGTCAAATTTTCTGCCAATGTTAAGGGATGAAACTACACTGAAATCTCTGGAAATGCACCAGCTTATGCCAGAAGCATGTGTTGTCTATAATATTTCTACAGAAAGGCCAAATGCAAACAAAATGAGTCCACAGAAAGGATTCTCACCCATTTCACAAAAGAAATGCACACAAACACTGCTCACAAGTCTTAAAGCCGCAAAATTATTCTTCATTTTATGGCATACCCTTGGCTCCATTCCATAATAAATGCCCTAAATATAGATAGAGATGTATTTATTATACCTGCAGCCATTCACACCAATTTAAAAGGAGCTTCAGCAAAGGGCACCTTAGGACACGGTTTAGAGGTATTGACAAATCTCCTGATTTAATGCATTACCACATCCCACACGTGACTGGAGCAGTTTTATATCTTTGACAATAAAGGAGACATGCAGCTTAATTGAGTTCAATTTAGAAGGGCTGTAGAACAAGCCATATACAGTGGAAATTCTGTATTTTATGGTCGGACTGTAGCAATTTTTTAACAGTAGCTGGAACTCATTTCCACACTTCTGACTTAACAAAAGAAAACACAGCCAGGGCTCCCAAGTATAATTAAATTGGTATTCATCATTCAGCCATAAAGAGCACCAGAGCACTGTGAAACAAAATCTCTGGCAGGGGGTCTTAGCCCTTCTGTTTCAATTTCCTGAAGGCCAAGACAGTTGAAAGAAGATAAGCAAACATCCCTCCAGAAATGGGAAATCAGAATGTATTTCTGTGACAGACTGGACAAGCAGCAGCATAGCAATGAAAATGCTGAAGTGTTTACAAATACTTCCGAGGGATGCTGCACAGTTTGGGAGATGGGGACCCTGCATACGGATGATAAACTCCTTTTCTTTGGAGGAGCTAATCCAAATCCTGCTGAAATAGGTGCAAAGAACTGTAGTTCTGTTTACACGGATTTGATAATGTCCCATGTGGCCTATCCCAACTCTGTCATCCAGACTACAGGACTGTGAGGCCGCAATATCACATACGGGAAAGTTTAAGTTACAGATGTCTCTGTGGGTCAGGAGCACGACATTCATTCCTTTCATACATTTAAGTCACTGAAATAACCACAGAATTGTTCTTGCAGAAGAACTGCCGTAAGTAACTAAACTCTAGCAATCTCAGAGCCCAGAAACAGGTCCAGCTGTGACTTGTTTTTCATAATCACTGTCATCCTTAAAAGACACACACACAAAAAAGATAGAGTAAGTTTTAGTAGAACTCCTTCACTGAAGGCTCCTTACTGGCTCTGTACTGCTGCAGTTTCTTGAACTCCAGCAGTGTTGAAGGCAGTGCTGATAAATGCCCCGTGGGCAGCATTGTTAGTCCACGTGCACTGGCACAGCACAAGTTTTAATCACTTATGTAAATGTATGATGTGGTGCTTCATGGCATATTAAAGAAGTATTGATTGCTGCTTGAGACTCGTGTTTGTGCATTCTGTGCTAATGAAATTTGTACCAAAGACCAAATTGGACAGTGATGTCAATATGCATACTTAGAAACATGGCTTATTTTGCAATGCTTCAGTCTCCACAATTATATTAAGTGGTTTTATGGGAATAAAAGCAGTAAGCAGTAAGCTAGTTGAACTACTCTCTAATGACCAATGAAAACAATCCAAATATTCTGTTTTAAATGCTCTCTTCACAGCATAAGCATCAGGCAAGCAGCCTTTTCCAAATCTTGTGCATTGTCAAAGTCTTTTGGCTCAAAAGGAATGCAGGAAGAGGGGCTCCTGGGACACAGGCAAGTCATCTGTTGTGCAGCATGTTGCATCCAAAAGCCACCTGTGTGTTGGGAGATAATGCAAAACACTCTCACGTCAGAACGGATCCTTTGTGGGATTTTCTGAAGTGATACCTAAATAAATTTCTTCTGCCAAGTACATTTGATGGGGTTTCCAACCAAAGGATAACACGATTTTTCTAAGTCTCTTTTAACTCCAGGGCCTCAATGTGTGTTTTTCACCTGCCTATCTGTTTTGATTTGCATTGCTGGTGTTTTTTTCCCCTCTTGCTCCAGCCAGGTTTTCTTATTTTGCTGTTGCACAGCCTCTGCTTTCCAGTTCTCTCACCTCCTAACCAGATCACAACTCGGGTGCAGGGGATTCTCAGCTCATGCTGCTTTCTATCTGTGTCCTCTCTTCAGTCCTGCTCAGAAGCCAATAATAAAACTAAAAGAGCCAATACCTTGACATGGCAGCTGAAATTATGGTTGCCTTTCTCCAGATTTAATAACGGTATTAGAAGAGTTATGAGAATAAGACTTCTAAAATATTGCTTTCAGAGCTGAATTCAGTAACTAACCCTAGGTTTCAAAAAAAAATAATAACAGCAGCAAAAAAGTCCAAGACTTTTGGGGTAGGGCACAGGGCAGGAATCACAAAATAATTTGAAAACATTTAGAATCTTGGAGACAGAAAAAGGGAGGAAAGGCAGTTAATTTTAGTCCATGAATATGCTAATCAATTAAGCACTTATGAATAAAAGTTTGTGTCCTGTCAACATGGACACATCCTGCCCTCACAGTCACAGGAATCCTGACTGATGGATACAGCAGGCAGAGGAGTGACCACTGCCTTGTTTCCTTTTGTGAACAGGCTAAACACACAAATGAAATTCTTCTTTGGATCTGAAACATCCTTCCTGTCAAAACTTGGAAATACATTCCCGAGAAAAGCTTTCGTTCCAACAATACAACATTTTTTCCACAGCCAAACTCCAACAGGTTGTGCTGACTTGATATAAGGAAGACCTTTTTAACGAAGGGGGTGGTGAGGCCCTGGCACAGGTTGCTCAGAGAGCTGGTGGATGCCCCACCCCTGGAAACATCCCAGGACAGGTGGGACAGGGCTCTGAGCTGCCTGATCCAGTTGAAGATTTCCCGGCTGATTACAGGGGGGTTGGTCTAGATGACCTCTAAGGGTCCCTTCCAACACAAACCATGCTATGATTCTAAGAAAACGCAGGTACCAATGCTACCAGAGACCAGGAGATGGGTGAGGATGGAGGAGGTCTGGTGTACCTTGCAAATGCAGCTCTGCCTCCTTTCTAAAAAGGACCCCAAGGCCTTGTTTAAAGGCCTTTGCACTCAATAAATGGACCCCAGTGATTTAATGAACTTGAATCATGTTTGTAACGGACCCCAGTGATTTAATGAACTTGAATCATGTTCATTGTTGAACCAGAAGCATCAAGAGACTGAAGCCCTGTTTCCTCCCTAATGAGGCACAGCCTGGGGAACAGGCCCACCCTCCCTGGCAGCCAGGCTGCCCCAGTGCAGAGCAAAGGGCAATTTCCAGACAGAGCCATTTGGGCTCAGTGCTGACACTATTAACAACCATGCCAATGGCAATAACATTTTCCATCCAGTGGACACCTGTATGCTTGGAATAGGATAGAGAACATCAGCTCATTTCATTTTGGCTTGGAAATAGCTGCAGGTGGCAAAGCTGTTTGCTTGCTCACAGCACAGAATGGACTTCAAGTACAAAGAAAAGCCCTCTGTTATTCCACAGCCCCCTCCTGCACCTCCCATCTATATTCATTTAGGATTTAGCAAGACCCAGATGCAAAATGAAATCTCTTCCTCAGGGTAAAAAAAAAAAAAAAATTTGAAGGGACTTTACACAGTTCTGTAAATATTCTGTAAATACACTCAGAGCCGTGCATTGTGTGGCATAACTACAATTTGTCACAGCACAGTTATCAAAGGCACTGCAGTAAATTTAAAAGAGCCACCTTTACAGGCACAGGAATTCTCCAGGGTGAAATCAAATGCTAAAAGCACAGACAAGATCTGAGTCCTGGTTCAGACTCGTGAGTCCATCAGTTAAACCCCTTTCTGTGAAGGCTGTGTTTGGCTCTCAGGTTGTGTTATATTTCCTCTAAAAGCAGCTCAGGTGAGGTTTGGGAGTGGAAGGGAATGGACGCCGCTGGATTCTGCTGGGAGCTGAGAATGTTTTTGGGGGGTCTAAGGATGGTAGGCAGGGGATTTGCAGCACAGCCCAGAATCTGTGGCTCATAAGAATGTGAATAACAGATAATCAGGCCACAGACAAAAGGGAAAAACATTTCTGAAATCATAGGGAACAACTCAGAAACTCATGGAATGGACCAAAACCAAGCTTGGAAGCAAGAACCCATCTACTTGGACACAGTGGAATCCTATTTTCCCTCCATTTTTAAAAAGGAGCAGACTACATTTAAATACATAAGAGTTTGGGAAAACAGTAATGTATGATGCACATTTAGATATTCAGAGAAGTTAGGTCCTAGGGAGGAAGAAAAACCACAAATGAAACTGAATGGTAGGAATAAAAAAATGGCACAACCTCCCTATACAGTTATTTTCTACGAACAGCCCCAGACAATATACAAAACATGGTTAGTGAAAATCAAGATGATTTTCTCAGCCCAGGTCATTTCCCTGTGCTTCACCTCAACCAATACTTTTGCAACCAGAACCAGGTATTCTCTTTAGTTTGTGATGCACAGGGCAGGACAAGCGAGGCAGACTAAGAGCAGACTAAGACTTTCCCTGATATCCAACCTGGCGCTTCCCTGGGTCCTGTCACCGAGTAGGGATTGGTGCTGCCCTTCCACTGCCCCTCAGGAGGATGCACGGACCCTGCCAGCCCCGACCCAACAACTTCACACAGTGCCCAGGACTCAAATCCCCCTCTGCCGGGGGATTCGGAAGTGCAGGGGCCACTCTGCAGTCAGGTAATGCACCTGCACTGAGCTGCAGCCAATTTCTCAGAATGAGACTTCTTCATCCTTGATTTTCATATGCCAAAAAATATGCTTTTTTTTTTTTTTTTTGCCTTAAAACTGCATGTCTTTAAAGGCTCCTAATTCTTAACCAGGAAGCATGATTTTTCTTTCTTGTTGCTGTCATATAATGAAGCCAAATTTTTGTAGACATTTTCCTTTCTACAGTAGGAAAATAAATCATTTTCTATGAAAGCTGCCATGGAATATGAAAAAAAATTATCCCTATTATTATGTAATCTTAATTAATTATATTTTTTTAATTACTTTTCTCCTGCCTTCCTTATAAAATGCAGAACTCCACCGTTTATCTTGTTATATCTAAATTAGCAGCCTCCCCAAGCAGGTGTTACACTTGGAAGACAACATGTTGCAAGCAATTAGAGAATTGTATGTAAATACACAATTTGTCTGAGGAAAAGAAAGCTCTTTGGTGTGATTAAGTATCATTTTAAAATTTTTGTGTTAAAACAAAGCAAACAACTTGCAAAGTGGATGATGCGGGGTTGGAAAGCGTGGCTCCCAGGAGGATCAGCCCAAGGAGCACAGAGTGTGTCTGTCTGTGCTCGGATGGCGAAAGGTCTGGGAGTGCTGCCTCATTTTGCAATCTTTGATCCCAAGAGACTTTGCTCTTGGAGGAGCTGATGAACTAGGATGTGATTACTTCCCCATTAGCTGCTCCTTAATAAGAGCATGGATTTGTGGCACGCTCCTGGATACCCTCGCTGGCTCAGGGTGGGAAGCGTGAGCAGGCAGGGAAAGGAGAAGCCAAGGTGGGCAGGGATGTTCTGATAAAACCCTACAGCTGTAGGCCCATGGGGAGATGTCTTTCCTGGTGATTTTACCTGGAGTTTTGTCATCATAGTACCCCAAACCTGTCACAGAGCTGCAAACACATAACCCCCACCCCTGGACTCATATCTTGCCTTATAGACCTCTGTAAAACCCTGCAGAAAATCTGTAAAGGACTTTGGAAAAGTCCTGCACTCCACAGAACTCCTATGAGAGTGTAGGTAGTGTAGGAATTATCCTTGTTTTCCTCCTGGATAAACCATTGTGAAAGATAAAAAATGAGCGAGCGTTCTCTCTGCCTGGTTTTGGGTGTCCACTGCTTTCCAAATGAAGGAAAACACCCACCCTGATGCATCTCTCCTGCCAAATGAACACATTTTTACAGGAAGACAATGAAAAAGGAGTGATTTTTCTTCCTATTTCTGCCACTAAGTATTGTAACATCACAGGCTCTGTGGAGACTTGTCACTTTAATTAGACCCTCGAGGCCCTGAGTGGTTGAAATCACTTCTCAGTAATCCTACACCAGTAAGTAGCAAAAGCAGAATCCTTGTTGTTTCCCACCCCAGTGTGTGCTGGCATTGTCTATTAAGCACACTGGGATACTTGTAGAAAACTTCTTAGGAGCAGAACAAGAGACTTCCACCAGGGCTGACGTTTCCCTCTCCCTCAAACCAGAAATCTGCAATCCCAGGGATTGCCAGAGCCAGCAAGAGTGACCACAGCACAACCCTAACAAAGTGTGACCACAGCACGACCACCACCACAGCAGGAGAATGCAGCTGGGCATTAAAATACCCCCAACCGCACCCATGCAGACTGCTCAGCATAGGAACAAATTCTCCAAATCAATTTCTTCTATTTTCAGGACATAGGAAATACATCCCTTTTCCCTACTGCTTACCTGTCTTAAATACAGATTGCCTCTCTCATAGGACAAGGATCAGCTGAAATCCAAGGAGTGAAGTTTTCCCAGTGGAAAAGCATGAGAAATAATCTTAGATCCATTTTAAATGTGACATTTCAGGGTTCAATGTTAAATACTTGGGGGTATTCCCACACAGTCTACAAGACAGAGTAAATGAGGGTTGCAGCTGAAGTACCTTTTGTGTCTGACCTCACGCAGGTGAATTTAGCTGGGGTGTCTCTAATCCACTGTGCTTTGCAAATACCCCCTGGCGGGATCACAGAGAAGTTGTCCTGCAAAGATATTCCCTGACCCCACCAGGAGATGGAACTGCACTTCTGTGCTAAGGGCAAAACCAAACCCGTCAGCATTTCTTGGGCCACCTCACAAGGAAGCCAAAGGGATGCTACAGTAATCTAGGAGCACATCCACAAACCTGAGAGAGCCTCGGACATTCACACCTCCTCCTCCTCCTCCTCCTCCTCCTCCTCCTCCCAGGCAGCACACCCAGCTGGTTCCTGCAACTCAGCCGCAGCCCTGCCTGGAAGGGGATGTGGTGATGTCACCCCAGCATTCCCTTGCCAGGCAAAAACAGCTCTGGGAGCTGTGTCAGATGAATGGCTGACAGGAAGAGGGGGAGACGCCAGTCTGAAGAATTGTCAACTCTGCACCTTGGCTGGAAAAAAAAAAAATAATCTCCTCTCTCCTTTTACTGTGGAGCCTGGATTCCGCCTTGCCTTCCCAGGTTACACTGTTGCACTTGATGAATAGCACATAGCAAATTAATATTTAAGAATTCATCACCGAGAGGTGATTACTCAGCTAGTGCAGGCTCACGTTATTGATGCTTGGCTCCCTAAGCAGGGTTTGGTTTGTTTTTTTTTTTTTTTGGAGTGCCTATAAACTAAATTAAGACATTTAAAACATTGTGGTATTACACATCATTAGTTTCCCTGATCTGCATATTTTAGCAATTGTTTATGTTATGTAGAATGAAGAGGCATTTCTTGCAAGTTATATCTGAGAAAAGCTCGGCAGTATGGCTGCTTGTGTGTGATCAGGAGTTTAAAATCAGAATCATATAAGAGCCCCAAAAATATCAGGGGCCAAAGTGAAGAAGTAGTGCCACAAAAAGACACTCAGGAATATAGAACTTAAAAGTGTATCAAATACAGAGGAGAAATCCACGAAGAACTTGCACGGCACAAGAGACTGGACCGGTTTTTGGAGAAGGCCACTGACACCAGAAAAATGTTTGGATTTCCCTGCACGTACCACTGCATGTTGAACCAAAACCACACAGACACTGGTCATAGTCAGTTGAATGAGAGAATTAGAATCCTGAGGGCCTCATGTGGAGTGGTCTTGGGTTAGAGCCAGGTAGAGCTGGAATCACATTTGGATCGGTGCCACAGGGCAAGAGGACTACACAAAAATAATTATACCAACAATATTTTGCACTGTTAAGCAACAAAGGCATGATTTCCAGTGTATAATGTCTATTCACTTGTAATTGATCCAAATGGGACCTCATTCTTCATGGAAAGGGCTTGGACAAGGGCCTGACAAATTGTCAGCTTTATGCTGTACCTACATATGTTCCACAGCATACAGGGGTATAATCTTGAATTAATGCATTTTATAACTCGAGCAAAACTCATCTAGTTCTGTGGTGTAGAACTGAATGGCTGCACTTGGCAGGCTTCTGTAGGCATTTCAGACCTCTCTTTATAGGCAAAATAACAAGACTCATCAATCCCATATTGTGCTCTTTGCAAAAAAACAAAACAACAAAAATTCTGAGACTGGGAATACCATTTGTGAAGTATCCCTGCGTTAAACTAAAGGCGCTAATTGGCTTTGTTAAATTTTATCTGAATAGATGTGCAACCCATAATTCAGCAGGGCTGAATCAGCTCTTAGCTCTCACTCAGCCTGTCAGCTCACCCCGTGCTGGATTGTTCCGTGCTCTGGGATTTAACTCTGGAAGTTTCTGTTGGCGTTTCACAGTTACACGTTGTGATCAGAGCGAAAAGCAGCAATAAAAAAAAAAAAAAAAAAAAGACACCTCTGCGTGACACTGGTGCCCAAACGAAAAGGCAAAGCTCTGTGCATCTGTTTTGTGTGAGAAGGTTTGATGGAGACAGACCCAGGGTCTGGAATACCACGGAGCCATCTACTGGGAGGCGCTGCTCTGTGCTCCTTCCTCCTCATCCTCCTCCTGCTCTGTGCTCCTTCCTCCTCATCCTCCTCCTGCTCTGTGCTCCTTCCTCCTCATCCTCCTCCTGCTCTGTGCTCCTTCCTCCTCATCCTCCTCCTGCTCTGTGCTCCTTCCTCCTCATCCTCCTCCTGCTCTGTGCTCCTTCCTCCTCATCCTCCTCCTGCTCTGTGCTCCTTCCTCCTCATCCTCCTCCTGCTCTGTGCTCCTTCCTCCTCATCCTCCTCCTGCTCTGTGCTCCTTCCTCCTCATCCTCCTCCTGCTCTGTGCTCCTTCCTCCTCATCCTCCTCCTGCTCTGTGCTCCTTCCTCCTCATCCTCCTCCTGCTCTGTGCTCCTTCCTCCTCATCCTCCTCCTGCTCTGTGCTCCTTCCTCCTCATCCTCCTCCTGCTCTGTGCTCCTTCCTCCTCATCCTCCTCCTGCTCTNTCATCCTCCTCCTGCTCTGTGCTCCTTCCTCCTCCTCCTCCTCCTGCTCTGTGCTCCTTCCTCCTCATCCTCCTCCTGCTCTGTGCTCCTTCCTCCTCATCCTCCTCCTGCTCTGTGCTCCTTCCTCCTCCTCCTTTGTGGTCTTCCTCCATCTCCTCCTGCTCTGTGCTCCTTCCTCTTCCTCCTCCTGCTGCTGCTCTGTGCTCCTCAGAATTAACCCCTCCTCATCCACATCCACCTCCTCGTGCTGCAGGGAGCAGCTGAATGCTAAATCTCTGTTGTTCCTCGCCTCCTATCTATTGGGGGGGAAAGAGATAAATCCCTGTGTTCCAGTTGGATTCACAGAGGAATAAAATTCCCTGTCTTTTGTGAGCAGGGAGTTGGCTCAGGTGTGTGTCCTGCTGCTGGCCACACTCCAGTGAAGTTTACGAAAAAGAAGGCAAAGCCGGAGAAATTTGTTGTGCTGAAAGACTGACACTTGTTTCTGCAGGGAATTGGAAAAGTTTATCTTGCTTTTACAATGCACTAAAACTTCTTTTATGATGGTTTGGTTCAACAGTGCAGGGAATCATTCTTCCTGCTTTGTTAGGAGAAATATTGAGTAATCTCAGCTCCTACTGAGGTGGTGGAGATTTTTAATTCTTCCTTTTTTGTTGGGTTTTCTTTTTCTGCTTTTCTCCTCTTTTTCTATTTGAAAGCTGTTTGTCTACCCAGGCAAATGCTTTGTCTATGCAGCACATGCTACTTTTTCCCCAGAAGCCATCACATTTCCTGTAATCCTTTTAAATGAGGTCTTAGATTAAAAGAATCATGATCAGCCACCATTTTAAACTTAGCCAGAGCTGCATTTGCATCTATCTTAATCAAGATGTTTGCTAAGTGAAACAGCACTCCTAAAACAAAGCTGATTGCTTTCCATGTCCTGCAAAATGACTTGGATAGACAATAGCTGAACAAAGACTCTCTAATGTGCTTTGACATTAATTTTACATCTATATTTGAGCTTACCATTGCACTGGTGCTTCCATGCAACAAGGCTTCATCCCAGGGAGAGGAACAGTTGAAGAGTTCAAGTGGTGCCACAGGGAATCAGTGTAAACACACAATTCCTAATGGTGCAGAAGGGCTCTGTTCTTCAGGCAACTGAGGAAAAGAGCAAAACTCCAATTTAAACATAGCCCGTTCCACATAGCTCATCAAATTTTAATTTTATTAAATATTATGTATAATTTACATATGTGTAAATAATAAATACATTAACCTTTGATGTTTAGTGTTATTATTTTTTAAGAATTTTATGGAACCCAGTGGAACAAAGGCTTTCTCTGTGCTTGACCTAAACTCCTGTAGACTGTAAGGGCAGCTGTGCCAGAATAAAGGCAAAGAACTGCCGGGTTTGGATCAATATAAACTGAAAAAACGTGGACGTTTCTAAAGATGCAACACAAATGTTCACTGGGAAGATGCTGTTTGAACCCAACACCACTCCCAGGAACTCTGTGGCAGTGCACAACTGCAGACGCCAAACTGGCAGGAGCCCAGAGCTCGGACTGACAGCCCTGCTCGGCAGCCCAAATGGCAGGTGTATCAAAATAAGGAAACACACACTAGAAGTGAAAGGTTAATTAGTGCTTCCTGTTTGTGCGTGTGTGACCTGCATCCTGAGGAGTGTGGGCAGCACAGCCCTGCTGCCAGCTTTGGGCAGGGCCTGCCTCTGAGTGTGCAGAGAGAGCAGCAGGCAAGGGGGCTCAAACCAAGGACAGTGAGGATGAAATGCGAATTGCAGGATGGAGCAAGGTTTTCTGATGGGAGCTGGTGATGTGAGAAGTGGGAGCTGAGCCCTCACGGCATTTGGAAGGTGGAGTTTACACGGCTGGGTAGAGCTGACTATCAAAGCTACAGAAATATAACTATAGGTTACTACTTTTCCTCCCCTCCACTGAAGCAATGTCTCCCCCTGGCTTTTTTCTTCCACCCTAAGCTTGTTCTTCCCACAGACAATACAGCCAGAGAAAAGCTGTCAAACTAGAGAAAAATTATTTCTTTCCACCAAATCATTTCATCTTTAAAAAAACCATCCTTACCTTCACTTCATGGAAGACTTTTCTTAGAACCATTTTACAACCATTAATAGAAGGTATTTTATCTTTTTTTCTTCCCTTAAATCCTGAAGTCATAATGCACTTCTAATTAACCACAGTTTGTAGGGGCTTTGTGAAACCATTATGCTGTGCTATAAGGACACACGCTTTATCAAGGCTTGAGCAGGGCCTAATTAATAGAGATCACATGCAGCCCATTAATTAACTCAAATTGGTAATCAAACATGCAGAAATACTGCTTAACTAACCTCTGGTGTCCCCAAGGGCAGTGCCTTCCCTGAGAGGTGCTGTGTCACAGTGCTGCAGGAACACAAGTGGGACCTCCCAGGGCGGGGTGCTGGGGGTTAATTTGACAGAAAATGCAACAGCAAAGGATGCGTTTGCATGTGAATTTATGTGCCCACGAAAAAAGGACAAATTAGCCTTAACGGGAAGTGAAAGATTTCCTGAGCAGCAACCTCTGCCTGCTCATCTTCTTGCTCTGATGATTGCCCACCCTCTCCCCATCCTTCCATCCCACCCACGAGCAGGGATTAGGGCAGGACTCACAGCTCCAAAGACAGCAGCACGGAACGAGAATCCACAGGCAGGGAGACAGGGCTGTTCACACCAGCTCTGAACAGCTCTTCTGGTGGAGTCTAACAGCCAGGCATCTGTACAGAATGCATCTAATCATACGTAATAATGCAGATGTTTCCAGAAGTTATGTGAGCCCACCTCTCTCAGGAACTCACGACAGGAGAATCATCTTTGGAGATGCTTGATTCTTTCCTTTGGACTCCATGCAGAACCTACATTCCTAAATCAGACCAGTTTTACCTTGTACATGGGAAAATTAAGTAATAAAAATTCCCACTTGAGTAATTAAATGTGACTCAACAGTGGCCAGCAAGTAATCAACAGCAGCTATTATCATCTTCATGGGAATTAGGAAAAGAACCCAGTCCATGTTCGTATTTAGGTCATCAGCTCACTGCCAAGTCCCTTAGACCTGCTTTGTCCCCTTGGCTGCTTCACCAGTGTTATATCTGGGAGAATCATACCTTTAAAAAAAACCATTCCTGTTTTCCAGGATCCCTTACACTCTGATGAAGGTCACAATAAAGACAGAACAAAACAAAAATAACTGAGCTAACGAAAAAAATTACTTCTAAAGCACTTTCCCCTGCTCTGATTCAATGTACTTAAATTACTAAGTAAATCAAACTCTAATAAAGCATTGTCCTCTGACATGAAATCACCAAACTGTAATTCTGCTTCTAATCATTTGTGGTGCTAGGAGACAGTGAACATTATTGTTACAGGCTGTGATCTCATTCAGCCTCATGGAATTTTTATACCAGAAGGGAATACTACTTTAATCTATGTGACTCCCAGTATAATCCAGGTCAAAATACCTCACTTGGGAACTCCTGCATCCTGAGCATATTCTCTGGTAGGAGCAAGGACAGATTTTAAGAAAGATGATAAAATGAAATAATGAAAGCCATTCTCTAGGTCTCTGTGTGATATTTTAGCACCTGAAGCCTGACTGGAATTTCTGCTGGCTCCAGTTGTCTGCCACCAGGTCCCATCCTGCCTTCAGTCCCTGAGTTACTGCATTTTGGCTCCAAGTCAACACAGAGCAGTTATTTTTCCACTGACCTATAGGGCCATAACTTCAATTGGAATGAGTCATTATAGTTTAAGTAAAATTAACTGGATCTCATCCTGACTTGGCTTGTTAAATTAAGGAAATGTCTGCTGTGCCTCACACAAGCTGTTCCCTCACGTGGGCTTTAATCAAAGCACATCAGAACCTTCATTTCAACCACATAATATGATGATTACCTTGAGTTTTCCACACCAGCATGCGCATTCTGAAGCTTTTCAGCAAGAAAGTAGTGGTGGGTTGGCCTTGGGCCTCACCCAGCCCCTCCCTCACTCCTCTGCCTCAGCAGAACTGGGGAAAAAAGGAGATGGAAAAGTCCATGGGTCAAGATAAAGACAGATATTCGAAACAACGTAAAGTATGCTACTACTACCACTTAAATTGGAGCAAAAAGGAGAGGGGGAGAGGGAGATAAACCCCTAAAAAGCCAAGAGATGCCCAATACAGTTGCCCACCACCCGGAGTGATGCCCAGGCTGTCCCAGAGCCACTTCCCCCAGTTCATACACTGGGCGTGACGTTCTGTGGTGTGGGGTATCCCTGTGGGCAGCCTGGCCCAGCCGGCCCAGCCACGCTCCCTCCTCACTGAGAAGTCCTTGGCTTAGGGTAAGCACCACTCAGCAGCCACCAAAACACCACCACAGGGTGCTGCCCGCATTACCCTCACGCTGAATTCGAAACTCAGCACTGCTCCAGATACGAAGAAGAAAATGAACTCTACCCCAGCCCAAACCGGGACAGCCAGCACACCTTCATGGCAGTTTCCGTGCCCAACCCGTGGTGAGATCCCAGAGGAACTGGAAACTTCCCCCAGGTGCTGATTCCAGATTTCTGCAAGCTGCCATCGAGGCGGTGTGGGAGCCATTTAATATGTACCACACCGATTTTGCACAGGGATAATTGTTTTTAATCAGAATGTTGTGCAGTGCTAAGTCAAACACATTACAGGAGTCTAAATAGATTATGTCAACACGGCTACTTCACATGAAGCAGGGGTAGGCCCAGCTCAGGAGCTCCATGGAATACCGGGATTCATTAGGAAGCAATGTTGATTTAGCAGCAACTACCTTGTCCCAGAAGAACCCTTATCCTAATAATGTTTCTTGGAATGGAACTAGTGGAAGGGAAAGAGGTTTAGGGACTGCATTCCACACGGGATAGAGCAGGATGTTGTGTGAATCACAGCTCCAGCCCTGGCCATGCTCTCACTGTTGTCTCTTCAATAGCCAAGGCAAGAGACCAGCCCAGCTCTCTGCAGGAATTAATCAAGGCACGTTTTCCAAGTTTAACGATGGTGTTGGGAGAGAGGGACAGTCTTAAAAGTTGTCCAGAAGTTAATTATGTACATATATTGCTTTTTAAAAAAATATAGTTCACAGAAACATTTCATACAGACAATAATGGACTGTTTTGTCAAAGGGGCTGGGCCATGGAGGCAGCCCCAGAGCAGCAGAATCTCTGCAATTAAAAGAAAGGGCAACCAAGCTCCCGTCACAAAGCAGAGTTCACTGCTTATGCATTCCTCTGGCACTTATTTGAAACCAATTTAAATTGGGTATAAGAAGCTGTGGATACTGCTCAGCATGAAGAAAACAGACAGGGGATAATGGAAAGGGGATATGGCGTGAGGAGGCAGCTCCTGTCTCCGGCCATTCCCTCTCACAATGCCTTCTGTGGTCTCATCAGGCAAAAAGGGAGGAAAAGAAAAGAAAACCATTTGCTTCAGCTGGCAGGGGGAATCAGGAACAAATTGTCCGTAAGCACCACTCTAAGTGAATTAAAGTAACAAACTAACCTTAATGATCCCCTTGGAACAGACAGAACCTTTCAGTATTTTACAGCTTCTTTAATTCTCCGTGGGGGGAACAAACAACTCCTGCTTTTCCTCAGCTTTATCCTGCTCACTCTCTACACCACAACTCTCATTTTAGCCCTCAGCTCCACTGGTGTTCATAGTCCATCACAATCTGTTCCTATTAAAGGTACCATTTTTATTCCTAAGTATTTTAAGAGGTTTGTAAAACCTCTTTACAAAACCACCCTCCCCCAGGAAAATACGTAACATATTGTTCAACAAAGTAGAGGAAATACAGACATTTTCAGACCATTCCAAATAATGGAAAAGAACAAAGGAAATATGAAAAAAATTCCAGCTTAAAAGCAATTTCCAGATTTTTTCGTTATGCATTCATGAAAGAAAACTTTTTTTAGCTGTGGAGCCTGAGCCTAATGATAAGGGAAAGAAATAGACCTATGAGGATGGAAAATCGTGCAGCTTGGCTCTAGAACAGAATGTTCATCTGTCATTATCACCAATCTAGCAGAGTCAGAATCCCAGGGAGCACGAGCTCCCCCCAGCCTTCCTCATCCTTCCTACAGAGAACCTGGTGATCCAAGAAACCAAGTGCAGCCATAAATTCCATGGCATGGTCCGCATAATTCTCGATTTTCCACAGGCCCAGGCCCACCCTGTCATTGCCCCTCACGAGGCAGTGCTGGGCAGTGAAGGACAAGAGGACAATTTAGCAAAACTTGCACTGGGAACCAACCAGGGGCTGAAATGATCCACCACCCTACAGAAATGATCTTCCTTTGAGCCCAAGAACTCCTTGCAGAGTAATTGGCAACGAAACCATTCAACAACACTGTGGTTATGGTACGTTTTCACTGAAGTGACTATATTTTTTTTCAGGAAAAACATTTTCCTCTGTGCTGGGCCTTCCAGATCAGCGAGTAAAAGAGGAGACTGGATTTGCCTGTACAGCACTCCAAGGGAGGCTTCAGCTGGAACCATTAAAGGGACTCACCCTCACACCCTCCCCATCCTCTCTTACCTTTTACAGCCTTTTTCTCTCCCAGGCTCCTCTTTCTGGACACAACCCAAGGTGCACCATGTGTGTAGCACCAGGTTTGTGCTATTTTGAACAGCAAAGGAGAACCACCCACCACCCTGGAGAAAATTCAGATTAATTAGGACCCCTCCAGTCTCTGTTTTCTGATGATTAAAGCCTTGAAAGAGCCTGTAGAGATGACACCTGTCAGTGTGAGTTATTGAAAGACATTAACCACACATTTAGTGGGGGGTGGCTTGGTTTTTAACTAAAGGAAGCATTCTCTTTAATTCAAGCACTTTTAAGTACCACCAGCACAGTTCTTCAGCATAAGAAGTTATTACAAAGCTACAACCCATTTTGAAAAGGGAAGACAGCAAGGCCAAATTAAACAGGCAGATTTGGAAATTTAAACTCAGTGGCAGTTCAAGTTATACACTACATTTAGGTAAAAAAAAAAAAAAAAACCCCTAATTCTATTTTAAGGGCTCATTTTCCACAAATGGCTGAGCTGTTTAAGTTAAAGTGAATAAATACCTAATGAGCCATTAAAGTCTATAAGACTGTATGGCCTCCAGGCACTGGTACCTGGATTCAGCCAATTATAGTTCCATAAGATAAGATGAAGACATCAGGTTGTTATTGGAATATATAAAGGTTGAAGACACTGTTAATAAGTCACTACAGGATGTGATAAAATTGTTTAAACTGTTTAAAACCCCTCAATGTGCTTTGCTAGACACATTTTTATTGCTACATTTCCCCCCCTCCCCGTAAAGTCTAATCCTTTCCTTGCACAGCATTGAGAACTACACTCTGCAATATTGCATTAATACCAAAAGGTGATTTGTTTCCACATTTCCATGTTTTTAGCACATACTCTGGAGGTTATGAAATATTAATGGTGGCAATTCCTCAACCACGGCACAGAGAGAGTAGGAAGGAAAGGAAAGAAATTAGGAAATATTGTTTAAAAAAAAACCCAACAAACCCAAAGCAACCATCCAAGAGAAGAGTCATAAATAGTGAAAGCTATATCTGCCTTTAAGCAATACCAATCTTATGGAAATTATTGTCACATAGCTGCTATACATCTATCTTTAACATTTTTCTAAGCTGAAGAATTCAGCCTAATCATAATTAGAATTTTCTTGGGCTGAATATGTTTATTAATCTTTAATTATTTCCCCACACAAAAGCATATGAGATTTGACTACACAACCAAAATACATAAGGAGAAACATATGAAAAATCACCCTGAACACATGGGCACCAGTCTTGCAAAGATTTGTGGATATGCCTCATTTTCATCCCACGGGTTTAAGTTTTCCAGGGGGAGTTTTGGTTTGTCTTTTGACTGCTGCACCCCTAAGCCATGTTCCCTTCTTATTCCTCTTCCTTTGAACCCTTCAGTAAGCTCAAGCTTGCCAAAAGCCAGGCCTAGATAGACTTTTGACTTTCAGACTGATCATAGCATTTTGGCACTGCCTCTGCTCTCTGAGCCTGCTGCTCTGCATCCATCTGTTTTCTCTCGGCTTTACCTGGAAGACTTTAGGGGCAGAGTCTGTCCTTTTTAATGGTGTGTCTGTGCAGCATTTTGTGCAGCAGCATCCCGATCTCTCTCCAGGGTTTCTTGCTGTTACTCTGCTGAACCAACTGATATTAAAGCAGGGCATCGGGGGTGTTGTTAATGGGACAATTCACAGAACCCAGGGTTAAGCATATGAATAAATATGTACAGAACAAGAGGCTGCCTGATGGAGGCTGAAACATTTCATTTGTTAGAGTCACAAAGCCTTTTAACAGGAGACAATTATCTCAGTACAATTTTCTTTATGACCTGCTCTCCTATGACTAAAGTATCAGTTCCTGAAGAAATGGTGATTCTGTCTGTCCTGAGAACTGCCATACAAACCCGGAGCCCACTGTATATTTCTACAAGCACATTATAAACCTCACGGGCTGATCAAGGTTTCTGACAGGCACACTTGCACATTTCCATTCCCCCTGCTCTCTCACAGGAATGTACTGAAGGTTAAAAGCACACAACATCGCCAGCACAGCTCGATTTCCAGCAGCACAACTTGCAGAAAAACTTGCCCTGAACTGGGGAGCATCTTCCCTAATCCCCTCCTGGGCCCTCAGCAGAGCCTCAGGCCACTGCTTCTGAATTACCACCTCTGACTAATTCAGCTGCTCACTATCCCAGCTCCAGTCTGCTTTGGCTCAAAGTCACCCAAGGGGAATTATCTTTCCTCCAACTTCTAGGATCAGATCCTCAGCTGGAACAATCCGTCAAGTGACACCAGCAGCAGCAAGGCACATTGTGTCAGTTTAGGGGCCAGCCCGTGGATCCTCCGGATAAACCAGCACAGTTTTTGCATCAAATCCTGTAACTCTGCCTCAGTGTCGCAGCATGAAATCCTTTATTTCCCATGCAAGCATTCCTGATCACTTCTGCAGAGGGTGCCCAGTTCCAAATGTATTCAAGCTTGTAAAATCTGGAATATCACAGCGCAACAGAAATTCCAGGCCCCTGTGAGAGGGTTTTACTCTTCAGAGCTGCATCTTGCCCACGAATACGTGGCTATTGATGCCACAGGTGGGAATTTAATGAAGCACTTCAGCAAGCAGCAGCTCTTCATGGCTGTGCAAATGAAAGGCTGGGTGGAAAATCCCGTGCAATATTCACCTGATAAAATGGTTTCATTGATTTGAGCCTCCTGATTTCATACCTAACCCTCTCATTAATGCCCTGGGACAGCCTCTGACTTCACAGTGCTTTCTTTGTGGCACTGCAACTCACCAGCCCTGGATTTGTTACAGACCTAAAAAAACTCACACAGCAAAGCAAATCAGGAACATGACAGTGTGAAAAATATATTCTAAAGTACAGCAATCCCATCTCAGGCAATAAAGAGAGGCTGAAAGTTGGAGCATTTGACGACTTTCAAATTACTTTTGCGTGAGCCCTGCCTTTTTGTGTGTTAAAGATTGCTCACAGCTGCAAATTAAATATTTCGGGAATTACAGATAATGGACACCCAACATCCTAATGGCACTTGGAGGCCTGACTGTAATGCAATCTCCTTTTTATTAAGGGAGATTCTTTTCTTCTCTCTTGATTGTATTCCCAGGTTATTCCTTTGTCTTTTATTTACTGTTGTGCATGATAAGCACATGGAAATTATTGTCACATAGCTCCTATACATCTATCTTTAATATTTTTCTAAGCTGAAGAACTCAGCCTAATCATAATTAGAATTTTCTTGGGCTGAATACGTTTATTAATCTTTAATTATTTTCCCACACAAAAGCATGGGCTTGTTGGCCTAAGACATTGCTTTCTAAGCCCCAAAATATATTAAATACATATGAGTGACAGGAAAAAAAGTGTAGCTTGGGTTTGGAAGAGAATATTGGTGGGATGTGTAAATTTTTTAAAGATTAGTGAAAATATTTTTTGTGATGCCATGGATAGATTACACATAGGTTGGATGCAAGGGTTAGTTTTTTACTATTATTTTTTTTAAAGGCTCTGTTCTTTGCTTACTGTAAGTGGAGTAACATAAGTGGCATTTAATAACAATACAGTAAAATACATGTTCAATTTCCCACAAGAAAGGAAAGACAGTCTTTTTGATCTGCAGCTATAAGAAGATATTTAGAAATTAAAAGGATTGTAGAGTACAATTGTGATCTCATGTAGTATAAGCTACAATTTACCACCATCAAAAGAATGTAATGTGACAACTACCTGGAAAGACAAACCAAGCTGGCAAGGCAGAACTTTCACATCTGGAATGGAAGTCAAAGAAGAAGAAATAAATACTATCTATACTGAACACTATGTTGCAGATGAATATCCCAAATTCTCCTGCTTAAACTGCCATCCTGATTTACTTGGGGTCTGCTTGGATGAGGCACTGGAATGTTGTCCATTTTGGAACAATCTTCTGAGGCCTGAACGAGCCATGTAGATCTAGGACACCAGAGCAAAACCCCTTTGCAAGGTTTCAGTCTCCATCTTCAGCAGCCGAAGCCCTCCTTCCTGATGCTGCCTCACACTCAGCTCAACCACAACGCTTTGAGGTTACAAAGGAGGTCTCGTTCCAGGATCCCAGCGTATCCTCCAGCAGCATTCCTGTGGGCAGGGACAGAACCCTTCCCTTTTTTGCAGAGGAGCCAAAAGAGATCAGACAACTCGTGACAAAATCGCTCAGCAAATATTAGCCAGGAAGAACTGAGGAAACAAGCACCCCGTGCCAAGCTCAGCCTGGCGGCCAGAGGCTCAGCAGTCACCATTCCCCTGCTGGTGCTCCAAAACCTGCATTTCTTTCTGTGCTCAGTGTGTCCATGGGATGGGGGCTCCTATTTGCTGGGTGAAATGCCCAAGCAGTGATTCTGTATTTGCAGAGATTCTGTCAAACTGAACCTTTCAGAACACCATGGGGAGAAAGGTCTTCAGTTCCTTGCTGCATAATCAGGAATGCCTGTCCTCAAATCCCTCACCTCTGGTGAGCAAGCAGCTGTATGTTTTCAAAACCCCAAAGGAGCAGAAAAGAAAATGACAACAGATACATCCTCTTCAGATCTAAAGAGATACTGGAAAGACTTTTTAAACCAACATTTTAATGTTATTTACATTTTTTTTTCCTTTTAAGACCTCCGAGAGAGCTCTCAAAGGATAATTTATATTCCTGCGAACCTGGTTTTTTCTAACATGGATAAAAGCTCTGTGTGTTGGTGTTTGTTGTACTGAGCAACAGGCAGCAGCACGGCGGGTTGGTCTGGGTGTCCAGCTGGAGACAAAGGCCACCGAGGTGTTTCTGTGCCACTGACACAGCACCAGGATCAGTCTCACTCCCCAGTGCCATTTTTTGCCCTTGGATAGGGATGGATGGAGTTCCAAGGCTGCCTCACTCAGCTGGATTCTCTCTGTCCCTCCAGCCTCCTGCCCAGGGGGGCTCCAAAGATCTGCACAGCCCAGGGCCAGCAAGTCTGACCCAGACATTCTCCAGTTTAACATTCTCCAATCTCCATTTCCCCAGCCTTAATTAATGACACTCCTCCCTCGTCAAAGTAAATGGGACCCACAAACCGAAAGGTGAACACCAGGTTATTTATTATTCACGCCACGTGCTCTTACAAATGTCTCTTCTTCTGACTAATGAAGAAAACAGGGTCACAAAGATGTAACCGAGGAAATTCTTTTGTCCTCGGATTTGCTAAATTTGCTCAGACGTGACAAAAGAATCTGCCCACCCAGACATTTTCTCCAAATCTGTTTGAAGCAGAACCATCAACATTTAGCTCAGCACCCATCAAATGCAATCCACTCAGAGCTGGGCAAGGTTTTGTAGCCTTTAAATGGACTGAACATTCCTCCTCTGGGACTTACATATTACAATCACCTTACAGAAAAGTAAATTGAGACATACAGGGAAAAAGACCAACAAAATATCGATTTCTGTGGCTCAGCTTTTGGGGACAACAAGAAAACACCTCTCTTTTTATGCCAGTGTAAGTTATATTCTCTGATTGATTTTGCTTTACAATCCGGGAAGGAAGTGGGAGACTTGAGACCTGAATCTTTGCTTCCACATCTAACTACAAAACTGATCTGGCTCCTAAAATAATGCTGCAAAACGGTTTGGAAAGCCCTTTGAACTTAAAATTTAATAGATAAGTCAAGAAGAAAAATTAATACACTTAAATTAAATATGGCAACAACAAATAAACCAGACAATTTGTTGCACAGTATGGATTCTGGAGGAAAACATTGCATCCATTATTTCTTATCATTGCTCCAGGAAAGAAATTCACAGTGAAGGCAAAAAATGAAGTTAGCAATGATTTTTCACTCATGAACCTTTCTCCAGGGATGAGTTATAAAGGAAAAATATGTTGCCTGGAAGTAGAGAGAAAGCAAGGATTATTTATGTTTATATATTTAGTAATACACTTGCACCGACACTTACACTGCTATAGGAAAACCATTCAACAGCATATTTACATTTTTTCTAATTTTGTCCTAAGATATGAAAGAGCTATTTAGTCAAGCAGTAGTAAAATATCCGTGTAAGCTGATTCTTGCTTTTATCTGGGGAAAGGTGAACACGAAGGCTTTCTAAATATCAGCTGGTTCACGGGGGAGCAACAGCACCAGCCCAGATTTTTTGTTTCAAAATGTGCATGGGGCAGGCTGGGACCTCGAAGGAAAGTGAGCAGACAGGAAGACAGGCAATGAAGAGATGTGCCATAACCAGAATAGGAGGAGTTTTAAAAAGCAGAGGGGCAGGGGAGGGAGTGCAATTAGGAAAGGTGGTGATTATGAAAGTAGTTCAGCAATACCAACGACACCAAGAATGACCGCAGAACCTGGGGAGAGCAGGCCTTAGATCAAAGGTAATATTACATGAAGCAGAGCATCAAACATCACACAAAACAGTAGGCACTGAAGTGTAAATAATAAGTGACTAGAGGAAAGGCTGGTGGAAACAGGGAAGATGTGGAGTGAGCGGGATGTGCAGGGAGCGGGACAGCCACAAACGCGACAGCAGCAGGGCAAAGTGACACTGCTGTTTACTAAATTTGCACCAGCTGTTCAGTGGGGGATGCAGGGATTATGTTTGTTGCTTTTATAGGTTCAGTCGTGAAATCATACCTTGGAATCTTTGGGTCTGCTTGCCTGCTACAACCAAGGAGAACAGTAAATCTCTTACAGAGCCATTGGAACAAAGCAAAAACGTGTTTTCTGCCTCTGAAGGGAGTTGGATCAGAACCTCAGTACTGCCCAGTCTAGAACCCTCCCAGTTTGCCAGCAGCCTGCTGCTGCTCTGGGCTGCTCAGAGTCAGTGCACGTCCACGCTGACACAGCCTGGAGCCATAACTCATCAGGGTACACCAGGAATTAAGGCAAAGCAATGGGACCACCCACAGGATGAAGGCTCTGCACACGCTCAAGTGGCTTGGGGCACTGCAGCCGAGGAAATGGAGACTCGGAAAGATCCCTTGGCAGAGGGTTGAGGATCCCCTGGACGTCTTTCAGGGGTTTGTTTGGGAAATAGCCCGTGTTGAATTATTGATTGTGTAAATAAACCGAGATGGAGGGAGCTGACACACTTCCAAAGTGAAAGCAAAGAACGGAAAGGCAGGAAATGGTAAAGCATAGAAGAGCTGAGGTATGGAAGCAGAGAAATTACCCATATGAAAGGTTATTCCTGTAATTCTGTGACAGAATAACAGCATTATGTCTTCTGGCTCATGGTAATACTTTGGTTAAATCCCTTAAGAAAATTAGGCAGAATTCCAGGCACTACTGGACAAAGAACACCCCCACAAACAGGTAGGGTGTGTGTTTTAGTGCATATGACTACTAACAAGGTGCTGCCATGGCACAGGAACAAGAAACAGAATTCCTTGGATTGCTGATGGAGAAAGCAGTAAGGAAAATGGAGGTTAGGAATTTTAAGCCTTACTTGCTCCCTTCTGATGATTTCCATGCTCAGCTGCTCCCCGTCCCTTGGGACAAATTTCAAGATAAACTCCTTCTCTTATAAAAGAGTAACCCCCAGTCTTTTACAAAAGAGTTACAGAAACAATCTTTGTGCTGCTTCATTTCCTACCTTCATGTGCTGTAATGTGATTTTTACCCTTATGGAGTTATATCCTATATCCAGGTTAAGCTGGAAAAAATCCCACTGAATCTAAAAGGTGGTGCTAATTCCTCTAAACGTTCTTCTGATTTTCACCCTGTAGGTGATACTTTTACAAACTAAACATGTTACGTCCTTCTGCACTTCTCTAGTCATGAGAAAGGCTTCAAAATATAACCCAGATCACTCCTATAATAAGCTGCAACAAACTTATAAAACCTGAGCATGTATTCATGTCCTCTCCAGAATCTTGGATATATGGATGGGTTTACCATAAAGCATTAAATGTTTTTTTTCTGTTAGCATTCAAAAGAATGCTTGGTTGGTGCCTCCAGACATTTTTCATTTCCCACTTCAAGCAGTATTCAGTATTTATCAGACCTCCTCGTGCTTCTCTAATTGGATTCAGTGCCCATTCGAAATGCACAGCAACATTCTCCTCAGAACAATGCACCCAGACAGAACACACCTTGTTTAAAAATACATAAGTACATTTCTTGTTTCAGCACAGGAAAAACAACATTTCAAATTCCTCAAGAAAAACTTCAAGGACATCACAGGATCCGGGGCAGGCTGGTACTGACCCAGCAGAAGGGAGACCTGTGATAATTTCACTTTAATCCAGTTTTCTCCTGCAATCACCTGTTGCTTACTCTTCTTTGTCAATAACTTGGTTTGTGTTTTGAAATGTTTCTGAGACCTCTTGGCCATACCCTGAAGTTTCTGTGCAGCAAAACTCCTGCAGTCCAAGGCACCAAACCCAACTGAAAACACACAAACCACAGTCTTGTTACTCAGGGGGGTACGTCCATCCCATAAAACTGATAAGATGTAGGCAATAATTTTCCAGAAGATGACACTGCATTACTATTACACAGAAGAATTTACTGCCTGAAGCATCGTCTGAAACAAAGACTAAAGAGTAGCAGTGCAGTATTTCACAGTGCACAGCCAACACCTGCGCACGTCAGAGAATTTTCAGGGCTACCACAGACTGCAAACCCTGGAATGATCTACAGGCAGCTTCTGGGGGTTTCAGCCAAGGCAGCCTCTGTTTTGGGGTAGAACCGGAACAGAAAGGGGAATATTGGTGTGAGGGGAGAACAGATGGGAACCTGTGGACGTGGAGGCAGCGCGAGGAGCACGCAGCAGGTCTCAGAACAGCCTCTGCTCGAGGCACTCAGGTTCACAGCTCAGCGGGGCTCCAAAAGGGTTAAAAATGCTTGTTCAAAACCTGCACATGGTCACCAGTCTCAGGCAACCCCAGGAGACACGAGAGGGCTTGGCAGCTGATGTTTTCACATAGCTTAAAAAAAAATAAAATAAAAAATTAAAATAAAATGTTGTTGTTGTTCTTTGCAGTTATTCATCTACTCTTGTATTCTGACCTGGGTGTTTGCTACACTGTTGATGCTCTGATGCAGCAGCACTGCCCACAGAAATTATGAAAGAAGACCTGGATCAGGACTTTAATCCTATTACTGATTATGACTATTTTCTGATTTACTGGGATTAGTTATGTGCAGATTTTCCCCTCAAAAAGTCTTGATGTCTCTTATTGCCAGAACGCGTGTGCCCGCTCTAGGAAAGTCTGTCACTCACAGAACGAGCTGACGAAATCTGCTGGCTGTGTACACACATAGCCTGGTGAGAGAAGGTAAATGTCATTGTCCTTTCTTTTTTCTCCTTAAAAAGGACAATTCCCTGGAAGTTTACAGTAATATGCCATGTGAAGGGCTCAGATGACACTGTAATATGTGGCACTCACTTGACTGGCAGCATGTGAGGCATCCTGAGTTTTTCTTCCTTACCTGATGAAATTCTGATGACAAACATCTCTTTGAAGAGAAACCATTTTGTTGTTGGTTTTTTTGTGGATTGGGGTTTTTTTTCAGAGTACCAGTTAGAATTCTGGCCTTTTAGCAACTGAAATTCACCAAGAAACCTTTAAGAATAAACGTCTGCCCCAAAAGCTCAACTTCGTTTCAAAAGTGGGGACGTGGACCATCCCCTTTGCTCCAGGTGAAGTCAGGACTTGATCCACAGGGTCAGGGTTTCCAGAGGACAATAATAAAGGCTTTTTCACACAACCTTTTGCCATTCCGGTTGTTACCTGAACCCCTCACCTTCCTGCTGGTGCCCTCGTGCTGGAGCTTGGTCCCTCCTGACCTGCCAGCTGAGAAGCTCCCTCACAATGGCCTGGTTTGGCTCAAACTGTTTAAATGTCAGGGAGGTCTTCAGAGCCCTGAAATATGCGTGTGAATATTCCTGGAGAGTCTCAGGGGGAAGTAGCTGCTGGAAGTGAGGAGGAGGAATGTGGGTGGATGGCACCCCGAGGAAAGAGTGGGCAGGGGAGTTGTTAGGGAATGTGGCCTCCAGCTCCCAGGAAACCTCATTAAGGTTTAAGCTAACATTTTTTAACGCCAGTGGAAAATGCCATCCCAACAAGGCATTCCAGTGTTTCCATTCCAGTGTTTCTGCTCATCTGCATGATCCTGAGAGCACGTGAGAAGCAACACACGAATTGGAATGAGAGAAATGGATCACTCCGTTAAAAGAAGCACCTGAAATCCAGGCCCTGTGGAAGTAATATGCAAGCCCTTTCTCCAAGGGCAGGGCCGCACTTACTGGACGTGCTCTGGCACAGAGCCCGTGGCAGTAGATCAGTGTCAGGGTGGCTGCTCCGGCAGTGATGGAGCGCGGCCACTTCCTATTCCTTCATTACCTTACCCCCATTAACACATGCAAATGATGTGCCTTTCTGTGTCTCTTGTTTTAGCAACCCCAGTTAATTCCCTGTTAACACTGATTTATTTTTTTTCCCTCATCCCCAGCAGACATTTACGCAGTCTTTTATTTTTTTCTTTTGAGGGAGTGGAAAGAAAGGGAAACAAGCAACGATGGAGAGGGAAGAAGAAAGGCAGAGTAACAAAGCACAGGAATGAATGCTGAAGGACTTTATCCTTATATTAAGAACCTGCTCAGCAGTGATGGACTAAAATACACAGCACAGGAACATTCAAACAGCAGAGGTGTTTATAAACTCCTGAATGCACTTGTCAGGTAATTCTCTATTGTGTTGCATTTGTAGATGGATCCTTACAACTGTTCCAGAACAATGGCCTTTGCATAAGCCACGGCTACATTTGGAACACATTTTCCAGGCATATGCCATTCCGTGGTGGTTGTTAAATGCTCCATCCATAAACCATTATGTTCTCCTATATTGAGGTTTCACAGCAACAGGCAGCTGTTTGACAGAGAATAAACTCCTGGGGACAGCAGCAAATCAAATTAAATATATCTCCACAGAGCTATCATGGGGGGCTGCATGGCTTGATAGGCTGCACCAAGTGCAATAAACACGCACGGGAAGAGCAAACCTGAGATAAATCAAGATAGCCCAAATGAGCAAACAGACAGACAAATCACCAGTGCCTCCATGGCAGTCATTAGGAGTTTCAGTGATGAGTTCAGCAGAGCCAGTATTTCAGCTGTCTGTCTGGGGGCAGGAAGGTTGTAATCCCATAAAAGTCAGAGATTATCTAATTAGTGTTCTTTTCTCCCTCACTTTATGAACTTGGTTATGGGGAATTATACTCACTGATATGCCAATAAATAAGTTCTCTGAGGAAAAGAAAAAGATGGAACATGCTAATAGTTCAGATTCCATTCATTCATTCTCTTTTCTAATATTTATTTTCCTTATATGAACCTGAAACCTGGAGTTTAGTATAGAAAAAAGGACCTGATTTCTTCAGGGAACAGACCCAAACATATTTGTCTCAAACACTGGGTTATTCGCAATGAGAACTTTTTTACCAACATGAAAACATGAATGTTTTCTTACCTCCTACTTTTATGTATGCATCAAAGCTTATTGAATCCAGACTGGTAGAGACACACTCTGCACTAGGGAGGAAGAGATGCCAACACAATGAATAAATTCCTCTTAATTAATAAATTTCATCACATTAACAATGGCCTAAGCGTAGGAGTGAGCACTTCAGGGAAGTGCAAAGTGCTCACATATTTTTCTTCAATATATTTTATATCAAAAACCTGCTCTTTCAATACTCCCTTTCTCAGCCACTTGTGTCAGACTGAATAGACTCAAATCCTCAGAATTATTTCCTTCTGGAAAAGAAATGATAAATCTATGTAGCAGCAAGAACAGCCTTGTTCTGTTTTAAAAGCTTTCACTCCTACATCATTCATCCTGCTAAGGCTCTCTCTCACCTGACACTGCCCAGGCTCCTGAGCCATCTGTGGAACTGGAGTTTACCACGCCACATTTTTTGGTTTTGTGGGTTTTTTTCTGGGTGATCTTATCTAAATCAGATGCAAGTTAAGAAACAGAGAAATACACCCATGCTGCTCTGGCTCACAATTTCTCATCATCAAATAGAACCTGTGTTTTTCCACCCTGGATCTGTCAAGCATCCCTCCACAGAATGCCTGGGAAAAGGTAGGATAGAAGCAGTGGACAGCTGTCCCTAATTAAGGTTAGTCTGGTATGATTTAAAAAATACTGCACATTCATGGGCTGAATTAGTCCGCTCAGCTTGAAAGCAAGTCTGACACCACCAAGACTTGCTTAGTAACAACTTTCAGCAGGGAGAAAATCCCTCAGTGCTTCTTTCAGGACAAAGTTAGGAAGAACAGGTATCGTGGTGCTCAGCTCTGCGTTATTGCTACGTCACAAAGATGCTTCAGCACCTTCTCCCCTCAGTGCTCTGGTGATGAAACTGGGAGATAACCACGCTCCTGTGAAAGCTGGACAAATCTGTCCTGATTTTAAGCCTCTGAAAGCCTTTGCTCGCACAGGCTCAGGGGAAATGCAGTCAGACAGCAAGTCTTTGAAGCATTTAGCTGTGCCCAGCATGCTCCAGAGCTAAATGCAGTCAGACAGCAAGTCTTTGAAGCATTTAGCTGTGCCCAGCATGCTCCAGAGCTTGGACTTGCAGGGTCTGAGCAAGAATTCCCTCTCCAGCTGTGTCCCTGACACCCAGAGCAGGGTGCAGCGCTGGGAACTTCATCGGGATAGAAGCAAAGTGTCTCCTGTGACATCAGTCCTGCTGCTGGTCACCAGAGGAATAGAAGGGGTGACGGGTGGCTGGGGAGGGAGCCAAACCAAAGGAGAGCAGGAAGGAGAGTGGTGGTGTAAGATTGTCCATAGGAGCTGAAATCAAAGATCTGGTGATGAATTTTACTGGGGTATAAAGATTGGGATAAGAGAGGCTGCAGATCAGCCCTGCAGAAAGGGATCTGGGGGTGCAGGTCAGCAGGAGGATCAGGCAGGCAGGTGTGTCCTGGAAGCCAAGAGGGCAAATCCCATCCCAGGCTGCATCAAACACAGAATAAACATCTCCAAAAGGGTGACTGTTTGTTTCCCAGAGCAGCTGTGGCTGCCCCATCCCTGGAAGTGTCCAAGGCCAGGTTGGAGGGGGTTTGGAGCACCCTGGGATGGTGGGAGGTGTCCCAGCCATGGCAGGGGTGGAACAGGTGATCTTGAGGGTCCCTCCCAACAAAACCCACCACTCTCCCATTGCAGGGAGGCTGGGATGCTGTGCCATAAATACAGCAGAGAGCTGCAGATTTTGAGTATGAGATCAAAGATCTACGGTGTAAATTGTATTTCAAACTCAGAACTATCTGAAGTTTGGGTAGGACTCGAAAGATGATTATTCAAAAATCCAATTAAAACTTTATCCTTTGCCTAAAGGCATCCTCTTAACTCTAACATAACTCGTTAGGAAAACTTTACTTGCAGTAAGAATATGAAATTTCAATGCCATCTTGTCAGGAGAATATTCTCTGAAAAAAAAACCCCACAACAACATTTGTTTAAAAAATTTAAGCAAACATACTTTAAATATTTAAATTGCATTTTAAATATCATTCTGAAACATCAAGTCTATCTCAGTATATTCTTAGATACAGACTGTAATAACGTAATGATTTTTTCCCTATTTAAAGTTCTTGCATCATTTCCTTTTCTTTTGTAATTAAGCAGAAACAACGTGTGTCATTTTGATTCTCAGTCTTTCTCCAACAGTAGCCCCCAACACTCCCAAATTCTGACTCTGGTTAAGATTCAGTAAATAATTCCAAGCTAACCCCCAGAAGTTGGGTTAATGAGTTGTCTGGTTTAAAAATCATATTCAGCAGAGAATTTTGCATTTCTGTTTCAGTAAATGAGTTGCTTTAATTTTCCTTTGTACGTCTCAATCTTTAAAAAAAAAAAGGGTCTATTAGTTTAAACAAATCAGTAAAAATTGAGTTTTGGATTGCCATTTCTTAAAAATGGAAGCAGGATATCTTTTATTTCCTCACAATCTCACTCAATACCTGCCCAGTTTATCTCCTTCAGCTACCGGTTGCAGGTGCTGCCTTTCAGAGATTACTAATTGCTAATTCTGCCCACAATTAGCAGATGATAAAGAGGAAGAGATGGGTATTGATTAATATGATAGATACTATAAAAATGCCATACAACCTTGTGTTTCTCAATATCGAGCTGCTGCAGTGAGCTAATGCATCCTGCAGGCAGTGAGAGCATCTCCAGAAATAGCCACCTGGGAAAAGGAATGCAGGTCCTTACAAAAAAAAAAAAACCAAAAAAAACCCCAAAAAACCCCCCAAACCCCATAAAAATCTGTATTTGCACATGCTCGTGACAGGCTTGGCAGCACGGAGATCTCGGGTTTGCATTTGTCACTGCGACAGAACAACCAAACGCAGCCCGCAGCCCCCTCGTTAAGAAAACAAATCTCCCATTGACTTCCACAATGGCAGAGCCTGACCAACATCAGCAGATTCCGGCGTTTAGCAAACCGGATTAAGAGGGAATTTCTGAGCCTTGAAGCAGTCTGCAGAGACAGCAAGCCTCTGGAGCTGATACCAGACCTCCGCGGTCGGGATAACAAGGGGGAAGTTGGCCAAAATGCCAGAAACATTCTGCCAGCCCTGCAGGGGTGGGGGAACGAGGAGACCCTCAGGAAAAAGGCCCGGGCTCCTCCCAGGAGCAGCAGCTACCGAGGAGGTTGGTACTGAAGCCAGTGGAACCAAGGAACCGTGACAACTCGGGCAGGGTTTGACACCCGTGGGTGTGAGCTGCCCTCCCCCGCAGGGCGGCTCAGGTGGGGAAGGGCTCCCAGGCACTGCCACAGCACAGCACTGCTGGAAACAGGGCTGGGAGACACAAC